>JAZKJV010001164.1:0-612500 GCA_037367405.1 Ottelia alismoides | reverse complement strand
TGCCCCCGACTTCTTGTCGCTTTATTACTTGTCCTCCTCGGATTAGTTGTCGTCCATTTCCAATGTAAACGGACGTTAACTTTGAGGACACAATGAGAATTAGTTTTAAAAAATACCCCCTCTGCGCTCGAGCTCCTCCCTCCACCCTCATGCCTCTCCCTCCACCCAGAGCTCCTCCCTCATCCCTCGCACCTCCACCCCTGCTCCTCCTTGCCCCCTCCTCTCCTCCGGCTCCTCCCACCTACCCCTGCACCTCCTCGGCCCCGTGTTTGCCCCAGCTCCTTCCCTCTGCCCTCACGCCTCCTCCCCCGTGCCTCCCCCTCCGCCATGATCCCCCTTGCCCTCCCACCTCCACCCCAAGGTCCTCCCCCTACACCCTCCTCACCCAGAGGGCTAGCTCCTCCCTCCGCCCTGAGGTCCTCCCCTATGCCCACAGCCTCCTTCAAGGCCTCCTTCATGCACCACACGAACATCGCCTTGCTCAGCTCTAGTACGCGTGCCACCGCCTCCATCCTGGGTTTTGTTAGCACTGTCAGGCTCCCAAAACACACATAAACCTTTGATCCATTCGGATATGAGTCCAAAACACATAATGACTCCCACTTCCACCGAGCTTGGTCTGCCTCGGTCTAATGCCTTCTCACCCTTCTTGCCACTCCCATCGTTCCAAACGGCTAGACCTGGCCAACGGGCTGCGGGCCCGCCCGCTCAGCCCGCCCAGCCTGCTCATGGGCCGGGCTTGGGCTTCGAAATTTAAGCATGGGTTGGCCCGGCCTGGCCCGCAAAAAATAAAAAAATATATAAATATATGTCAAATTATACATATATTAATATGATATGCTTTAAGTTTTTCATTTATGACGCTAGTTTTAAATAAAAATTCAATGAATTACATGTCAAGTAACATGTAAACTACGTATATTAGTTATATAAAGTATAGATGGTATTAATAAAATCATTTATACGTATGAAATACCATTAAAAAAATCAATGGAAAATGACCAAAATGGGCCATAGGGGCCCATGGGCGGGCTTTGGACCGAGGTTTTTTAACCTCGGCCCGTTCGGCCCGGCCCAGGGGCCGGCCCGACCCGCAATTTGTCCAGGTCTACAAACGGCGTAAATGGCCTCAGATTACCCACGTCTGCACGCGTGAATGTCATCGCGATCACGAACACTATGATCCTCGCGTGCATAAGCGACGCCACCCAGTTCAACAACGATGCCTTTCTCGTGCTCGCGGAGGCTACTGCCCCCATTGCAAGCAACACTGCCACCGCGATCGGGTCGAGCATATTGAACCCCTCCCCCCCCCCCACCATCCCCTCCGCTTTTATCCGCAGCGAGTTGGGTTTCTTGTTGAGCATCACGAATAGGTACGACGCACACGCTTGTGCTACCATTGTAGCCCCCACCACGCACTCCAGCAGGAGGTTCGCAGTGGCGACGAAGGCAGTGAAGTTGCCGACCTCGACGTGTAGGTACGCGAAGGACCCTCCGGCAATGGCGATCTCGACTGCAAACTCCTTGTAGCAAAATACGGATAGCATCATGGAGAGGCCAGCGAAGGTGTAGGAGAGGATGGTGGTGGGTCTGGCATGGAAATGGGCCTCGTGGCCGATGAGGATGAAGATGCTGGCACCGATGACGGAGCCGAAGCTGAGCCGAAGCCGGCGTGGAAATTGATTCTTGGGATGTCGAGGTCGACGAAGAGGTGGTGCATCCATCTGAGGAAGAAGTCAGAGATGATGATGAATGACGGAGGAGAAGGAGATGTATGAGGAGGTGGTCGGAGGGGGAGGGGTTGGAGGGTGAGGTTGAGGGAGGAAGAGTGAAAGTGGTAAGTGGACTATTTTTCCGGATATGCCCCTCTTAACTGTACTATGATTTGGGAAAATCATGGTTAGGTTCAAATAGTTGACGGCTAAAGTAACAGAGGGCACAAGTGATAAAACGGTAAGAAGTCGAGGGCACAACTGATATTCCTAAAAAGGAAGGGGCATAACTGAAATTGCAATATCTCATAGGGGCACAACTAATAAAAACCCTAAGGGCCCGTTTGGTTTGGGAATAAACAGGAATAAGGATAGGGAATAAGGAGAATAAGGGTTTATTCTTTGTTCGACTGGAGGATAAGAATAAGGAGAATAAGGTGAAATAAAGGTAAGTAAGGTGGGATAAAGATAGGAATAAGAGTAAAATAAGATGGAATAATGGGGAATAGTCGTACCACTGGGAACCGTATCGGGAGGAGAATTGACCTCTTATTCCAGTACTTATTCTCCAACCAAACATGGCCTAAAAAATAGGTACTTGGGTGTAATATCAAATCTATATAATGAGAAACCTAGAGTTTGATGCGAAATAGAATGTAGCATATAAAATTAGGGATATTTACACCCATAACCCTGAGTAATTTGGTAATTACCCCAGGACCCCCCTATAATCATGAATTACACTCATGACCTCCAATAGTTCTTAACTCTTACATTCAAAATCCCGTGTTAACTTCCATCGAATTTTCCGTTAATGATAACAGTATCCGTTAAATTTTTTGCACTGTATATCCTTCACTTCTTATTATTTACAAAATGGCCAAGTCTCTTCCTCCTCCAACCTGGCCACCAGCAAACCTCCTCCTCCCTGCGGCCAACCTCTGCCATCTCCTCCTCTCCCGTCAACCATCCTCGCTGCTTGACCCCTCCAGCCCCGACGAAGGTCCTCCCCGCCAGCCCCCCTCCCGCCCCGATGAAGGTCCTCCCCCTAGGTCGCAACCCCCTCCCACCCCCGACGAAGCTCCTCCTGTCAAGGCCCCTCCTCTCCCGGATGAAGCTCCTCCCCTCCAGCAACCTCCCCCAGGTCGCAATCCCCCCCTCCGACGAAACTCCTCCTGTCCGGTCCCCTCCCCACCCAGGTCCATCTCCCCCATGTCGCAAACCCTCCGCCGCCTCCCAACCCCCTGCCCCCGATGAAGCTCCTCCCCTCTGCCCGGTCCCCTCTCCACCCAGGCTCCCCTTCCTCCAGGTCGCAACCCACAACGAAGCTCGTCCCACCCAGCACCCAGGTCGCAAACCCTCCGTCACCCCAACCCCTCCTGTTCGGTCCCCTCTCCACCAAGACTCCCCTCCCTCCAGGTCGCAGACCCTCCGCCCTCCTCCTCCCCGCCCTTACGAAGCTCCTCCCAACCCAGGTCGTAATCCAACCACACCCAGGTCGCAACCCAACCGCCCCCAGATGCCCACACCCAGGTCCCCCCCCCCCCCCCCCCGACGCCCACACCCAGGTCGCAACCCAACCACCGACCCACCCCCCAAACCCCCCCGCGACGGCCACACCCAGACCCAACCCCCACCCCTGACGAAGCTCCTCCCTTCCGCCCCCATCCCCCCAGGTCACAACCTACCCCCCCCCCCCCCCTTCCCCAGTTCTCAACAATCCGCCGACCCAACCTCGCCCCCAACCCCACACCACGCACAACCTCCGCGGCCCGCAACCTACCTCCGGATCTGCGAGTCGCTTGCCGAGGAAGAAGGGGGAGGAAGAGCTGGTTGGTTGGTCGGCGGGGGGTCGGAATCGCCGGATGAGGAAGGGGATATAGTCGACGGTTGGGAGAGACCCGTTGGAGGAGGGGGGGTTCTTTTTCATAATAGTTTTTATTTATTTCTAACCGTTGGATTCATGTCAGGTTAGATTAACTCGATGGTTTGGTTATGATTGACGGCTAAAACTAACAGAAGGTTATGGATGTGAGACGGAGTAATATTCGGGGTTTCTCGTGTAATTCGTGACTATCGTGGGTACCTGGGGTAATTATGGAACTACTCAGGGTTATGGGTGTAAATATCCCATAAAATTACCACGTGCATGGGAAGGGCAATAGGGTATTCTTCCACTACAGTAGTTCTTTTAATCACCAAAATTAATTAAAGATATTTATTTTAAATGCACAGTATACAGACCTAATCAGCTGGAACGGATTCTCTGCTGTATTGCAGTGTATTCTCTGAACTGCTCGATCATGATACAGCATTTTAAATGCAAAAAATCACCATTTCTCCCCGTCCCATCCTTCCCCTGCTCCCTTCCATCAGTAAAACACAGCTCGTCAGCACACATCCCATTTCCGTCCATCCCCTCTGCTCCCTCTCCGAAAGCCCCCTCTCCCCCATTCCCCTTATGGAAACCCTAATCCCTGCTTCATCTCCACTTCCCCTTCACCATTCCCACCGCTCCTGCCCCCTCCCCAGTCGATCTCAATGGGCCGCGGGAAGATCGAGATCAAGCGGATCGAGAACGCCAACAATCGGCAGGTGACCTACTCCAAGCGGAAGAACGGGATCCTCAAGAAGGCCAAGGAGATCAGCGTCCTCTGCAACGCTGATGTGTCCCTCATCATCTTCTCCAGCTCCGGCAAGATGTCCGAGTTCTGCACCCCGAAGACCACGTAAATGTTTTTAAGCTCGTTCGATTACGTTAAGTTTTTTTTTGTTGTTTGTTGTTGTGGCAATGGAAGAATGTTCGGTGCGTCTGATCAGGTTGTCGAAGATGCTAGAGAGGTACCAGCAAAACTCTGGAAAGAAGATCTGGGACACCAAACATGAGGTAGATTATTACCCTGATTTGCATAAGTTGTCACTCTTTTCCCTTTAACACATGATATTAACGGTCGCCTCAATACTCTGAGAAATTAAAGAATCTGTTGATTTCTTCGCATGACGGGGAGAGGGAGGAGACCAATTATGGATGGAAGGGAAATGTTGGGGATTTTTTAAATTGGAGTTTTTGTTTTTTATTATAGAACTTAAGCGCAGAGATTGATAGGGTCAAGAAGGAGAATGACAATATGCAGATCGAGCTCAGGTTTGTAGCTGCACCTTTAATCTATATGGTCCTTTTATTCCTATGGAGCTTATATTTGAATTATGTAATGCTTTGAAGTGCAGGCATTTGAAGGGTGAGGATCTGAACTCGCTTAACCCGAGAGAGCTGCAGCCGATTGAGGATGCTCTGCAAAAGGGTCTTACCGCTGTTCGCGAGAAGCAGGTGTGTTTAGATAGTTTCCGCATTCCCTTGATTCTGGAATGTATTTTAGCTACTAACACAATGCTTGTTCTGTTAGATGGATTTCCTGAGGGCGCTGAGAAAAAATGTACGTGTGGGATGACCGATGAAATCGTTTTTATTGTTTCCACAAGCAATGGTGTGAGATCACAATTTCTTGTGTCTGTCATATAACTTGCAGGAAAGGATTCTTGAAGAGGAAAACAAGCAGTTAACCTATATGCTGGTACTCTTAGTTTAAATTTCAATTTAATATATTCAAGAACGTTTGTACAGTTTTAAATTCTTCAGATAAATATACAATCTCTGTATTTCATTTGGTGTTACTGCCAGTGAGTGTGCTGTTAATCAACCGAAATTGTACCTATTTGCAGCATCATCAGCACTTGGCTTTGAATGGGGCTGTTAGAGACTTGCATAATGATTATCACCAGAAGGAAAGGGAGTTTGCTTCCCAGATACCGCTGGCTTTTCGTGCGCAACCAATTCAGCGCAACTTGCAGGAGAACAAGTAGTTTGAATGCCCTAGACTCTTGTTCTCATTCTGTAGTATGCTTTTCTGTGTTTACCTTTCATCCAAATCTTCCCAAGCTAGCATGTGATAAATATCAGAAAGTACATTAGAACTCGAACTGCTATCTATAACCGTACTTACCCTGTTTATATTAGCTGAAATGTAACTTGCAAAAAACAAGGATTATCACTATTATTGTCTGTTGTTATTTGATCATGACCGTGTTACAATGTGCTCCTTGTATGTTTTCTTCTCCCAATGTTTGTTATCCGTTGCGAAGGAATGGGTTTTTGGAGTAAGTAAGGATGTTGCTCTCATATCAGATGCTTCTCTTTGAAGATTATAGTGATTTTTACACCCATAAGCTTGACTAATTACGCAATTACAATCATAACCCTGCATACTCATGAATTACATGAGAAGCCATGGATAGTCACTCTGTCTTACACTCATAACCCTTTGTTAGTTTAATATGTTAACTCAACCATATGAATGAGTTAATCTAACTCATCCTCAATCCCCAACGGTTAGGAAATAAATAAAAAAATACCCCTCTCCCTTCAATCTCCATCCACCTTCCTCAGCTCACACCCTCACCCTCCATCCACCTCAACCTCCCCCCTCCGACCTCCTCCCCTTCTCCCGCCGCCGACCGACCATCAACCCCCAACGTCCTTGCCGCACCTCAACATGCAAGGACGGTGCGAATACGAGTGGCGAGTCAGAGGAGCAACGAACTGGAGGAGGAAGGGGGTTTGGAGGAGGGGGGCTTCGAGCAGGGGAGCAAGAGGGGAGGAGTGTGGGGCTCACTTGGCAGCGGGCTTCGAGCAAGGGAGGAGAAGCATCTCGGCGTGGGAGGGGGGTTTCGAGGAGGAGCTGGGCACGGGCTTCAAGCAAGGGAGCGGGGGGCTTCGAGGAGGGATCTTGGCACGACGGCAACGAGGCTTCGAGGAGAGCTCGCTCGGCGTCGGGGTGGGGGTTCCAAGAGGAGCTCGGCAGGTAGGGGGCTTCGATTAGGAGCTCGGGGGTGGGGAGGTTCCATGAGGACCTCGTCGGGGGGAGGGGGATTTCGATGGAGAGAACGACGACATGTTATTGCAAATAAGAATGAGCTTTAGGGGCAGTTTAGTCTTTTTCAACATAAATCATCAAAAATAAAGGGTATCCCAAACGGAATAACACGAGGTTATGTCATGTAAGAGTTAAGCATTAGTTGGGATTTCTCATGTAATTCATGATTATACATGGTTATGACTGTAATTGTGGAATTACTCAGAGTTATAGGTGTAAAAATTCCAAAATTATATTATATTGTAATACTCTTTTATTCCTTGACTTGATTTTTTAAGACGACGTGAAATGTATTGCATCCATTATGTTTTTTGCAGAAAGAGATGCAGGTTTTGGAAACCTTGCTAATAACAAATTGATCGCATGTTGTCATACTACAATATATGTATCATTCCATGAAGATCCAATTACCTAATGATCTCAACCTTAAATTGTTCTCCATACTCGCCTTCAAGTTGGATTACGTAATGCAAAATTGTATAAAATTATTTATCTCTTATGCACATAATGCATGATTTGACCTCTCGACTCGATAAATAAAACCTAAATTGTGCCTCCGTAGATTTTGACACTTGAAGGCTTTACACATCTAAATATGTCTATTTCATTGCAAACTGACTCGATAAATAAAATTGATGCTTTCAGTTTGGTCCAAAGTTTAACATGAGAACATCAAAATCCACGAGTAATCAATTTGAGTTTGTTACTTTGAGGTTTCTTGAGAACATTAGTCTCTTAAAGAAAATATTTATCTTGCACACAATATAATTCAAAATTAGTTCCCAACAATCTCTCTCTTTTTATAATGATAAAACGTTAATAGCCTTAATTTAGGCAAGCGGTATTATGTCATACGAGTCTATATGTGTATCCCATTTGCTTCACCTGAATACATACATATATATCAAACACCAAGCAAGAACAAGCAACATCAATATAAAATTATAAAGTACATGTATATGGATTTTTAAACTTGAAACTGTTGAAATTGCAATTATTGAAAAACAAATATGAACTTGAAACTTGAGCAAGAGCTGAAATAAGTTCTAATGATGCAAACTGAAGAAATGGGGTATTGAGAAGATAGATGATTATGAAAGGAAGAGACATGATAGAGAGATGAGGAGATAGGAAAGAACTATCATTTTTTTAAGTCAAGGCAAGGGGGAAACGCTCAAAGGTGTCCGCTCCAAGAATGTATTAAAAACTCAACTTTAAAAATACAACAAGGCGGCTAAGAGAGCCACGAGTCTAACAAACCCGACAACCTTTGGCTAGAGAACAACAACGCGTTCCTGGTAACCAGATGGCCCATATGATGGCCACAGGGCGAAGCAAGATACGTCTTGGATGATGCATGGCCGATACCAGCGAGTCGCAGAAAGAGGAGAGGCTCCCAGTATTGACCCAGTCTAGATCCGGGCCGGCCCAGATAGATGTTGATACCTGGCACGAGAAGAAGAGATGCTCCACAGTCTCAATGCTGGTCCCGCACAGAAGGCACCTGTCAGAAATTGTTCCAAGCAATCTAGCACAGCGGTCAGGCGTCATCAATCGCATTCTTCTAAACAACCACAGGAAGAAGCCAATTCTCTCGGGAAGGTCAAGGCCCCAAAAGAAACCGCAGTCCCTCACAAGCTCTGTCGATTGTGAAGGAGGCTGGCAAATTGCACTATAAGCCAAGGAGGAGAAATTCCTCCAAACGTTGATCCGAGAAGTTGGATTGAAAGAGAGGCATCCAGTTGCCATTAGACCAACAGAAAGCCACACGCACCTCCTGATCCTCAGCCAAGGCAAACAAGCGGGGAAAACAGTCACACAGTACTCCTCCATCAGTCCAGTCATCCTTCCAGAACGCAAAGGCCTCCCCGTTTCCCAAAACCGGTCTGAACGAAGCCCGGAGACGGGGGAGGACAGACAAGATCCCCTTCCAAAAAGATGAAGGCCGCAGCCCCCGGTCGCTGCTCTCCGGCTCCGACGCAGATACACTGTAAATCTGACGAATAAGCACCGTGCATAGGTCCTCTGTGCATCCCCAGATCCGGTCCACCCATTTCAGGAAGAGGGTCTCATTCAATGCGTCGAGATGTCTCACCTCGAGACCCCCCTCACTCTTCGGCAGGGTGAAGGTCGCCCAGTTGACTAGGTGAATGCCAGAAGCATCCTGACTGCACTTGGCCCAAAAGGAAACGACACATCAGCCCCTCCAGTCTCTTTCTAATCCCAGCCGGCATGAGTCTCGTGCATATAAAGTAGATCGGAATGGCGGAAAGCACCGCCTTCAGGAGAACCAAACGTCCTCCCTTAGACAGGATCGAGGATTTTTACCTAGCGAGTCTCCCCTCAAGGTTCTCCACGAGGGGTAGCCAGTCCGCCAGCTTCAACATGCTAGTGGTCAGAGGGATCCTTACGTAATGGATGGGGAGGTGAGCACAAGTCGTACTCAGCACATCACCGCAAAGAGCCGCCCCTCGTCAGATAGACCAAACGGGACCACTCTAGACTTGTTGGTGTTCAGGGCCAACCCAGAAATCTCGCCAAATAGCTCAAGCACGGTTGTCATGCAACTGGCCTCGCCACTGCCCCCTTCGATGAAGAAAATGGTGTCATCTGCATACTGAAGCAGAGGGATCCGTAAGCCATTCCTCGAGTACCCACAAGTGATCCCATTGTCCTAGACCCGAGTAACCATACAAGCGAGCACATCCGAAGCAATGATGAAGAGCAATATGGCAAGAGGGCACCCCTGCCTAACACCATTCTAAGGCTGAAAGAACTGCCCTCAGGGCGACCATTGAGGAGGATTGACATCGACGTTGTAGTCACGCACCGCTTCATCCAAGAAATCCAGAGCTCAGGGAAACCCCTTCTATGCAATTCCACCCAGAGAAAATGCTAGTCTAGGGTATCGTAAGCCTTTGCAAAATCAATCTTCCATAGCAGAGCCTTCTTCTCCCGCCTCTTCCAGTCAGCAATAATCTCGGACGTCATGACCAAGCAGACTGTGATCTGTCTCCCAGGGACGAAGGCAGACTGGAAAGGGGAGATAAAGTGTTCGAGCACCCTACTCAATCTGATAGTGAATACCTTTGCCACAATCAAGTACAAGGAGTTGGACAGCGCAATTGGCCTAAATTTCTCGATTCAGTCAGCTCCCTCCTCCTTTGGAAGAAGGACAATCATAGCCTTATTAATACGATCAAAGCATGCATTGCAGTGACAGCACTCTAAGACGACGTCAAGCACCTCCGAGCCCAGCAGGTCCCAGAAGTCCTTGTAGAAAGAGACCGGGAACCCATTTGGGTCAGGCGTGCCATCCCCGTTAAGACTCCAAACGGCAGCCCGCAACACTTCCAAGGTCACCGTCTGAATCAAGCTAGGGCGTGCGCGACCGACAACTGCCTCGCACCTAATCCAGTCCATCTCCAATGTCTACCAAGACCTCTGGAAGAGAAGTCGATGAAATGGTTCGCAATGGCCATTCCAAGCTCCCTGTCGTCGTCCACTCTAACCCCGCCAACAAACATCGATCTGATGGTATTACCACGACGCCTCCCGCTGGCCACTTTGTCTGACCTAACTCTTGTCGCCACCTCAAGCCTTAATCTCATGCAACCCTAGCATGTGACCTAGCCTGCCGCCATGCCCCCCCTTCACGGATCTCCAGCGTTGCTACTGGGCGTCGCTCGATGAGGCACGACCCTCCCAACGCTGCTTCAAGGCACTACTGGCCCTCCAACAGGCCTCCCCGCGCACCTCCAGTGCCTCCACTGGCTCCCGCTAGGGCATCTAGGCCCTTCCAATGCCGCTCCTAGGGACCGCCTTGGCCCCAGCATAGCCCTAGCGGCGTCGCTATACACCTACGAGACGATCACTCGCCTCTAGCACTGTAGTTGGGTCCCGCAAGGGCTTCTAGGCTCTCCCAGCACCGCTCCTAGGCGTCGCCTTGGCCCCAGCGCCACTCCTAGGCGCTGCCACAGCCCCATCAACCCTCTAACGGCGTTTCCAGGACTCCAGCACCACTCCTAGGCACCAACAGGCCTCCTCCTGGACTCCAGCGCAGCTGCCAGGCACCAGTGGGCCTCCTCCTGGCCTCCAGCATGCCGTCTTAACTCTTGTGGGCCCCTTGCAGTGCCGCCTGGCACTACGGCGATTCTTTGATCTGTGATCAGATCATAGCGATGTGTGTTTAAACATGAAAAGTCTTACCTATCATACATATTTCTGTCTAGTCCTTTTTATTGACCTACAGATCCACCATGGCGACAACGGAGACCAAGCCTATGTACCCTACTTCTTCTTTGGCGGTACAGAGCACAACTATTAAATTAAAAGGGTCAGAAAACTATGTTATGTGGTCTCGTTCCTTTAAGGTGTTCATTGGTGGACAATGCAAAGGATCTATTCTGACAAAGGTTCCGCCTGCAGAGACGGATACGGGCTATGAAACATGGTTTGTTGACAATTGTCAGGTCATCACTTGGTTGACCAACGACGTCGATCCAACCATTGCTGCAAATCTCCTATATAAAGACACGTCAAAGGCCATGTGGGAGAATCTAGAGAGCACATACTCTCAAAAGACAACCAAATCTCGCCTATCTGAGATTTATAGCAAAATTTGGCCTGCTACTCAAGGAGAATCAAGCCTCATTAAATACTACAGACTACTTACTAGCCTCTTTGAGGAATTACTCATTTTTCAGCCAGCATGTTATGACAAACATGTGGGAGAGCGTGCTAAATGGCAAGTGTACAGGTTTCTCCCTAGACTACATCCATGATATAAGCCTGTCAAAGATCGGTTCCTAATGGTTGCAACTCTACCTATTATTGAAACCATCTTTGGGAGATTATAGGAACTAGAATCTCCAGCTGAGACTACTACTACAGAAACAATGGCTCATTATACCACTTCCGGATAGAGAGGTCATCCGAATCATCAAGGAGGTCGCGGATGAGGACATAATCATGAGTTTGGACGTGGTCGAGATTCTGGACGAGGATCTGACTTTGGCCGAGGACGTGGACGTAACTCTTCCAACGCTTGCTATCCAGCATGTATGCACTGTGGATGCTGGAATCATCCTTCAGATCATTGTTGGGCAACTTTTGGCATGCCACCTACTGCTAACAATGTCTATGAAGAGGCATACTACTGAGGAGACAACTGCTCATCTTGTTGCTGGGGTACAGACCTCGTTTACTGCTTCTGAATAAGCTCGCTAGGGGAAACTGCTCAACAACTCAGATATTGATACTCCTGCTTTTGCTTCCACTGCAAGTCTTGCTACTACTTCAGGTATTGTGGCAAATTACGTTTCCACTTCCAAAAATGCATAGATAATTGACTCTGACGCTTCTACTCATATGACCAGAGAAGGAAGTCTACTTACTTCATCATAGCCATCTTCTTCTGTAAAGACGGTTCGGGTTGCTAATGGAGATCATTCCCCAGTAACTGTTGTTGGTATTATTGCTTTCTCCACAAAACTACAATTCACTGATGTTCATTGCGCTCCAACCTATCCATTTAGTCTATTATCTGTTCAGAAGCTATGTCGTGATCTTCAATGCCATGTTATATTTGATGAATTATGTTGTTATTTTCAGGACATCCGGACGAGACAGATTTTTGGTGGGGGACATGAACGGGATGGCCTATATTATCTTGATATCCTCTCTGACTCCAAATTTGCTGGTGTTGTCTTCATTTCTGAGGATCCTTTTCTGTGGCATCGTCGTCTTGGCCACCCTTCTGCTAAGGCTCTCTCCATGATGATCCCCTAAACTCTCTCTGCTCAAAACATTCCAGTGTGAGGCGTGTCAATTCGGGAAACATCATCGTGCATCCTTTCCTGCAAGAGCCAAACCTCGTCGTCATATCCCCTTTTCTCTGATTCACTATGATATCTGGGGATTGTGTTTTGTCATAACTCTGTGTGGTCATCGGTATTTTGAGATCTTTGTTGATGACTACAATAGGTCATCATGGGTGTCTCTATTAAAAAAACGTTGTGAAATCAATAATATTGTCAAGAAATTTTTTCATTATGTTAGAGCTATCTTTTCCACCCAAATTCAGATTTTCCATTCCGACAATGCCTTGAAATTTATGCAAAAAGACTTGACATCATTTTTTAACGCACAAGGAACCATCCATCAGACCTCTTGCTCCTATACCACCCAACAAAACGGGGTAGCTGAAAGAAAACTGTGACACCTCCTTGATATTGCCTGATCCCTTCTCACACAAATGTAGGTTCCCAAGACCTCCTGGGGTGAAGCCATACTCATTGCCGTCCACTTGATCAACAGAGTTCCCTCCGCAACTCTAGTTGGATCCACTCTCTTTGCATTACTTTACCCAAATGAGGACTCATTTCCCTTACATTTACGGATTTTTGGATGCACTGCTTTTGTTTATAACTTCCACACTACTGATAAATTATCTCCTCGTGCAATTAAATGTGTTTTTCTTGGATTCTCTAGAACTCAGAAAGACTACCGATGCTATGATCCTTCTGGACATCGCTACCATATATTTGTTGATGTCACCTTTTTTAAACAGACTAGTTTCTTCACTCAGCCTATATCTGACATACTACTAGAACTTCCTCCTCCACCTATTGTCTACAAGAGAAAACATCTTTCTACTACCATTCCAGTACCTCTCCCTCTTCCCTTGATGCAGGAAATTATGCCATCCCCAGATGTTCCCACCAACACTGCTCCGGATGATCCTTAAGAGCTCCCAATCGCTCTACGCAAAACTAAAAGGCAATGCACACTTCATCCTATGTCTCATAACATCCACTGATAGCTTATCATGCTCTGGCATACAATATACAGATGCTCTTATGTCTATGTGTATTCCCAAAGATCAATATGGTGCCTTATAGGACTCTGGCGACAGGCAATGAACGAAGAAATGGATGCTCTTAATTCAAGAGGAACATGGGATCTTGTTCAGTGTCCCCAGGGTTCCAAACTTGTTGCCTGCAGATGGGTTTTCACTACGAAGTTGTCCTCAGACGGATCACTTGATAGATTGAAAACTCGACTTGTGGCAAAAGATTTTACTCAGACATATGGAGTTGATTATTTTGAGACTTTTTCTCCTGTTGCTAGGATGGGCTCTATACGAACCATTATCTCTATCGTTGTGAACAAAGGATGGCCCATTTATCAGCTCAAGAACGCTTTTCTATATGGTAATCTAGAAGAGGATGTATACATGATGCAGCCTCCTGGTTACGAAGTCAATGGGGAGTATGTATGCCGACTTCCCAAAGCAATATATGCTTTGAAGCAAAGCCCAAGGGCGTGGTTTGATAGACTAAGTACAGAGATTGGCACTCTGGGTTTTCAGAGAACTACATCTGACTCCATTGTTTTTGTCAGAAAACGACCAACTGGTACTATTGTACTTGTTGTATATGTGGATCATATGGTTGTTAGAGGCAACGATGATGGAGAGCTAGAGACCAAGGCCTTTCTGCAAAAGGTCTTCGTCATCAAAGATCTGGGGCAACTTCGCTATTTTTTGGGCATAGAGGTTCTACGCATTACGAAGGGTCTTCATATGTCACAGAGAAAGTATTGCTTGGATATACTGACTGAGGTAGGACTGCTCGGTTGCAAACCCTCTGGTATTCCTGCAGAACCCAGGAAACATATCTCCACGGATCCTATCCTTGAAGACACTACATGATATAGAAGCATGCTTGGTAAACTCTTATATCTTACAGTTACTAGGCCTGATATATCATATGTTGTTAGCAGAGCTAGTCAACACATGGAGAAACCTTGTTATAGTCATTAGGGGGATGTTCATCAGATCCTCCGCTACTTGAAGGAATCACCTGGTCATGGACTTTTCTATGGGGCAAATGGATACATTGATTTTGCTGCATATGTTATTGCTAATTACGCAAGCTCACAATAGGATTGTCGCTCTACTACTGTTATGCTATGACTGTTGGGGGGAATCTGGTTATTGTCACCACTCGGTCTCTCTATACTTTGATAACTAATATGCTACTTACATTGCAATGAATCCGGTATTTCATGAGAGACCCAAACATATTAAGATAGATTGTCATTTTGTTCGTGATGCTGTGAGAGAAGGCAAGATTGCCACACCACATATTTCAACAGACCTTTAGCTAGCAGACATTTACAAAGGCTTTATGCAAGAAATGCATTTCCTGGATATTTTCCAAGTTGGGCATGATTGATGGATATGCTCCAACTTGAAGGAGAGTGTTCGAAAATAACAATAGATTCTGTGATTGTAGCCCATAGGAGCATTCGTGTATTTTATGTTTTCCTGTACTCTTTGGGGTTTAGTTCTTAGTCCTATATAAGGACCCCTAGACCTCTGGAATAAACAAGTCATTGGGTTTTCTTTTCTTTTCTCCACAGCAGTGATATAATTTTTATCGACATGTGATTCATGAATTTTCCGTTATCACCCCAAATATGCCGTGATAAACAGAAAATCACCTAAACATGCCCCACGTGAAACTACACAGACCTTCGATCCGAGCGTGTGCACGTGATCCTCACTTTTCCCACACTATAATGGTATAATTTTTATCAACATGTAATACTAAATCTCTCAGAATTGCACGAAATATGTCGTGATAACCGGATACCCCTCAAAATATGCCCCATGTAAAATTGCCCAAATCTATGATTCGATCATGATATGTGATCTTCACCTCGCCCACATTGCAATGGCATAAGTTTCCTCGACATGCGATACCCAGATCTCCCGGAATTGCCCCGAAATATGTCATGATAACTAGATACCCCTACAACACACCTCAGACAAAATTACCCACATCTATGATCCAAGCACGTGATGTGATCCTCACGTTGCCCACATCACAATGGTAAAATTCTTATCGACATGCAATAATAATCAGATCACTCAAAATTGTCCAAAATATGGATAAGAAAAAGAAAACCACCTCAAACTCCTCCAAATGTTATGAAAACACCATACATGGGTTGTGCATGATGCACAAAATCCATGATGCAAAAAATATGTGAATCTCAGAGCAAGAGGAGCTTGAAACGATACCTACGGGAATGTTCTCTTGCAACTTTCCTTCGCCCGGGCCCCGGAGGGAGACTTCCGTGACATTTCATGCAATATGCATGTGACCATGTTGATCCCTACGTTGCTCTCTTCATGATGATGCCTTCGAATTTCAGATCGATCTCGAAAAGCATCTCTGGCGCGGAGCTCTAGCGAAGGGGAAGAGCTCCGACAAGGGCCCGATCATAAGTGGTTGGGTTGGCTAAACCACTTAAGCCTCTATAGGGTGGGGTTGGGTGTAACATCAATATATGCACAAACCAGAACTCGACCCGAATAGGGTCCGATTAACCCAATAAAGTTGTTGGTCAATGCTAAACAACCTAAATCGATCAATTGATCGTGAATCAAAAGTCGTTAGGGTGAAATTGATCAAAAATCGATCGCATCGTAATACGTGTCCGAAAAGGACGCGACACAAATTCAAAAACCACGAGATAAATCGAGATCACCTAAAAATCAGTTTCGATGAAATAAGATCAACAGAATCTACCGTTCGTCAATCGGATATCGTTTAGTATTTTAAATTCACAAAATTTAATCCTAAATCAAAACCATATCTCGAAAATTTCGAGGGTTCAAAAGCCAATCGGAAGTATATCAATTATACTCATTTTGATCGTCGTGCAGAAATGATCAAATTGATATATTGCGCATCGAAATCCGAGATTCGAGGCACTTATACGTGGGACTTTTGTTTTCCAAATACATACATATATATATATGGGTAAAATGGGGTGGGGGGGAGCTAACTTAGCTCCCCCCGCCCCATTTCGTCCAGGTTTTTTATTTTTTTTGAAAATTTCTTCCGTGGATTTTCATCAATATATCCCTATATTATGTCATTAAAATTTTGTGCGAAACAGAGACTCCTACGGCCTCCATCCAGATGAGGTTGTTTTTAGCAATTCTGTTATCATTAAAAAATGATTGTCTGGATGGAGGCCGTAGGAGTCTCTGTTTCACACAAAATTTTAATGACATAATATAGAGATATAATGATGAAATTCTACGGAAGAAATTTTCAAAAAAAATAAAAAAAATCCAGGCGAATTGGGGTGGGGGGGCCAAGTTAGCTCCCCCAAGGGGCAGCCCCATTTAACCCTATATACACACACACACACAATATAATAAATACATTTTATATAAATATACCTATAAGAATTTTATTTTTTTAGTGATGTCATGGATGACATCCTTAGGGATGATGCCATCAATGACATCAATAAGGGTGATGTCATAAAAAAAAGAAAATGGATATGAGGAAGTTTCTATAAAACTTCCCCTTTCCCCCTTTTCCTATAAATCAAACCCCACCGTCAACACCTTTCCTCCGTTTCCTCTCTCTCCCTCTCCCTATATGTATCCCTCTTTCCCCTTAATTTCAGCCAAGAATCTCCCTCCATCTCCAAGTTCTGAAATCAGCAACTATTGTTGCTAATCTTGTTGCTGGAAAGTCACATTTGCAGCCAATTGCTGCACTTATGTCCCTCCTACTGATCAACAACCATTGGAGTTTCAACCAAAGGGGGCGCTACTGCTTCTCCTCCAATTTGGGAGCAATTTCTGCCATTCCCAACTTCCTGCTGAAGCCCTGTAGCAGCCAATAGCTGCTGCTAGCACCCTAATTTCAGTTCTAATCTGTATGCAATCTTTTCCTTTAATTTGAAGCAAATTAAGGTACAATCCATCTCCATCTTATTGCTGCCACATGTACAATTCCATTTTCTCTCCTCATTTCTGTCATATATGAATAATTTTTTCCTTCCTCTTCGATACCATCTATGTTCATGGATAAATCTAAATTATATAAAAATTATTTAGATTTGTGGATTGAAATGGATATAATGGCATGGAATTAATCTTCATATTTTTCTCCTTTATCAAATTACAGTCTCATAATTACCTAGCAATTAACGCATGTAACTTTATTAGATTTCTCTTTAAATACTTAGTACTAAGAAATGACATTGTATCTCTTCTATGAGTAGGGCACTGTATCACTTAAAAATCTCCATGTTAATGCCCTATGCTAATGCCCTTTGATTAAGGTAATTCCATAGATATGCCATTATCACTGCACACTCTTTGTGTCTTCTCTCATCAGGATAGTATGAACCTAACCTCTACTATTTCTAGAAATCCAATTTTTCTCCAATTACCCTTATAAATTTTCATGTTGTAACTTCTCTTAATTATGGAATTCCAGTCTTTGTAATTAACTATTGTCCTTGAACATAGTTTTATTATTAGTTTCCTTATTACTAATAGAATGCTTAGCATATTCTTGATCCCGTAGAGACTCTAAATGTAATTTGGGTAGATTATTAAGTAGGGCCTCACAATGTTCATTGGCATTCTTGCGAGGGATGAAAGATTTTTTTTTTAAATTTATGAACAAAATTTTCTATAATTCAAGCATGGGAAGATATACTTTCACAATCAATTAGGAATGGAATTAGCTTTTGATTAGGGAGAATGTGAGGCATGGGATTGCCCGTAAGGAACTAGAAATTTCACATGTCGGATCTTGAATCAACCCTGATATATTTTTTTCTAACTTGGTTCTGGAATATTTAGAAGTCACTGCTAATCAAATGTTATTTTATAAGCAAGCCCTTTCTGGCATTATATATTATATATGCTTTATCTTTCCAACAACTAATGAATGAATTATGTTGAGTTCCATAATCACTACTCTTGTCTTGTGATTACCTAATCTAGCTTCTTGCTGAAAAGCATATCTTCTAACATCACAAATGATGGATTACTTGAATACACATTTAAAACATTTACTAGAAAGTAACTCATGCATATATACAATTCATCTCTATCAAGTGATTGATAGTGTTACTTATATTCTCGATGGAGAACCGTTGAAGTGATAATATGAGCAGCTATTTATAAAGCAAATAGTGATTCTGTATTATGTTTATGTCGAAGAATGACTAAGTAGACATTTCTACTGAGGTTAATTGTAAAGTGATAGTACTGCTCATCATTATCCAAATATTTTGGTTGTTATAACCGTGCAAAACCCTTGTATGAATCAGTGATATCAATAAGGTTGTTGACCAAAAGATCTAGATCTTTAAAGTTGACCATAGAAGGGGTTGGTAGAGAATGGATGATCTATAAAATGAATGTGATGATGAATGACTAATGGTAATTAATTGTGCTGGTCATAGTGACTTTTACACTTGACCATGCGAGGGTGCGGTGACCCTCAACTGGGCGGAGGAAAGGAAGCCAGTTAGGGCAGCGACTGCCAAGTGTGTGGGTATAGGATCCCAGTCCTTTTCACGATTTTTTTTACGCGAGCTCGCAGTATTTTTACGCATCGATGGGATTCCCGACTTTTGACCAGTTCCGCTGACCCTCTGTTTTAGGATACCCATGCGGAGGATCTTCAATTTTCAATTTTTTGTACGAGGTCGTTTGCCCGTTATCGGTCGGGCCCGTCTAGAGTGACTTTTCCGGGGAGTCTCTCTCATCCGTCTCTGGGGCATAGTTTGTAATAGACCTTTCTCTATTGGATCGCACTTCCAATTAGAGGGCAAGACGGAAGAGCCTTTTTGGAGGCTACCTCACAGCTTGAGTTTTTCGTTACTTTTCGCCAGCAGACTTGGCGATGCTACATACGAATCATCCATGTCTACATCTAAGTCATCTAGGGTTACATCTGAGATAGTTGCAGTTGAAGTTTGGAGGAGTTAAAATCAAAGTTGAGTTGGTAAGAAGTGACTATAATTGGATAAGAAATCCCTGTAAGCTAGTGGACGTGTTGGGAACTTAGTTAGGATGCATTATAAAACACCACATGCCTACAGAGGCACCCCAAACTTAAGGCATCATTCGCGTCTTAGAGTCATAGTGTGAGGTCATACAAAGACCAAGACCACAGACTATCCACTAGACTTAAAATTTTAAATAGAATCAAGAATTAGTTCAAAACCTAAATCATCCTCATTATAAAACCTCATATTTTAGTTTTCTAAATAACAAGATATTAATAATTATATGTATATATATACACATATGAGTCATCAACTATTTCATGAATATATAAGACTATAAGGCAATTTCGAAAATTATGCATATGTCATTAACTACTAAATAATAATGTGATTTTCCGGAGGTAATGGGAAAAACTTGAAGCATCCGTCACAGTAGCATGAAAACTTCTTTTTCAAACAAGTAGTTGTAACTTATGATTGTTATGCCTTTCTACTTGTTTCTTTTGTATCCATATTAAATGCCTGCTTATTTTATAATATAAAATATAGGTGTACCAGTGCTCTCTGATACCTCTTCTTCCTGCCATGTAATGGCAGGCAAGGAACCTGCAACACAGTAGCAGGTTGATGACTTCTAGAGATCGTGTTTATACTAGACATTATGGTCTCTTTTGGCTCAGCTTCTTTTGTTGTAGCTTTTGTTCTATTATAATGAAAAATGCATTTTCTTTCTCTTCTGAAGATGTTGGGATATATGAGTTTAATGTCAGTCTCATGTACATGTTGTATATACTTATGAGAATCAATGAAAAGAAATGTTGGTGGTACTTGTTGGTGTTTTATTTTGTGGTTGATAAAATATATATTGAATGTGAAAGTCATATGAACAGTATGGAAAAATGTTCCCCAATTTTCATAACTTAGTGCGATGACATGTGAATAAAATAGTGTGAATGCGGCGTAAACGGACACCCGGATCTGAGGGTGTAACATTGGGCCTAGATTCCAGACCCGAAAATCGTAAAGCGACTTCTTTTGTATGTTACTTCTTCGTACAATTTTAAATTTTGATGTTCTTGGACGCGTTGGAAAGGTCTCAACAAGTAGTTAAGATAGAGTAGTCATTTGCCTGATTTGGATACTAAACTATAAACTATGTCAGAAACTTTAAAAAATATGACATCATATACTTAGGGATCATGCATTATAAAAATCTCAACGGAAGTCTTGTCCCTGAAACTTTGGTGTGAACATCAAGAAATTTCCAACTCTGACCTCCATGCATAAAAATCTCATAATGGAATGAATTCATAAAAACAACCAAACAGAGAAAAACCCAAAAAAATCTCAAAGAGAACTGAACTAGGTCTTCAATTCCATACATGTAATTAGACAAGCATATTTCTCTCTCATATTTACCTCAGCCTTCCATATCGCCTCCTTAATGTCTTAATTTCACAACAACTTTTTGATTAAAGGAAGCTCCTTCTGTGTAGTCTCTTGATCGCATGGTCCAACACCAAGACAGGATCCTCAGGCTCACGAATGAGGGGTTTGGCTCCATCGCCAAGTCCTCATGGCTGACTACGTGTCTAGGATCTCAGACATACTTCCGCGTATTCGATACATGGAACATGTCTTGTATATCCAACATGTGTAACATGGTGGATGAATCCCTTTCTCCAACTGCTCTTGCAACTGCATCTAGAGCTCACCAAGCTCGACGGCGCCAACCTTTATATAGGGGTAGAGATCGGTTGTGTGTTTGACAACAATGTAATCTCAAACTTTGTTTCTATTACTAGTGGTAGTTCAAGTATATCATCTATAATATGTAAAGAAACTCATGCACAAATCCAACGTCCGCGGTCCTCTAATCTTATGTGGATCTATCTACCACGTAGGGAAAATAGTCTACACACCCCTAGTTGAGGAACTATTGTGTCCTTAAAGCAGAATTGTACTCAATTCCACTATCAGAATTACTCACTTAACCGAAACTCCTGCACCCCATGTGATGAATCTTAGATACATCATTATAAAATCCATTTATTATTCTCTTAACTTAAAAAAACAATAAAAAACACATTTAAATCACTAATTTTAACTTGTACTATCTTGTAAGTAATATGCGTATAATTAACCTATATTCTAGCCCTAAATTATTGTGTTCAATTACTAACCCTTTTTCCTTATTATATATTTTATTTAAAACCTAAAATTTAGGTTAATTATTGTTTATATTTATTTTTAATTTAAAAATACAAAAAAATCTCAAAACCACAAAACACGGTGTTTTTACCCATTAAAAATGCTTGCAAAAATTCGTCTTTATACAAATGACTTCTTTTGGTTTTTTTGTTCAGCATGAAACTTTTTCCTAATGTTTTGACTTTTTCACCGTCAACACCTTTCATGTTTTGACTTTTTCCTAATTAAGCCTCTAACTATTTCTTTTTTTCTTTGTTTTCTTAATTTTTGAATTTTCTGGAGCTGTCACGTGGCGCCGTCTGGGCTGCCCACATGGTTGCATCTCTTCACGCCACCTGTCACTGTCCTCCACCGTTTCACCTCGCCTTCCCCACCTTTATCCTAGACCTCCATTTGCGCATCCATTTCAGCTGTCAGATCTCCTCCATGCTTTGATCTCCGCCTCTCGTTTCTGCTCTACTCTTGACCATAGGATCACTATGGATCCAATGACCCTTGGTTCTCCACGTCGCCCTGCTTTTCAACCATTAAATCTCGCTGCTAACTTCATCCCCACCATCCATCTCCTACTCTCCCGCAACCGCTCGATCAGATCCATCGATATGATCTAACCCATCCGTTTGCACCCTCATCATGACCGTTGAATCGTGAGATCCAACGGTCCTAGGATCTTCTACCACCTTTCAATGTCCCCTCCCCCATACGTTACAACTCGTCGCACCCCCACCCCCTTTCTATTTTAGCCTTCTCCTCCGTTCACCTTACTACGACCTCAGACCCTTCCTCCAAAGTCGTTACCTTCACGATCCTCGCGCCCCCTTAACTCCTGTCGACTACGCCCTAGCACCCTCACTTCAGTTGTTAAAACTTTGCCATCACCACCTGTAACGCCAAGCAACCTCCACCTACAAATAGACATCCTCCATCGCACTTCTCCCTCGTCCACCAATTCATGGGCTGAGGCCCAGCCCTCCTCGCTACTCTGGTGATAGCGGAGGATCGATTTGGCACAGTGACGACGACCTTCATGCCCAGGTGTCAACTCATGGCCTCTCTGGACATGTAGTGGCCGCCCCTGACGCCTTTGAGCCCTCTTGCATGGCTGGTAGAGCAAAGACCCGAGGACCACCCAGGTCCTCAGCACAAGCCTCTCCCTTCGCCAATTATCCATCTCTGATCATGCACTCTCCATCCTCTCTTTTTCCTTTATTTCTCCTAATTTTTCCGTCGCATGTGCTCCACCTCATCGTAACTCGGCCCTCTCATAAGTTCCGCCTCACAACCAGCATCCTTGCCGACCCCGCATCTCACCTTCCCCCTTCTCCAGAATCTCTCCCCGTCCTACTCCACCTCCTCTTCGGCTCGTCGGAGATGGAGGCCAGGCTCCTCACTCCTTCGCACGTATGGAACCTCCATCTCATTCATCTGCACATATCGCACGCTTCGGCTATGAATAACCTTGCATGTGCTCCTCGTCTTCAATGGTCGGAGTGGGGCCGGAGCAATGTTCAACAGCTCCTTCTCTAGCATAACTCCATCGTCTGCAGCTTATGATTTGCCCCGTGTCTTCCCCATCATTATTCCTCTCCAAGGCTCCTGGGAGCCTCTTCGATCATTAGGGACGCGATTGGAGCACGGAGGAGCTTCTCGCCAAGGCTACTGGGAGCCTCTTCGATCATTAGGGACGCGACTGGAGCACGGAGGAGCTCCAAGCCCCTCACCGAAGCCTCGGTTTCTCCGTCGTGCGAGGAGGAGGAAGGCGTTGCAACGTACAAATGTTGTCCGATCATTGACATCGGACGATTCAGATGAAGACATGCCTCCTCTTCGAGGCAAGGAGGCTCGGGGCAACCCAGCCATGCCCCCAGGCACTTCCACCTACCACGTGTCATTCGATCCCAAGCCGCCTCCGAACCTAGCTCCTCGCGTGCCATGTACGTGAGGGGTTGTACTATTTACGGATGAACCCCTGGCCTTTTCCAGAATTACAACGAGGTCCTCAAGCGCGTGCCTCATGTACGCGTCTGAGAATTTTGCACAAAGGCCCTGCCATTTTATCAAATTACAAAAAGGCCCATGTGCGCAAAAAGGGAAAATTTCATTCATGCCCGGTCGGATTTTGCTATTTGCAAATTGTTCCCTTCAGGGACCTATGTGCAATATTAATCTTTATTTTCTCATGCATTTTTATTACATTTATGCCCCTGCATTGTTTTTAACATACCTTGAGCATCTTAATTCCAAATCGTATGATTTCAGTTTCACTTTGAAGCTTATTTTGATTCTCTATTTAATGGCATAATCTAATCCATGATTTGACATTTAATTAAAGGTGATAATATTTGATGATACATAGTGTCTTTTGCTCTATAAACATTTTCCATGAATAGATGCTTGATCTCAATTTTGATGCTTCACTTGTAGTTGAAATCGACCCACATTTTATTGTTCAATAATTTAGTCTTGGGGTATATTTACACATACATATCTGCATGTATACCTTTCACATCGCATCTAATCTTTTAATTGCGTCTAAAAATCAAATAAAAATTGCATGCATCGCTTTTCTTTGAATTGTTTTATCTGCATTGCATATCACGTCTGCATGAAGGCCTGGGACTAGAAAATAATCACACATTAACTAATCAATAATTTTCGATAAACAAACGAAGAGGTGCGTGACCCTATGTTCGACCTCGGTATACTTGCCAAGTAAATTAACTTCCACATATTTGAATGTGTGGTTTTTGTTGAACCATTTTCACCACATATACTATGACAAGAGACGATTATTAATGTCGTGAAAATGCGCTTCATCACCATGCAAATGGATCCGTCTTCCCGAAACAATTCAGGCACGTATGGTGCCTTTCAACAGTCCAAGCCTAGTATGATGTCTAAGTAAACCATAATAGAAATGCAAGCATCTCATGCTGACATATTTGTAATGCTACATCCTTGATCGCCTGACAGTTGATAAACAATTGCCCCCGGGTCCCTAATATAGCATGGGGATAGAATGTTGATATAAACTTGCCCAGAGTGGGCACCAAACTATGTGTGAGAAAGGAATATGTATTCCATGAAACAGATGGTGCATATAAAGAAATCCCATGTACCGAAATCATACCTCTGACAACTAATCCAAAAACATGGGCATGCTCCTGAAATATTGCATTTAGTTGCCCATGATCGGGTGGTGGTGTGGTGGTTTTGACGGCGTTGACTGCCCACAGTGGTGTATGTTGAAAGTCTTAGTCTCCATGGAGGAAACCTGATTCCTAGAGCTATCTCGAAGACCATGTTGGTCTCACAATCTATTTTTGTTAGGTGCATGATCTACCAACACGATAAGGACACTAAGTCATGAAATGGAATGATTGGTTGTAGTATAGTAATATATTCGGTTGCTCGATTGGGTGTGAAGGTAGTAAATGTGCTTGAACTCTCTGGGATCGCTCTATGTAGCCTCCCACTTCGTCGCCTTCATTGTAACCTCGTTAATGGATGTGAGGTCCAGGGTAGACAACCAGTCCTAAACCTCCTTGCACATGCCCTAAATGAACTTCTAGAAGTTCTCATGTGGGTAGGTTGTGGTGGTTGGGGAATGGAGAGACAACTCCGTATAACAAAACAAATACTCATCGGCCATCATTGATCCATGTTTCAGCTCAACAAACTGCCTTCTCTACTCCTTTACCCGATGGTATGGGTAGAACTCGTTGAGGAACTCGTTCACGAACATCTCCCAAGTGATGGGCTTAATCAAGTGCTCCATAGGGGTGTATCACCATTGATCAACATAGCCAGCCAGTGAAAACTCTGCAAATGTCAGCCATGCATCCTCTGACACGTGGATTATCATGAGCATCTTGGACACATGATCCATCCACAACTCTACCTCATCTGGTGTGGTCGTGCCAGCGTATTGCTGTACTTGAGACCTTTGATATACAGTATGCATGCTCAGATGCTTTTGTTTATCATCCAAGACCTCAATCCCTTCCATCTCTAGAGATACTGAGGGTGAAGCCTCTTTTCTATTTACTCTTGGTGATGCCGAATGCCCTGTACAACATGTACAGACAAGTCCAGTTGATGTGCCATGTATGTGTCCTCACAAGGGTGCATGGTGTTTCATAGGAACCATACCATTAATACTCACTTTTACTTTACGAGAGACATATGGGCATGGATACTATACTTATGTTGTTCTCCTTGGACTTGTGTCAGGTCAGAAGACTCTAGACACTCTCTTGTATTTCGAATAGCGCTGAGGAACTATATAGGTAGAATGGAATGGAGTATCACTATTCTAATACCAATTGTGACGATTGGTGATTTTAGGTGAAGGGTGATGGAAGGTGATGGATGATGGAAGGTGGTATGATGATGGAGGCAAAGGATTGCCAGGAGGTGATGAAGGTGGGGGTGAAGGATGATGACGGTGATGAAGGTGGGGATGAAGGTGGGGGTGAAGGATGATGGTGGTGATGAAGGTGGAAGTGAAGGCAATGGAGGTGATGAGGGAAAATTGGTTGGTGCTCGATTGTTGTTGTAGCCCAGTAGTGGCCTCCTATTTTATTTTTGGGAGACACAATGCCCCCTATTTTTATTTTTGGGGTCATGACCTAGAAGACAAAGAACATTAAATTTATTTGTGATACCAAGTTAGAATTTGGAATAAAAGTTTCGTATTCCATTAAGTGGGCTGAAGAGAGGGAGGGACCTCAAAATATAGAAATACTTGACTCGAAGGTGATATCTCAACATAGAAAAGAAAACAAAAGAACAAATCAATATAGTTGACTCGTAATAGTTATAAATTACTTGTTGTAAGGATCATTTATGACATTGATGGAATTGTGGATCTTACTTGCTTTGACAATCCTTCATATTTTTTATTAAAAATTCATACATGTAATATGTTCATGTGCTAAAAGCTATCAAAGTAATCGAATTATTAAATCAGGTAGCCTCTGTTTTGGACATTGCAGATTGATGATCTAGAAGACTCCATATAATTTCACTTGAGAGTCACAAGAGAGAGATGGGGGGGTTGTCACAGAATTATTTAAAGAAAAACATTCGACAAGTCACAACGGATGATGAAGTGATGATGAGGTAAAGAATGTTAAAGGAGGAAGTTTCACCTAAACAATTGTGGCCTTCCTTTTTTTCTGTTCCGTACCTTTGGTCCTCGACAAACAGAGGCCTAATCACTCTTCTGGGGTTTCAAGTTAGTGTTAGAGGATGCCTTAAATATGGTGCTGTCCCTTGGATGTGGGTTTTTTCATTTTTGGTGGGAACTACAATGCAGGCATAGAAATATGCCATTTTATGTTATTTTAGATGAATGAAATATCGATCTTTTAAAAAAAAAACAAGTCCCTTAACTCCAAGTGTGGCACTAGGACATGGAAGAGTGCTAATAATTAACACAAATAAGTATCATTTTCTTATTTTTTAAAACTGAATGTGTTATCGCATGTTAAATTCTGTAGAGATAAATTTAGGTTTATGTATCTTTTATCTATTTTCCTTTTGTTTTGTCTACTTTATGTAATTTGTCTATAAGTCTCTCCCTATATAAGAGAGACTAGAACTCAAGGAATAAACATCTCTCTTTATGTTATTGACAGTAAATTCATTGAGAAATTAGGAGCATGCAACACATTCTACAACTTCATAGAAGGCGTCCAGGTAATCTCCACGGATTGACAAGCTCTCTCCTAGGGCTGTCAAATGCGTTTTTATCGGGTATTCCAGGACTCAGAAGGGTTATCGTTGCCATGATCCGTTGCGTCGGTGGTATTATGTCAGTGTAGATGTCATGTTTTTTTGAGTCATATTCTTCTCTCCTACAGGCGATGGGTTGGCACCGTCAAGTTCAGATGATGAGATCTATATGCCACCTCCACCCATGTATCCACCATCACCTCCACCACCACCACCTCCACCACCACCACCTCCACCGGTATTACCTCCTCCCATTGTCTTGGTTCCTCCTCTACCTCATCACTACAGTCAACGCCCAGCCTCTGCTCATGATCATGGCCATTCATCAAGCATGCCCCAGGTTTGTTTTGACAACATTACTTCTAATGATGGGTCTAATAATGTTTCTCAGTAGGGGCTATTTCAGGAAGGAATGATAATGACGCTGGTACAGATACTGCAGCACTTGATTTATATGTTGCTCTGAGGAAGCAGAAGCGTTCATGTGCTTCATATCTAATTGCCTCTCATGTCAACTTTGAACGTTTGACGAGTGACTTCAGGAGGTTTGCAGTTGCTTTGTCCGTTGTGGATATACCACAAACATACCAGAAGGTATTGGCTGACAGTAGATGGCCTCCGGCTATGGAGGAAGAGATGGCGGCTCTTCAGTCAAGAGGTACTTGGAGCCTTGTTCCAGCTCCTACTGGAGCATCTATCGTAAGTAGCAAGTGGGTATTTACCGTGAAGCAGAATGCATATGGTAGCATTGACAGGTACAAGGCTTGACTAGTAGCCTGAGGGTTTACTCAGACATACGGGGTTGATTATCTTGATACATTTTCTCCAATTGCTCATCACTATACCTTACATATTCTTTTATCCGTTGTTGTAATTCGAGATTGGCCCATGTTTCAATTGGATGTCAAGAATGCCTTTCTGTATGGTGATCTTCAGGAAGAAGTCTACATGCAGCAGCCGTCAGGGTTTGCTGTTGAGGGGGAGTGTTCCCAGGTGTGTAGACTTCATAAGGCCATCTATGGCCTTAAGCAGAGCCCGAGAGCTTGGTTCCAGAAGCTCTCGGATTTGTTAGAGAAGCAAGGGTTCAAACGGTCGAATGTAAATCATTCTCTTTTTGTGCAGAAGACATCCAGAGGCTCAGTGGTTATTATGGTATATGTTGATGACATACTGTCATAGGAGATGATATCCAAGGGATCAAAAGGGTGAAAGAATTACTGGGCAGTCAATTCATCACCAAAAATCTTGGCACCCTAAGATACTTTCTTGGGTTAGAGTTTGCCAGGAATGAGCAGGGCCTTGTGATGACGCAAAGAAAGTATGTCACTTGATGCAGAACAAAGATTTTGGTGACGGAAAAATAATTTTTTTAACGGTGGAATTTTGGTGGAGAAGAAATCGGAGGGGTTGTGAAGAAGAATGCTCGTCGGGAACACGAGGGTGTAGGGGAGGAAGAACGTGAAGATCACGGCCAGGGAGAAGGAGAGGGAGAGGCGATAGAGAATAAATCTCAATTTCTATATCAACTGAACTGTCTAAAACAATAGGCCTTCATCCCTTTATATAGGAGGGATGAGGTTACAATAATAGCAACTAATTTAAATTCTAACTAATAGTCCTAATTTGACTCTAACCAATTAACCGACTAATTTGAAATTTAAATCGTCAACTAATTAATTGAGATCACAGGCGATCTCGTTTATTTAATTAGAAATTACGACAAGTCAAATAAACGTAAATAAAATTAACGGCTAAAATTAAATAAATATGCGGCCCTATATTTCGGGTCCACGCTACATCAACTCTCCTCCGCTTTTAAAAATTCATCTCCCGACGAATTGCTTGATCTAGATGCGTCGTTGGAGAATTCATCCTTGAAATTGTAGCTTCAAATTCCCTCAATTAGATCCTTTTCAACGTTACGTTTGTAGTTTTTTCCAATTGGAGGGTGTCTCTGCAATTTTTGTACCTCTTCATCCCTTCTTAGGTTACCATCAACCTTGTTCTTTAAAAAAACTCTGAGTGGAGATGCCCTTTTACAATTTTTCCGAACAAATCCCAAATTCCTACTTTGGGGAGATCTGATTCCTTTTAGAGGAGAGCCCCACGCTAGGGTTTCTCTCTTCTTCGTGTGATGGCGGCGGGAGCAACATGGGGGCAAGCGATTGTGGCGGGGAGGAAGCTAGTGCGAGCGGCAGCGGCGTGTGAAACGCATGCGGTGGTGGCACGGGGCAACTGAGAAAGCGGCAGCGGCCTGGTGGAGGCAGCGGTGTTGGATCAATGGCGATGGGGTGGGCGAAAGGAAGGGTGCGGTGGCGCCGGAAATGGGATTAGGAGGGGAGGGTGGTGCGGGAGTGGCACGTATAGGTGGTAGCAGGGGTGGGGCAGAGAAGGCTACCGTGGGAGGGAGTGGGGCAGGGAGGGTCGGGGTAGTAAGGATTGCGAGTGGTGGTGGCGGCGTTAGTGGGGTTAGGGGTGCGGTTGCAGCGGGAGGAGGCACTGAGCGCGCAAGTGATGCATAAGGGGGCGTTAGAGGGGTTGATGGGGCAGGGAAGCTTGCTGAGTTTGCGGGAGGGGTTGTTTGCGTGATTGGGGGCGTGGGGTTGGCGGTCGGTGGGACTTCTGGGGATGCGAGTGAAGGATATGGTTAGATCCTCAAGCGCATCACGGAAGCGTGATCGTCGTATCGGATACGACGAAGAACGACTAGTCGTACTAGTTGTTCTATGCAGCGGAAATTAAAATTTTTTCATGTAACGAAACCACATGATCCAAGAACACTTCTCAAATCGTTTCGTCTAAACCACAAACAAGTATTAGGGTTACCTCTTGAAGCGTGGTTGCGATCAAGTCTCTAAACGAAGAGACCTCGTGTCTCAAGTCCGATCTGACGGAGGAGACGCTTGCGAGCGCGGGGATGAACCGCGTGCTTCTCGCAATCCATGTTGATGATCCAAGCGGTGGATCTCCTGATCTCGACACACGAGATCCGACGTCTTCTTCACGAGCAAGGCATGCCGAAGTAGACGGAGTTCCACGAGAAAACCATCGGGCAGCATAACGACGATGCCGCAGCGATGGAGAACCTCTCTAGGACATCCATGGTGGACGGCCATGAGAGGGAGAGAGAGAGAGAGAGGGCTGACGTGTAGAGAAAAAAGAGAGAGATATGCTTCTTAAGCATTGTGTGTAAAGAAGAGCAATGGGATGCCTCTCCTTTTATAGGGTTTTGGGATCCATGGATCTCAATCCATGGGACAACACAAATCCAATGGCTCTCATTGATTGTGTTTCTTTTAATGGCTAAGATTTGTGTTGGTAAAACCAACAACAATTAATTTAATTTAGATTAAATATATATTGATAAATCAATATAATTTAATTATCAAATTAAATCAAGATCTCTTGGAGATCATAGGAGAGAGAGTGCCTCCTTCCATGTTGGAAGGAGGGGACGGCCACACATTCCTAATAGGAGTGGTGGTCGTCCACTCCATATATATGGAAGGTGGCTCTCATCTCTATATTGTAATCTCCAAGATTATGCAACAAATTTTGTTGCAAATTATTCTACAAACATAATTCACAATTATTTTGTAGACATTGCAATCTTGCCATTGAAAAATTTGTGAATCATATTCACAACCCAAAACAAAATGTAAATTACATTTTCAATTTAATGTTCAATGTGAATCCAATTCTCATTAACATTTAATTGACAAATGTAAATTACAAACATCTCTCTCTTATATATTATAAATCACATCTATAATATATTTGATTAATATGGACATTGCTATCCACATTATTCATATCCATGATAATTAAATCACATTTAATCATCTAGGATCTCCATTCTCTTGTGTCAAATAATATGAATCACATTCACATTATTTGTGTCTTTGATAATTAAATCACATTTAATTATCTAAGACAATTCTCTTGATAATATGAATCAAATTCATATTAATCATGATAATTAAATCACGTTTAATTATCTTTTTTCTCAATGTTTGGATATATAATATCAACAATGAAATTATCCTGAACCCATTCAAGGATAATGCGCTTTCTTCGCAGATACTTGGAGATAAGGACAGGGCGATTGTATTGTTCCACGTATAGTGACATGGATATTGAAATCATATCTCAAATCCAGATCGCGGGCCTCCCATAGATGCTTGATTAAATCAAGACCGTAAATATAATCTTCTCATTGCATCTGAATCACATTCAGATCAATGTCCAACACTTGGACCAAGATCAGATCACTTCTCTACTGAGAGGAGTCACTAAAATCCAGACCCGTTTCATCATCCCTAGGAATGGAAGTGTCATGGTTATACAATCGTTTATGATCACATCACCCTCAGGTATTCCCAATACCTGTACATCCTGCATACTGGAAGACTCAGATTAAACCTGAAGTATTGGATCAACTTTACACTGTCTACTTTATGGTTTTATCAGTAAGCTTCTCATTTGATCATTGGGAGTTGGTATCGATCATACACTTTCCAAAAGCGTATATCATACCTAGGTCTTGATCATATACTTTTCAAAAGTATATATCAAACCTACAAATTCAGTCATGCTTCCAAAGCGAGACGACCGTGCGCACGGAATTTGATTATTCCCAATATCTCATGAGTGAGCTCATGTCTTCCGGTTCAGTAACTGAACCTGTATGATCCCATTGAGAGATCGTATTACTCATATGCCCTTATATGCACACCAGCACGTCAGTGTATAGACTTTGGTTAGGTCATCAATCTATTGGTCTGCCAAATGTACATACTTAGACATATAGTAACACATCTGTCTCCGGTCAGAGGATGCGTGCCTGTATCGTGACAGCATACGATATAAGACTTTGGTTATCTCGATCTCGTTAAGTCAACTCTTTAACCTAACTTATTTAACACCTCCGAATCTCTATTCCTATGCAGAGGACCTGCATCAAGAGGTCGGTTAGATATCAGCCTTTAGAGATAAGGATTGCCATCTCCTACTCAAGCTGGAGATCATCTCTTAACAATCATTTGACGGTGCTTGATGAGTCCTCAATCTAACTCTTTAGATATTCATCCAAGCACCAGCATCTATGATTCAACAGTTGAATCAACAGTTGTATGATTATCAAGATGGACGTGGTACATAACCCTAATTGTACTAAGGGACCTATTATGCAAATTAATTATTCTTCATTTCAGATCAGTGAATGATATTTGCAATAACATTTATTGCATAATGGCTCGTCGTGGGCTCGCATTTCCAACAATCCCCCATTAGCCCAAAGAGCCATTAATGGGCTAATCATTTAAACCCGCACTCATGTGACAATCATAGGCTATTTAGAAAATAGCTAGGTAAGCTGATCAGTCACTCTGTTCCCGCAAGACTACGCCAAGTCTTTTTACGGCACTTGCATATCCCCAGTAACAGTGCTCGCATCCAATGCGAATGTTGCATCTTATGCAACCAATACTCAATCTTGTTAGTTATAGTGTCCTTGACACTACAGCTTAACAATTATCATAACCAGTATTTCCATAATCCTTATCAGAATACCCTTATTCCTGGAGATCTCTACCTCCTAAGGTATCAACAGTTAAGATCTTTTAGATCTCTATCTATAAAGTCTTAAGTTTTCGAAAATAAGACTTTGAGACCACTATCTCAAAAATCTTATCATTTATGAAGATTTTGTTATTACTGCAATCAAGTGTTTTCTCTCCATAGTAGGATTAGTAACACTTTACTACTCCCACTGCATGGCAGATATCTGGCTTTTGTACACATCTAGCATACACTCAGCTTCTCGTAACTAATGCACAAGTGCAAGTAGTTCTAGCATACACTTCCTCAACTCTTTAAGGTGTTATCCCTTTAGATAGGTCAGTACCATATCTTAAGGGATGGAAGCCTTTCTTGGATTTTTCCAGAAAATGGAATATGTCCAAGGTGTACCATTAATGTGACAGTCCCAATACCCTCTTCTCTATGCTTCTGAACACCTTCAGAACTAAGATCCAAGAGGTATCCTTGAGATCATATCTCAAGTTATGGAACAACCAGATTAGAAAACACTTATTATTATCCTTATATCATTTTAAATGATTAAGGATATCATCTACATTTAGCATGCTGAACACAAAGGCACTCCCACTAAGCTTCACATGGCTCATCAAGATTCTATCTGAAATCATAACACTTATAATTTCATCAAATCTTATGGTCCAACTTCAAGAAGCTTATTTGAGTCCATAGATGGATTCCTTGGCTTTCATATCTTGCTTTTCTCAACCATGAAGACCTGCGGCTACTTCATGTGAATATCCTCAAAGAGGTATTCATAGAGGAATGCAATATTGACTTACATCTTGAAGATGCAATAGTCAAGTTGTGTAGCTAAGGTTAGCAATATTCTGACGGTTTTAAGCATGGTCACCGAAGAGCAAGTCTCATCGCAAGCAATGTCTTCTCTTCCGGTGTGTAGCTCATGGCTACGAACCGTGCTTTGAAGGTTTCTACCTTCTCATCAGGTTCCCTTTTTCTTGAAGATCCATTTACACCTCTACAGGTATTACCCATATAGGTGGATCCTCGAGGGTCCATATACAACACTTGTATATGAAGTCTACATTAGACTTTTATTGCTATCCATCTATCCATGCTATGAACTTCAGAAGCTTCATCACATGAAGTTCGATCATTGTAAGATTTCTCTAACACATGGAATCCATCCTCAAACTCATTTGAAGAAGTATTAGTGTTTCATCTTTAATTGTCCTTTTAGTTTCCAATTTTCAGGAGCCTCATTATCTTCTCAAGATTAAATGAGTTCCTACACTTCATTTTCATCTTAATTCTCAAGAGTCTCAACCTCTAAGAATCACATTCTCAGAGATGAGATACTTTAAGAATCTCAAGGTCATAAAGTAGGTATCCAATACCATCCTTTATTTTCCTAATGAAGCAGTACTCTCAAGTGCTAGATTCCAACATACATGGAACCGTATTAAGGATATACATTGTAGTCTCTACTACACATATATACCTGGAAACTAAGGGATAATTATGATAAAATTCATCATTGATAAGATCATGTCACACATGATCCAATTGTATCTACCTATAACTCTATTGAGTCAAGGTGTATTAGGAGGATTGAGATAGAAATGATACTCATATCTCCATAAGGTATTCTTTGAATTTATCTAACATGTACTTGCTACCTAGATTAGATCAAATTTATTTTATCTTCCTTCAAACTTTGGTTCTATACCAAAATTAATGAGATCTTTGAACATTTCAAAGATTTCTTAGGTGAAGAGAAGAAATCTCATATCATATATAATCATTAACAGATATCACATATCCATAATGTTTACTATAATATAGATGATATGCATACATCAATATGTATGAGATCCTGAATACCTTGACTTTCCTTCTTACCTGGATCCAACCCATGCTTCCACTGCGCTCCCTTTATCTATAAACAACCATTGCTTAAGACTAAGGATCTCTTACGTTAAATTCAAAAGAATTTAAAGTAAGAGTATTTCAACATTTATACATGCTTCATTAAATTCATACAATATGAATATTATGAAGCTTCATGAATGACTAGAGTATAGATAGTAGAATGATGACACTCATCATCTACATCCATCTAAACTCTTAAAACATAGGTTCATGTAGATACTCAAACAATTTGAATACATCATCTCAGATAGAGCTACTATTCTACATGACGCAGAGATCCATGTCACTCATTATTAAATGTCAAGAGCACATATGTATGCCAGAATATCTTCATTGATTTTATAAGGATTATTTGACAATTGCGATCATCATCGACATGTCACTTCCAAAGTACATCCGATGAGGGATCAAAACTATAAAGACATACAAACCCTAGGGTTGTAGTCCTATTATCTATTTAATTGTCATTCCTCATTATTATGAGGAAACTTGCACATTGCAACCACATACATTATGTGTCCAATTGCAAGTACAATATCTAGATCATGAGTCCAATCCATGATATCATACTGGTTATTATTGAGTATATTATTGAGTGGGTTTTATGAAGGATTATCTGAAATAAGAAATTTGCATAAGTGTATATATTTATATATATATACATATTTTACTTTGATTTAGGAATTTTTATATCAAAGTTGTCTTGCCTTGTCAACACTGAAAGTTCAATCAAATCACTTTCAATGTAAGAGATATACTTACCATTATATCTCAAGCAAGATCTGGGATCTCCTTCCTTATCTTTGTTGCATCCCAATAATATGAGAACCTACAACTCGGATAAAAAGAAGCGGGAACACATTCCGCCTTGCAAGTCCAACTTGCATCTCCCAATTCGGTCTTTAATACCCGGGCCCATCACCCCTAAGGCGATGTTGACCCGTCATTAATTGAACCAACCGTCAACAGGAATACAACTCGCTATGCGCAATCCAATATTGCCCCAATAATATGAGGACCCGATATTGGGGTCACTACGCATATGTCCTTACTCTTTCGAGAAGCGAAGAGTCCGGTCCAGATGCGCTTGCATAGGAGCTGTCACTTCGGACAGGTGTCTCCTACATACGATCTCTGGCGACGGAACCCTCCGCCTTGACGGGAGACCATGGATGTCACTTATGTGATCCTCCATATCATATTCAAATTCTCATTAATCATTATGAATCATATTCATTATGTTTAATTCTTCCAAGGGAAATAACACATCTATTTATAATAGAGTGTCTTAATTTTAATTGGATTCCAATTAATCTAATCATATTAAATTAATAATCCAGTCAATATCGAACAAACATTCTTTATTGTTACTTGAATTATGGTATTATCTCAAATACGTATTTTTTCGAATTTTAATAATTAGAAATACATCATGATTTCTTAAGCATTATACTAACCCTACCCGCTGTCATGGCCAGTACGGATGAGAGTGGCGACGGAACCCTCCGCCTTGACGGGAGACCATGGATGTCACTTATGTGATCCTCCATATCATATTCAAATTCTAATTAATCATTATGAATCATATTCATTATGATTAATTCTTCCAAGGGAAATAACACATCTATTTATAATAGAGTGTCTTAATTTTAATTGGATTCCAATTAATCTAATCATATTAAATTAATAATCCAGTCAATATCCAACAAACATTCTTTATTATTACTTGAATTATGGTATTATCTCAAATACGTATTTTTTCGAATTTTAATAATTAGAAATACATCATGATTTCTTAAGCATTATACTAACCCTACCCGCTGTCATGGCCAGTACGGACGAGAGTAGGACAGACCACAAACGTTGCAACCCGCAACCCCAATGCTCTCCAACTATACACCATATCCACCTCGGGAAAGGATAATGCAAAATAAATCATTTTGTACTTGAGATGATCATCGGTTCTTCAACCGAAATTATACCATATAATAATAATCAAAACAATTTTGATTAACATTATAATGAGATTTGCTAAACAAATCCCAAATCCTATTCAAGCAACATGTTTGTTGGAATGTAGATCATATAGATCATGTAACCAATCCTGATCTAGATCACATCTAATCATTTATTGGTTAGGGCAAAGTCATTTAAGGACATAATTATCATCAAATATTTCACAAATATTTATGCATAATTATTCCAGGAAATTAAACAATTTAATTTCACTAATTGATTAAATGACAATCACTAGGTTCTTGATTAGGAAAGTATTTCCAGCAGTGACCCTCACTTACTAAAAATACCATATCTCAATCAATTTAAATCCAAATTAAGCAAAGTAAGGTCCTAAAGTTTGCTAATTTGATTTACAACAGAACCTAAGTGATTTGCACGCATTTCAAGGCGTATCAAATCCGCAATTAACATCTTAATTATGTTGAGATTCGCAGTCCCCGAAACTGTGGATACATGTTCACTAGAAAGAGCATAACTTGAGCAAACGGAATCGAAATCACGTAAACTCAGATCCTACGATTTCTTTATTTAACGAGGAACAAAATCCAATTATTATTTTCGTGTTTAAACAATTTAAACAGTGCCAAAAATAATATCAAAACAGAGATGTGAAAATGAAATGCAAGAAAACTTTCGCAAACCCTAATGAACCCAAGTCGTCCTCGGTTAATGGATCGTATCCAAAACCACCGACCTAAGACTCTGATACCACTTGAAGGATATGGTTAGATCCTCAAGCGCATCACGGAAGCATGATCGTCGTATCGGATACGACGAAGAACGACTAGTCGTACTAGTTGTTCTATGCAGCAAAAATTAAAATTTTTTCATACGACGAAACCACATGATCCAAGAACACTTCTCGGATCGTTTCGTCTAAACCACAAACAAGTATTAGGGTTACCTCTTGAAGCGTGGTTGCGATCAAGTCTCTAAACGAAGAGACCTCGTGTCTCAAGTCTGATCCGACGGAGGGGACGCTTGCGAGCGCGGGGATGAACCGCAAGCTTCTCGCAATCCATGTTGATGATCCAAGCGGTGGATCTCCTGATCTCGACACACGAGGTTCGACGTCTTCTTCACGAGCAAGGCACGCCGAAGTAGACGGAGTTCCACGAGAAAACCATCGGGCAGCATAACGACGATACCGCGGTGATGGAGAACCTCTCTAGGGCATCCATGGTGGACGACCATGAGAGGGAGAGAGAGAGAGGGCTGACGTGTAGAGAAAAAAGAGAGAGATATGCTTCTTAAGCATTGTGTGTAAAGAAGAGCAATGGGGTGCCTCTCCTTTTATAGGGTTTTGGGATCCAAGGATCTCAATCCATGGGACAACACAAATCCAATGGCTCTCATTGATTGTGTTTCTTTTAATGGCTAAGATTTGTGTTGGTAAAACCAACAACAATTAATTTAATTTAGATTAAATATATATTGATAAATTAATATAATTTAATTGCCAAATTAAATCAAGATCTCTTGGAGATCATAGGAGAGAGAGTACCTCCTTCCATGTTGGAAGGAGGGGACGGCCACACATTCCTAATAGGAGTGGTGTCTGTCCACTCCATATATATGGAAGGTGGCTCTCATCTCTATATTGTAATCTCCAAGATTATGCAACAACTTTTGTTGCAAATTATTCCAAAAAACATAATTCACAATTATTTTGTAGACATTGCAATCTTGCCATTGAAAAATTTGTGAATCATATTCACAACCCAAAACAAAATGTAAATTACATTTTCAATTTAATGTTCAATGTGAATCCAATTCTCATTAACATTTAATTGACAAATGTAAATTACAAACATCCCTCTCTTATATATTATAAATCACATCTATAATATATTTGATTAATATGGACATTGCTATCCACATTATTCATATCCATGATAATTAAATCACATTTAATCATCTAGGATCTCCATTCTCTTGTGTCAAATAATATGAATCACATTCACATTATTTGTGTCTTTGATAATTAAATCACATTTAATTAGCTAAGACAACTCTCTTGATAACATGAATCAAATTCATATTAATCATGATAATTAAATCACATTTAATTATCTTTTTTCTCAATGCTTGGATATATAATATCAACAATGAAATTATCCTTAACTCATTCAAGGATAATGCGCTTTCTCCGCAGATACTTGGAGATAAGGACAGGGCGATTGTATTGTTCCACGTATAGTGACATGGATATTGAGATCATATCTCAAATCCAGATCGCTGGCCTCCCATAGATGCTTGATTAAATCACGACCGTAAATCTAATCTTCTCATTACATCTGAATCACATTTAGATCAATGTCCAACACTTGGACCAAGATCATATCACTTCTCTACTGAGAGGAGTCACTAAAATCCAGACCCGTTTCATCACTCCCTAGGAATGGAAGCGTCATGGTTATACAATCGTTTATGATGACATCACCCTCAGGTATTCCCAATACCTGTACATCCTGCATACTGGAAGACTCAGATTAAACCTGAAGTATTGGATCAACTTTATACTGTCTACTTCATGGTTTTATCAGTAAGCTTCTCATTTGATCATTGGGAGTTGGTATCGATCATACACTTTCCAAAAGCATATATCGTACCTAGGTCTTGATCATATACTTTTCAAAAGTATATATCAAACCTACAAATTCAGTCAAGCTTCCAAAGCGAGACGACCGTGCGCACGGAATTTGATTCTTCCCAATATCTCATGAGTGAGCTCATGTCTTCCGGTTCAGTAACTGAACCTGTATGATCCCTTTGAGAGATCGTATTACTCATATACCCTTATATGCACACCAATCGCCGGTGTATAGACCTTGGTTAGGTCATCAACCTATTGGTCTGCCAAATGTACATACTTAGACATATAGTAACACATCTGTCTCCGGTCAGAGGATGTGTGCTTGTATCGTGACAGCATACGATATAGGACTTTGGTTATCTCGATCTCGTTAAGTCAACTCTTTGACCTAACTTATTTAACACCTCCGAATCTCTATTCCTATGCAGAGGACCTGCATCAAGAGGTCGGTTAGATATCAGCCTTTAGAGATAAGGATTGCCATCTCCTACTCAGGTTGGAGATCATCTCTTAACAATCATTTGACGGTGCTTAATGAGTCATCAATCTAACTCTTTAGATATTCATCCAAGCACCAGCCTTTATGATTCAACAGTTTAATCAACAGTTGTATGATCATCAAGATGGCCATGTTACATAACCCTAATTGTACTAAGGGACCTATTATGCAAATTAATTATTCTTCATTTCAGATCAGGGAATGATATTTGCAATAACATTTATTGCATAATGGCTCGTCGTGGGCTCGCATTTCCAACAGCGAGGATGATGGGAAGGGGCGCAGGAGCTGGGGCCTGTGCCGCGGGGACGGCGGAAGGGGTTGATTCCGGGGCTGGGAGGGTTGTTGTTGCGATCGGGGAAGGTGCTATACGTGCGAGGGTGATGGAGGGGGTCCGCGAGAGGGCCGCGGTTGGGTCGAATCTCGATTTCAGGGGGTTTTCCAAGTCTGAAATTACCTGGACAGCAATCGGATCGACTTTTTTTTCTTCCGAAATGGCCTGGACAGCGGGCAGTTCGTCGTTGACGACGAGATTTTCGTCTTCAAATTTGGTTTCGGTGATTGGTGTCGTTGGATCCTTTGATTTGGCGCGTAGGGACTCGAAGTCAGCCATAAGATTTCGAAACATGGAATGGAAGTTAGATTGTAACTCAAGTAGCATGTGCTTCGTCTCCTTGTTGTAGGCGTCGTTGGCTCGCCGTTTTTGTTCGGACGAACGATAATCCCTTGATGCATGTCGGTGCGAACGTCTGGGTGGATCGTCAGATCGTGAGGACGATCTGTAGGCCATGCTCTGATACCAAATGATGCAGAACGAAAATTTCGGTGACGGAAAAATAATTTTTTTAACGGTGGAATTTCGGTGGAGAAGAAATCTGAGGGGTTGAGAAGAAGAATGCTCGTCGGAAACACGAAGGAGTAGGGGAGGAAGAACGTGAAGATCACGGCCAGGGAGAAGGAGAGGGAGAGGCGATAGAGAATAAATCTCAATTTCTATATCAACTGAACTGTCTAAAACAATAGGCCTTCATCCCTTTATATAGGAGGGATAGGTTACAATAATAGCAACTAATTTAAATTCTAACTAATTATCCTAATTTGATTCTAACCAATTAACTGACTAATTTGAAATTCAAATCGTCAACTAATTAATTGAGATCACAGACGATCTCATTTATTTAATTAGAAATTGCGACAACTCAAATAAACGTAAATAAAATTAACGGCTAAAATTAAATAAATATGCGGTCCTATATATTTCGGGTCCACGCTGCATCATCATTGACATGCTAAGTGAGACAAGCATGCTTGGATGTCGACCTGCTACTACACCCATGGATCCAAGTATGAGATTGTATGATGATGATACCGATGAGGTCGATAAGAGAAGATATAGAGAGCTGGTGAGAAAGCTTCTCTATGTAACCATTACTAGACCCGACATCTCCTTTGTTGTCAGTCGGGTTAGTCAGTTCATGGAGCAACCACGTCAGGTACATATGGATGATATACATATGTTATTTTTTTGAAACCAAAAACAGGGGGAGACACTCAGTGATGTTCGCCCAATTTATTAAGGAAACAAAACACGGTGAAAATACACACGGGGAAGGGGAAACGAAACAAGCAAAGCACCTACAAAACCCACTCATCGACCAATCTCGCACATTATATCTCTACATTTCCCTTATAGAAGCGTTGCCTAGAGAATAAAGCCGCATTCCTTCCCAGCCATATCGCCCAAAGAAATACCACGGGCCCGAGGAGCTCCCGCCTAGCTCTGCTCCTGTTGGCTACCGTCGATCCACAGAAGGAAGCCACATCGGACGTACACAGCCAAATCAGTCTCGCCTCATCCCAGATCGCAGTCACCTTAGGGCATCTGAAGAAAAGGTGCTCAAGGGACTCCACCGCCGCGTCGCATAAAATGCACCTGTCAGAAACAGAACCCAGGAGCCTGGCACACCAATCTCTCGTCATCAATCTCTGCCTACGGAATAATCAAAGGAAGAAGCCAATCCGCTCAGGGAGCCGGAGACTCCAAAAGAAACCGTAATCATGAATGAAAGTCTCCGACCGCGAAGGTGGGGGCCTGCAAATCGCCCCAAACGCCTTCCTCACCGAGAAAGGGCCCACGTGCCAAACCCAATGATCCCTCCCCGTAGAGGGATGCCCCGCATCCTTTATATAGTCCAAAAGGGAAAGGAAATCCTCGAGCCTTTGGTCCGAAAAGTTAGATGAGAAGGTTGGGAACCAGTTACCTTACGACCAGCAAGATGCAACCCGGGCTTCTTTGTCAGCCGCCAGAGCGAACAGGCGAGGGAACCGCGTGCATAGAGCCCCCCCCCATCCATCCAGAAGTTGAAAGATTCGCCATTTCCAAGCATCGGCCTAAACAGATGGAGATATCTGGAGAAGATCTCCACCACCCCCTTCCAGAACGGGGTGGGAGATCCCACCTGAGTAGCGGCCACCAAAGGAGACCCATCGACCCCGAAAATTTTGCGCAACACTTTACAGCAAAGATCCTCCACCGATCCCCAAATTCTGTTAGCCCATTTAAGAAGCAAAGCGTCATTCATATGCTCCAGACTCCGCACCCCCAACCCCCCCCCCCTCTTTCTTTTTACCCGTAATTTCTCGCCATTCAACCAGGTGGATTCCCCTCGAGTCCTCCCCATGCTTGCCCCATAAGAACCTCCGCATAAGCCTCTCAAGGTGGCTACGGATCCCCTTTGGCAGCCGACGATTGGATAGGAAGTAAATAGGGATGGAGGAGAGAACCGCCTTCAATAGGACCAACCGTCCCCCTTTCGAGAGAATGGCCGACTTCCATCCCGCCAATCTCTCTTCCACCTTCTCCACGACCCTGAGCCAGTCCCTCAATCTCGTCCTACCCACCGCCAAGGGCATCCCAAGATAGACAATCGGTAGAGAGCCGCAATCGGATCCCAAAACCCGCCCGCATGCGTCAGCCTCCTCCGCAGAGCGGCCAAAGGGGATGACCTTCGACTTGCCAGCATTTTTGAATAGACCTGACATCTCGCTGAATATATCTAAGGCCATAGACATCACCGATGCTTCCGCGGCACCCCCTTCAATGAAAAAGATCGTATCGTCAGCATATTGCAAAAGCAAGATCACCAAACCAAACCTAGAGAAAATGGCTGATAATCCACGATCAACAACCCGGCAAGCAACGCGGGCCAGTACATCCGCAGCCAAGATAAAAAGAAGGGGAGCAAGGGGGCAGCCCTGGCGCACTCCCCTACGCGGCTGGAAGCACCCCCCTCCGGGCGGCCATTAACCATGACCGAGAAAGAGGTCATCGTAACACAACGTCTCATCCAAGATATCCAAATCTCCGGGAAACCCCTTCTTCGCATAACCGACCATAGGAACTTCCAATCAAGAGTATCATATGTTAGCAATGTGAGCCCTGGGCGAACCATTCCTACAATAAATGTTATTGTAATAAATGATTTATCAATAAAAGTTATTGATTATTTTCACTCCCTTTTTGAGATTGAATGAATGAACGCACTATAAGGTCCCTCTGTACAATAAGGGTTATGTACCATGGCCAACTTGATGATCATATAGCTGTTGATTCACTGAATGAATCATAGAGGCTGATGCTTGGATGAATATCTAAGGAGTTAGATAGAGGACTCATCAAGCATCGTCAAATGATTGTTAAGTGATGATCTCCAGCCTGAATAGGAGATGACAATCCTTTCTCAAATGGTTGATATCTGACTGACCTCTTGATACAGGTCCTCTGCATTGGAATAGTGATTCGGAGGTGTCAGATTAGTTGAGTCAATGGGTTGACTTAACAAGATCCGAGATAACCAAAGACCTATGTTGAATGTTGTCACAGCATAGGCATGCATCCTCTGACCAGAGACAGATGTGTTGCTATATGTCTGAGTATGTACATTTGGCAGACCAATAGGTTGATGACCTAACAAAGGTCTATACACCGGCGAGCTGGTGTGCATGTAAGGGCATATGAGTAATACAATCTCTCAAAGGGATCATACAGGTTCACTTATGAACCGGGAGACATGAGCTCACTCATGAGGTATTGGGACTGAACAAATTCCATGCATTGTCGTCATGCTTTGGAAGCATGACATGAATTTGAAGGTAAGATATATGCTTTGTGAAAGCATATGATCTGTACCAAATCCCAGTGACCAAGATTGAGAAACTTAATGATCAAACCCTGAAGATGACAGTGTAAAAGTGATCTTTATCTTCAGAATGATCATAGGTCTTCCAGTATGCAGGATGTACAGGTATTGGGAATACCTGAGGGTGATGTGATCATACACGATTGTATAACTATGACGCTTCCATTCCGAGGGAGTGATGAAACAGGTTTGGATTTTAGTGACTCTTCTCATTAGAGAAGTGACCTAATCTTAGTCCATGTACTGGACATTGATCTGAATGAGATTCAGATGCAATGAGAAGATTAGGTCTACGGTCTTGATTTGATCAAGCATCAATGGGAGGTCCATGGGATCTGGATTTGAGATATGATCTCAACATCCAAGTCACTATACGTGGAACAATACAATCGCCATGTCCTTATCTCCAAGTATCTGAAGAGAAATAGCATTGTTCTTGAATGGTTCAAGAATAATTCCATAAAATCTAAGCATTGAGAAATTGATAATTAAATGTGATTTAATTATCACGATGTATGAGGAATTATCCAATATAATTAAATATGATTTAATTATCATGGATAAGAATAATATAGATAGAAATATCTAATTATTCATAATATATTATAAATGTGATTTACAATGTATTAGAGAGAGCTAATTATAATTTATATTTGTTAATTAATTATTAATTTGTATTGGATCCACATTATCTAATTAATTGAAAATGTAAATTATATTTTGTTATGGGTTGTGAATGTGATTCACAATTTTCCAATGTCAAGATTACAATATTCCCAAAATTAATTGTGAATTATTTTGATGAATAAATCCCAATAAAAGTTGTTGGAAATAAATAATGGAGAAATGCAAGGAGACATGCAATCTCATGGAAATCCATGAGATTGCCCCACTTGGAAGGCGGTGGGCGGCACCCAATTCCTATATGGAATGGGTGGTCGTCCCCCTTGACTGTACATGGAGATGTAACCTCCATGTATATTCTCTCCTTATTTGTTGGTGTAATTTAGGATTGATTTATATTTGATTTTGTCAAATATATTTTAATCTAAATTAACTCAGCCATGGCCGGTCCCAAGCCCGGGTAAATGAGGACGGTTGCACGTTAGGTAGCCGACAGCCAACGCAGGAAAGATAAATTCGTAAATAGTGTTCTTAATTTCTTCTAAGAACACTATTTATGAATTTATCTCGAAACCGTTCGGATCTTTTAAACATGGATTTAAGCAAACATACAGATTTCGTTGGGGCGTTCCCTACTTGCGACGCGTTGCATCGCCCAAATGCAATGAAAAATTGGCAAGGGCCGCTACATCGCAGCCTGGATGTAGTTCAAAATTTACAAGGGTTCTCGCATGAGGAACGCATGCGGGTAAATAAGCTAGTTCCGCTGCATCACCGCCCGGATGCAGTCCAAAATTTGCAAGGGTTCTCGCATAATGGACGCATGCAAGTAAAGAAGTTAGTCCAAAAGAGATTGCAAAGGAAGTTACGGATTGGTAGTTGGAATATCGGTACTTTAACTGGAAAATTGATGGAGATAGTAGATACAATGGAAAGAAGGAAGATTCATATATTATGTCTTCAAGAGACTAAATGGGTTGGAGAGAAAGCAAGGGAGATCGAGAAGACAGGCTTTAAACTCTGGTATTCAGGTAAAGATAAGGGCAGAAACGGTGTTGGAGTGGTTGTTCATAAAGATTTGAAGGATTGTGTTGTTGAGGTGCAAAGAATTGGGGATCAGATTATTTTGCTAAAGTTGGTGCTTGAAGAAGAAATTCTGAATATCATCTTAGTTTATGCACCACAAATTGGTTTAGATGAAAGGACTAAATAAGCTTTTTGGGAGGATATGGATAAGATATTACAAGGAATCCCACAAAGAGAGATGATTTGCATAGATGGAGATCTTAATGACCATGTGGGAAAAGATGCTTCAGGGTATGCAAGCGTGCATGGAGGACATGGTTTTGGGGATAGAAACGAAGAGGGAAAAGTCATTCTGGATTTTGTAACTGCTTATGATCTTTTCATAGCAAACACTCTTTTCAAGAAGAGGGAGGAGCATTTAATTACTTATAAGAGTGGCTCAACTAGAACACAGATCGATTACTTTGCGTTGAGGAGAAGAGATCGGTTATGTTGCAAAGATTGCAAAGTAATCCCTGGAGAGAGTTTGACAACCCAACATCGCTTGTTAGTCTTGGATTTACAAATAAAAGGGCTGGTAAAGAAAAGGAAGATTCCTAAGATCACTACAACTAGGTGGTGGAATCTTCCGCTGAAGCAATCAAGCTTCAGGGAGAAGGTTTTAGAAGACTTATCTTGGAATTGTAGCGGTACTGCAAACGAGATGTGGGAGGCAGTAGCATCTTGTATCCGAAAGGTAGCCAAAGAGATGCTAGGCGAGTCAAAAGGAGGAGCTCCGGGTCAAAAGGAGGCTTGGTGGTGGAGTGAAGGGGTGCAAGAGAAGCTAAAAATTAAAAGAGCTTGCTTTAAAGCTATGTCTAAGGATAGAACAGAGGAAACTGTCACAGACTATAAAATAGCGAAGAAGGAAGCAAAGAAGGCTGTAAGCGAAGCTAAGTCAAAAGCTTATGAGGTTTTGTATAAAAATCTCAACTCTAAGGAGGGCCAGAAGGATATATTCAGGTTGGCCAAAGCAAGAAAAAGAAAGACCAAAGACCTTTCTCAAGTGAGATGCATTAAGAACGAGGAAGGTCACGTGTTTGTTACTCAGAAGGATATAGAGACTAGATGGGAGCAATACTTCCATAAACTTTTCATTGGAGAAGGAAATAGAGAGATCACTTTGGGTGATCTAGCTAGTAGTGAAAGTTACTTGAATCGTGCATGCTATAGACGAATACAAAGAAAAGAAGTAGAGGAGGCTTTGAAGGTTATGAGACCTGGGAAATGTGTTGGACCGGATGACATCCCTGTAGAAGTATGGAAAGTTTTAGATGAGCGTGGTTTGACCTGGCTTACGAATCTATTCAATGTTATTTAGCAAAGCAAGAAAATGCCTGAAGATTGGAGGAGGAGTATTGTGGTGCCTCTTTATAAGAACAAAGGAGACATTCAAAATTATTCAAATTACAGAGGTATCAAGCTGATGAGTCACACTATGAAAATTTGGGAACGTGTGATCGAAAGAAGGTTGAGACAAGTTTCCCAAATAAAAGAAAACCAATTCGGATTCATGCTAAGTCGCTCAACTATTGAAGCCATCCATTTGCTGAGGAGAACAATGGAGATTTATAGAGCTAAAAGGAAGAATCTCCATATGATCTTTATTGATTTGGAGAAGGCTTATGATTCCGTCCCATGAGAGATACTGTGGAGAGTTTTGGATAAGAGACAAGTACCTGTCATATACATTAATCTCATAAAGGATATGTATGATAGGGCTTTATCTTGTGTAAGGACCCCGACAGAGAAGACTGACTATTTTGATATCAACATTGGTTTACATTAAGGTTCAGCTTTGAGTCCATTTCTTTTTACTTTGATTATTGACGAGTTGACAAGTCACATTGAGGATGAGTTACCTTGGTGTATGTTATTTGCTGATGATATTGTGTTGATTGACGAGACTAGAGATGGAGTAAATAAGAAGCTTGAGGTTTGGAGACATGAATTGGAGACTAAAGGTTTTCGTATAAGTAGAGCTAAGACGGAATATATGGAATGCACCTTTGATGGAAGCAATGGTGAAGGAATCGAGGTGAAGATTGGTGACGAAAACATTCAGAAGAGAGATTCGTTTAGATATCCGGTATCTATATTGCAACATGATGGGGAAATTGATGGAGATGTTACTAATAGAATAAATGCAGGCTGGCTAAAGTGGAGAGGAGCCTCCGTTGTTCTCTGTGATAAGAAAATTCCTTTAAAAATTAAAGAAAAGTTTTACAAAGCAGCCGGAGACTTGCTATGCTTTATGGTTCTGAATGTTGGCCTGTGAACCATAGACATGTGTAGAGAATGGCTGCAGCAGAAATGAAAATGCTGAGATGGATGTATGGACATATACGTAAAGATCGGATTCGAAATGATGCAATCAGAAAGAAAGTTGGTGTAGCTCCGATCGAGGATAAGATGCGAGAAAACCGCTTAAGATGGTTTGGTCATTTGCAAAGAAAGTCAACTGATGCACCGGTTAGGAGATGCGAGTGGTGGGATGTTGAACCGGCTAAGAGAGGGCGAGGACGGCCAAGAAGTGTTGGAAAGAGACTATACGAAGGGATCTTAGTTTTTTGGATATAAGTCCGAGATTGACCCAAGATAGATCTGAATGGAGGCGAAGAATCCATGTAGCCGACCCTACTTAATTGTGGGAAAAGGCTTTGTTGTTGTTGTTGTGATATTTTAATCTAAATTAAATCACAAGTTGTTGGCTTTTACCAACAACAATCTTGACCAATGGATTGACATAAATCAATCTCATCCATTGATTTTATATGTCCCATGGATTGAGATCCATGGATCCGAAAACCCTATAAATAGAGAGGCATACCTTGCTATCTTGTACATGCTATTGGTAGCACATCTCTCTCTCTTTTCTCCTCACACATCAACCCTCTCCCTCTCTCTCTGGGTGGCCGACCACCATAACCCTAGGGGAGGATCTCGTCGTCGTCTACGCCACCGCGCTGCTACTTCGACGCTCTGTGGTTCTCCGTCTTCTTGGAATACTACGCTCACGAAGGAGACGTTCGATCTCGTACGACGATAGCAGGAGATCACCGCGCTTGGATCAACTTGTTGAATTGCGAGTACAACGCGATTCATCTCCGCGCTCGCAAGCCGTTTCTCCGACGATCGGACTTGAGATAAGAGGCCTCTTTTCGTAGAGATTCGATCAACCACGCTTCAAGAGGTATTGCATTATACTTGTTGTGGTTATAGATGAAACGATCTGAGAATCGTTCTTGGATCATGTGGTTTCATCACATGAAAAAAATTTAAATTCCGCTGCACAGAACAATTAGTACGACTAGTCATTCAGCGTCGTATTTGATACGACGATCACGCTTCCGTGATGCGCTTGAGGATAATTCCATATCCTTCATCATAAGATTTTGCAAAATCAACTTTCCATAGAACACCCTACCTTTCTCTTCTTCTCCAGTCCGCAACTATTTCTGACGCAAGAATAAGGCAATCTGAGATTTGTCTTCCCTGAACAAAAGCATATTGGAACGGGGAAATGAGGGTGTCAAGAACCCGGCTGAGTCGCAAGGCAAGCACCTTCGCCACAATGAGATAAAGAGCGTTAGAAATAGCAATGGGGCGGAAATCCTCGATCCGCTCGGCCGACGCAGACTTAGGAAGGAGAACAATCAGGGACTTATTAATCCGTTCGAAGCCAGCATTGCCCACACAAAATTCGGAGATGACCTCCACCACCTCCTTGCCCACCAAATCCAAAAAAATCTTTATAGAAGGCCACAGGGAAGCCATCCGGGCCCGGAGCCCCCTCCGCTTTCAAACCCCACACCGCAGCCTTAACCTCCTCCATGGACACCTCCTGCGCCAGACCATCACACAAATCGGGCGAAAGAGATGAAGCCCCCCTCCCCGTCCACCTCCACACCTTTGGAATCGTCCTCACTGAGAACTCCTTAAAGTGCGTGACGATTGCCTTCCCCATATCCCTGTCACCATCCACACGAATCCCATTGATTGTGATCGATCGCAGGGCATTTAATCAACGCCTCCCGCTGGCAACACGATGGAAAAAAGCTGTGTTAGCATCCCCCTCCCTTAGCCACGCACTCCTAGATCTTTGACACCATTCAGTGATGCGCTTAAGATCCTCAGCCACGATTTGCTTTTGGGTGAGCGAGCGCGCGACCAACTCGTCCCCCGAGAGTTTCCTGGTATCCTCCAAAGCGTCAAGTCTCATAACTATCTCCTCAGCCTCCCGCCTAGCAGCACATCTGGCAGCCCTGGAGTCCTTGAAAGAGCTTAGCCTCGTGCACAAAGAACCGAGCTTTTGGACAAACTTAGAAGCCGTCGAACCAACAGCCTGCACGCTGGACCAATGAGAAGCCGCCATCTCCCTGAAATTATCCTCCAGCAACCAACTCCTCTCATATCTGAAGAGACCACTCACTGTAGGTGAATCACCGGAGTCCCATAGAATCGGCGTGTGGTCGGATAATGTCCGCAGACGAGCAACCACATAGGACAGCGCGAAGCAATCCATAAGCTCAGCAGAGGCCAAAAATCTATCAATACGGGAGTGAGAATTGGAATTCCTCCAGGTGTATGCGATATCCCACGCATCCAAGACCTCGAGGGCCAACGAGCCCACAACGTCAGCAAAATCCGAAGAACCCGCGTCCTAACCACCCCTGACCCGTAGTCTGTCCGAGGTTCGAACAGTTACATTGAAGTCCCCCCTATGAGCCAAGGGATATCCGCAAAAGCCCTACTCGCCTCCCGTAGATCCTCCCACAATTCTCTCCTTCAAATATGACAACAAGGCCCGTAGACACAAGAAATCGCAATTGGCATAGAAGAGGCGGCACATATCAAGAGAACCGAGATGACGTGCCTACCTCGTAGCACCGAGCCATAAACAATATGCGAAGACCTCCACGCAATCAACAACCCGTCAGACGCACAATCAACATCGAGAGCCCTGACCTCATCAATGCCTCCCGCACCGAACGATTTCCATATAACATTGTTGATGGTTTGAAGCTTTATCTCCTGCAACATCACAACATCACAGCCCCACTCAATGAAGCGCGACCCCATGGTCCTCCTCTTACCCATGTCCCCCAGCCCCCACACGTTCCATGAAAGGATCTTCATGGAGAAACACCGTGTCGCCCCTGAACTCGGACCGCCCCCGAGGCCTCCGCAACGGAATTCTTTAGTGTCGAGCAAGACTGTGGCTCGGAGACCGATCGTCGAGTCCTATTCCTCCGCATGTATCTCTTCCCGGACCTTTTATCGGAAATTCCATCGGCAGATCGCGTGGGCTCCATCCCACGCGTCAGAGGAGGCCCAGGTCAAGGTCGCAAGTGCTTCAACCGGTTACGAGGCGAAAATGCTCGAAGAACATCCCTCATCCTCCAAGGAGTCCCTGGAGACGCAAGGCACCACGGCAGTGGTAACAGACGCCGAACCAAAAGAGCCAAATAATGGGAGGGCCCAGCCGCCCCCAGACGAATGGGCCAAGAAAGAAGATGGATCCGAAGGGCCCATCGCGGTCGAGGAACATCGAACAGGAAGGGAGCCCAAGAGACCCTTTCCGCCCGCAAAGAAAGCAGCAAAAGAATCCGAACCTCCCTGAGCCCGACCCGCGCAAGGATCCGACAGCGCAAACCGCAGCCCGGGATCCGATACCTGAGGCCAAGATCGAGGCGGCGCATAGATAGGGGGAGCCATCCCTCCCACCTCAGCAGACAAAGAGATCCTTTGGGATATCAGACACACAACCCGAGGAGAGAAGCCCAAGGGTTATACTAAATCAATCTCGTAGGACGAACCATGCAAGGCCTCCCTCGGGAACCCCACCGCCAACGAAGAAGGTGAGGCGACATCGGGTATCATCGGAACCTCCGGCGGCGGTGGGGGTTCGACGATCAGCATCTCCACCCTGAACTTGAAACGGCCAACCTCCAAAGACTCGCAGAAGACCCGGCCACCTGCAGCATCAATCAACCCCTTGTTGCATTCCAACAGCACGCGCGTGACATCTGGAGCCGAGCCGGGCTTCAAACCATCATCAACCACCGCAAGCACTGACCCCCATCGCTGGAGAGCCCGCCTCAAGCAGTGCACCAATCTGGATAGGAAAGGAATCTCACGAACTTCCGCCACACAAATCTCGACATTCGTAATCGCCCCATCAACAAAGCGAAGAGGCCGCCAAATAATATCGTCCATCCCTCTGTTTTGCTCCTAGCATTCTTTCTGCATCCTGGATAATCCCCGAGCGCAGCATCGCCGGGTATCAAGAGCCACGACGTCCCCTGCAAACCGCGAACCAAGGAAAACGAGGTGTCCCTTAACAGCCTCCATGGAAATCATCTCCAAGTGCAGGGTTGCTATTCAGAAAAAGAAGAGATATCACTATTTCAGCCAGTGCAGATGTAGACTATGCAGGATGCCCTAAGGACAGAAAGTCCACAACCAGTTTTGCTATATTTGTTGGAGATTGAATTGTTTCTTGGGAAAGTAAGAAACAAACTGTAGTTGCCAGATCTAGTGCAGAGTCAGAATATAGAGCTATGGCACAAGCAAGTACAGAAATGATGTGGGTTCGAGCTGTACTAGTAGATCTACACATAGATGTGGCTAGGGTTGGCTATTGAGTCACGGCTCGATGAGCCAGGCTCGGGCTCGGCTCGATAAGGGCCCGTGAGCCCGGCTCATTAGGCTATTGAGCCGAGCCCGATCCAGAATTTTGGGCTCGGTAGCTTAACGAGCCGAGCTCGAGCCAAGCCTCGCTCGGCTCAATAACTCAATAAGGGGCTCGATAAGAAATATATATACATATATTATTTATATATTTATACATAATACAAACAAAATAAAATTAGCTCTTTACAATTTTCCCTCGACTAACTTTGACCCTCCCACGAGTCACGAATCATGACCCAATTCTCATATCCCATTCTCGCCCACACATTTGCCCCCCGCACTCGTATTAAAAAATTAGTAATTTTTTTATAAGAAAATAATAATGTTACAATATATATTATAATTAAGATTTTATACACAATTTGGATAGTGGCCTACTGGTAAGGAACACAATCTTTGATAAAGCAGGTCTCGAGTTCGAACCCACACAAAACACTTTTCCACCAAAAAGTACATATTTTCCTTAACGAGCTCAACTTGGGCTCGAGCCCAGACTGGGCTCAATAAGGAACTTGGGTTCGATAAGGGGCTTGACTCGAGCCTTATCGAGCCCGAGCCAGCTCGATAAGGGCTCGAGCTCATCGAGCCCGAGCTCGAGCCGGCTCGGCTAGGCTCGAACGAGCCCGAGCCCGAGCCCAGCTGGGCTTATCGAGCCCGAGCCCGAGCCATGGGCTGGCTCGGCTCGTTTGGCTCGATAGCCAGCCATAGATGTGGCCCTTCCTATGTCACTGAAATGTGACAATCAGGTTGTTTTGTTCATAGCAAACAACCATGCATTTCATGAAAGAACGAAGCATATTGAAGTTAACTATCACTATATGCGTCACATGGTTCAGAAAGGGTTCATTTCTACTTCTCGCGTTAGCTCTGGAGATCAAATGGCCGACATTTTTACCAAGGCATTGCTCAGAGGAGCATTCCAGAAGTGTTCATCCAAGCTGAGCATGATTGACATCTACGCTCCATCATGAGAGGAAGTGTAGAGATATATTTTATGTTGATGTATTGTTTATCTATTTCTCTTTTCTTCTGTCTACTTTATGTAATTTTCCCATAGGTCTCTTCCTATATAAGAGAGCCTAGAACTCAAGGAATAAACATCTCTTTATTTTCCCAACTAATTCGAATAATTTTAAAAATATCTCTAACTGGTTTATTATACAAATCATTCATAAGATTGAATAAACCACTGCTTGGGCTTAAGCATTTTGGATTTCGGTCAAGGGATTCGGTTGGGCTCGAACCCAACAAATTGTGCGGGCCAGTAATCCTCAATAATAGGGTTTAGGTCGGGACATTACAAATGATATCTGAGTAGATTCCCTCTAATAGTGAAAAAGACTACCTAAGAGGTGGAGCTACCCTACAAAAGAGATGGGAGGAAAGGGCTATCCAAGAGCGTGCAGCCATTGCTACTGCTGGAAAATAAGTGATAGGCCATTGCGCAACAAGGACGATGCAGATATAAGTAGGGGTGACTGTAACACCCCAAATGTAGTCCCACATCTAGTAATCTAAAAGTATGAGAGTGAGCTATAAGTAGTGGTGACTGCTACTACACAACTTGGGCTTAAGCATTTTGGGTTATGATTAAGTAGTCCAATTGGGCTCAATCCCAACAAGTTGTGTGGGCAGTAACCCTCGAAATAACCACGCGAGTCTACGCTCAATATCTTACTTTTTTTTTCTTGAATAAGTTATGTTATTTAAAAAAATGTTTTCTATCCAAAATTAGGTTATTTTTCTTTAATATAAGAATAACAAATACGAGAAAACAATTTTGTAACTTTACTTAGCCCCCTCGATAAGCAAATCCTGGCTAAGTTCTTGTGTCTTGGAGGTTGTATTTTTTGTATTTGTTATTTGTGTCATTCAAGTACGATGTTGGGTTGGCTTGGGGTGTATGGCGGAGGATGTATAGGATTCCATGTCTCCATCAGGAATCAAAGACGGTATTAAGAAACCTTGTGGCAATATTTATTATCTATTGGTAAATATTTGAGTGGTCCACTTACCAAGTACGGGATGGACAAGAAAATTAAATCACAAATGAAAACGATGCACATATATATTATTTACCAAATTTTATAGTGTTGACAAATCCCAAGGACCCATTCCTTGTAATGAATCTAACAACCTCCATACCCAAAAAAGTCAGTATAGAGGTTAATATAATCAAAATAACCTTTAACAAAATATCAAATCCGTCATTCTAGCCCACCCAACCATCCAAACACTTTAAATTCACAATAAAGGGTATCTACCCATCCAAACACTCCAAGTTCACAATAGAGGTTATCTATCTTCTTTCTAACCCTTTCCAAGGAGGTTACTCCCATCCATCCTAACCCAACAATCGAATAGATCTTTAGTTCTCAAACTTGTCCATCATCGCTAATCTTACTTATTCCCTGAAACTCTTGCAAGTTCTTTATCTCACTCATTTATTGCATGTATCCCCCATTGTTATCCTACAGCCAAACAATGAGAAAAGCTCAATATATGGTCAACCCTTGTTCTTTTTGAGTGAAAGATTAGCCCCTATTCTGAGGGCCGATCAAAAAAATGCAACCAGAATTTTTACGTAAAAAGATCAAACTAAGGAAAACATAAATATAATGACAATGAGAAATGAATGAAGGTTTCGTGAAGAATCGAGCATGCAGAAGAATACCTCAAGAAAATTTTACAGAGGGGATGCGGGAGAGGCATTTCCAGTTGTCATTTCCCTCTTTCTGGTTATATCGTGCTTCCAACTTTGGACAATCTTCGATGTTGAGTTTATGTAGACAGACAGGGAGGTATTCATCAGGTAATGACAATAGCTGTGGACATCCTACTATTTGCAAGTGGCGGAGGGTTGTGAATCCTCGAAGATCTGAAGATAGGTGGCAAAGATTACGACAATAACTAAGAGTTAACTCTTCCAAGGAGGTGGGCAAGAGGAAAGTCAATTCCCGGCCATCAACAAAACCTGTCAGGTCATCACATTTTGTGATAGATAAAAGCTTGAGGGGGCTCTGAGCGACCAAAAGAAGCATATCGTTGAGCTGTTGCTGGTTAAATCCAATTATGTCTAAATACACAAGTGCAGAAAATGAAGACGATGTGTCACCAAATGTCAGATTGAGACATTTACTGATGGTCAAATTCTCAAGGGAGCTGAGTAGGAAGATATGTTATATTGGAACAGTTCCTGATATACAACTTCTTGAGGAAATTGAGAGATGGAAACTGCATCGGAAGTCCTTCACAACAATCCATCGTCAACATTTTCAAGGTTCTTGCTTCGGAAAATCCTCCAAAACCAAATGCAACTCTTTCATTTGAGAGAATGCATGAATATAATTCAATGGTCTTGGGAACGGAGCATGCTATTGATGAAAATAGCCCAGCCAGCTGCTCTGCGTGGAAGCCAGTGATGCATAGTTCTTCAAGAAGTGGGCATGAGGACGGATGATTGAACGTGAGATTTGGACATGCTTCAATCGTTAATTCCTCAAGGGAGGTGAGGGCTTGAAAGCCTAATTTTTCCAATCCTTCACAATGTGAAATCAACAACCTCTTTGTGGCTACGAGTTTACACAATACCTCCTCTGAAATTGATGTTATATTTGGGCAATTACTCAAAACCAGACACTGCAGTGATGCAAGTTCATAAAAACAATTAGCAAAAACCAAGTCATCACAATCAACTCCATCGATTTCGAGCCTTTTGAGAGAAGTTAGAGAAACTCGACTTGAAGACAATGACTTCATCAACAGAGCACTTCTTTTGATTTTTAGGCTATATATTGCGCTGCATGGTTTAACAGGACCGTTGCTATGCATCGAGACCAATGCACTTGGACAGTTGTATATCCTGAGTAGTTCCAATGAGATTAGAGCCGTTAGATCTAAGATAATCTTACCTTCGCAATCATGCAAACGTAGTTCAGATAATGCTGTTAAGTGGGACAAAGCTTCCAATGGATGTTTGTGCATTGAAATGCTTAGATATTTGAGTGCAACTGACGCTCCCAAAAGTGTACTTAGGGACCCATCAAGATTGCGGCAATTATCGATTTCAAGCCTCTGTAAGTACGGCAGGGAATAAATTGCAGATACCGGCAGTGATGGTGATGGCTCAAATGAATCTCCCAAATAGTCTAGTTGTGCACTTATGGATTTCAATCCAACCTTTTGAAGTTTAAGATGTTGAATTGTTGAAGGCAGGATAAATAGATTTACCAGGCTTGGGCAATTGATAATCTCCATTTTTAGGAGATCAGTCAAACGTGGGAAAGATACCAAGTCCAAGCATTGCATTATTTCAACAATATCCAGAGAAGGTAAGGACTGACTATTCAACCACGCAGGTAAGCACTTTCCCATGTAGTGTTTAATGGAAAGGGACTTCAGGTTTTCAGAGGGACGAAGCCCTTCAAGCACTTCTGGTTGCATTTCTTGATGTTTATCACTGCACCAAACAAGTCTCAACTCTTCAAGGTCTTTCTTTTGATTAAGTTGAGCTTCAGATGCATTTTTTCCACTCTCAATATTTTCCACATAAACAATCCGAAGAGAGCCATGAAGCCTATTCAGATCTCTCAACTCTGCAACCTTGCGCCCCTCTTGTGTTTGGACATGAAATACTTCCAGTTCTTGCAAATTTGTAAGCCTTCCAATGCCGTTAATAGATTCCAATAACTTCTGATCAGCATCCAGACATTTCAAATTGACTAATCCATTCACTGTATTGGGAAGTGCACGCAGCCTTCTACAGCCACGCAGCTTTAACACTTGCAAATTATAGAGGTGAGATATAGTTTCTGGAAGCTTCTCAATTTTCGGCAAGAAGAGATTTAGGTAATGAAGAAGCTTGAGGTTTCCAACCGAGTCTGGAATCGATGTTACATGAGAGTTGTGCAAGGAAAGTACTCTCAGATATGTCAAACTTTTAAACCAGCCATCAAGAATGCCTCTAGGATTATCAAGCACTTGATTAACATTATTGAAAATCAAAGCCCGCAGCGTTTTGTGTTCCTTAAGAAACTGGAGAATATTTGAATTTGTGTTTTTCTGGAAACATGAAATATGCCGGACATTCTTGGGCGGTTGCCTGCCGGTATCATCACTCACTCGAAAGCACTCTTCCTTGGATATCCACTCCGCCGAATCATGAACCAAATCATGCATGATAATAAATGGATATATACCAACTTTAGAATACTGTAAAAGTGACCTGCTTAATAAGGCAACTACACCATCAGTCTGAATATCTTTTGAGTCCGTCTCTTTTTCATTCTGGAAGAACTTGTGGGCCATCCATTGCTGGACAATATCATCTTTAGTGTATGAGTATTTATTTGTGCGTTTCGCAAACTCTTTATGATCGGCAAACCGGTAATCCTTTGGGAACAGAGAGAGATACGGAAAACACTGCTTCAAGTTCACTGGTAGATTGTCATAGCTCAGCTTAAGTATACCAAGCATAAAATTGCTGTCTTGTTTTAATAGCTGACTCTTCAAAATCTTATTCCAATGTTTACCATCTCGACTCGACCTCAAGATTCCACCAATGGTTTCTGCAGCCAAAGGCAAGCCTTTGAGTCTTTTCACGATTTTCCTGCCAATCACCTCCAGTCGCTGGTAACGGCTAGTACTCTCCCCGCTGAAAGCATGACTTCTAAAGATGCTCCACATATCATCTTCACTTAAGCAACTCAGGTGCAGGGGACTCCGTGCATTAGGGATGGCATTGGCAACACCGTTGTTTCTAGTCGTCACGATCACCCTGCTTCCTCGACTGACAGTTTTCAGCGGCTCAAGCAATTGATCCCACGTTCTCCGATCCTCATCCCATGCATCATCCAAAACCAGCAAGAATGGCTGTTTCTCCTTAATCTCTTCCATAAGAAACGTCTGCGATGCCTCTAAACTCCTGAAATCTAATGTCTCGTTCTTCCCCTCACGGGCATGGATGCAATCTATGATCTCCATCGTAAGCCCTCTCAGATCGAACTGACGAGACGCGCCTACACATACCCACCACCTCCTCAATTTAAAATACCCTTTGACATCTGCGTCATTAAAGACAAGCTTAGCGACAGTGGTCTTTCCAATGCCACCCATACCGACAACTGGAAGCACCATAAGCTTATCCCTTTCAGCATCACAACGACGAGAGCTCAGAAGGAACTCCTTCAGGGCGATCCTCGCATCGTCTCTACCGATCACCGGGGAGTCGTCCGCGAGGGAAGATGTCGTCTCAACCCTCTGCCGGGCCGTGGAGTTACCCGACGAAGCGGATCTGACGGCAATCTCTTGAAGGCCCAACACGCGCGCTCGATTGGAGATATGGTTCAACCTCTCCACGATCGTTCGGATGTCCTTAGCGACGGAGAGGCGGCTGCTGGGCGGGGCGACATTTTGAGATTCTGGGCGAGAACGGGCGAAGAGGCGGCCGATGGCGTTGGGAATCCGTGGCGTCGCCTCCGTCTCCTTGCGGGCGAGATCGACGGCGTAGCTGTCCAGGAGGTCTTCGGCGTCGTAGAGGGATTCCTTGAGGTATTCCATCCAGGCGAGGACGGCGGGGTTGGAGGACTGCTTCTCCTCGGCATCGTAGAGGACGCCCCGGATGAAGGCGAGATCGACGCCCAGTCGGAGGATCTCCTCCTCGACGCCTTGTTCGAGTTTGCTCCTCTCCTTGAGGAGGATGTCGCAGCGGTCGACTATCTTGCTGATGACGGGAGAGACGAACCACCCCGCTATAGGGACTGCGATGCTCACAGGCAGCGACATCTCTGATTGAGTACGGGATCCGACGGGATGGGGAGGGGAAAGATACCCACTGGCACTCGACTGCGACTGGGGCTGACGGCACCTGTCAGTTGACTTGTGCTACATGAAGGCAGTGTTACTGAAACCGGATATGGTAAATTTGCTCTTGACTTCAATTTTAAAAGGATATTTACACTCGTAGCCCTTAGCCCTGACTAATTTCATGATTACCCCAGAAATCTTCCGTAATCACGAATTACACGAGAAACCCTGAATAATGCTTAACTCTTACATGCAAAACCTTGTGGTTTCGTTTAGAATGCCCATTGAAGTTGACGATTTTCGTTAAAAAGGTCAAAATTGCCCCTGATACTCAACCTTATTTGCAAATCATGTCGTGTCATTCTCTTTCTTGAAGTGTCAATGAACTTCCCATATCCTCGACTCCATCCTCACGGGAGGTCAGTGACGGGGGAGCGGCTGACGAGGTTGACGAGAAAGTCGGTGCGGAGGAATAGCGACGGGGTAGAGGAACGCAATGACGACGACACAGATGATAGAGAGCTTGATGGAGTCGTCGTCGAGGGAGGCGCAGCGGCAATCGACATCGAGGAGGAGGGATACGGGGGAGTCGGAGGACGGGTGGTCGAGGAGGACTCCGTTGGACAGGAGCTTTTGGATGCACTTGAGGGTGGGGTTGAAGAGCTTGGGGAGGGAGTAGTCGAGGGCAGAGGAGGGAGGGGGTGTGCAGAACGGGGGAGAGAGGGGAGGCAGGGTCGGGTTGGGGGAGATCGAGGGTCCTAGAGGAGCGGGGTGGGTGGTGGCTGGCCTGGAGGAGGCGAGGTGGGTGGCAATGGTTGGCCTCAAGGGGGGGAGAGAAAGGGGTAGGGAGGTAGTCGAATCTGGGGGGGTGATGAATCTCCATTTCATCATTTTTATTCTATCATTTTGACCTTAAAATCACTAGCTAATGCATGTAAATAGCACTAATTTGACATAATAGCATTCATTATTTATTGTATTATTTGTATATAAAATAAGGTTTTTAATGCCAAAATTGTAGAATAAAGAGAAGAAAAGAAAAAGGAATAAAATAGTGAAAATATTTTATGACCCTAAACCCCAAGACTAAGTCAAAACTTGAGTTGGTCGACAAGGAATAAAGTAGGGGGAGATGAGGGTCAAAAATAGAATAAAAATCAAATTCTTTTATTCATTATTCATGCATTTTTGACACATATTTTATTCTCTATTGTGTATTCATCAAATAAAGAAACTTTGTACACAGAAGTTGTAGATAACAATGCAAATAAACGTATAAAATTGAGTTTGTACAAAAATAATATACAGAGTTCATTTTATACACAAAATAAAAAGCCAAAAACCCAACTTCCCATACCCATATCTTTCAATAAAAACTCAAAACATATTAAAATCATCTCTAATTGTATGTACTTTTCACAAGTTATTTAATGGTAGTGGTTTTATTTTTTTGGTGTTACTGTGTGAAAGTTAGATTTTTGATCCCTATTGTATATCATATCGATTAAAATAATCAATTTATTCATTCTTTATTATTTTTACAAACTTATATTTTTAGAATTTTATAAATATTCTTTATAACACATGTGCATATTAAAACTAGAATAGAATCAAAAAGAAAATGAAAAATAAAACAAGTTTATAAATATATAGGCAAAATACCTATAGTATATATGTATATAAATAAAAGGGGACTTTATTCTTTTATTTTTTATTCATTTATATTTTTATAATATTATAAATATTATTCATACTCTATTAAAAATACAAAACTAAAATAAAACTCTATAAAATATATCAAAATAAAATCATGTATATAAAACACATGTAAAATACTTATAAATATACTTATAAGATACTCAAATCTATTTATTTATGTGTACAAAAAATCATAAAAATAAAATAAAAATATATCTATACTCAAAAAAATAAGTTATAGATTTATAAAATAAAATAATAAAATAAAATATATAAAATATAAATATAAATAAAAATGTACAAAATATAGGTAAATATACCTATAAATACACTAATCAAAAGTAACTGCTAATAAAATACATCAAAACTAAATAAAAATCATAACAAAATACTAATTAAATAATAAACATTTTTTATTTTATATACAAAAATTAATAGAATCATTTATTATTTTTAAATTAATTATTTTTTAATAACCAACCTGTTTAGTCCTGTAGCGACTGAGTTGGACCAATGGGAGCGCTCTGACTATTGACCTCTAGTCAACTTCCCCCCTCAGCTCTGATTTGACGTCTATGCCTCATCCCGCGATTTTCTCCCTTAATTCCTGCTCGATTTATCATTCAATCACAAGATCGCTTCCTTCAGCAAGAATCATCATCACTCATTGTACATACATGCCATATCAATTATTTCCTTGTACATAGCTTCGAATCATCAATTTAGACCGGTCAATAAGGGTGCACACCAATGTTTATAAATGATCCATCTCCTTCGTCCATGCAATTTTGGTCATTTCTAGAGTCCTAAACAACTCCACTCCAACCTAGCGTGCATCCCCGTGATAGGGGGAGATCCCCTGGAGCTTGGAGACAGCTGAAGGATGAAGGGGATGCACCCACAGCGGCACTCCGACGACCGTCTCGTTCCCTGTCCAATACCTAGGTATGAGCTACGCCTTTTATTTAGCTAGTTAGATTTTTATTCGTGCTTTCGATTTATGCATTTCGATTAGCCTTTAGCCCGTAGGATTAGTGTAGTTCAGCCAATCCACCGTGCTCCGACTATTGACCACCTCATCTTCAGTCCCTACCGCCTTCTCCACCTCCTAGCCACCTTAGACCAACCGGAACCTCCCTCGTTCTACGAATCGAAGCCCATCCACCACCCATCGTCAAAGCTTCACCGTCCACTTCATTTTCTATGCATTTTAGCTTCACTTACGGTCGAGGAGTACCCCCTCAAGCCGTGTACCCTTCCTGTGCAAGTTAGGCGCATAAATAAGCACCAGGGGAGCTGGAATCAAAGATCATCGGAGGTACCTGGAGTGCTGCAACTTCCTCGAGATTGTGGTGGCGCTCTGATGAGCATTCTCCCATTCTGTCACTCCTAGCACAAAGAGGACCCTGCCAGGAATCCATTGGGCCATCTCTGAACTTGAAGCAACAACGGACGAGGGAGTTTGGATTGGAGGAACCTCGCCCAGGCGAGTGTTCTTCCCCGTTCTTTCATCGAGCCTCTCTATCATCCGAACGAGAGCTGCAACCCAGATTGAACCCCAACCGTCAGATCGAGCCACGTTTCCAATGTTAGATCATCTCCGCTGATATGATCCAGGGCGTAGAAGGTGAAGCATCATCGATCGTCGAATGCGTGGCATGTGGATAAGTGATGAAGCCTCGTCGCCCGATCTACGCACCTTTGGGGTATTTTGCATATATAACCCTATTTAGTCTTGTAAATAAAAGTTAATGTTATAAATAGTTTGGATATTTTGCAAATAGGTCCCTTTATTTATTTAAATTGCAATCAGGTCAAGTCCACGTCACCTTACGTGTCGTCCCATGTGAGGTGGAGAAATTGCAGGTATACCCCTGTGAGTTTTGTATTTCTAAAAGGTATTTTTACACCCATAACCATCAGAATTTTCGTAATTACAATCATAACCCTTCATAAATAGCTAATTACACGGAAAACCTCGGATAGTCGCTCTATCTCACACTCATAACCCTCCATTAGTTTTTCCTCTTAACCCAACCATATCATTGGGTTAATCTAACCCGTAGTCTATCCAACGGCTGCTGAAAATTTTAAAAATAAAATAAAAAACCTCAAACCCCTTCCCCGTCCTTCTTCATCGCCCCTCCCCCTTCTCCCTCCTCCAGCTTACCCCCCTCCCGTTCTTCCTCATCCAGCTCGTTCCCGACAATGCCATCACCTTCTCCGCCCTCGGATTCTTCGATGTCCATCCCTTGGGTTCCTTGTGTGGGAAGTACGGACTCCGCCAACATGTTCCACCGTACATAAATATCTCGCCATAGAGGAACATGTACGAGGACATATGCTCGATGGCCATGGACATGAAGGTGTCGAGGATAATCCTTCCATTTCACATCACGGAGGTGGAAGGAACCGTGGAGTCAGACAACATGTCCCTCAGGTCTGTCAACCTCGACATCCTTGCGTATGCACCATGCTCTGCTACCATCCTCATCGACCATGGAAAAATAAAGGACATCGGCATGACCCTGTCCAGCCTTATCCACAACGTGGCTATCTATTCTTTGGTTTCCCGGACGATTGCGAGTCTCTTGTTGTGGGGATGCGGCTGGCGAGTAATGATCGTGTCTGAGCGATGCCGGTGTGTTTCATTATCGGGGAGAACTAGAAGGACATAGGTGACAAGTACGAGGAGAAGTTGGATGAGGACATAATCCACGACTTCATGTCGCAGAGCATGGTCTAAATGGAGGAGTTGGTGCAGGTCGGGGTGGGGATGATCGGGGGAAGGGGGCAGCTTGGGGGAGGGTTGCGACGGGGGGAAAGGGGTTGTCGGGGGGAGGGTTGCGACGGGGGAAGGGGTCTTTCCAAGCAGGGGCGACGGGGGGGTGGATAGCGGTGAGCGGGGAAGGGAAGGAGGCAGGGGTGGCTGTCGTGGCGAGCTTGATGCTACGAGAGCGGAAGGGGTTGGAGGTGAGGAGGAAGGCAGAGGAGGAAAACATGGCGGCGACCTTGAGGGACACGCGTGTCGGGGAGGTGGAGGATCGCCATGTGGGCTTTCTTTAAGAAGGGTTCTTTCTAGGCGGGGGCAGCGGCAACGGGGGGAGGGGGTGTGCTGCTGCGATGGGGGAAGGGGTCTTTCCAAGCAGAGGCGGTGGGGGGAAGGGCTGCGACAGGGGAAGAGGGCTTCCATGCGGGGGGGGGGGGGGGGGGGGGATTCCAGCCACGAGGAATGGACGCGACAAAGGTGGTCGATGGATGTGGCGGAGGTGGTTGATGCACGTGGCGGCAGCCACAACGGAGTTGGTTGAGCTCATTCTCGCGACGCTTGTAGCACAGTTGGAGCAGTGCCGCGTGGGGACACTCAATGATACGACGGCGGCCATGTCGGAGGAGGCGGCCGGGGAAGTTCTTCCAGGTGAGGGGGACATCATTTTGTAAATATAAAATGTTTTTGAAGGGCAAAATTGTCTACATGTAACTTTTTCCCTCTGAGTTAATAGAGATTTGAAACGGAACTTGACACAAGGTTATGTCATGTAAAGCTTAAGCATTACTCGGGGTTTCTCGTGTAATTCGCGATTTTGCGAGGTTATGAATGTAATTACAGAATTACTTAAAGTTATGGGTGTAAAAATCCCTTCCTAAAAAGTCCAATAAATTGAAATGAACATTGTATATTTTTATGAAAATTGCTAGGTCCCTGAACTTTTTATATTTGCATTTTGGTCCTTTCCAGCATGCATCACATGTTGTCCCACGTGTTGGTGAAATTGCATAGATGCCCTGGAGGGTTTTGTAATTGTTCAAAGGTCTTTAAAAATTAAATAAATGTGGTTTTCTTCAGGCACTTTTGCACAGAGCCTCCTAGACTTTACTTTAATTGCAAAAATGTCCATGTTAGGACATACATGATGTGGCATTTTATCTATTTATTTAAAATACCTAATGTGATCCTAAAACTCTACAAAAATAGGATTAGATGCTTCATACCACGTTCTTTCACGATATTATTTTATTTGTCATTTTTTGCATATAATATGTTTATTAAAAATGAAAAAGAGCAAGTATATTCCATATTTAACTTAGACAATACCAAAAAATATTAAAATGTTTTTAAAAATTACAAAAAATTATATATAGTATATTTTAGTATATATTGAGTCCAAAAAATAAAAACCCCTAAAAATAGAAAAAGAAAAATTATAAAAATCAAAAAGCTCCAAAATCCAACAAAAAATATAAAAAAATCTACAAAAATACCAAAAATATGTTTTCTGTTCCATAATTATATATATATATATATTATTCATATATTAAAATAAATTTCTATAATTTGAGGAATTATTTATTATTTTTAGAACCCAAATCGATTTCGTATATTTAATTTAATCCCTTGTTTGAGATATTTTTGACGTTAAAAATACATAAAAAATAACGAAAATTCCTGAAAAATAACAAAAAATAGGAAAAGTGTAAAAATCACAGAAATATTATATTTATTGTATTTTACCTATTTTTACATATTTATGTCTTTATAGTTCCTATATATATCTTATAGTGCATATATACTTATACATATATATAATATTTAAATGAAAAAGATAATATTAAAAAAATGAAAAATACAATGAGAAAATACAAAATTACAAAACCAAAAATAAAATAAAATAATAAAATTAAGAACCCACAAAAATAATAAATTGGACAAGAGATAAAAGATTGAATTTTTATGCATTTATATTGCCTCCTCTTCCCGTTTGCTCCCTGTGTTCGACCTCTACACATATTTACACCTATACACATTTCTTGTAGATTTATAATAAATTTTAACTCCACGTTTTTGATACTTAATTGCTTGATTCTTATTGTGGGTTAATTGTTGATTAACCGAGGTTTGTTGAGCGGTCAATGCATCGACTGGATCACTCGCCTTGTCAGATTTCTAGACCCTCTTATTCTCCTCTATTATCAGGGGGGTGCTGGCCGGGAGGAGGCGGGTAGGCCTGGAGGAGGGGAGGGGTTGGGAGGTGTTCGAACGTGGAGGAGAGGGGTGGGTGCCGACAACGGCTGTCCTGGAGAAGGGGGGTGGGTGGCGGTTGATAATTGACACCGCGGGGGTATACGTGCGACTGCCAAAGAGCCTTGGCTACGACCACAATAAAAAGGTCGGTGCCATGAACGTCCTCATGCATACGAGCATCGTGATGTCGCACGGGTAATTCATTCTCAACCTCGACTGTGACCACTGCGTCTATTGTACGCTCGCTCTCCACAAGGGCGTATGCACAAGCTACTTCTTCCACCGCACTGCCCTCTATGGCTTCGCACCTCCCCACGCCATCGAGCACTCTGGCCTCTTCGATCGTTGCAAGACCAAGCTCTCATTCCGCTGCAATCCCACGATGAACAAGAAGAGCGAGCAATAGCTTGCTCCTCCTCCTGAGAAGGTTCGGCAATTGGGCTGCTCTCAATGCATTAATCACAGTCGCTAAGTATCAAGGCAGATTGCTCTAAGATCTTCAGGGGCCCCACGACGGTCGGCCGGCAGGGGCCCTTGCTATCGCACGCAAGTCCCTTGACTATACCGTCGTCGCAGAGGCGATATCCATTGTGTCATGCTTCAGGTTGATTTATGGGTCCGTGATAGAGGACGTCGTCTCCCGGTTACCGAATGCACAACCACGGTTGGTGATCTGTGTGTTGTGTTACGAAGCGTGATGCTTTCCATGGGACGACGTCGATCAACTTGACAGACCGGCTGCACCAGGTGCTCCGATGGGCGACCGACTCCGTCGAGTTCTTTTTCTCTTGGAACAACATCGTGTATGTAACAAGGAGGATGAAGTTTCTACAGTGCCTACTTCAACGTCAACATCTACTTGTTTACCTCCATCTTCCTCTTCGTCTACTGCTTCCTCCTGGCCATGTCGCTCTTTACGGGCAAATTCATCGTGCAGTCCCTCCTCCACCCTGCTATCTCTTATGCGTTTTGCTGTTTGGAGAGAGAGATAAATGGGCAACGTCGAGGTACGGTGGGTATGTTGGGAGAGGTGGTCGACGGAAGAGAGACGGGGGAGGAGGAGGTGGCCGACATGAAGGGATGGGGCTGGAGGAGGAGAAGGGGGAGGGGGAGTTTTTTTTCTTTTCTTTTTTTACTTTTGGTTAATCCTCATCGTTAGATCGTGGATTAGTTAGATAAACTCACTCATATGGTTGAGTTAATGAACAAAACTAACGAAAGGTTATGGGTGTAAAGCGGAGCATTATTGAAGGTCCTGGGTGTAATTCGTGGTTATGGAAGGTTCCTAGGGTAATTATGAAATTACTCAGAGTTATGGGTGTAAATATCCCATTTTAAATTGAAGTGTCTGTTCTATTTTTTTGTATATGCCTATGTATCTAAAATTGAAGTGCATTTTAAGAGATCATCACATGGTATGCCCTTAGTTATCTTCTATCCGTGATGCCCCACTATTCGAGAGCATCGAGACGAGCAGCTACCCGACTCACCCTTTAAGGGGACGTTCAGTTGAGGAACAAGGTGAAATAGGGTCGGAGGAATAAGGAGAGATGAGGTATTGTTTATGTTGTTTGTCGGAATAAGGAAAGATATAATAATGTGGGTTAAAGAGGTAGCTATTTGTTATTTTATTTTCAGTTGACACAGGAGGAATAAGGAGGAATAAGATTTGTAAGTTAGTTAAATTAGTTGGGAGTTATTACACTCGTATGCATTGTCACCGATAACGTAGTTGTAGCCGTGACATGCAGGTCAATCGAGTCATGTACTGGAATGCATTATCCTCATTTCAAATAAAAATACAACATTGGTGAACAATTTACTATTGGGATATTTACCCAGCAGACCCTGAAATCTTTCGAAATTACCTCTACGACCTTTGAAACATCATAATTCCTCCCACGACCTCGTAATCTTGCTAACCCTTACCCTACAGACCCTGCGGTTAACTCCCGTTCATTTACCCGTTAAAATTAACCTGATTCCGTTGTGTTCATTTATATTATACCCAATTTGTTTATCAAATTTACATTTAATGCCACTACATCATCTCAGAAGAGGTGATCTTCCCTGAACCCGTCGCGGACGAGCACCGTGCTCAGCTCCTTCCGCCCACGCGCGACGCTGCAACCCACCCCCCTCCGCCCGCGCGCGGTGCTGCAACCTCCCGGGGCGGCGCTGCAACCACCCTCTCCCTGTGCGCGCCGCTGCACCTCCCCTCCCCCGCGCGCGCCTCTGCAGCCCACCCCCTCCCCCCGCGCGCGACGCTGCAGCCCCCGCCTCCCCCGCGCGCTGTTGCATCCCCTCCCTCCCCGCGCGCGGCGCTCTGCACGCTAGCCCGCTCCGCCCCTCTCAAGCTCCCTGGTCATGCCGCTGCACCCTGACCGTGCCGCTTCTCCCTACGCCGCTCCCTCCCAAGCTCCCTGGTCGCGTCGCTGCTCACCGCCCCCTACCAAGCTTCCTGCTCACCCCTGGTGATGGAGCCCTCCGGGGATGCTGCATCCTTGCTCTCTCCCCGCCGGTCTACTGCTGTACTTTTTTTGGCTAATCGTAACCGTTCGATGTTTAATCGGTTAGATTAACTCACGACTAACTCAAGTAACTGACTCAAATGTAGTTAAAATTGACGGGAGGGTTTGTTGGGTAAGACGGAGCAAGATTACGGGGTCGTGGGAGGAATTATGATGTTTCAAAGGTCGTAGAGGTAATTTCGAAAGATTTCAGGGACTGCTGGGTAAATATCCCTTTACTATTTATTTCATAATGGTATTTGACAGCACAACGCACCGTCCAATGTGTATACAGCATTGTATAAAGGAATATTGCTTTGAAAATATGATGAAATAATTAGGGGTGCATATGGATCAGATAAAATCCATAATCCGATTCAATCCGATGCTACTGGATTGGATTGATTTGATTTTATCATTCTAATGGATCGAATTGGATTAGAATTTTTTAAATCCGTTCAAATATGGATTGGATCGAATCTTTATTGAAATCCGATCCGATCCAATCCGATAATCCGTTAGTACACATACACATACACACAAACAATATATATTATAATTTAATATTTGTATACAACTTGGTTAGTAGCCTTCTAGCAAGGAAGGAACTCTTTTTAAAGAGGAGGTTGCACGTTCGAGCCATGTAACAACACTTTTCCACCAAAAAATGCATATTTTTCTTAACGGGCCTGACTAGGCTCAAGCCCAGACCAGACTCGATAACGGGCTTGACTCGATACGAAGCTCGCGCTCACCGAGCCCGAGCCAGTTGGGCTTATCGAGCCCAAGCTCAAGCCAGGGCTTCGGCTCGTTAGGCTCGATAGTCAGCCTTAATTATGTCTACCATCCGATGGAAAGCTGAAAAGCACCGATCCTTGAGGTCCTTACACGTATAATTAACTTGCATTGAACGTTATAAAATCGACAAGGTAATTCTTTAAAATTTTATAAACTCATTTGAATCCGTGGAAGCAGATGAGACACGCATCGAATCCCACAGATCTGGCTCGTCTGACATGAGACACTGGGTGTGGTTGTCCCACAACCAACCATCCGTAGAAATTAGAAACGATATTTTTCTTGTGCATATCTTTTAGACATTTCTAACGTTTCATAATCCAATTGTGGGAGTAGCCAATTCTAAAGATTTGATTTAGACCGTGTTGAATACAACTCCAACTTTGTCATGTTATTTTCTCTTGTACGTAGTCGCCATTACATGTAATCTGGTCAATAAGATCGATAAGGACAGTGTCCATATCGACTGTCCACACTGGTCTGGACATGGTACCCTATATAATTGGATAATTGAAAATGGATAACACATTCATGCTTTGCGGTAAAACGAAGGCATGCTTATGCATACATTATGAAATCTACAAGAATATATGTTTATCATACACGTGATCATTAATCAGGTCATGAGAGGATGTCGATCTGCTAGTTAGGTGCAGGATAAGTCTGTCCTCCTCGCAAAGTGGACGTTATGTTTCTTCCAACTTCTCAAGGTGAAAGTTTTCAGCAATTCGATTACATGTACGATGGCGGACAATAATAACTTCTCTGCTACCAGAGACTGAATGGTTGGAGTCAACGAAGAAGCCTTAACCATGTAACTGCATGATCTCTAAAATATTGCAATGTTATGTTAAGTTACTGGCTTATGGATTTATTAATGTCATTGTCATGTGGATAGTTATATCGAGTGGACATGTGTACCACGGTCAATCCTCAGCGCCATACAACATGCTTGCATTGTCAAAAATGAGGAGTGCATCAGTCAGGCAATAGCATATACGTCCGTGTGTCCTCTCATGATCGCGCCATATGTGCATTTCTCCTTAATACGTAATTATGATTTACATGTAATCAATCTAAGATGTGAATGTTGCCAATGAAAAAAAGAAGGATAAATATTGGAAAAACTTTGCTTAGAAAGACATATCTTCAATCGCGGGATGGATTCGTTACCGGTGGCAAAGCCTCGCCACTACAGTGCTCTATCTAATGAATCGCTAGCTGACTTAATTAATTCATACTCGTTGTAACACGGTCACCGAACTAAGTATCTATTTGAAGAGAGCTTGGCTTAATTTTATCCTGGATAATTCCAGGATCGAACACGAGTATACGAGCTATTAATGTACTTAATTAGGTTCTAAATATCTTAATTGAGTAATCAATAATGCTATCTAGGTCAAATGCAAATATTACAAGATGAATGCATGCATTTTTAGGGATTTGTTAATGCGAGTTACATGTGACACAAAATGCTACACAATTAAATGCAATACAGCATAGATACACACACAATCTGCAAATAGAAACTCTTGAATTATAGTTCTAAGTCCTTATTTGCAATTTGATTAAAGATGGAATTCATTTAATCAATCAAATAAATATGACATATATATCTGAATTTTAATTCAACTTATATTAATTATATCAAACAATAAATAATGCCATTGCATAGAGCATTTAGCAAGCTTTCAGTGGAAACTAATTTCGTTCAAAAATGGTTTCATATGCTTAAGTTATTCAAGTAATTAAAATAGCATAAAATATTACAAACAAATCCATACCAGATATAAATACAATTCGTGAAACATGTTAGGCCCTTATATGTAAAATAACCATGTGGTGGGACATTTATGTAATTTTATGAAGTCGACAGGGTGTTTGTGCAATTAACCCATGTGCGTCACATGGAGTGCGTGAGGGCAAGACTTGTCTGCGAATTGAAGAAGTTGCGGGGACTTCGGCTACAAAGTACCTATGACCCATGTGCGAAGCGCATGCGGGTGAGATATGGGTCTTGGCTTGGTCAGGCGTAGGTGGCTCAGGTCGTGTGGGCGACTCGAGTGCTTCAGGACTAGCTCGGTTCCACCGAGGCTCTAGTTTGAAACAATGGCTCGTGCATCGGTCGAGACCATAGGATTAGATGGATGGGACCTAATCCAACAGTACATGCTTCTCCTCATATGAGACTGCTCCGTCTCGCATGACAGAGATGGCTTGGCCCCGGGAGATCCTGGGAGCACCTCCATGCCCTTCTCTCGTTGCTAAAGGTCATATAACCTTTACAAGTGTCTGTCGAAGCTCGAGGATGGTCTGAGAAAGGTTGGTATCTTCTGGCTCATCGAATCAATGAAGTGACATTGGAGGAGATCCTCTAGAATAGAGATAGGATTTAAGCTCCAAACCATTGAGGTAGTTCGGTACATACGAGTGTTAGGGTTGCATAACAGAAGCGTATGTTGGTGCATACGAGTGAATTGAGGTGAAAAGAGGGCTGAATGGGTGTTTCTTCCTCCATGCAGAGGGAAGAAGATGATCGTAGTAGAGGGGGTTATGGAAAAGAGGAACTGGCGATCAAACATGTTTGTGTGAGTGAGTGGAGTGTGGCGAAGGTGATGATGTTGCCATTGAAGGTGCAAGTGAAGGTAGATGCCTAACTAAATTGGAGAAATTTAAAAATAAATGAACTAAGGATTACCTGAAGGTTGAAGACGGTCACTGATGAAGGAGATGGCTTGGTCTTGAGGTGCGAGGCTCAACGAAGCCTCAGGTCTTCGCTTGACCCACACAACTATTCCAGGAAGCTCTGATGGTCATGATCATGGTCGTGTACATGGCTCATCAGCCATGGATCAACACCATAGGATAGCCTCATCGTGGCCCCTCGATCCTTGCCCATGTTGTCACTGAAGGAGAAGGTCTAGGGCATACCCTCTCGTAAAGGTGGATCCTGGTGACTGTGGTTGGAAAGGAGGATTTTGTTCACCCTCCAGGAGGTTGATGGAGGTGGTTTCAACCACCTCCAGTTATCGCACGTAAAGGAGAGGGTGTCCATGGAGGTTAGGGCGTGAATGAGGGGAGAATGAGTAACGTGAGGGTACCTGAATTATGGGGAGGTGACACATCAGCCAGTCAGAGAAATTGCGAAGTTGGGCCGGTGAAGGGTTGTGTCCCTTTACACCAACTGCTAAATGAGGACGATGACTCTCAACCAATTGATCAAACGATCCAACAACCCATGTTCGGGCGTACTAGGAAAATCAAGAGCCACTTGATTGGTCTGACCAAGCGATCCACAAGAGGGCGGGAATGAAATGATCAGATCCATCTGATCAAATGATCAGATGACCTAGGAAGGAAGCATGGGTATATAAAGGACCAACCAGGTGATTGCCTCTGATTAGGCCATATGGCCTAATCAATTTAAAGAGAAAGGAATTAAATCTTGTAAAATCAAAATAAAATAAGAAAATTGTTAAATTAAAAGGTGTTCAACATAAACGTTGTGTATCTTTTCAAGATCTACAACTTTCATGTAGAACACCGAGTCAGAATACATCATATATATACATACTTATTATTTTTGTAAATATTTTTAATTAATAAAATAAATGCTCTTTTATTCCTTTTGGTATATTTATATAATGAATAACTTTTTCTCTGATTTTTATTTGATTTTTAATAAGAAGAAATGCAAATAAAGAAAACCATAATGCATATATTATGCACTTATTTATATGCATTAATTGACCTTAGTTATTTATAAAAGTTTAAATGTTAAAATGAATTAACTATTAATTAAATTAATTGAATAGTTCAAGATAGAGAGATAATAAATCTAAATAATGCTGATGAGTCAGGGATTCATTAGCTGCTCAACAAGTCTAGTGATAACCCCCCAGTAGAGTGGGATTTCATCATTACATTGTGGGATCCAATCACTCGTACGAGAAAATCGGAAAAAAGAACTGTTCAAAAAACTTTGCTCAGAAAGCCATAGCTTCAATTGTGGAATGGAGTCCTTACCGGCAATCAAGCCTAGCCACTATGGTGGCTGATCATCCAAGTCCAGTGACAACCCTCGTCATTTGTCAAGTAGAATGATCTTTCATCATATCTGGGTAGGATTCGATCGCTCGTGAGAAAAAATCTAAAAAAGAAATGTTCAAAAACTGAAATCCATAAGTTCAGTCACGGGATGGATTAGTTATTGACGGTCAAGCTTTGCCATCGTAGTGGCTTCTCATACAAGTCTAGTGACAACCCCCATCACTGTCAAGTATAGTGGGCTTTCATCATCGGGGAGCAAGATCAGATCACTCGTGCGAAAAAAATGAAAAAATACCGTCAGTAACGAATCCATCTCATGACTGAAGCTTTGGCATTCTGAGCAAAGTTTTTCAACAAGCCTCACCACCGGGGTGGTTGCTCATCCAAGTTCAGGGATAGCCCCCTGACAATGTCAAGTATAGTAGGCAGGATTTGATCGTTCGTGCTAAAAAATGAAAAAAGAACTCTTCGAAATACTTTGCTAGAAAGCCATAGTTTCGTCATGGGATATATTTGTTTCTAGGGGGCAAGCCTTACCACCATGTTGGTTGCTCATACAAGTTCGGTGACTATTCACGTGTTGGTACATATGGAACTATTTAGCTATTACTTGCGATGGTAATTAAGGTGCCATTAGCTACATAACAACTAATTGTGTCAAGAGTTGGTTAAACTCGGAAGGCTAGGATATTTATTTATTTACACAATATCACTCCCCTTTCTATTTCTTTCTGAAAATAAAAGTACTTATTTTATAAACTGTATCACCTTAGCCATTTAGCCAAGGACCAATTAGATCCAATTAGGTTTAATGGACTATGTGTACTTCAGTGTGTTAAATTAAACATTGATATCAATGAAATAACATAACTCTTTCCTTGTTGAAATTCAAAGTTATAATTCTTCTATCCAAAAATCAAAACATAATATCAGTCTTTGATTCTCGACTCCAATCCGTTTGATTCTGTAACACACATACCCCAAAACATAGTGCCATACCTAAAACTCACGAAGTGTAGGTATGGGTTATAAGTGGTGGGGATTATTTCTTGTCAACTTGGGCTTAAGCATTTTGGGTGGTTATCAACGGGTTCAATTGGGCATGAACCCAACAAGTTGTCAGGGTCAGTTTTCCTCGATAATGGACCGGGGACCTAAGCCCGGGACGTCACAAATGGTATCAGAGCAGTTTCCCTATGATAGTGGAAAGGGCTACCCGAAGGGAACTAAGCCGGGAGCGTGCAGCCGCCACTGTCACTGGGAATAAGTGAATGGGCCATGTCGCATCGAGGACGTTGCGAATATAAGTGGGGGAGGTTGTAACACCCATACCTAAAACTCACGAAGTATAGGTATAGTTTATAAGTGGTGGGGATTACTACTTGTCAACTTGGGCTTAAGCATTTTGGGTGGTTATCAACGGGTTCATGATCGCCGCCCAAATGACAGAGGTAAAGGTGTAAAGAAAATGTAGGTCGTTGCGACCTCAATCACTCGGGCTGAGTCAATCAAGAAAATTGAACCACAGATAAAAATAAAATCAATGAAATACAGAGACGTGATCCTGCTATAGGATTAACCTGGTATAGCTCCCAGGGTCGAACACAAGGAGCACAGATTGGCTTAAAAAGCCTACGATGTAGTCAAGTATCCAAGGAAGTCTTTTTTAGGGTTTTTATTTGTTTTTGATTTTTTTTTTAGAATTTTTAAAAGATGAGAAAATGAGAAAAAGTGAATGCAAGGCAACTTCAACAATTTATACAAGACACACAAATGATGCAAAAATTCCAAAAAATTGGTTTTTATGTTTTAAATGTTTTTTACTGTTTTTGGTGAATTTTTGGAATTTTTCTAATGAATAAAATATTTATTAAAAATCAAACAAGGCAAGAAACAATGGGTACTGTCCAGCAAGGTTAGAAACTCAAAAATAAAATATTTAAGAGCTTCAAACAACCCTGGAGGTAATTTTCCTATAATCTATGAAGAATAAGGAAAATTTAGGCACCCTAATTATTGTTTTTGGATTTTTAATTTATTTATTACAATTTTTATGAGTTTTTAGGGGTTTTTCAATTTTTAGGGTTTTTAAATGATGAAAAGTAGCCAAAATTGGCTAGAAAATCAAGCAACCAGTAAACAACACTACCTAATTTTTTTTAGAATTTTTGGTGAAGTTTTTATATTTTTTTGGTATTTTTAAAGTCAAACAGTAGCAAAAATAAGGGTTTTTGAATTTTTAAAAATAATAACTGAAATCAGAAATGTCCCCAAAAATCATAGAAATTCTTACACCATGGCAGGAGCCATGTGTCAAAATTTCATTGGATTTGGAGTTCGTTTGATATTTTATTCAAAAACAAAGGTGGGGCACTGTGCACAGGGACCTAAGTGCAAATACCCAAAAGTTCTGGGATCCTGGTGCAATTTACCCAAGAAGTCACGTGCCAAGCACGTGTCTGGGGCACACAGGGACCTAAATGTAATAAAAACCAAGTCCTAGGGCTAATTGATAACTCGTATCAAAAGCCCAGGGGTATGGTTGCAAAATTCCCAAAATAATTCGCACATGCGCATATAAAGTGCTCACAGGGGCATATTTGCAAATAAACAAAATATTCTTTCAATTCATAACATTCAGAACTACAAGGGGTCTCATGCAAATAACCCAACAAAACACGTGCTAAAGCACGTGGGTCTCTACTGGCAGGGGTATAAGTGCAATTAAAATTAAGCGCGAGGTCCTTGATGCAAATAACCCAGAAAATAAACAACTAGAATTCAAAATTACAGGACTTAAACGAAATAAAACAAACAGAGGGGGGCCTATGATGTTTACCCCTTTATTAATAGCGACGGCCCAGATGATGACGCGTGGATGATCGGACGGCGAAGATCAAACGCGCCTTTAACGCTTCGGCTCTTGGGCTCGATCGACGGCGGAGGGAGGTCCACGTGGCTGATCTAACGGTGCTGGGGTCTTGGCCTCTCTCCTCTGCTATCAAGGGTCCAGATGCGATCCTCAGATGGATCGACGGCTGCTGCTCCTCAACGAATGGACGGTCACGATCAGATCTGGAGCAGAGGGTGCATCGGACGGCTCTGGAAGGTCCTCGAAGAACTGATGGCCGGCGAACTTCGCCGGCCTCCTGCGTGCACTCCGGTCCTCCTCAGCTGCGCCTGAAGGTCGGAGAAGCTCCGGCGTGAAGTTGCGCAACTGCTGGTGGTGGCCAAGGACCCAACCGAGCCCTGGAGGGGCTCCGGCGAGGCCTATCGGCTCGAAGCTCCTGGCTGAAGTTGGGAAGCCTCAGACGGCCTCCTCTTGACCTGCAAAAGCGTTCAGAAGCTTCGCGGGTCGAGGGCAAAGTGCCTCGACCCAAGAAGGTGGGGTGAAGGTGGGAGGTGCGGCGTGGCGGAAGAGCTCCGGCGAAGCGACGGCGGTGGAGCTCGACTCCCAGATCCTGTGCGATCTGGGTTGTGTGGAGGGGTGAAGAAGGTGCGTGAGGGCACGGTGAAGGTGATGGTCGGGTCGGATTGTGATGAAATCACGCGAGATGGTCGGAATCGAGAGGATGCGTCGGAGATGAAATTTGGGCGAAATCCTAAATTAGACGAAATTAAAAGGAACTAAGGGTACCTGATGGCTGAAGTAGACTGGGCTGGAGATGGGCTATCTCCGGGTCGTAGCTTCGAAGGGCGTCAAGGCCTGAAGCTCGGTGCTCGACGCGGCGGCGGAGCAAGAACGGCGAGGTTACGCCGGATCGATGGATTCACGTCCTCGCCTCACTGCAACAAGGGCTAACGCTCGCTGTCACTCAGGCGGAGCCAATGGAGGTCACGGGGAAGGAAGAGAAGGGCCAAAGATGCGGCGCGAGGGCGGCGGAGATGATGGTTTTATAATGTGACCGGGCGATTAGGGTTGCGTGAGGACAGCAAAGGAAGGCGTGATTTTGATGGCGGAGGATCCGGCGAGGGAGAGGGATGTGCGGCGAAGAATCTGGGCGCGGGGGTTGAGTGGAAGACAGCTGGAGTCGCGTGGGAAAATTCGGGGAAGAAGGCGCGGCGCGCGTTGGCCAGAAAAGGAAGGAGGCGCGGGGGAGTTGACCGGGGTCAACATTCCCCCGTGGACCAACCAGGAGCGGCCACGTGTAGGCGATTTTTGTTTTATTTTTTTAGGGCATAAATAGGTCGAATTAGTGAAAACTCAAAACATGAAATATTTTTCTTTTATTTTTTTCTATTTTTTGGTGATTTTTAATTAATTTTTGGAAATAAAAATAGGTTAGCTCTATATATAGGTATATGTACACTACATGGATTTTTATTTTTGATTTTTTTATTTGTTATTTTTATGTGTTTTTATGCTCATTTTGTATTTTATTTATTTACAACATGAAATATAGAATAAAAGAATATTTTTATTTTATTTTTATTACTTATATACAAGGGTGAAATAAATAAATATATACATTAATATACATGGTATAAATACAATGAATTTTTGTATTTTTCATTTTGTGATTTTTATTTGATTTTTGTTTTGTTTCTTGTTATTTATTTTATTTACAACATGTAACAAAGAATATTTACAAAAATTTTGGAAAATAATTGAATTTATTTATAGGGTTAAATAAATACAAAGGTGTGGTGGTCTATACACCTGGTGAAGGTATTTTTGACTTTTTGATTTTTATCTTTTTATTTTGTTTTTAATAGCTTTTTAAATATACACAATATAGACAAGGATATTTACAACATATTTTTGGGTGAGGAAAATATATAGTTTTATTTACAAGAGTATATACATGTGAGCCCTATCTCCCTCTACTTTGGCTTTTATGCGGTCAGGCCCATGCTGAGCCCTCCCTTGGGTTAGGTTGCTCAATATTTATTCTAAATATTTCCCTCTTTTTCTTTTTGCTCTTTATTCTTTTATTTTGTGCACAAAAACATGCTAATTATAGGTTTTTACACAATGCATGCTTCTGGTAATTATTTGTATTTACACATATCTACATGTATTTGCAAAGGTTTTTGTAGCTAAAATAATAGAATAAAGAGTGATGAATGGGTATTCATCACCCCCTATGCTTTAACTTTGCTAGTCCCTTAGCAAACACTTATTTGAAAAAGAAGTGAAAAAGAAAGAAAAAGAAAAAGAAAAAGAGGATGTACATGGATCAAGGTTGACTTATTAAATTTTCCTTCATTAAATTGAAATATGGAGTTCGATCAGATCTTTGGATTATTAATGTGTCGGAACCTTATTTGGACTTAAGCCTAAAACTCAACAGCCTCCAAGTTCCACCAATCTATGGACAAGACTCCTCAATAAACCAGATCAGAACAAGTCTACATACACAAACTCTAATGACCATGAATCTTTTCCTTGCGGTGTAAGTGATATGTGGCTCCCCACCTCAGAAGTAACAAAGAAACAACCTCCCTCAACCTGGTAACTCTAATGCCTCAGTCTAGCAACTCTTTCCTCGAGAAACGGGGTATTCCCTTCTAAGTTCAAGTGCAACCGGCTCAAGAAGAGGGGGTAGAAGTATAGAGTTTTGGAAGCTTAGCCAGTGTAGCTAAGTCTCCCGCTGCAAGCTTCATGAGATGTAACATGATACCATAAGCTTTTGCTTTTCACTCCGGTGGGGTTATTAAATTTTCAATCCGACCCACCACTTTTTTTTTTTTTTTTTCAAGACTTCTGTACAACATATCTACATGGTGCAGCATATATAAGAAATTTCCCCTTGAGCCAGTAGACTATCCCTCTTTTGAAGCTTTATTGCAACCCACAGCTTCTGTCTTTAGCTTTCAACACCACTAGACCAAGTTGAGGTGCACTTCCTTCACTATAAGAAGAAGAGAGGTTCCGCCTAGAAGTACTACCCTCATATGCTACCCCAAGCCAAAGGAGACTGCCTCCTCACCACCTCATCCATGGAGAGCCATGTGTAAAGTGCAGGTGCAAGTTAAGCCATTGTCTCTGAGAGTCATGTGTGTGTTGTTAAGTGCTCTACTTAGGCTCATCAAGATGACATATGCTCATAGCCTAGTGGACTCAAAGAATTAAGTCCTTACGGACCTGAAAAGCCTTAAACCTAAATCCTACAAGGTTCCTCTTGAAGTTAAGTGGATTAAGATCTTATTCAAGCTCCATTTCTCAATTTAATTCTAGGCTTAATTTAAATGTCAACTCTCATCCAGGAAAAACTATATACATATATGTACAAAAGATGCTATTTACAAATATTTTACAATCATGCAAGAATTTTGAAAAATGTTTTGAAATCATGAATGAATGATGCATGAAGTGCAAGTTTTGCAAAAATGATATTTACACACATTTACACAAGATTTTTGCAAACTTTTGATTTTCAAAACATTTTGGAAAAATTTTGTACTATATACATAATTTTGATACAAAAATATTTTACACAAGCTTTACACAAAAGATTTTTGAAATCATTTTTACAAAAATACTTTGTACACTAGCTATGTATGTGCAAGAATTAAGAGAGTTTATGAAGAATTTTAATTTTTGTGATTTTTGTAATTTTTAGCCATTTTATTTATTAACACACTCACACAAAGTACGAGTTATGGCTAAAGTATATATGAAATATATACACACCCCCCCTATACTTAGCTCGAACGATGTCCTCAGAGTGATCAAGAGCGATGAAGAAGACATAACTCGTGCTTAGTAAAAGGGAAGTGAAAAGGAACGAATAAATGAATAGAATAAAAGGAACTCGGTGTTTTCCCCCTATACTTAGGATTAACTAATCCTAAGTATAGAAAGCTGTACATGAAGGGAAATCCGAGTGAAGAATCTACGGAATCTGCCCCCCCTATACTTAGGGTAAAATATCCCTAAGTATAGGCAGCAAAAACAAGAGCAGAAAGAATGAAAAGAATACTCGCATGTCCGACATCCCCCCTATACTTAGGGTAAAGTACACCCTAAGTATAGCATAATCATAAGATGAGAAATGGGATGTGGGACTAAAGAATAGAATGATATGGACAACTGGATCTATACAGGCGGAGGAACAGTGAAAATCAGGCGTGAGATGTAAAAGATGTGAGTCAAGAGACTACATCTCACGCAAAATGAATAGCAGCAATAATAACGTCCCGCGGCTCATGATCTAGAAATGGTTTGAGCCGCTGGCCGTTCACTCGGAAGGTACTCTCAGAAGATAACTCAGATATATCAATGCTACCGTTATCGTGTACCTTTCTGACCAAATAGGGTCCTTTCCATTTGCTCTGTAGCTTCCCTGGAAATAATCTAAGCCTTGCATCAAACAGCCATACTTTCTGTCCAATCTCAAAATGCTTGTGGCTGATATGAGAATCATGCCACTCTTTGACTTTCTCCTTATAATGTAGGCTGTTTGAGAAAGCTGCATCTCTAAGCTCTTCCATGGCGGCTAACTCTGCCCTCCTCTGGTCTCCTATACCATTTGGATCCATCAGAATATCTGTGACTGCCCAGAGTGACTTGTGCCTCAGCTCAACAGGTAGATGGCATGGCTTGCCATAAACGAGGCGAAAGGGAGACGTACCCAATGGAGTCTTGAAAGACGTCCGATATGCCCACAAGACCGAGTCCAAAAGCTGTGACCAATTCTTTCGGTCAGGGCGGACGACTTTCTGCAAAATATTCTTGATCTCCCTATTCGACACTTCAGCTAGACCATTCGTCTGTGGATGATACGGTGTAGCAACACGATGATCTATGCCGAACTCGTTAGCAAGTGCCTTCACCTTGTCGTTGATGAAGTGAGATCCCCCATCTGAAATCAGAACTCGTGGAACCCCGAACCGCATGATGATGTTCTTCCTCAAAAATCTGCAAACTGTCTTCGCATCTGCGGCTCGGGCGGGGATACCCTCAACCCAACGACTAACATAGTCTACGGCCAACAGAATGTACTCAAATCCCTGACTCTTAGGGAATGGACCCATGAAATCGATGCCCCATGCGTCAAAAACCTCACAGAAGTGAATGGGCTGCATCGGCATCATATCACGCTGTCCACAAGTGCCCATCCTCTGACAGTCAGTACACCTCCTCACGAACTCATCAGAGTCCTTGAAGAGTGTAGGCCACCACAAGCCGGATTGGAGCACTTTCTGTGCCGTTCTCCTCCCAGAATGATGTCCTCCTGCCTCAAGCTTGTGGCAGTAAGTGAGGACACTATGATGCTCCTCCTGAGGAATACACCGACGCCAGATGCTATCCCCTCCTTCGTGGTAAAGGATGGGATCCTCCCAATGGTAATACTTGGCCTTCGCAAGGAAGGTCTCAATCTTCTGCTTGGGCCAATCTTGTGGGACTTTCCCCGCAACGAGAAAGTTCACAATATCGGCGTACCATGGGAGTGAGGTGATAGCAAGGATCGCCTCGTCTGGGAAGGTATCACAAATGGGGTCAATCTGCTCAGAATCCTCAGGCTGCTCTAATCGGGATAAATGGTCCGCCACCACATTCTTGACTCCAGGTTTATCCTTGATCTCAATGTCGAACTCCTGGAGTAGAAGGATCCATCTAGTAAGTCTGGCTTTGGCATCCTTCTTTGACATGAGGTACCTGATGGCGGTGTGGTCTGTGTACAAGGTCACTCGGGATCCAATGATATATGATCTGAATTTATCTAGGGCAAACACTACTGCTAGCATCTCCTTCTCTGTGACTGTATAATTCCGCTGGGCGGAATCCAATGTGCGGCTAGCATAGTGTATCGCAAATGGTACGCCATCCCTCCTCTGTCCTAGCACGGCCCCTACGGCAAAATCAGAGGCGTCCGTCATGATCTCGAATGGGAGAGACCAATCGGGTGGCTGAAGGACAGGAGCCTCAATTACGCACTGCTGGAGAGTCTCAAAGGACGAAAGACACTTGTCATCGACAAGGAACTCGGTGTCTTTCGTCAAGAGGTCAGTCAACGGTCGGGCAATCTTGCTGAAATCATGAATGAATCTCCTGTAAAAACCAACGTGCCCCAGAAATGACCGTAGCTGCTTCAGATTGGACGGCGGTGTGAGTTTTCTAATGACATCGACCTTGGCCGGATCAACCTCCATGCCTCTGTTGGAGATGATGTGGCCAAGCACCGTCCCTTGAGTCACCATGAAGTGACTCTTCTCCCAAGATAGAACTAACCGGGTAGCAATACATCGCTGAAGCACTCGGTCTAGGCAGTCAAGACAGGAATCGAATCCGTCGCCGTAAACCGAGAAGTCGTCCATGAAGACCTCCAAACACTCCCCTACCATGTCCGAAAATATCGACAGCATGCATCTCTGAAAAGTCGCAGGGGCGTTACATAGCCCGAATGGCATGCGTCGAAAGGCGTAAGTACCGAAGGGACAGGTAAAGGTGGTCTTCTCCTGATCCTCAGGAGCGATGGCTACCTGGTTGTAGCCTGAGTACCCATCTAAGAAGCAATAATGGCTCTTCCCTGCCAGTCTCTCAATGATCTGATCTATAAAGGGCAGGGGGAAATGGTCCTTCTTGGTGGCCTGGTTGAGTCTCCTGTAGTCAACACAGACCCGCCAAGAGGTGGGTACTCGTGTAGCAATCTCCTCTCCCGACTCACTGATCACAGTAGTGATGCCCGTCTTCTTGGGCACCACATGCAAGGGGCTGACCCACTTGGAGTCGGAAATGGGATAAATAAAATCTGCACTCCACCATTTTGATATTTCCTTCATAACAACCTCTCTTAGGTTGGGGTTCAGTCGCCGCTGGAACTCACGCGACGGCTTTGCCCCTTCCTCGAGATAGATATGGTGAGAACATAATGAGGGGCTAATCCCATGGAGATCTGCTACGCTCCATCCAATTGCCTTGCGGTTCCTTTCAAGAACCTCCATCAGACGGGATTCTTGTTCTTCAGTCAGATCTGCAGAGATGATGACTGGGTACATCTCAGACTCTCCCGCAAGGAATCGATACTTCAGCGAAGTAGGGAGCGGCTTCAGCTCTGGACAGCTGGGTGCTGGCAAATCTGGTTTCTGAAGAAGATGTGTGTATGCGGACAATTCTGCCAAATTTGCCTGGGAGAATGATAACGAACTCTCACAAACTGGATCTGGAGAAGGCGGGTCCTCTACATTGTCTCTGGTTTGCTCTGCCTCTACCTCCTCATCTATAGGCTCAGGTGGATCCAGATCTGGCATCTGATCATTACAATCTGCCCAATCAGATTCTGAATCCGAGGGATCTACATCAGACTCAGTGGCATCAGTACCACTGGAGAACAAGGTGGCATCAGCACCACCATAAAGCAGGGTGGCCTCAGTACCACCATCACTGAAAATCGTGTCGCGATCAAGATCCGACTCTGCTGACTCAATAGTATCCTGTACCAGGGCTGTGCTCTCCAGACTATCCTCTACTATCATCTCTGCATCAGCCGAATCTGAATATGAGAGGATGGTCTGTGCTACAGGATCTGCCCAAGCTGCCTCATCATCTGTGATCACAAAATCACAGTCCTGGTGGATGTCTGGCTCTGGGTCTGTCAGCTGCTCTGAATCTGTACTGCCATGTGAGCGGGATCTGGATCTGGCTCTGTGGTCCTTAACCGTCTCTATTTGTATACTCTCGCCCTGGACGCGAAAGTACACCTTCCCGCTATCATGATCAGTCACCGCCTTGGCTGTGGCCAAGAATGGGCGACCGAGGATGATGGGGGAATCGGTCAACGAGTCAGGGGTCTCCATGTCCAGCACTACGAAGTCCACGGGGAATTGCAAACCCTGAATCGTGACGACAACGTCTCGCAACAACCCCTTTGGCCTCTTGACAGACCGATCAGCAAACTGAAGGTATGTTCTGCTCTGTACAAGAGTGCCCAACTCTAAGTGGTGGAGAAGGGCTGCCGGAAGAAGGTTGATAGACGATCCGCTATCTAATAGAGTGCGGTCGAACCTCTGCTCACTAATATGACATCTGACATACGGGGCCCCTAAATCTGGCCTCTTAGTCGGCAGATGGTTCTGGATCGCGTAACACGTGGCTTTTGTTAGCACATGAATTTCTGCGGTCTTGTTCCTCTTCGTCCTTCTGACTGTGGTCTTATCTCTCAAGGATCGCTGAAGAAGAGGGATGTGCTGCAAAGCCTCCTTGAGGGTCAGCTGAATGTGAAATCGATCTATCATGCTCTGGCTGAACTCCTCCTGCTCTCTCTTTTTTGGGTCTTTTTCTTTTTTCTTCCCCTTCCCCAACTCAAGGGCTCTAGGAAAGGGGATCACAGGGTCCTTCTCAGATGAAGGACTAGGAATAGGTTTAGATGATTCGATGACCGGATCCTCACAAACATCATTCACAACAGTGGGATCAGAGTAAACTAAACCTTTTCCTTTATTCAAATCAGAGTTCCGAGATACATTTATTCGAGGAAAAACAAAATGTCTATCAAAATGAATATTGGTGGCCTCAGTACCACCTCTGGCTGGCTCGGCTCTGCTGGTGGCATCAGTACCACCTCCTCGATGTGGTGAGATGGCGGCCTCAGTACCGCCGGGTAAATCAGCATCTCGGGTGGCATCAGTACCACCCTCATCAGGATGTGCGGCTTCAGTACCGCTCTCCTCTTCCTCATCTGGCGCTCTAGATGAATCCTCGTGTTGTTGCTCAGATGAGGCGCCTCCTGCTGGTCTTCTACCGCTCCTAAGTGTGACAAAATCAGCATCAAATAAATCCGACGAGATAACATCAAATGAGTCACTAGAAGTGGTAGGCTCAGTGTGAACTACCTGCTCAGATTTCCTCTTCAAGTTATTCGGGTTCGGCTCGATCTGTGCAGGGATGGCGGCCTTCCCTCTCATCAGGTCCCGCATCTCCTGGCGGAACTCGTCCATCTCCCGTCTAAATGTAGCCTGCTGCTCTGTGAAGAGGCGGGCTATATCATCCATGGCGGGGCTCTCATGGGAGCCCGACGGGTTGCCTCTCTGGTAATGAGGCTGCTGGACATGGTGCTGCTGTGGCTGAGAGGGGCAAGAGGATGGATGCTGCTGCGGGTGAGCCTGCTGCTCACGTCTCCAATTCTGTCCCTGCTGCTGATAGGGACGAGATACGAATGATGATGGCTGGTGTGCTGGGTGCTGCTGGTGATCCCTCTGCTGGGCATACTGCCCTCCCTGACCGGCTGGCTGCTGCTGGGGTTGGTTACCCCCATTCCCCCACCTGAATCCGGGATGGTCTCGTCGGATTCCAGGTTGAGGACGGTCATACCAAATTCCGTTGACATCCATCAACGGCTCTGCATCGTATGGGGCGGGTGGGAGTACATCCAGAGGCTGATCCGGCTGATATACCACCATCTGTAAGTCTGGAGATGGTGGTGCCTGGTAAGAGGGCTGCTGCTGCTGGTACGGCTCCGCCTGTACAAGGTGAACTTGTCTAGGCTGCTGCAAGGAGCTGGAGCGCTGGGACGAGCTGCGGCTGCCGCCGGAATCGCCTCGCGACAGAAGACGGGGCTGAGGAGCTGTCTGTGCCTCCTGGAGACACAAGAGCTGGGTCTTCATGTCGCTCAGAGTCTGTGCCATTTCCTCCATCTGAGTTATGCCCTGGCACTGCTTCTTTTCTATTATCTCCATGCGGTCCAACTTTTCGCTAATAATCCCCATGTCCGCAGCGGCCGACTCTGCCTGTGCGGCTGCAACTGTGGACGAACTGGATGGACCTGCATCAACCCGTGCTATCCGCTGATACTGCACGGGTCCTGGCGGCTGCTGAGATCTCTGTGTGTACAACCGAGTCTGGGACATCACCATGTAATTCTCGGACATCTCCTCATAGATGGCCCAGACTTGGTTATGGTCCTTGGCAAAGTAGGACCCGCCGCAAGAAGCATTCACCAGACCCTGAAGCTCTGGCGTCAGCCCACTAAAGAAGCTCTGAACTAGGTTCGGCTTCGAAATGTCGTGATGTGGGCATCTATCCAGAAGCTCTCTGAACCTCTCCCATGCCTCATGAAATTGCTCGTTAGGGTGCATGGAGAAATTGTTGATCAGGGCCCTTGCTGCATTCGTCCGCCCGAGTGGATAGTACTTGTTCAAGTACTCGGTGCGGAGCTGATCCCATGTGTAGACAAACTTCCCTAGATGTTTCAGCCAGGCGGCTGCTCTATCTGCCAGTGAAAAAGGGAAGGCCATCATTCGAATCGTATCTTGGTCCACACGACGGTCGTGGACAGTGCTGCAGATCATCAGAAACTCCTGGAGATGGAGGTGTGGTTCCTCAGTGGCGAGTCCATGAAAATGAGGAAGCATCTGCAGGGTGTTCGGAGGGAACTTGAAATCCCCCACGATAGCAGGAATCACTACCCACTGGTGCATCAGTGTAGATCCGGGGTTGTGAAGCTCCCGCATCGGTCTTGCTGCGGCGGCGGCTGCCGCTGCTGCGGCTGCTGCTGCTGCGGCTGCTGCCTCTGCATCAGCATCAGGAATGTCCTCCGGCTCGCTCGGCTCGTCTCGCTCTCTTCGGAGTCTCTCCAACTCCCTCCTCATCTCTATCATGAATGCCCCCTGATCGCGTAACTGGTTCTGAACCGTCTCTAATGATGCGATCAGGGTGGAGTTGATCGCTCCCTGGTCTAAAACAAAGTGTTCGGGCTGGCGATCGTCTGAACTACCGGCTCCAGCCATAGGGATGTCTGCAAAATCAGAAGAGCCCAACTCAGGTTCTGTTAAATCAATTCGTCTCTCCTCGGGCTCATGTCTCTCAGGAACAGAAGAAAGGGGATCGAGGGGGAACAGGGTGGATTCGAACTCGGGCCCGGAGAGCTGGTCTCGACTCTCACGGGCCAACCTAGATGAAGGAGTGGACGCGCCTGAAAGCGGTGCAGCCAGAGGCTGCCTAAGAGATCGTCTACCCATCATCTTGATCTTGGCGAGTTGGGCGGATGGGATCTGGAGAAAATATGATAGCAAAGCAAACCCCCGGTTCACCAACACAACACAATGTGAAGACCGTGAAAGATCGGTCAATTTATCTTGTCAATTTTATTTGGTGAACATACAAGATATCAGAGCGATTAACGTGACCTGTTAGGATACCCGATACTCTCTCAACAGACTGTCCCGCACAGAAGAGTCGGTAATCAGTCAAGATGAGCACCGGAGGGCTTTACCTAGTGTTCGGGTCACTCTCTCGCACAATCAAACCAAACAATGAGGGGGTTGCTCTCCCCAAGACAAATTTTTAATGTGAGTGTCTTTTAGGGTCAATAATGTTATCCAGTCCCAATTTTTATTGTTTTTCTTTTTAATTTATTTTCAAAAATAAATACAAGCGGCCTAACGGTTTTTCCGATTCTCCTGATGATTATTAATCCAAAAACAGAGGGAGAAGACGAAAAAGCCGATGCGCGAAGAAATCAATGATGCATGCAGAGAAAGAAATGCGTACCTGGTCTCCAGCACTCTACATGCAAGTGATCCGCGCAGAATTTGAAGACAGAAATAAAACTACCTAAATGGTGCAGCGGGAAAAACCGAATCCTAGATGAGCAACTTCTATTGATCGTGAAGAACAATAGTTAGCTAATCGAATAGAGTCCGGAGTCCGATCTTGGGAGTCACTCGGTGCCCGCCACAACGGGTCCTGCCAGCGCTGTATGTGACTCCTCACGGCACGTGGTCTCAAATTCAATTAAACTAACTTTTTCAGTGAATTTTATTAAGGTCCAATTACGTTCTATGGGAACAGATATTCTATTAGGTGTTTGGGCCTTAAATATCTACGTCACAATCAACAGAAATTCCTAAATCTAGGGGCTAAAACCGCGAGAAACACCGGAAAAGGCAGCTAGCTATGAAAACCACGATAAAAGCCGCGAAAATCAGATGGGTCCCCCGAGCACACCGGTGCTCGGCGAAACAGACCCGCTAAGTTACAAATGTCCAAAAGTGTCCAGAGTTCAAGTCCTAAATTATTACAACAAGAAATGTTCTCTCTCTCTCTCTAAAATGAAAATCTCTTCTCCTCTCTCTCTCTTCCTGGTCTTCTTCCCGTGCGGGTCCTCAAAAAGTATACTCCAAGATCTCCACGTAGTACCTCGCACAAAAATCAAAGAGAGAGAATGGTCAGAAAACAACAATAATATAGAGAGAGAGAAAATGGAAAACTGACTACAAAGCCGTGCTCCCCGGCAACGGCGCCATTCTGATCGCCGCCCAAATGACAGAGGTAAAGGTGTAAAGAAAATGTAGGTCGTTGCGACCTCAATCACTCGGGCTGAGTCAATCAAGAAAATTGAACCACAGATAAAAATAAAATCAATGAAATACAGAGACGTGATCCTGCTATAGGATTAACCTGGTATAGCTCCCAGGGTCGAACACAAGGAGCACAGATTGGCTTAAAAAGCCTACGATGTAGTCAAGTATCCAAGGAAGTCTTTTTTAGGGTTTTTATTTGTTTTTGAATTTTTTTTAGAATTTTTAAAAGATGAGAAAATGAGAAAAAGTGAATGCAAGGCAACTTCAACAATTTATACAAGACACACAAATGATGCAAAAATTCCAAAAAATTGGTTTTTATGTTTTAAATGTTTTTTACTGTTTTTGGTGAATTTTTGGAATTTTTCTAATGAATAAAATATTTATTAAAAATCAAACAAGGCAAGAAACAATGGGTACTGTCCAGCAAGGTTAGAAACTCAAAAATAAAATATTTAAGAGCTTCAAACAACCCTGGAGGTAATTTTCCTATAATCTATGAAGAATAAGGAAAATTTAGGCACCCTAATTATTGTTTTTGGATTTTTAATTTATTTATTACAATTTTTATGAGTTTTTAGGGGTTTTTCAATTTTTAGGGTTTTTAAATGATGAAAAGTAGCCAAAATTGGCTAGAAAATCAAGCAACCAGTAAACAACACTACCTAATTTTTTTTAGAATTTTTGGTGAAGTTTTTATATTTTTTTGGTATTTTTAAAGTCAAACAGTAGCAAAAATAAGGGTTTTTGAATTTTTAAAAATAATAACTGAAATCAGAAATGTCCCCAAAAATCATAGAAATTCTTACACCATGGCAGGAGCCATGTGTCAAAATTTCATTGGATTTGGAGTTCGTTTGATATTTTATTCAAAAACAAAGGTGGGGCACTGTGCACAGGGACCTAAGTGCAAATACCCAAAAGTTCTGGGATCCTGGTGCAATTTACCCAAGAAGTCACGTGCCAAGCACGTGTCTGGGGCACACAGGGACCTAAATGTAATAAAAACCAAGTCCTAGGGCTAATTGATAACTCGTATCAAAAGCCCAGGGGTATGGTTGCAAAATTCCCAAAATAATTCGCACATGCGCATATAAAGTGCTCACAGGGGCATATTTGCAAATAAACAAAATATTCTTTCAATTCATAACATTCAGAACTACAAGGGGTCTCATGCAAATAACCCAACAAAACACGTGCTAAAGCACGTGGGTCTCTACTGGCAGGGGTATAAGTGCAATTAAAATTAAGCGCGAGGTCCTTGATGCAAATAACCCAGAAAATAAACAACTAGAATTCAAAATTACAGGACTTAAACGAAATAAAACAAACAGAGGGGGGCCTATGATGTTTACCCCTTTATTAATAGCGACGGCCCAGATGATGACGCGTGGATGATCGGACGGCGAAGATCAAACGCGCCTTTAACGCTTCGGCTCTTGGGCTCGATCGACGGCGGAGGGAGGTCCACGTGGCTGATCTAACGGTGCTGGGGTCTTGGCCTCTCTCCTCTGCTATCAAGGGTCCAGATGCGATCCTCAGATGGATCGACGGCTGCTGCTCCTCAACGAATGGACGGTCACGATCAGATCTGGAGCAGAGGGTGCATCGGACGGCTCTGGAAGGTCCTCGAAGAACTGATGGCCGGCGAACTTCGCCGGCCTCCTGCGTGCACTCCGGTCCTCCTCAGCTGCGCCTGAAGGTCGGAGAAGCTCCGGCGTGAAGTTGCGCAACTGCTGGTGGTGGCCAAGGACCCAACCGAGCCCTGGAGGGGCTCCGGCGAGGCCTATCGGCTCGAAGCTCCTGGCTGAAGTTGGGAAGCCTCAGACGGCCTCCTCTTGACCTGCAAAAGCGTTCAGAAGCTTCGCGGGTCGAGGGCAAAGTGCCTCGACCCAAGAAGGCGGGGTGAAGGTGGGAGGTGCGGCGTGGCGGAAGAGCTCCGGCGAAGCGACGGCGGTGGAGCTCGACTCCCAGATCCTGTGCGATCTGGGTTGTGTGGAGGGGTGAAGAAGGTGCGTGAGGGCACGGTGAAGGTGATGGTCGGGTCGGATTGTGATGAAATCACGCGAGATGGTCGGAATCGAGAGGATGCGTCGGAGATGAAATTTGGGCGAAATCCTAAATTAGACGAAATTAAAAGGAACTAAGGGTACCTGATGGCTGAAGTAGACTGGGCTGGAGATGGGCTATCTCCGGGTCGTAGCTTCGAAGGGCGTCAAGGCCTGAAGCTCGGTGCTCGACGCGGCGGCGGAGCAAGAACGGCGAGGTTACGCCGGATCGATGGATTCACGTCCTCGCCTCACTGCAACAAGGGCTAACGCTCGCTGTCACTCAGGCGGAGCCAATGGAGGTCACGGGGAAGGAAGAGAAGGGCCAAAGATGCGGCGCGAGGGCGGCGGAGATGATGGTTTTATAATGTGACCGGGCGATTAGGGTTGCGTGAGGACAGCAAAGGAAGGCGTGATTTTGATGGCGGAGGATCCGGCGAGGGAGAGGGATGTGCGGCGAAGAATCTGGGCGCGGGGGTTGAGTGGAAGACAGCTGGAGTCGCGTGGGAAAATTCGGGGAAGAAGGCGCGGCGCGCGTTGGCCAGAAAAGGAAGGAGGCGCGGGGGAGTTGACCGGGGTCAACATTCCCCCGTGGACCAACCAGGAGCGGCCACGTGTAGGCGATTTTTGTTTTATTTTTTTAGGGCATAAATAGGTCGAATTAGTGAAAACTCAAAACATGAAATATTTTTCTTTTATTTTTTTCTATTTTTTGGTGATTTTTAATTAATTTTTGGAAATAAAAATAGGTTAGCTCTATATATAGGTATATGTACACTACATGGATTTTTATTTTTGATTTTTTTATTTGTTATTTTTATGTGTTTTTATGCTCATTTTGTATTTTATTTATTTACAACATGAAATATAGAATAAAAGAATATTTTTATTTTATTTTTATTACTTATATACAAGGGTGAAATAAATAAATATATACATTAATATACATGGTATAAATACAATGAATTTTTGTATTTTTCATTTTGTGATTTTTATTTGATTTTTGTTTTGTTTCTTGTTATTTATTTTATTTACAACATGTAACAAAGAATATTTACAAAAATTTTGGAAAATAATTGAATTTATTTATAGGGTTAAATAAATACAAAGGTGTGGTGGTCTATACACCTGGTGAAGGTATTTTTGACTTTTTGATTTTTATCTTTTTATTTTGTTTTTAATAGCTTTTTAAATATACACAATATAGACAAGGATATTTACAACATATTTTTGGGTGAGGAAAATATATAGTTTTATTTACAAGAGTATATACATGTGAGCCCTATCTCCCTCTACTTTGGCTTTTATGCGGTCAGGCCCATGCTGAGCCCTCCCTTGGGTTAGGTTGCTCAATATTTATTCTAAATATTTCCCTCTTTTTCTTTTTGCTCTTTATTCTTTTATTTTGTGCACAAAAACATGCTAATTATAGGTTTTTACACAATGCATGCTTCTGGTAATTATTTGTATTTACACATATCTACATGTATTTGCAAAGGTTTTTGTAGCTAAAATAATAGAATAAAGAGTGATGAATGGGTATTCATCAGTTCAATTGGGCCTGAATCCAACAAGTTGTCAGGGCCAATTTTTCTCGATAACGGACCGGGGACCTAAGTCCGAGACGTTATAGATTCAAACCAAACCCTTGCTTAAACCATCCTATCCATCAATCCAAACCCAATAGGCTCAGGGGTATATTTGCAATATAAGGAATTATTGGACTCCCTTGTAAATGATAACTTCTTTTGAACATACTTTAAAAAATTCAAATGTATATGCGTAATAGGTATATGACAATCCAATTACATCATGTATGAGGGTATAACTCTTTTCTTTTTTTTGTGTAAGAAAATGGATAAGATTTGAATGAATTAAAGATTTGATGATTATTCGAAATAAAATAACAGTATCGGGGTTTTTTTAATAGGGTATTTCAATGTGAAAGGGTGTACAATATTGTTGAAGGCGAAGGTGACAAAATACATTATCCATGTGTTATATGTAAGAACACTCGTACTATAATCGAAACGGGGTACATGAATATCTCACAATAAATGATTTTTGGTAACATTACATAAACCGGGATATCATGGAGAAGGTGCAGAACATGTAGCTTCGCAAAATTATCAATCAAGATTTAATGTAGATTGATAATCATGGTGAAATTTTTGAAATGTTATATGGTATACAGATGCCTAATATATGTATAACAGATGCCGAAGCTTATTTGGATCCGTGAGGTACAATGTTATGATTAAGATTCTATTAAAGATGTTCCACATGAAAGTGAAGAATCATTGTACAATTGTAACGATAACTGGTATTTTAACATTGGTTATAAGGATATTATATAATTCAGAAAAGTTCCTAAAGTATTGGAAAGATGCAAAATCACTTAATCAGTCGTTAGGATTAAATTAAGAGAAAATTTTGTTGCATGTTCAAATGATTGCGTTCTATTTTTGAAGGACACGTTTAATTTGGACCACTGTGCATAATGCAATTCTTGTTGATATAAAAATACGGACGATATATCCAACAGAGAAATTCGATAAGATAGTATGTCGTTTTCCTCATAAACTAAGGTTCAATATCTATATTCGTATGAAAAAACTACTAAATGGATTATATAGCAAAGTAACATTAGAAAGAAAGACACGAATGGCCTTATACGGCATTCGTCTGATGCAGAGGGGTGGATAAAAATTTTAAGAAGAATATTCTTATTTCTTTTCTGAAAAGTTGGTAACATTAGATTGAGTTTCGCATCTGATGGTTCCATTCATACGACATTTGTATGATGAAGATGAGTGGATAAAAAGTTTAAGAAGGATATTCCTATTTTCCGGAAAAGTTGGTAACATTAGATTGAGTTTCATTTTGATGGTTTCGATTCATTTGGAAATATACATACAAGTTATTATGTTTGACCAGTCATACTTGTTACTTATAATCTTCACTCCCCAAGTAGGTCCACTGTTTAGTGCCTTTCCTGCCAATGCAAAGGATAAAACTCGCAACCGGTGCATTTCCGAGTTATCCGAGGATGGTTCAGGTTCTTGCATATGAGATCAACATTTTACAAGGAGAACGATTCCTTCGTAGAATTACTATAAAATTTCTACAGAAGTTGTATGAAATGATGCTCTAACTCAAATGGTTCATCGATCACAAGTGATTGCATCTAATTGTGAACTCCATCGGCCCCCCGGGTCATAAACCTCCCAATTGGTTTCCTTATGTAGTTGTTGTCCATTTCCATCAATGATCGGTGTTAGACGCTTAACTTCAACTCTCGCCTCATTATTAATATGTTATTGTTAAGTCATCCTAATAAGAAGGGCTTGTATTGTATCATACCTCTTCTATGCTTTCCTCCTCTCTGTCGTCCGCTTCTTCTTTGGCAATATCTTTTCGAACTCCATATTACTGTCGGAAGGAAAAGGGTTTCGATTAGAATGTGAAGATGAAGGAAGAGAAGCAAAGAGGCGAGGGCCATTCTCATTAGTGACAAAAGGGAGGGTAAGCTTCGGCTCACCTATATCAAAAGGAAATGGATTTCTATTTGACTTAAGATGAATATCATCCCAAATCGAAGATGATCCACTCCTCTATGGTTATAAAAGGAAGAGGGTTATCCCCAATACATGAGAACATCGAAGATGGGTCAGTCAGTGAGAGAGTCGCAAAGTTTGAGCAAAAGTCGACCCACTCCTCTATTCTAGACTGAAGATATACAAACATGAGCACGAAGACACAAGAGATGAAATGGAAAGGCACGAAGAGCATGGATGCATACACATGCCTCAGACAAAAACAAAGCAAACCCTGGATTCACACTTAACTCGATGAAAGCCTTAAGAGTCCGGCTTACTTAATATTAGGGTGGAGCATTGGGCCGGGCCGGCCCGAACCCGACCCTGACCCGACCCGCAAAAGCCCGAGCCCGACCCGAACCCGATGTACAAATGGGCCGGGCCCGGGTCTTCATTTTTGAAAAATATTATGCTCGGGCCGGGCCGGGCCCGAACCCGAAGTACAAATGGGCCGGGCCCGGGCCCTCATATTTCAAAAAAATCATATTAGAACTAAATTAGGGGACACGGATTTATAGTCAAAATACATCCAATATTTCTTTCATCCATCAATAGTAATATTATATAGTAACAATACATCCAATATTCACATGTTATGGATGAATTATATCCATAAAAATAAATTGGAATCAAAGTGCAACTTCATGGAATCAAAATAAGTGCGGGTTGAGCCCGGCCCGAGCCTGAGCCCGACCCGAACCCGAGCCCGATCTCGCAGGCCTTGGGCCGGACCCGGGTCTTCAGTTTGCTGAAAAAAGCGGGCCTCGACCCGGCCCAAGGCCCACGGAAAATTCATGGGCTCGGGCCGGGCTTTCCCGGGTTGGGCCGGGTCGAGCCCAATGCTCCACCCTACTTAATATGTTCAATTTTAATGTGAATTTTAAACAAATATTGCAAGCGCATTGCAAACAGTGAGTATCAATTGCGATCAAGCTCGAGATACCTCTCTTCACGGTTCTGCCATATTTTAGAAGTGTTCAACATTGAGAACTTGAGAATTCTCTCCTCACATATGCAATAATTCACCATTTTATGTCAAAGAATGAATGCCAATCCAAACTGTGTCAGAACACACTCTATCTCGTGAGTACACGAGACAAGGGCCTTCATCTAAGTCTCAATATAACCACAAGATGAAAATGGAGAAAAGGATGATGAATGCTCGGTAAGAGACTTACAGGGAGGGCTTCGCGACATTATCCATATGGGTTGCAAGACAAGTAATTTAAGTATATCATTTATGAATTCATGTAGCCGACCCTACTTAATTGTGGGAAAAGATTTTGTTATTGTTGATTTATGAATCCATGCGTAAAAATTGAATCATTATGCTTAAATTCAATAGTAGAGAGAAGTCTGATTCATTCTGATCAATACCAAATAGGTTGTGAAAGACACCTACATGATCATGCAATCGTCTGTGTCTAATCACGCAAATTAAATAATGAGAAATCGAATAAAAAGAAGGTGATAAAATAGTAAAATCCATGGCGAGCATCGATCACCTAATTGGGATCGAAACAGGCTCGAGAGTGTCTAGTATCTAAGTTATTACAAATATTTAAGTTATCAACAACAAGTAATATATGATGCAAAATGAAATCTACATCACTTCCCTTAACCCACATCCCCCTCTCTCTCCGTGGGACCCACTTTGTTCTTTTTCAAAAAAATTAAATAAATCAATTTTACATCATCAATCCTATCAAAAAATAATATATTATACCATCATATCATATAAAAATTATAAACTACTACACTTGTACTCACTTTTCCAAACTTACTACTCACTTTTCAAACTTCAGTACAATCATATCACTCTAAATTCACTTCTAACCCACCTCCAGTTTAACCCTTTATCCAAACAACAAAATCCAAAAACGGGTTACCTTTTACAAGTTTAACCCACCTTAACCCGCCAACCAAACGCACCCTTATGTATTATTACAATCTTCACAACTTTGTTCCTCTATATTCGGCTCGACTCAGACACCAATTTCCAAGCTTCTAAATTTCTCAAATCCGGGAATATGAATGCACCACTTGAACCCTATAAAAACTTTCCAGACCACAATAATAATAGGAATGCAAACGACTGCAACGCTTATGAAATTACAAGAAAAAACAAAACAAACAAGGCAACCAAAATAAATACTAATGTTTCGCAGTCGAGCAACCCGAGGATGTGTAAATTACATGCACTAAATTGTATAAATATTATTCTTGCTCTTCGGCAACGTTGTCATTTGGGGAGATAAGAAGGTTTCATGTAGATTCGGGTGAAACTCAAAATTGTAACGACAGAGTACGAGAAATATCAAATTGAGTACAAAATTGAAAAGGAGGAGGAGAAGAAAATCAACCTTTTCGTTGAAGAACTTGGAAGCAAATGACAGATTAATCGCCCAGGAATCGAGGTCTAGTGACCGATGTTCTTCACCTCGATCACCGATGAGTGAGAATCTTGCACAACTACGCTACTTCAATGAGGAAAGTATTCCTTGGATCATGTCGACCAAGGATCACTCCGCTGACATGTCTCACTTTTGCCATCACATTGGTAGAAGAATATGCGACGACCATGTCCCCCTAGGACATTGATACTCAGCATTCCAGTCCATGTGATGCAATTCACATTCGAAGCATATCAAGAAAGTTAGAAGCATAGTATAAAAAGATAGTGGGAATGCAGTAAGCTTTGACATTCATCATGTAACCATGTCCACAAAATGCCGCATACATGTATTGTTGTAATGCCCGTACACATGTGGCATACATCTCTTAAAAAGAGTACAAGTAAATATGGTAACAAAAACTACAACACGTGTACATACTCAAAAGTAAATGTAACCAACAGAAGAAGAACCATCAAAGCCGCTCGTTGTTGTGGCTGCTCTTAAGGACATGCCAGATTAAGGAAAGTAGGTACGTCATGTTCAAAGTTGCCCAGTACGATGATAAACAACTAACCAAAAATAACTAAAAGATGGACGGTGTGCAAAAACAATAACAATGCAAACCCAAACCACATTGTAACTAACTTGAAAACATAGATCCTTGATCATTATCCTTATCCTTGTGATGGCAACATGGTGGATGGTATGTGGTACTGATCCACATGAAACCTTACACTATGACTCTAAGGCCTTGAGTCAAAGTGTGAAAAGTGTGAAACCCATAAAAAAGTGTGAAATCCATAAAAATCTTAAAAAGTGTGAAACCCATGAAAAACTCAAAAGGCTTGGACTTGGATTTCGATTGTTACCTATGAAAAGATGAGGGTGCTTCTCCCTCATATCAGCCTCAGGCTCCCACATCCCCTCCTTGACGTCTTGATTGTGCCACATGACCTTAACTAAATATATCTCTTTCTTTCCAAGCCTCTTGACTGCATGGTCCGATATCAGAACAAGATCCTCAGGGAAAGATAGGTTGGGATCTACCATAAAGTCCTCGGAGCTCATGATATGCCTGGGATCTCAGGCATACCTTCGCAAATTCAACACGTAGAACATGTGATGTATGCCATCTAGATGTTGGGGATGTGCCACTTTGTAAGCCACATTTCTAACTCTAGCAAAAATCTCAAATGCTTCCATTAATCGGGGGGCAACTTGCCTCTAGCATTGAACCTCTGCACTCCCTACATTGGGGTTACTCATGAAAACACAAAAATCCTAACTTATAATATTGAGGGATAATTAGGCATATATGGGGTTATGAATTATCCTTGGGGCATGAATACAAGATATGATACATGAAACTTAAGGTCTCTACCCCCTTGATTGGTTTAGCTCTTCTAACGGCTCTGAGTTGTCAGCAACCTCTTCCTAGCAGTCTTTACTGCTCTAAATGTCTCTTTAATGATCTACAGGGTGAACAAGGTGTTGCACCCACCTGCGGCCAACACAAATGAGTGGTACATCTCCTCCCACACAAAGATCTCGAAAGGTGCCATACCAATACTGGCGTGGTGGCTGTTGTTGTATGTGAACTCAACAAGTGGAAGATGATCCTTTTAAGATCTCTTACAATCAACAATGCAAGCCCGCAACAAATCCTCCAATGTCAAAATAGCCCTCTCAGACTGCATGTATGTTTGTGGATGATGGTTAAATTAAGACGTAATTGTCCTCAAGAATGTCATGAACTCCTTCCGGTAATGTGAAGTAAACTGTGAATCTCTATCAGATACCGCCTACTTGGGTATCTAGTGCAACGCGAACATACGTAGTAGAACGCTTGCGTAAAATAAGGCAAGTGCATTTATGCACATAAATTGTATGACAAAATCCAAAGTTTTAAAGAGAAACAATCAAATATTTCAAAGTTTTAAAAAATGTTTTTTAAAGACATTTCCACATCAACCCTAGGGTGAGCATTTTCAAAAAAGAAACAAAAGCTTCTTAAAGGGAAAAAAATTTAATGGGTCGGTCCGACCCATTTAACTTTAGGTCAGCATCTGGTTCGGGCTAGCCCACCCAACTTTTTACGAGCCGCAGCCCCGCATGAAACTCGAATAAATAAACAGGACCGGGTTCGGGCTAAGGCCCATCCCAGCCTCCCCAACCCGATAATCACCCTACTTGGATGTAGTGAGTGTCGACCGATAATTGATTCAAAGGAATGATGTAGTGAATCGATCGTGGTAAATCCATGAAGCTCATCAATTGAACATGACGATCATGCGAGAATAGGGAGGCACGTGGAATAAGATGATGTGGCACTATCATAAAAATCTTAGGCCAAAAATAAAAAAAATCAAGAAATAGAAGATGGATGATTTATCAAAAACTGAAATCTTACCGTTGTAGAAAATAAAAGTTTTACATCTTTCACGAAGACAAGTGGGTTCGATTCAATCTAAGAAGAGAGATGATTTTAGCGTCCAGATACAAGTATAGTATACCTTTATTTTGACCTTTTAAATTTTTATTTTTATTTTTGATATTTTTTTGTAATTTATTTATATAGTATCATTATAAGCACCTATAAATATCTTTGTTGTATTTTATTCGTAAAGTTAATGCGGTATTAAAATATATGTTTAATACTTTATAGGTACAAAATACATTTACACTTAGGTTCTTGGATTTACTTCCTTTTGTTTTGGATGGTTTTGCGATTTTTATATCTTTGTTAGATAATATATATACACAACTAATTTTTATAAAAGTATGTACATGTGTCAGTGTGTCGACAAGGTGCTTGAATTGATTTACAAGAGAAAGAAACTAGATACATATACCAACAACGTCTAAAAAAATAATTTCCATATATAGCCTCTATGAGTATGGTTTATTGGAGTTCACATTGCTTACGAATTCCATCTTTCAATATTTCAAATTTTGAAGCTAAAGCTATCTAGTAACTTTTGTCTTATTTTTTGTATTTTAGTGCACATTGTTATTGAAGTGATCGAATTAAAATTAAACCAACCATAATTAGTATGTTTGTTGTAGAGAATAATAAAGATTATCTATTTATTATACCGTTGTACGAGTCTATTGTAGATGCTCAAATTAGTCTAATTTTGATTTATTTTCGTATATTTTCTTTCTTGAACTTATTTATAAACTAATATAATACATCTAGTTCTTTTTTATTATTCATGTTTTGCAATTTTTCATCATTTTAATGTGATTTTTGTGTGTATTTTGCTTAGAAAATTTGGCCAAAGTTTTAGAGTAACGTAGATGAGTTATAGTTTCCTCAAACATGGACACTTGTTAAAGATCATCTCTAATCAATGCCAAGCACACCATTGCTAATTTTTCTTTATACTTGCCTTTTACTTCTACACTTCTCAAACATGGACACTTGTTAAAGATCATCTCTAATCAATGCCGAGCACACCATTGCTAATTTTTCTTTATACTTGCCTTTTACTTTTAAACTTATACTAACATATATCATTTTTTTATTTTTTTTGTCTTTCAATATGAGGTATGGTATATAAACCCAAAAATCGATCCCAAAACCTACCCAATCTTACACGACATCATGCTTAACACCCGCGTGCTTGCCTGTCATTCACCGTGGCACATGTCACTAATTTTGAGAACTTGTTTTTTTGCTTCAAAATATATATATCAAAGGAGGAATAATACAACCTAACATCTTCTTTTGATCTGATGCTTGCACAATGATTGGGTAAATGTGATTGTGAGTTGTGAGCATGGCACGACAGTGTGGCTGCGAGCGCTAGCACGTAATGCACAACATTGCGGCTATGAACATTGGCATACGGCGATGCTGGGGAGGTGGCAACATCAATGCACTGGTGGTGGTGGTTACAGAAATGGTGGCTCGATATGTTGATGCAATATTGGTAGTGGTACAGTGGTGGCGACATGACATGGTGTCACAATGGTTGTGCGATGTGATGGCATGAGGGTGGCCACGATGGTACGATGGCACAACACGTGGCGATGACACGGTTTAGTGGTGCGATGATGGTGGCATGGTGGTTGTGGCGGCAACGACATGTAATTTTTCAAGTTTTGATGACATTTTTGGAGGAGGTAGGAGATCATCAAATTGAACAAACTCATGGTGGTGGCGACGGTGGGGGATTAGCCATCACAATGACAACTCATGACATGCCACCAAAATCAACAAAAAACTCATGGCAAGTGGGAGGGGACCTACCATCAAAATGACGAATTTTTAGCAAGTCTCTAAAGGCTTGCCATTAAAACTGTAACAGCCTAAAGCCCCTACAAGTGGTATCAGAGTAGGTTCTCTATAATAATGAAAAAGGCTACTCAAGAGGTGAAGACCCATACAAAGAATTAGGACAAAGATGCTTTTGTGGAGAATACAACTGCTACTATTACCGAGAAAAAAAGTGATGGATCATATATCAATAAAACCAAACGTGGATGCCATGAATATAAGTAGGGGATGTTATAACACCGTAAACATTATCCTAAAGTAAAAATCACAGAATGTAAAAAGTGATTTATAAGAGAGGGGGATTATACTTTTAGGCTTAATTTGAGTGGTTGCCAATAGATCCACTTGGCCCGAGTCCAACATGTTGTTAGGGTTAGTTTTTTTCTCGATAACGATCCGTGAACCTAAGCTTTAGACGTTAAAAATAAACTAATAATTGGCAAGTTCCGGACGACCTACCGTAAGTTCGAACTAATACATTGCTAGTTGTTAAGCCTGTATAAGGTTAACTTGAAACCTGTGATGAATCCAAGATTTTGCATGATTATTGTCAGAGATGTGGCATCACACACATTGTTAGAACTTAGACCCCTTTATTATACAATAACCATACAATAAGCATTAAGCACTTTTAAATACTACATAGCTGCTAACATATCATCCATGTAGGATAGGTAGGTTTTAAGTACCTTGTTGGATTTGAGAACCAGTTTACTTTCAATCTCTATTCTCCTCTCCTCGGTGTGACTCGACTATACGAACTTAAAAAAGAAAGAGTCATTGCCTAAACCAAACAAACTAGCAAGCCTCTCAGTCTCCCCATCCGATGGCCGCCGCGTCTCGCTCCTTCGACCTCTCCTCCAACTCCACCGTCTTCGCCTCTACCAAGACCACCTCCATCTCCACCCGCAAGCACCTCATCTTCACGTCTCCTTGTCGTCTCCGCCTCCGCCGCTCTCCAGCCCGATGCCTCGCCGTGTCTACCGCTAAGGTGGGGCTCGTTCGCTCTCCACCTCATCTTCACGTCTCCCTGTCGTCTCGGCCTTTACCTGGCTGCTATGCTTGTTGCTGTTCTCGACTTGTGGCTTGCCTCGGACATTTTAGTTATTCTAATTTGCAGCAGTAAAATCTTTCGAGGAAAAGACCAGTCTTCTATCTGCTAGCAAGCACTTCACTTGTTTGAAGTAGCTCGAGCATTGCCGAGCGGCCAACTCAAATGCTTCATGCTTGTGTATTCTAAGCATGTTTTAACATCTGAGTTGGCAGTGCAGTTTATTACCGAGTGGTTGGTAGAGCGTCTCGTGATTATGGAATCTGGTCGCTTTTGGAATAACAAATTACATGCCAAACGCAGTTATTTGAGGGCCACCATATACAACACTGACGTATCTCCTGAATGGACAAAGCATGTCTGACTGTAGATTATGCAGTTAGAATGTTCTAATAAACACCAGACGTATCTCCTGAATGGACAAAGCACATACTATAACTGCTAGAGCAGGCAGGCTGGGTGGCTAAAGTATCAATATTGTGTTAATTCAGACAGTTTGTTTGCTGTATTTTTATTCTGCATCACTTCTTATATAATGGCTAACCAACTAAATACAAGTTGCAATAACTGAAGCTTAAGCTGCTACTAGTTCTAAGATGGTACAAACAAGCAACTGCAAATGTGCAAGAAAATGGTTTTGATGTTCTGTTTCTTGTATCAGGAAGAAGTTGTTAAGCAGATTTCAACAAGGAGAAGTAAGAATTGGAAGGATGTTTTCAGTTTAAACAGTTGGGTGGTTGGTGATTACTATCGACTGGTCAGATCGGTGAATTCACTCGAGCGAAGTGTTTCTGCGCTTTCAGATGAACAGGTTTGCTGGTCTTGGTTAATCCTCTGCTTCATGTGGGAAATGGGGAACTTGGTGGTAAAAATGCAGGATTTTTACTGTACTGTATTTCCTTTGTAGCTGGCAGGGAAAACAATCGAATTTCGCAACCGTTTAAACAATGGAGAGGCACTTGCTGATATCCAAGCTGGTCGTTGATGAGTTTTATTTATATTTAATTAATCTTTACTTTTAATTTTTTGTCTGACAGGAAATTGTCTTTTAACAGAGGCATTTGCTGTGGTTCGTGAAGTTGCCAGAAGGAAGCTTGGGATGCGGCATTTTGATGTTCAGGTATTCCATATTGCATTATTGTCCTTGTGAAAAAAACAACGACAGTGATGTGGAGGTGTTGACGTTTGTTTATGTGTTGGATTTGATGGATGAATAGATAATAGGAGGTGCCGTGCTACATGATGGATGCATTGCAGAGATGAAGACCGGGGAGGGGAAAACTCTTGTATCAACATTAGCTGCATATCTTAATGCACTAACAGGAAATGGCGTCCATGGTTTGGCCAACAACTCTTCTTCTAATGATGAGAAATATAAATTGTTGATTCTGGATATTTATTGTTGCATTTTGGGATTTATGACCATGGTTTATAATCACATCAAAAAAAAAATTCTTCTACTTGCTGCCACATGATCTTTACTTGATGCCAAGTAACCCGGACTGAACCTCCACCACTCATGTCTCCAATGCTACGTCAATTGGCACCAACCCCAATGGGGCCGCTTCTCGGAAAGCCATTCCCATGTTATGGGGTTACATCCTTGCATCATTGCCTTTTTCCAGCAAAAGAGACCATCTTGGCATTATTGGATCTTGATTTGGGCACAATAAAATATTGACAACCAGACCTGGCCGCTTTTTGATTCATATGAGTGCACATCGCACAATGTCGAAGAAGAAGACTTATTCAAAGCAATCGTCGATCGCATGAAGAGGAGCCACTGATTCTCATGGTCTCTAGGAGAAACCATATCTAAACCCCAATTGAAACCCATGGAACAGAGCTATGGCTCGGAAGCAGTGTCAATTATCCATGTTCCAGAGTCAATTATGTATGCTGGTGTAGAAGCAGCAATATGGAGTTATGGCTCTAGCTACTTGCGAGATTACAGTAGCCAGGTTCGCAATTGGAATACAATTGGATGTAGAAGGGCTCTGCATAATCTACATGAGCCTAGAGTAGTCAATAGTAGAAAGTTGGACAATCTGGCTCATTTCTCCTTGATACGTAGTCATACCTGATGCAGATTCATCATAGTCAGAAGATGAGGTTAGATTGACCTGTGGAGGCCTGCCAAATATTTCCTAACACCTATCAAAAGAGTGGTTGGACTTGTGGCAGTGAGTGCAAGGAGGATAAATGTGGTCACGACCGCAATCAAAGTCACGACTTCGACCTCCTCGAGAATCGAAGCAACCACATTTTGGTGTCGTGAGAAAAGTAGTGTTCTCTGTAGCTTGAGTAGGACTTGACTGTTCAAAAGAATTTTGTAGTTGTTGCAAGAAACCAAAAGTCACCTCAATGGAAGGAACAATATCAGATGTATGAAAGTGACCATTCATTGTTTGATAATTAGGATGTAATCTGTCAAGAAACTTGTAAACTTACCACTCAGATCACTCCGCCACTTCTTTGACACAAGTCACACAACATGCAGGCTGAAAAATAGCGAGTTTCTCATACAGGCTTTGATCTAATGGTAGTATTCCATTAATGAGTAATCTCCTAGGGAAGATGAAAATTGACATGTATGTAGATATCTCGGAGGTGGGATTTGATCGTCTGTTGAAAATATGTCTGAGCCAATTCATTCCGCTTATCATTGGCCTTCTCCTTGTACAAAAGGCTGACTACAATGCTAGGCTCGATACCGTCGGTCATCCATGCCATAACTTGCTAGTTGTTGCTCAATCATGAATCATATTCCTTGCCGTTATTTGTGAGCGGAACCTTATTAGAATATAGATCTTCCTCTGACCTTCAATGAATACCTTGAAAGCTTGAGACTAGAACACATAGTTATCTACACCCTTCAAGGGTTGAAGCACTCGATAATTGACTTTATGTGTGTTGAAGTCTATGCTCGACAACTAGGATTTTGACTTGTGTGATTTTTTCTGCTTGTATTATCCCCCATCTATTCTCTCTTTTCTTCCTTCCATAGAAATCTCCTAAACCACCCTGGAAAAGGTGGATATAAGGAGTTTTGTCTCGGTTGGAGTTGTAGCATCCGGTTTCCAATCAAACCCGAAGTCGTCCGATTTTGGGTCTAATGAACCCAAAAACGTTGTCGGTCAATACTAAACAACCTAAAACGACCAATTGATCATGAATCAAAAGTCGTTCGGGTGAAATCGACCAAAAATCGGTCGTTTCGTAATGCGTGCCATGAAAATGCCGCGATGCAAATTCGGAAACCGCGAAACGAACCGAGACCGTCATTAGATCCGATTCGACGATACAAGACCAACGGAATCGACCGTTCGTCAATCGAAGGTCGTTTGATATTTTTAAATCGTAAAATTTAACCTTAAACAAAATCCGTATCCGAAAATTTCGGGTATACAAAACTCGACCGGAAGTATATCAATATTATACTCATTTTGATCGTCATTCTGAGACGATTAATTCAAGATATCGCGCGTCAAAATCCGACGCTTGAGGCGCGAATACGTTTAGCTTTAAGTTTTTTCAAACAAAGAAAGAGTTTTGTTTTGAAAATAAATAAAAAAAAAATAATACTGCAGACTCGCTGCTCGATCACAGATTACTGCAATTAATTTCTGAATTTTTTTTTGCTACAGTAGAAATATCTACTCTTCATGGTCTGCCACTTGGTCTTCTTTTAATAACCACTTGGCCCCTCAATCCTCTCCACTTGGCAATTAGCCAAGACCTCTTGGTCCTTATAAGTATCACCAAGTTTCCCCCCAAATTTCCCTAATTTCCCACCGTGAAGAGCAAAGCCCCTACAGCAACCCCGTTTCCAGCATTTTGGAGCCCTAATCCCCTCTCTTATTCCCAATTCCAATGAAGGACCCACAGCTCTCTCTTCTCTTGGAGTCTCGAGCCCCAAATCTTGCTGCCTTCTTCCCATAGCAAGTTGCAAAAGCATCAATTTTCTACTGTAGCTACTGCTACTAGGCTCCAGATCTTTCTCAAAACTTAAGATTTAAATAAGGTACATTCCCTTTTCCCTTTCTCCTTGCTGCCATATGTGCTCATAAACAATCTATTTCTATCCCTATCGGTTGGATTGAGTATCACTCTTTGATTTTGAACCCACTAATTTTTTCTAGAGATCTGCCTCATCTCTCATTATCAAATAGTATCAGTACTATCATGAACAGAAGGTTTATACCTTTATAAAGAGCAAATATTCTCAAACTTCTAATTGGATATTTAGGCATCACATTTTCTTTTACTCCATTCTAAGTTAGATATATTGGCATCACCACCATTAGGTCCAAATCTGAATCTGGTCACAGTTCCTAATTACTAATAAATTCCATTCCTCCTACCTCATATTCTTTGAATTATAGGGGTTGCTACAGACAGAATGAGAATAGGGTACTTGATCTTCAATAAGCATTAGGATCTGTGAGATTCTGATATTGAAATCTGTATACACTTCATATGGCTCTCTGCACTCATGTACAAGTTCAAATAGTACACTCATTCATAAAGAGCAGACAAGCATCTGCATATTCTTTTTAGTTTCAATTTAACAACTGTCATATTTTAATATATGTACCAACTCAGTGTTTCTCTCATCGTGTCTCTCATCTTCTATGCGCGGTTAGTAAATTAAAAAGTTATTAGCCATATTAACAAATAATGGATATCTTTGTCATCCTTTCCAGTCATTCAGGAAATTTTAATTGACGGGTAAGGGGAACAATATTTTAGTTTAAATCTCCAGTGGTGGGGTTTCTTTGAGACATAACTTATGATGGATCACCTGAATTGGAAATTCTTTCCTTCCAAAAGGATTCTTATAGCTTCATCCTGATTTCAACACGGAAATAGAGAGGATATATAAACACCTAGAACGGGGTATTATTTGTTTTCAACTATTTTACTTTTGAGATGGCAGTTCCAGTTCCCTGGAAACTATATTAGTTTCATGGTTGAGGAGATTAAATTGTGAAGCCTTACTCCACCTCCACCCTCTCAGAATTAAGATCAGATTTTGTTTCAGAATTAAGGAAGTTTTAGTAAATGACAAGGACATGAAAAGCAATTGCTTGTATATTTACTGAACTAAATGTAGGAAAAGTAAAGGACATAGATTTAATGGCGGGGAAAAGACCTTAGTTGAATCAGTCGAGGTTGAATCCTTAAGAGAGAACACCAAAGTGGGATTACTTATCAATAAATATAATTTGACAAACTTTGAAATTTAGATTCAGTTTCAATAAGTAGTTCCAAATCTTTAAAAAAAAAAATGATATAACCCATGACCATAAAGATCGATTATCTTCACAAAATCATCCATTAGGAATACCCTACTATCTATAAATCACTATCATCAACAAGTCTGATGCGCACAAAATTACATGATCTGACCTTAGTTTATGAAATGATGCCTTTTCCATGGCCGAATTCTTGACTTCAATCTTTATTGATCAACTGTTTGAAGATCGTGAATTGTTGGCACTACTAAAACAATCCTGGTTTATGAAGATGCTAATATATAGCATGAAGATGCATAGGGCACCATCAAAAGATCACGCCAATTATGACCGCATCTTTATGAGCAAGTGCGCACACACACATACACACATCTTTATTATTGTTCATAAGTTTTGTTTCTGTCCAGGGATACAACATCTGATACTAGAGGCAGATCAGTTTTGAAAATCCCTTAGTTATATTCAAATCATGGTTAAGGATCCAACTCACTTAATTGATGCAAATGTTATGCAAGTACAGCGAACATTCTACATATCATAAAGGAAATAAGAAATCAAGAAAAAGATGATGGTAAATTGGTGGTGACAAATAATTTGATTATGCCGATCATGGCGATCCTTACCATGATCGTGCGAGGGGGCGGTGACCCTCACCTGGGCGGAAGAAAGGAAGCCCAGTTTGGGCAGCGGCCGCCAAGTGCGCGGGTCTAGGATCCCAGTCCCATTTCGGTTTTTACGCGAGCTCGCAGTGTTTTTACGCCTCGTTGGGATCCTGATTTTAGACCATTCCGTTGACCCTGTTTTAGGATACCCAGGCGGGGGATCCTTGGTTTTCAGTTTTTCGTACGAGCTCGGTTGCCCGTTACCGGTCGGGCTGTTTTTCTAGAGCGACTTCCCGGGAAGTCCCTCTCACCCGTCTCAGTGGCGTAGTTGGGGAGTAGACCTATCCCTCTATTGGACCGCGCTTCCAATTAGAGGGCGAGACGGAAGAGCCATTTGCAGGCTTCTTCACCGCTTGAGTTTTCTTTCGCCAAACAGACTTGGCGATTCTACATCCAGATCATCCATATCTACATCTACATCTAAATAATCAAGAGTTACATCAGAGAGAGTTACCGTAAAGGTTTGGAGGAAAGTACAAATTGAAATGATTGGAGGTGACTTTAATCTGATTCGAAATCCCTATAAGTTAGTGGACGTGTTGGGAACTTAGTTAGGATGCATTACACAACACCGCATGCCTACGGAGGCCCCCCAACCCTAAGGTAGTTAATACCTTAGAGTCATAGTGTGAGGCTACACACAGACCAAGACCACGGACTATCCACTAACTTAGAAGGAGTAAATAGAATTAAGGATCAAATTCATCATCATCATATCAGTTCATTATCGAAACCCATGACATGATCTCAATGACAAAAAAGTAGCCATTAAGATCCGCAACATGATCTCCAAGACCCAAAATCATGATCTTAAAACACATGAAATCATTATATGTTAGGGTCTTTTATCTAAACTTTATATATATATAAATATGGGATGAATGGGAAAAAGGGGAGAACAAATGAACTTAATGTCAAACAGTTGAAAACCCTTTTACTTACGCAAGTAGATGTAAATTTTAGTTATTCCACCTTTCTACTTGCTCTCTTTTGCACATAAAATTAGTTGTTATTTATTTTAAACTACGGGTTTGTATTCACGTTTGTGACTCCTTTTCTTCCTTGCACGCATGGCAGGAAAGGAGTCTATTATTCAGTAGTTATACAGGGTTCCAGAAGACAAGGTTTATACTAGACGGTATGTTATTCTTTTTGTCTCAGTTTTTGTTCGGTTGTTAATGTTATATGCTTCTTTTCTCTTCAGTCAAATTTTTGGGATATACTGTATGTACGGTCAAACTTTGTACATGTAAAATATATGAAAGTTAATGAAATGAGATTTTGGTGACAATTGTTCTATGAACTTGTGGTTATGAATGTTTATGTGAATGTCACTTGCAAATATATTCATTGCGAAAAATTTCCCCATAAAATTATGTTTTTAATGCGATGTCATAAATGGAATTTCGACGAATTGTGTCGTAAACGGGTACCCGGATCCTGAGGGGTTCACAGTTTGGTATCAGAGCAGTGGTACCCCAATACGCACATTCGCAGTACTACTATTCCGATCGCATTAAGTTCTCGGATAGCGACAGTCTTCCGACTTGTCGTGAGTTCGAGAAGGGAAATATGACATTCATATTCAACCACCACAAATGCCACCGATTTCATTAATTTTCATATTATATCCCAAGAAGAGAAAAAGCATATATCATAAGTATCTGTGAATGGCACAGATTCCGCTCGACCATCTGTGTCGCAGCGAGCAGATAGACCACCTGCTGGACCAGCCAGAGTATAGATACGGCTACTCCACCGACCAGACCAGGAGATGACTAACCAAATAGCACACATACTGACTACTCTTATCGACCTTTCCATATTCTATTTAATTCTGATGCGACACATTCTTTTCTTGCTTCAAGGCTATTTGTTTCTTTAGGTAGAGTCGCAGAGACTCTCTCTCCTCTATATCACATCCGAGGGCCAGGTGGCCAATTATTCATTATTTCACTGATAGTCAGGCACTTGCCCGTACTGATTGGCGGTCACGAGACGATCGCAGAATGTTTACTCCTACAGCTTGGTGAGTTCGACTTGATTTTGGGCATGGATTGGCTATTTACCCATCATACACTTGTAGATTGCTTTAGGAAGACGGTTGTCTTCAGGATTCCAGATCTACCCGAGTTTACTTTTGAGGGTACTATACACAACTCTACCATCGAGTACATCTCAGTATTGCGGGATCAGCGACTTGCTGATCAGGGTTGTGATTCATACCTTGCATTTGTGCGAGAGGTATTTGATCAGGAGCCGATGACACAGGATATCCGAGTAGTATCAGAATACCCTGACGTATTTCCTGATGGGCTACCAGGGCTACCTCCTGAGAGAGAGATCGAGTTCGAGATCATATTATTACCAGATATACAACCGATCTCTATGGTACCATATCGCATGGCATCAGCCGAGTTGAGGGAGTTAAAGGTGTAGCTACAGGAGTTACTTGATTTGAGATTCGTGAGGCCGAGCACTTCACCTTGGGGTGCTCTGGTTCTATTTGTCAAAAAGAAGGATGGATCCATGAGACTGTGCATCGATTATAGGCAGCTGAACAAGAGAACGGTGAAGAACCGTTATCCTTTGCCACGCATCGATGATTTGTTTGACCAGCTCCAGGGATCTTCGGTTTTCTCGAAGATCGATCTTCGCTCAGGTTACCATCAACTGAGGATTAGAGAGGCTGATATTTCGAAGACCGTATTCAGGACTCACTATGGACACTACGAGTTTGTGATGATGCCGTTTAGGCTCACCAATGCACCTGTGGCTTTCATGGATATGATGAACCGTATCTTCCGTCCATACTTGGACAAGTTTGTAGTGGTGTTCATCGATGATGTGCTCATCTATTCACGGAATGAATGGGATCATGCGAATGATCTACGGATTATTTTAGACACATTGCGAGAGCACAAGCTATATGCCAAGTTGAGCAAGTGTGGGTTCTGGTTATCACAGGTCTCATTTTTGGGGCACGTCATTTCTGGAGCAGGTATCGCGGTTGACCCTGCAAAGATAGACGCAGTTGTCTTGGGAGCAGTCCAAGACTGTCACGCAGATTCGGAGCTTCCTCGGATTAGCAGGTTATTACAGACGCTTCGTCAGCGGATTTTTACGCATTGTTCGCCCTCTGACACGACTGACACAGAAAGGAGTTCCATTTATTTGGGACGATTCATGGGAACAGGCCTTCCAGACACTGAAGGAGAGATTGACTACATCACCCATCCTTCCAGACACTGAAGGAGAGATTGACTACATCACCCATTCTTGCTCTTCCTTCAGGCACTCAGGACTATGCAGTTTACACAGATGCATCTGAGGAAGGTCTGGGAGCAGTGTTGATGCAGAGAGGACAGGTGATTGCTTACGCATCACGGCAGTTGAGACCGCACGAGCGGAACTACCCCACACATGACTTGGAGTTGGCGGCAGTTGTCTTCGCCTTGAAGATCTGGCGCCACTATCTATATGGGGTGAACTTCGAGATTTTCACAGATCATAAGAGCCTAAAGTACATCTTTGATCAGAAGGAGTTGAACATGAGACAGCGCAGATGGCTCGAGCTGCTAAAGGATTATGATTGCACGATCTCTTACCATCCCGGTAAGGGAAACGTGGTGGCTGATGCGCTTAGCAGGAGAGCGCATGCTGATGGTACGGCGAACTGGCTATACACGTGGGATACGCTTGCAGCTTTGACCGATTGGCATCCTCAGGAGAGCGCATCCATTTCTATCGCCGTGCCTCCACGATACAACAGTCTTTGGAATCGTATTGTTGAGGGCCAGAAGACCGATCCTTGGATTCATGATAGATACATGCGCGCCGTCAAGGACGAATTTGACGACTTTGTTGTGATGGAGTCTATTTTATGGAAGGCAGGACGGGTCGTTGTACCCAATGACGAACAGCTTCGCAGAGACATTTTGGACGAGGCACACAGTTCACGGTTATCTATCCATCCAGGTAGCACAAAGATGTACCGTGACCTGCGTCGACATTTTTGGTGGAATGGGATGAAGCGCGATGTGGCGCTACATGTTAGCAGATGCATGACCTCTCAGATGGTCAAGGCCGAGCACAGGAGACCGCCAGGATTATTGCAGTCTCTCCCCATTCCCGAGTGGAAGTGGGAGAGCATTTCTATGGATTTTGTCACGGGATTGCCGAAGACACCGGGTGGCCATGATTCCATTTGGGTCGTTGTTGATAGGTTGACCAAGTCAGCCCATTTTATACCTGTCAACACGACTTACACTCCATCCAGATTGGCCAAGCTCTATGTGCAGAACATCATCAGACTGCATGGTATACCACGAGAGGTGGTGTCTGACAGGGATTCGAGATTTACATCTCATTATTGGCATCAGTTCATGTCAGCACTACAGACAGAGCTGAAGATGAGTTCTGCATATCATCCACAGACTGACGGTCAGAGTGAGCGCACCATTCAGACACTAGAGGATTTGCTTCGCGCATGCACTTTGGAGTGGAAAGGGTCTTGGAAGGACCATTTGCCTTTGGTGGAATTCACGTACAACAATAGCTATCACTCCAGTATTGGCATGGCACCATTCGAAGCCCTATACGGGCGGAGATGCCTCACACCTCTCAGTTGGCGTGAGGTAGGTGATCATGCTTTATATACCGTGGATCTCTTGGAGGAGACTGCGAGAGCTGTTGATCTTGTGAGACGGAGGCTTCTGACGGCACAGAATCGCTAAAAGAGTTATGCAGACCGTCGGAGGAGAGATTTAGAGTTCCAGGTAATCTAATTATTTTCTCCTCATCCACTTAATTATGATATATATGTGTTCAACTTAATCTCATACTAATGACATTCCTATAAATTATAGGTTGGAGATTGGGTATTTTTGCGAGTATCTCCCATGAAGGGAGTTCAGAGATTCGGTGTTCGTGGCAAGTTGGCGCCGCGATATGTTGGACCTTTTGAGATTCTGGATAGAGTGGGGAAAGTGGCATACCGAGTAGCCCTTCCTCCACATCTTTCAGCTATTCATAATGTTTTCCACATATTCAATCTGAGGAAGTATGTCCATGAACCTCGCCACATTATCAGTTACGAGAATCTTGATGTGGAGCCAGATCTGACTTATGAGGAGAAGCCAGTCCAGATACTTGATCGTGCTGTGAAGAAGCTTCGCAGCAAAGAGATTTCCTTGGTCAAGGTTTTGTGGCACCGACACGGCGTCAAAGAAGCAACATGGGAGACTGAAGCCGACATGCGGGCACGATACCCGCAGCTTTTCTAATGTAAGCATCAAAACAAGCTTTTGTAATTAGTTACATGATAAATGTATGGCTTGTTTTCTCTTTGAGGTTTTTATGGGTTCAAAACCCTTTGAGGTTTTTATGACCATATTAAATCCAAAAAAGATCCAAAAATGAATAATTATAATATTCATTTTTTTTTCCAGTATTGGAAAATTTAATCTAAGGTTTCTGAATAAAAATAAAACTTTGATTCCTGGAACAAAAGCAACTCAGAGATCCTTGGATAAGTAACATGCTTGGCACCAATAGGGGAATTGGGATTGTACATATATCAAGGATAATACACATGCATGGCAGCAAAGAGGAGGGTTAGGAATTGTACCTTTAGATCAAAAATTGAAGAAAAACCCTGATGCTTGTGCTTGGACAGCTGCTGGACAGCAGGTAAAATAGGGAAATGAGCCCTCTTTTGGCTGGAAAATGAAGAGAAAATTTGGGGAAAAAGGGATGGAAACAAAGAGAAGGAATTGTACCTCAGTTTAGATCATCAAATTGAAGAAATGGAAGCCATGCAACAGATTTGGAGGCTTCAGCACTTCAATCCAGTCTGTTCTTGAAGTAATGCAGCAGAAGAAAGGAAAGCTATAGCAGATTTCAGAATCTTGGGAAGGAAGAAAGAGGTATCGGCTGGAAATTGGGGGTGAGAAGTGGAGGATTTGGGGATATTTATAAGGAGTTAGGGACCCAAAGGTGTTGGACAAGTGGAGAGAAAAATTTTCCAAGTGGAAGGTTGATGGAATATATGCCGTAGGCTGTACAGTGTTTATATATATATAAATATGGGATGAATGGGAAAAAGGGGAGAACAAATGAACTTAATGTCAAACAGTTGAAAACCCTTTTACTTACGCAAGTAGATGTAAATTTTAGTTATTCCACCTTTCTACTTGCTCTCTTTTGCACATAAAATTAGTTGTTATTTATTTTAAACTACGGGTTTGTATTCACGTTTGTGACTCCTTTTCTTCCTTGCACGCATGGCAGGAAAGGAGTCTATTATTCAGTAGTTATACAGGGTTCCAGAAGACAAGGTTTATACTAGACGGTATGTTATTCTTTTTGTCTCAGTTTTTGTTCGGTTGTTAATGTTATATGCTTCTTTTCTCTTCAGTCAAATTTTTGGGATATACTGTATGTACGGTCAAACTTTGTACATGTAAAATATATGAAAGTTAATGAAATGAGATTTTGGTGACAATTGTTCTATGAACTTGTGGTTATGAATGTTTATGTGAATGTCACTTGCAAATATATTCATTGCGAAAAATTTCCCCATAAAATTATGTTTTTAATGCGATGTCATAAATGGAATTTCGACGAATTGTGTCGTAAACGGGTACCCGGATCCTGAGGGGTTCACAGGAGTCATGGCCACTATGGTCACAGAGAGTGGATCAAAGAAATTCTAAAGCAATATATTCAAGCATTAGGAGTAGTGGTGGTGAAATTGATGAGGATAGCAACTAGAAGAATTGACAAACAACGCACATGTTGAGGAGGGGCAGTGATGGTAGGGTAATCGCGATGTGGCCGATAACGGTGTGGCTGTTGTGCTGTGGGCAACAATGCATGGGTGCTGGTGCTGTAGGCTGTTGTTGGGGTAGTAGGGCTAGGCTAAAGTCCATGCGTGGCAATTATGATTTTGACTTGCATGATTTTGCTGCTTTTCTTATCCTGCTTTATCCTCTCTTTTATTTCTTTGAAAGAAGTCTCCTTAACCCCCATGGAAATATGAATATCAGGAGTTTTGTCTCGATTGGACTCATGGGCACTGTGATCACATAGAGATGATCAAAGGAATTCTAAAGCGATCTATTATTGAGGGGTGACGATGGTGGGGCAACGATATTGTGGATGACAATGGTAGGTGTCACAGGGTAAATCTCAAACTTTGATTTTTGAGACTAACCTGTGCGGCGTTAGCTTCCCGCAAGCTAACCAGCCTTCCCCGATGCATGTAAACGTACACCAGCACGCTAAGTAACCACGCCGCTAGAATGCTCGTACACAAGCACAAGGACACAAGAGCTTTGGCACTAAACCCTCTTTGTATTGCAAGAGACTCACTCTGAGTGTGATATCTACAAATGAGCTCTACCCCTCATTATATAGACAAGTCGGGGGTATACGAAAGGACACCATTATTACTTGTACAATGAATAGCCATGACTCTTCGTCTTCTACGGAAACCCTTCGTCTTCCGAGGTGACTCTTCGTGAACATGACTCTTCATCTCGCATCCCTTCGTCTTTTGCAACCGACGTCATGTCACCCGCTCCGTCAGCATGCCATGTCGTTTGCCTCATCAGCACGCCATGTCATCATGCCACGTCATCAGTGGGCCCCACGCTCCTACGTAGGATGTTGCATGATGCAGCGTGACCCCAAATTATGGGGCCACATTTATTCAATTAAATAATTATCATTTTTATTTACGTTTTTAGCGGTCGTAGTGGTCTAATTTAATAATTGAGATCGCCTGTGATCTCAACGTTGATTTCGTAGATTTTAATTACAATTGTTGGTCAATTAAATAATTAGAGTCTAATTAAGTTAGTTAGAGGCCAATTAGGATTTGTTAGAGTCCAATTAGATAAGTGGTTGTCAATTTTACTATTTTTGTACACCCTCTCTCCTATATAAAGAGAGGGTAGGTCCTTGTTTTTAGACAGTCAATTATGAAGTAAAATTTGAGATTGTTATCTCTATCCCCTCTCCGTCTCTCACTCCCTCCACGCGATCTCCGCGGTTCTCCTCCTTCAACCCCTCGCGTTCCCGGCGAGTTTCTTCCTCTCAATCCCTCCAATCTCTCTTCTCAACCATTCTCTTCTTCTACCAAAAAATCCACAAAAAATATATTATTATTTTATTCGTCGACGCCGAAATTTCGTTTGCATCAATTGGTATCAGAGCATGGATATCGAATCGTTCTCACGATTCGACGGTCCTGTCGCATATTGGAGAATGAAGCTCGATCAAGCCACCCTATCACGAGGATCACATGCGCATTCGCGTCAACAAAAATACAAGAAGCGCCTCCGGAAAAGCATCAAGGTTCAACAATGGATAGACTCATGGTACAACGTTGATATTTTCATGGTACAAGTTGACGATGAACAAGATCTTGTCGTCGACGATGATCTGTGCGCTATTCAGATCGTTGTGGATGGGAAAAACGTCAACAACGCTGCTGTCCAGGCCCTTTTAGAAGGGAAAGGCGACGAAACGGTGGCTGGCCAGCACGTCCCAGCACCAAGTACGTCACCGGAAGCGAACCTGCCACCTCCTCCGGCCACCCCGGCACAATCCCCACCACCCCAGGTAACCCCCCCTTCCCTCCTCGCCCGGCCGAACCCCTCCCAGCCGCTGATCACCCTCCCTCCCGCCTCTTTTTTCCCTTCCTCACCAACCCATCTCGCCGACTGCTATTCCCCTCCCACCTGCGCCTCTGCCAACCGACCCCACACCCCAACCCCGTGCGCCCTCGCCCCAGCAGTCCGCAAACTCGGCCCCGACCTCACCCTAGCCCTGCGCCTCCCCAGCGAGAGATCGCCGCCAGCAGCCCGACCCCCGCGGCGCCTCCCACAGACCTCCCCAAGAACCCCGCTGCCAACCCCATCACGCCATCCCACCACGTCCCTCCCTCGACCCCGTGGCCTAATCCCCAGCGCCGCCACTTCCCCTTTTCCCCTTCCCTACCTCGCCGCCGCCCCGCTCTTTCCCCTCCATGTTTGGCGCGCTGCTGCGCGGCACCCAGATCGAGCCACGCCACCCCAGCCCAGCAACCCACGGGTCTTGCGCCTAAGCCTCGCTTCCCCACCGCCTGGAACGCCGCTGCTGAACCGGACTTCGCCAACCGCCCTCCCGCGACTCCCGGTGCCGCCGCCTCGCGTGGTAACGGGAAGAAACCCTATCGGGTGCTTCTTAAGGAAGGGAACCCAATCCCTCAATTCCAGGGAATTGAGGTTGAATTGGGAAAATTGCAAAGACAAATTTCCAAAAAAACCTAATTGCATAAAGAGCAAAAGCAATGAAAATGTGAGGCAAAATGAAGGGGTACGAAAATTGCACCCCTATCCCTGGTGGCGAAATTTTTTAAAGAAAAGGGCTGAAAACCAGGATTATGGGGACTTTCCTTATTCAAATAGGACTAGGACCTTGGGTTTTTCCTATTTAAGGACCCCATGGCTCCAACTTTTAGACACATCTCCCCTTCTCCTCTCTTTGTGCCATTGCTTCATCATGGATTATTCAAGGGCCATATTTTCCATGCCGCATCAATTCTTTGAGCACCATGGGGAGAAGACGACGATCGAGACGACGCCACCGTATGCCCCGCATATGTTTTTCAACCACGGTGGCCACGCCTCTTCCGCCCGCACATGGACTCCACCGTTCGCGCCCCACATGTTCTTCGAGAAGACCCTTGACGCCGCCGAATCATCCTCTAAGCTTACAGTTCACGCAATTCGTCAGGAGCCGAATTTTTAAAACGGTGGAGAGTTGATGCAGCGTGACCCCAAATTATGGGGCCACATTTATTCAATTAAATAATTATCATTTTTATTTACGTTTTTAGCGGTCGTAGTGGTCTAATTTAATAATTGAGATCGCCTGTGATCTCAACGTTGATTTCGTAGATTTTAATTACAATTGTTGGTCAATTAAATAATTAGAGTCTAATTAAGTTAGTTAGAGACCAATTAGGATTTGTTAGAGGCCAATTAGGATTAGTTAGAGTCCAATTAGGATTTCTCGTTTGCATCATTGCAGCTCAAGCTCATCAAGTGCCGCCGAACACTTGTACTGTGCCAAGGGGAACCCACACTCCTGCAGTAAACCCCATCCTTAGCCATCCACAAGCTAAGGTGAAGTCCTCCAGAACTTCATAGTGTGGCCACCGAACCACACGGGCGTGCAATACCGATATTGCACGCTATTCCCGTACCTCGGGAGTTGGGGGTGTTACATGCCTCCCCCACATGATCCATCAGGCGTCCGCGACTGATCCTGTGTCTTCAAGAATTCCTCGATGAGGTTCTCGAACTGCCACAGGGTTGTATCTTATTCCCAGCTTGCCTCTTCCTTCGGGAGTCCCTTCCATTTGACAAGGAAGAAGATCCTCCGGTTCTTCTTGCTCTGGCCCTCCACGCGCCTGTCAAGAATCTTCTCAGCAACCCTCGTGTGCTGAACCCGGACGTTAGGAGGGGCACGTTTCGATGCCCTCCTAGTGTTATCTTCGGTGTCCTCATGGTACTCTTTCAGGAAGCTGACATGGAATACGGGATGCAGCTTCAGTCTCTCTGGAAGACGTAGTTGATAGGCAAGCGGTCCCATGCGCCGTACTATCTCAAAGGGTCCATCGTACCGAGGAATTAACCCTTTATGCGCCGTCTTCCTCAGGATTTTCTTCCAAATCTGGGGAGTAAGTTTCAGCAGCACTTTCTCCCCAACATGGAACTCGACTGGCCTACGGCTCTTGTCAGCCGCCTTCTTCATCCTGCGTTGGGCATGAGCCAACGCATCCTTCGCTTCCTCCCACCGATCCTGCCTCTCCAATGCAAAACGATGTGCAGCAGGACACCGTCCTTGGCTATTCTGCTAAGCCACTTCGTGCGGTGTCACGGGTTGCCTATCCATCACAATCTCGAATGGACTATGGCCTGTGGTGGAGGTATGCTGTAGGTTGTAGCAGAATTGGTCAGTATCCAGTAAACTAACCCAATTGTGCTGATTGGCCGTCACATAGTGCCTCAGGTACTCTTCCAGTAAGGCATTGATCCGCTCCGTCTGACCATCCGTCTGCGGGTGATTGCTGGTAGAGAATTTGAGATCCGATCCCAGCATCTCAAATAAGGTCGTCCAGAACCGACCTGTGAACTGGGCATCGCGGTCGCTCACGATGTCCAATGGTATCCCCCAGTGCTTCACCATGTTCTGCAAGAAAAACTTCGCTGTGGTCTCCGCTGTGCACTCCTGGGGTGCTGGTACGAAGATCGCATATTTTGAAAAGCGATCAACTACCACCATCACCGCATTATTCCCATCCACCTTCGGGAACCCAGTGATGAAGTCCATGGAGACGCTCTCCCACGGACGTGAAGGAATAGGCAGGGGCTCCAGCAGTCCTGCCGTCTTCTTCCTTTCAGTCTTGTCTTGTTGGCATACAAGACAAGTGCGCACGTAGACTTCCACGTCTTCCTCCATCTTCGGCCAGAAGTACCTTGAGGAGAGGAGTGCCAGTGTGCGCTCCACTCCTGGATGACTAGTCCACTGTGCGTCATGTGCTTCCTTCAGCAACATTTTCCTCAAGCCCCCACTCGAGGGGACATAGGGCCTCCTGCCCTTTGCATAGAGGACGCCTTCCTCTATCCAGAATCTCCGGACTTCGCCATCGTTCACGCGTTGCACCAAGCGTGAAGTGACCGGATCCTCTTGTGTCTGCTCCCGTATGCGCTCCAGCATGTCTCCAGACACGCGAGTGATTGATGCAATCACCGCGACCTTCGGCTCTTCTGGTTCGCTCTTCCTCGAGAGAGCGTCTGCTACTTGGTTGGTCCGTCCAGGCCTGTAGCGAAGCTCGAAGTCGAATTCGACAAGAAAGTCTTGCCATCGCGCCTGCTTGGGAGTCAACTTCTTCTGTATGGCAAAACAGCTCGTTGCCATGTTGTCCGTCTGCACCACGAACTTTGACCCGAGAAGATAGTGGCGCCATGTCCTCAGACAATGGAACACTGCAGTCATCTCCTTGTCATGCACGGAGTACCTCCTCTCCGCTGGATTCAGTTTGCGGCTCTCATACGCCACGGGGTGCCCATCTTGCACCAGTACACCTCCAAGTGCATAGTCGAACGCGTCGGTGTGGACTTCAAACGGCTTCTCGAAGTCTGGAAGTCGCCGAATTGGTTCTTCCACCACCGCCCTCTTCAGCTTCTGGAATGCCTCCTGGCATTCACGCGTCCATCTCCAAGGCTGATCCTTCCGAAGTAGGTCCGTCAGGGGCGCTGCCTTCTTCGAGTATCCTTTGATGAACTTCCTGTAGTAGTTCACCAATCTGAGGAAGGATCGTAGCTCTGTCGCATTTGTGGAGATTGCCTACTCTTCAATCGCCTGTGTCTTCCTTGGTTTCATGCGTATCGTGCCTCCGCCCACGATATGCCCGAGGAAGGAGATGGTCTCCTGACCAAAGGCGTATTTCTCCGGCTTCAAGTATAGCCGATTCTACCTCAGCTTCTCAAGCACCATTCGCAGATGCTTGATATGCTCCTCCAAGGTCCTGCTGTACACTACTATGTCATCTAAGTACACTACAACAAACGAGTCGATATACTCACGGAAGACATCATTCATAAGCGTACAAAACGTTGCCGGGGCATTAGTTAACCCAAACGGCATTATAAAGAACTCGAAAGACCCATAACGCCTAACACACGCCGTCTTTGGCTCGTCTCCCTCCTTGATGCGGATCTGGTAATATCCTGACCTGAGATCCATCTTTGAGAAGTACTTGGCCTGACCCAAGCGATCGAACAGGTCTTCAACGTTGGGGACGGGGTACTTGTTCTTCACCGTCACCTTGTTCAGTACGCGGTAGTCCACGCACATCCGCATACTCCCGTCCTTCTTCTTCTGGAACAGCATCGGTGCTCCATACGGTGCTTTGCTTGGACGCATCAGACCCGCGTCCACCAGCTCCTTGAGTTGTCTCCGCAACTCCTCCAGATGTGCAGGGGGCATTTTATAGGGTGCAAGTGCAGGGGGCACCGTACCTGGCAGTAGCTCGATAGCGTGATCCACATCTCGCTTCGGTGGAAGCTCCTTGGGCAGCTCCTTCGGCATCACGTCCTTGAACTCGCCCAACATCTTCTTTACTGCCTTGGGGCATGGCTGTGTCTCCTCGCCATCTTCTTCGACGCGTACCGTAGCTAGATACGTCGTCTCCCCTTTCTTCAGCCCGTTGCAGACTTGCATTGCAGACATGGCTCTAATCTGCCCTTTCTTCTTGATAGCCCTGATGAAGCAGGGGCTATCCGCAGCCGCGAAGAAGACGCCTCTCAGATAAGGCGTTACAGACGCCTTCGCCTTCTTCAAGAACTCAACTCCCAAAATGACTTGGAAGTCATCAAGAGGTACCACGAGGAAGCGTACCTTTCCCTGCCATTCGCCGAGCTGGACAGTGCAATTCGCCATACCTTCGATCTTCAACGACTCGGAGTTGGCAATCTTCACGCGACACTAGCTCTTCTCCAAGGGAACTCCCAAGTTCCCGAACTCTTTGCTGGAGATGAAGTTGTGTGTCGCTCCAGTATCGATCATGGCCGAAAGGGTCTTCTTGTGTACCACAACATCAAGGTACACCAACTCTGGATCTTCGCGCTCCACCTCCACTTTCGCCTCTTTGCCCGACTTTAGCGGACACAAGCGAACGTTGCGCAACAACTTGAGGTTCGCCATGCGCGCCTCTTCGTCTGAGTTCTCCTCCATGGTCATGGAGTTCAGCTTCTCTCGCTTCGGGCACTCCCGCACCCGATGTGGCCCGTCACAGATGAAACAGCCCTTCCCCTTGGGTTGCTCGGCCTTCTTGGAGGATTCCGCACCCTCCCTTGAAGTTTCGGCCTTGCCGAACTTCTTGAACTTTCCCTTGCTCTTCTCTTTGGGTTTGCCCTTGGTCTTCTCAAGGTCCTTCTTCTCGGTGGTGGGTTGGACTTTGTAGTCGACCAACGCATCCGCCGCAGCGATGGCCGTCTGGAGGTCCTTCACTCCTTGCCTCCTGAGCTCCGCCTGGGTCCAGTTCTGAAGCCCCACCACGAAGTTAAAAAGTTTGTCTTCTTCAGACATACCTTTGATATCCAGCAGCAGTGATGAGAACTGCTTCACGTACTCCCGTACGGTTCCCGTCTGCTTCAGCCTTCGGAGCGCCTCCCTCGCTACCCAAGCAGTGTTGGTGGGTAGGAACTGCTCCTTCAGTTCTTTCACCAACTCATCCCAAGACAAGATGTCTGGTCTTCCTTCGGATGCACGGCTCCTCCACCATAGCTTCGCATGGTCGGACAGGTACATCGCCGCCAAGGATACCTTCTCCGCCTCAGGAGTCTTGACAGCTTTGAAGTACACCTCCATGTCCCACAAGAAGTTTTCCAAGTCTTTGGCACTCCGCGTACCTGAGAAGGACTTGGGCTCTGGGACCTTCGGCCTTCGAGACTCGCTGGATCCGCCCCCGTTCGCTATCGCCTTCTTGACGATGGAGAGTTCTCCCAGTAGATCCTGCACCATGGACTCGAGCTCCTCCAGCTTCTCTCCAAGTGCCTTCACTACGTCGACCGAGCGCTGGCTATCGCCAACGACGTCCGACAGCACGCCTGCGTCGTCCTCCAAACGAGCTAAGCGTTGGGCATGGGTGCCCATTTGGGATTGAATCTCCATCACGATTCCCTCCAAGGAAGCAAGACGATCTCCGGTGTTGGGCGCCATTACTCGCTCTGATACCAGTTGTCACAGGGGTAAATCTCAAACTTTGATTTTTGAGACTAACCTGTGCGGCGTTAGCTTCCCGCAAGCTAACCAGCCTTCCCCGATGCGTGTAAACGTACACCAGCACGCTAAGTAACCACGCCGCTAGAATGCTCGTACACAAGCACACAAGTACAAGGACACAAGAGCTTTGGCACTAAACCCTCTTTGTATTGCAAGAGACTCACTCTGAGTGTGATATCTACAAATGAGCTCTACCCCTCATTATATAGACAAGCCGGGGGTATACGAAAGGACACCATTATTACTTGTACAATGAATAGCCATGACTCTTCGTCTTCTACGGAGACCCTTCGTCTTCCGAGGTGACTCTTCGTGAACATGACTCTTCATCTCGCATCCCTTCGTCTTTTGCAACCGACGCCATGTCACCCGCTCCGTCAGCATGACATGTCGTCTGCCTCATCAGCACGCCATGTCATCATGCCACGTCATCAGTAGGCCCTACGCTCCTACGTAGGATGTTGCAGCTCAAGCTCATCAAGTGCCGCCGAACACTTGTACTGTGCTAAGGGGAACCTGCACTCCTGCGGTAAACCCCATCCTTAGCCATCCGCAAGCTAAGGTGAAGTCCTCCAGAACTTCATAGTGTGGCCACCGAACCATACGGGCGTGCAATACCGATACTGCACGCTATTCCCGTACCTCGGGAGTTGGGGGTGTTACAGTAGGGTTGTCGTGCTGTGGGTGGCAACACGAGACACTGGTGCTACAAGATGTCGTTGGGGCGATGACGCTAGATTGCAAGTAGAGGTGGCATTGCTTGGTCTACAAGATGATGGGGCTAGGGTTAGCGGGGGTTTTAGGGTACGACTCCGGTCCATGGAAGGACATATCGATATCGGTAACGATATCGGTACCATGTCGATACCGATATATCGCCGATATATCGACGATATATCGACGCCATATCGCCGACATCGGGATTCAGCTCGCCTTTTTTGCCTGTCGATACCCGATATCGGACATATCGGCGATATATCGGTGACCTGTCGATACGGATATATCGCCGATATATCGTCGATATATCGGGATACGACCTTCCATGCTGCGGTCTAAGACCGTCGCTCTGATGCCATGTGGATACAAATAAGAGAATCGTTGGGAGTGTATTTTATTTAAGAGGTAGAGTTTCCTATCTAGCATGAAAACCCAAAGCCCTATATATGTGAATTACATAATAGTCATCAATAGGATCCTTAACTATAGAAATGTTACAAATAAAAATAGCTAAAATAGAAATAAAGCAAAAATATAAAATGTCAATGGCCCTTTTATCCTAACGACATCAACAGATTAGATTAGGGTTATTAGAAGTGCCGCATTTTACAATTTATGCACCACAAATTGGTTTAGATGAAAGTATTAAATAAGTTTTTTGGGAGGATCTAGATAAGATTTTACAAGGAATCCCACAAAGAGAGATGATTTGCATAGGTGGAGATCTTAATGGACATGTGGGAAAAGATGCTTCAGGGTATGCTACTGTTCATGGAGGATATGGTTTTGGAGATAGAAATGAAGAGGGAAAAGTCATCCTGGATTTTGTAACGCATATGATTTTTCATAGCAAACACTATCTTCAAGAAGAGGGAGGAGCATTTAATTACTTATAAGAGTGGGCCAACTAGAACACAGATAGATTACTTTGCGTTGAGGAGAAGAGATCGGTTGTGTTGTAAAGACTGCAAAGTAATCCCAGCAGAGAGTTTGACAACCCAACATCGCTTGTTAGTCTTGGATGTACAAATAAAAGGGCTAGTAAAGAAAGGGAGGGTTCCTAAGATCACTAGAACTAGATGGTGGAATCTTCCACTGAAGCAATCAAGCTTCAGGGAGAAGGTTTTAGAAGACTTATGTTGGGATTGTAGCGGAGTGCAAATGAGATGTGGGAGGCAGTAGCATCTTGTATTCGAAATGTAGCCAAAGAGATGTTAGGCGAGTCAAAGGGAGGAGCCCATGTCAAAAGGAGGCTTGGTGGTGGAGTGAAGGGGTGCAAGAGAAGCTAAAAATTAAAAGAGCATGCTTTAAGGCTATGTCTAAGGATAAACAGAGGAAACGATCACAAACTACAAAATAACGAAGAAGGAAGCAACGAAGGCAGTAAGTGAAGCTAAGTCAAAAGCTTATGAAGTTTTGTATAAAAATCTCGACTCTAAGGAAGGCCTGAAGGATATATTCAGGTTGACCAAAGCAAGAGAAAGAAAGACCAAAGACCTTTCTCAAGTGAGATGCATTAAGGACGAGGAAGGTCACGTGCTTATTACTCAGAAGGATATAGAAACTAGATGGGAGCAGTACTTCCATAAACTTTTCAATGGGGAAGGAAATAGAGAGTTCACTTTGGGTGATCTAGCTAGTAGTGAAGGTTATTTGACTCGTGCAAGCTATAGACGGATACGAAGAAAGGAAGTAGAGGAGGCTTTGAAGGTTATGAGACCTGTGAAAGGTGTAGGACCGGATGACATCCCTGTAGAAGTATGGAGAGTTTTAGGTGAGCGCGGTTTGACTTGGCTTACGAATCTATTCAATGTTATTTGGCGAAGCAAGAAAATGCCTAAAGATTGGAGGAGGAGTATCGTGGTGCCTTTTTATAAGAATAAAGGAGACATTCAAAATTGTTCTAATTACAAAGGTATCAAGCTGATGAGTCACACTATGAAAATTTGGGAACGTGTGATCGAAAGAAGGTTAAGGCAAGTTTCCAACGTAAAATAAAATCAATTCGGATTCATGCCAGGTCGCTCAACTATTGAAGTTATCCATTTGTTGAGGAGAACAATGGAGATTTATAGAGCTAAAAGGAAGAACCTCCATATGATCTTTATTGATTTGGAGAAGGCTTATGATTCTGTCCCACGAGAGATATTGTGGAGAGTTTTGGAGAAGAGACAAGTACCTATCCTATACATTAACCTCATAAAGGACATGTATGGTAGAGCTTTATCTTGTGTAAGGATCCCGTATGGGAAGACTGACTATTTTGACATCAACATTGGTTTACATCAAGGTTCAGCTTTGAGTCCATTTCTTTTTACTTTGATTATGGACGAGTTGACAAGTCACATTTAGGATGAGTTACCTTGGTGTATGTTATTTGTTGATGATATTGTGTTGATTGACGAGACTAGAGATGGAGTAAATGAGAAGCTTGAGGTATAGAGACATGGGTTGGAGAGTAAAGGATTTCGTATAAGTAGGGCTAAGACAGAATATGTGGAGTGCACCTTTGATGGAAGCGATGGTGAAGGAATCGAGGTGAAGATTGGTGACGATAACATTCGGAAGAGAGATTCTTTTAGATATCTGGGATCTATTTTACAACATGATAGGGAAATTGTTGGAGATGCTACTAATAGAATAAATGTAGGGTGGGTAAAGTGGAGAGGAGCCTCCGCTGTTCTCTGTGATAAGAAAATTCCTTTAAAAATTAAAGGAAAGTTTTACAAAGCAGCTGCGAGACCTGCTATGCTCTATGGATCTGAATGTTGGCTTGTAAACCATAGACATGTGCAGAGAATGACTGTAGCAGAAATGAAAAATGCTAATGTGGATGTGTGGACACACACTTATAGATCGGATTCGAAATGATGCAATCAGAAAGAAAGTTGGTGTAGCTCCGATCGAGGATAAGATGCGTGAAAATCGCTTAAGATGGTTTGGTCATTTGCAAAGAAGATCAGCTGATGCGCCATTTAGGAGATGCGTGTGTTGGGATGTTGAGCCGACTAAGAGAGGACGAGGACGACCCAAGAAGTGTTGGAAAGAAAGCATACGAAGGGATCTTAGTTTTATGGATATAAGCCCGGGATTGACCCAAGATAGATCAGAATGGAGGTGAAGAATCCATGTAGGCGATCCTACTTAATTGTGGGAAAAGGCTTTGTTGTTGTTGTGAACTGAGAATTATACTAATTAATAGTCTGTTATTACAGTCTTGGTGGATGATTCTCAGTATCTAAAATAATTTGATATTTTTTCTTTAAAAACTTGTTGACTTTGATTTTTAGAGAGCAATGGGACTATGACTAATATCAAGCTGATTGAGTGAGTGTATTTTTAAGGGTTTTTATTTGTTGTGCCCTCCTTACATATTGTAATATCAGTTGTGCCTGTTCCTTTTTTGGAATATCACTTCTATCATTGACTTCTTACATAATGATCACTTGTACTCCTCGGGTTACTTGCCGTCCATCCTCATCTCAAACGGGCATTAACTTTGGGGACACAAGGGTAATTAGATAAAAAATCAAGAGTGGTAATGTCTACCTCCCTCTCCAGCTCCCTCTCCTCTCCACCCATCCTCCTCCTCCCCTTCTAGTCCCTCCACCTCCGACCACCCTCCCCTTCCAAGCCCTCCTCCTCTGTCCTATCCTCCTCATCCGAACACCTCTCCCTTTCCAGCCCCCTCCTCCCCCGACCGCCGTCCCCTTCCAGCCATTCCTCCTCTTCCGTCCCATCCTCCTCATCCGACCACCCCTCCCCTTCCAGCTCCTCCTTCCCAACTTTGATCTTGATGGAGGGACCGGTGGTGGAGGTGGTGGGGTTTTTTCCTGTTGTGCCCCTTTTTAACTACACCCTTGTTTGAATAAATCATGATTTAGTTCAACTCATTGACGGTCATAGTAATGGATGGGTACAAGTGATCATTGTGGAAGAAGCCAGGGGCTGGACTGATATTTCAAAAAAAGGAGTATAACTAGTATTGCAATATCTAAGGAGGGAACAACCGATAAAAAATCTTTTTTTAATATATTTATTTTAGCATGCTGGATTTTCTCTGTTAGTGTTTTGATAGTGATACCAGTACCTTTTGTGCTTATTCAGCAAATATAAAATTCCTTAATTTTTCATCCAGTTGTAACAGTGAATGATTATTTGGCTCAACGAGATGCTGAGTGGATGGGTCGTATCCATCGTTTTCTTGGTCTATCAGTTGGTCTGATACAGGTGGCAAGCTGTTTTTTTTCACATCTTACAATTCATGGCCTATTTGTCATTTAACCATGTTGTACTTCTCTTTCCTTGTATGGTTGCTGTATCTTATTGCTAGAAATATTGTATCTTCAGAAAGGCATGACGTCTGAAGAAAGGAGGTTCAATTATGGTTGTGATATAACATACACAAATAATTCCGTGAGTTTCTGGAAAACATCTATTGAGAGCTGATGATTTGGACTCACTTCGTATTGTAGTTTGTTGCACTCTATCACCCTGCTTGCATCAGTGTGCATTATATATTTTGCAGGAACTTGGATTTGACTACCTGCGAGATAATCTTGCTGGAAATAAAGGACAACTTGTTATGAGATGGTATTCTAACAATTTTTTGAATTTTTTGGCATTTTCGTGCTAAGTGGATGAATTCTATATGTGGACAGGCCCATGCCCTTTCACTTTGCAATAGTTGACGAGGTTGATTCAGTTCTTATTGACGAAGGAAGAAATCCCTTGCTCATAAGTGGTGAGGTAATACCGTCATCATCCTCAACCTTTTACTAGATGATACATGGACTTCTGTAATTTTCTCATTGGAGACTCGGGGCTACTGCTGGTTGGGACTGAGTTAGTTGAAGCAATCTAACTATACAAAAAACATTTTTCAAAAGCAATTATACATCTTTTCAGACAAAGGAAAAATAACTATACAAATATATACATTCAACTCAGTCGATGTTACATTTTGAGCACCCTAAGGGCCCGTTCGGTAGGAGAATAAGCAGGAATAAGGATGGAGAATAAGGGGGAATAAGGGTCTATTCTCCGTTCGGCTGGAAGATAGGAGTAAGGAGAATAAGGTGAAATAAAGGTAGGTAAGGTGGGATAAAGATAGGAATAAGAGTAAAATAAGATGGAATAATGGGGAATAGTCGTACCACTGGGAACCGTGTCGAGAGGAGAATTGGCCCCTTATTCCAGGGACTATTCTCCAACCAAACAGGGCCTAAGTCGATAGAGGATATTCAGTTAGGTCTATATTCGGCCTATTTATGGAGAAGTTTGAACGGCATTGGCTCCTCTTTTTAGAAGGTATACATACTATAGAGAGCAACACATGCATAAAGACATGAATTTACTTAGAAATCCTTTTCCAAGAGAGAGAGAGGTGTATACACTATAGAAAGCAACACATGCATAAAGACATGAATTTACTTGGAATCCTTTTCCAAGAGAGGGAGAAAATCAATGGAACGATGACCTAGCAGCTTCTCTCAAATCACTAGTTTTTTTTACTATCAAGCCATTATTCTATTCTCTCTCCACATAGGTGTTGATCAACAAGCAGAGGGAGGTGATGGATATTATTATATCTTCAGGGCAGATAATGTTTATCCCAAATAAGTGGATAGCTTTGTGATCGCCACGAAGAGTGTGGCTAATTGGACACATATAAAAGTGAAAAGGGTTGATACATATTGGACTTTTTAAAGTTTTATGATTTTGTTGACCGACATTTCCTTTGGTCCTCTTTGGTAAAATGGGATTTCCCAGGTACTTGGATTGCTTGGATGAAGCATTGCATCACCACTGCTTTCTATTCGAACTGAGATTACCATGAGATATACAACTAATGATATTTTTGTTCCTTTTGTTCAATATGTTGATGATATTATTTTGGTTTTTTCGTAGTTGTGCCCCTCTCAAATTTTGCAGTAATTGTCATGCCCCTCTTTTTTTGCAATATCAGTTGTGCCCCTACCTTATTGGGCAATTATCAATCCCTCGGGTTAGTTTTGCCATTAGTGAGATGAACCAAAACATGATTTATTCAAACCAAATCTTAATTTGCTAAAATTTTTTTATCGATGTGCCCACACTTGTACCCCTCTATTTTTTCAATTACACTTGTACCCTTGAGATAATGCCCGCATGGGAAGGGAATGGGTGGGAACTAACCAATGATTCAAATATCGGTATATATCATCGGCATATCGACGATATATTGGGTATCGGATATCGATCGATATCAATACTACTATGAGTGTCGTTTTCTCGGATATTGGTGGATATATCGTTGATATATCAGGATATCGATGGCTATCGATCATGACTTTAAGTCTTGAATGCAACTTTCTACCATATCGATCGATATCACCGATATCGATTTCTATCTTGCCATATCGAGCGGTTATTGCATACAACTTCCTCTTGTCTTTAGATAAGGCTATCTTTAGGTGGTTTCCATCATTTTAAATGTATTTAGAGGTGGATTTCTTAGGGGTTTTGTATATTTCATGTTCTATTTCTTATTCTTGAGTTTTTCTAGTCTCAGGCTATGATTTCTAGTATTTATTAAGGTCTTAAGGAGATGGTTCTTAGAGTTTTCAATTTATTCATAATTATTCTAGATATTTTATTTCTCTTAATCATTCCATGATATCGACATACATAATTTTCCTGATATCTCGATCAATACCGGTTGATATCATCGATATATGGTTGATATTGCTCAATATCATCCACTTTCTAATTTTTGATCTATATGTTTGGGATTTTGCTTTTATCTACTCTCGACATGAAAAACATATTATGAACCCTGTTTTGAACGGGGGAGCTTTGTCCCCTTTTGACAATGGAGATGAAACAATTCTAGAGCTGATTAAGGAATATATGCATACTATATATTATTATACTCAAGCTTGTTCATATGGTATTCGATACATCTTGGCATTTTGTTTATATATAATATACAATGTGATGTAAAGTTAATGTGTTAAATACACCTCCTTGATGCCACTCATCTATTATTTTTTAACTTTCATCGTTTCTTTCTAATATCTCTCAGCAATCAACAATCAACCGTCAACATTGACAACGACAATATGAACGATATAATGTGTATTGGTTTGCTAAACACACTCCATTCTTGTATGTAAGTGTGCTTTGCATGCTATTTATAATTTTAAGCACTAGGATGATCTTAATTTGCAATAAAATAACTTTTTATACCATTTCCAAGATTTCCACCAATATCATCGATATATCCCGATATATCCCTTTTCAGATCAGTCAAATACGATATTTCGAACCTTGGAACTAACTCAGGGGCACAATTGCTTGTCCAAGAAGATAAGATTACACTTGATATTGCGAAAAAGAGAGGGACATAACTGATAGTGCAGAATCTAAGAGGGGCACAATTGTAAAAAACCATATTATTTTTTTCCTCGTATGTGGGATGGAGGTCGCCAAAGGGATGCTTGCAGTTTTGAACAGCTGTGGGGAGTTGTTGAGTTTTGTTAGCAATTGGTCGAAATCGATTTTTGTTCCTTTTGGTCTCTTAGATGGATATTGTTAGCTATAGTAGGGCACTTGCTAAATCACGTGGGAGCCTTCCCTTGTCATATTTGGAACTTCCCATTTTGGAACTTCTTTTTTTCAATGGGAAGATCATAATTTTTTATAAGCTGCCCGTTGGAGAAATGTGAACATACGTTTTCACGATGGAAGGTCTCTTGCCTCTCTCGGGGAGGTCGTTTTTATTGCTTATGACTATTTTCTCAACGATTCCCATATTCTTCATTTCCATGATACTGCCGCCGATTAGGCTTAGGTATCATTTCGAAGCAATTATGTGATGCATTTTTTTGGTGAACTATGGTGTGAATACTTGTGGAGCCTATCTGATTGATTAGGACATGGTTTGTCAATTGATTATGGAGGTTTGGGGGTTTTGAAGTTGGATCATATGGATAATGCCCTTCTGGTGAAGTGGATGGCTATAAATTTGCTGTCGGGGGGAGGGTGGTGAAAATTTGCTTTGCAGACTGATCATAAGTATTTCTGAGCTCCGTGCTTAGAGTTGCTCCTTATGAGGACAAAAGTCCATTCTTTCTCAATCTGGAAAGGGATTTGTTTGATCTTCCCGGAACTATCCGTTCTGACGTGCCCGGTTCTGGGGTATGCGACATTGATTAGGTTTTGTTTGGATGATTGGCAAGTAATGCTCTTTATGCGATCATTTCACCACCTTGTTTGCATTATCATCAAACCATATCATGCTTGTCTCTGAGGCTTGATTAGAGGGTGCTTGTCTTCCCATTTTTGGTGCTTTGTTCTCGAAGCAATGACTGATGGAATTCTTGAAGATGATAGAGGAGCTTAGTCCCATTTGGAGGCCGTGTAAAGGAAGAAATAATTGAATTTGGCACGATGGAATTTTTCTGATTAAGAAAGCATAATTCTGGAGACTTGCAGAGAGATTGCACGTTAATTTGGATTTTGTATGCCCCCCTAAGTGTGAGAGATCTTTTTTTGTGACTTCTACGAGGGGTGGGGGTGATGGCCAAGTTGCATAGGGCATGGTTCAACCAGAGGATGGGGTTGAATCTCTCTTTGAGGGGAGTCAGGGGATAGCCCTGAGGATTTGGTAGAATAGGTACTTCTATTTCTGACGTGTGACAGGATAAGGGATCTCAAGGTTAGAAAGCTTCTTCCATGGATTGGTCTCTCTTCGGTGGAAAACTTTCGGGTATCGCTTGCATTGGCTCAGATTTGTTTGATGGTGAACCAGGTGGATGTGGAACCAATAGCGTGTTTGTGGGATATTTAATTAGCTTGGAACATGGTCGTTTATTTTAATAATGTTGTCCATCATGCAAAGTTTCTTCTTGAATCTTGATATATGTTAACTTCAGATAATTTTTTTGTTAATATGTTCAGGGTGGTACTATGATGGGTGCACACCTTTTTTCCCATTAAAAAAACATGCACTCTCAACATTGCCTCAGTCTTATGTCCTCTTATGTCCTATTTCTGGCTTTCTCTTTGTTTTTTTGCATTTTCATTTCTTTTTGTTTTTGACAGGCAAGCGAAGATGCGGCAAGGTATCCAGTTGCTGCAAAAATTGCAGAACTGCTTGTGAAAGGTCAAGTAAGTATTGTCTCTTAGGATATGCCTAACTGTGACTTTTGTTTTGGTTGGCAGTCTTCTTGCTATGCGATAACGTTTTATTTCTGCAGCATTACAACATTGAACTGAAGGATAGTTCTCTGGACTTGACCGAAGATGGTGTTTCTCTTTCTGAAATGATTCTCGAAACAAATGACCTTTGGGATGAAAATGATCCTTGGGCAAGGTATTATAATAGTATTATTTTTAAAATGCCTATTTCCTTACCGGCTTTCTTACTAAATTATAGATTATGCACCATGTATGTTGCCAGAAAGATCCTTTTTTGTATTATATGTTAGGCGGAAGTATATTTCACATAAACTCCGCTAACATATAGAAGACGTTCAGCATACCCAGTATGCTTACTCATTGACATCATACTTTGTTGGCGTGACACATTTTGGGCCATAAACCGGTGGGCTAGTATTCTCCTTTTCGGAAGCACGTCACTTCTTGTGACTTGATTTGGGCTTCCTTACTTGTAGATCCATCAATTTTAAGCCCAAGAAATGAGATATCATCCCTTGGGGTGTTATAATCTCTCCCAATCACATTTTAAATATTCTTCTTTGGGTCTTGCCAACTAAGGTTTGTGGTGGTTCTTTTTCATCTATATAAGGTTTTCTACTCTGATTCCACTAGTAATGACCTAATCCATGCCATTCTAGTTACTAGCTTAAGTGACACGTGTTCACAAGCCTTCGTGCTTGTTTGATTGTCAATTTTCTTCAGAGTAAACTGGCGACCCAAAATGTATCCTTATTTGATTCTGGGTTACCTATTGCTCTACCTTCTGCATTCTCGGGTTGGAGTTAATTAATAAGAGTCCCATATTTTCTTTGTTATAATATTAACATGTCATCTTCAAATAAAGAAGTCATCATAAAAACATATTATAAATTAGATTTTTTACAATTACGCTCCTCTTAACTTTTGCAATATTAGTTATGCCCCTTCCTTTTTTGGATCAGTTGTGCTCCTACCTTCTTGCAGTTTTATCATTTGTGCCCCTCGGTTTAGTTGCCGTCCTAAACATACATTAACCTTTGGACACCAGTGTAATTATAAAAAATAACTAGAGCTGATATGTGGACACCAGTGTAATTATAAAAAATAACTAGAGCTGATATGCCAATTTTCAAATCCATTCTTCTTTGGCTTCTTCCTCTGTAAACCCACCTCTTCCGTCCTCCTCCTCTTCCCCCTCCTCCAGCCTCTTCCTCTGCCGCCCCTCACCTCCTCCACCTCCCACCTCCTCTGGTCCCCTCCTCCAGTTCACATTCTTCTTCGCATTCCTCCTATTCCAATTGTCGCCACTATATTCTATATCCCTCCTTCCCCCTCCTCCACTGCACCCCCACCTATGGCGGAACCCAATCCCAACCCCAAACCTAACCCGAGCACCCACAACATCTTGATGGGGTGGTACAAGCTTGACCGCCTCCTAGGCCAAGGAACCTTCGCGAAGATCTACTCTACTCACGACCTCTCCACATGCGAGACATGACCATCAAGATTCTCGAAAAGGACCTTTATCCTCATTGGAGGTCTCTCCCCTCATATTAAGCATGATATCTCCGCCTTCGATTGCCCTCGCCACCTGCATGTCCTCCTACTCCACGAGGTCATGGTCTCCAAGTCTAGAATCTACTTCGTCATGGAGCCCGTTCGCGGCGGTGAGATCTTCAAGCGTGTCTCTAAGGGTTGCCTCAAGGAGCTCTCCGTTCGCCTCTTCTAGTAGTTCCCCTCCATCATCTACTTCTGCCCCTCCTGCTACATATATCATCGTGACCTCAAGCCCGAGAACCTCCTCCTCGACCACCTTCAGGTCTTTGACTTTGGCCTCCCTGCCGTCGTCCTCGTCGACGACGAGTCCTCCCCTTTTCTCGCCTTTTGTGGCACCCTTGCCTGCGTTGCCCACAAGGTCCTCTCTTGCAGGGCCTACGACGTCGTCAAAGTCGACCTTTGATCTTATAGCCTCATCCTCTTCGTCCTCATGGCTGATTACCTTGACTTCTGCAACACCAACCTCATGGCCCTATATCGCAAGATCTACAAGGATGAGTTCCGCTGCCCCAATGGTTCTACAATCTCAAGGAGATAGCCAAGGTTGTAAGCTTCACGGTGCGAAAAAAGACTACAAAGGGAGCTTGGAGTGGACCAAGGAGGGTAGGAAGGGCCCGCTCATGGTTGGGTCGAGAGATTCTAGCTCACGTCGTTGTTGGTTGTGGTGGAGGTGAAGAGAAGACGTAGAAGGGGTTGGGTGGAGGAGGAGGTCAGGACGAAGATATTGGGTTGAGGAGGATGTCAGGGGCAGATGGGTTGGGCGGAGGAGCTGGGGAGGAGGGGGGTTATTTTTTTTGAAGTCCCAAAAAAAGGGGGGAGACACTCAGCGGTGTTCACCCCAATATATTAAAGAAGGTGAAAAGAAAGCGAATGTACAAAAACAAAGGGAAAGGAACTGTACAAAGAGGCAACAAAGCCTCCACCAAGCCCAAAATAAGACGGCGATTCCTAAGCCACGTCCCACTCCTCCACTAGCCTTACGCTTTGAATAATCACGTTCTCCTTGTAGAATCTTTGGTTTGAGAAGACAACCTCATTTCGCCCAAGCCAAATCGCCCAAAGTCTCGCCACTGGTATCAAAAGATCTTTTCTAACCCTGTTCCTATTACGAACCAAGGAGTCACAGAAGGCCTCCATGCCATCCGTATTCACCCACTGCAAGGTAGATACTCCCACACCCCTCTTACCGTGGGGCATTCGAAGAATAAGTGCTCTAAAGATTCCACCGCCGAATCGCAGAGCCCACAGATACTGGACACACTGGCCATAAATTTCGTGCAGTGATCTCTCGTTCATAACCTTCTCCTGCGAAAAATCCATAAGAAGAATCCAAGGCGCTCAGGAAGCCTTAGCCCCCAGAAGAACCAGCTATCCCTCACCAATAAGTCTGAGCGCCCCCGCATTGGGAGAGCCAACGCATAATAGGCCTTGCGCGTCAAGAAGATGCCGTCCCTCCATTCCCAGTGGACCCGCCCATCAGAAGGCCTACTAGCAACATCGAGGACGTGGAGAAGAGAAAGAAAGTCCTCGAGCCTTTGGTCCGAGAAGCTCGCCACAAAACGCGGACACCAACACCCATCCGCCCAACAAGAGGCGACAGGGGCATCCTTGTCAGCCGCCAGCGCAAACAACCGCGGGTATCGAATAATCAGAGGATCCCCTTCGAACCACTTGTCATTCCAGAAGCTAAACGAGTCCCCATTTCCCAGCACCAGCTTAAATAACGATCTATGCCTTGCAAAAACCTCCCGCACCCCACGCCAAAACGGGGTATCAACACCAACCACCCGCTCCTCCCCCACACTGCCCACCCCATGGATCTCCCGCATCACATCCGTAAAGAAGGTCCCACCCTGGCCCTAGATCCTGTTCGCCCGCTTAAGGAAAAAGGCATCATTAACAAGCTCCAAGCGCCTCACGCCCAATCCCCCTTCCTGCTTCCCCCTGGATACCTCATCCCATGGCACAAGGTGGATCCCACCCCCCCAACTCCCCACTTCTTCCCCACAGAAACCTACGCATACACCCCTCAATACGCTTGCGGATACCAACCGGCATACGACGATTCGACAAGAAAAACATCGGGATAAAGGAAAGCACCGCTTTGAGAAGAACAAGCCGGCCCCTTTCGACAGAAGTGCCGCACACCACCCAACAATACGCTTGCGGAGGGGGGTTATTTTTGAGAGTTATGCCCTTCATAACCAGTGACGAATCCATGATTATGGATCGAATGGGGCACACTGACAAACTATAGTAATAATAAACAAGATTGAAACATAAAAAAATCAATATAAACATCTATATGCATATATATATATAAGAGTTGTTTTACATATAAAATAAATTTAAGAAATACATACATGTATTTAAAGTTGACCACGTTTATTTTTTATATCTTGAAACAATTCATAATATCTTATTTGGAACAATAGAATTAAATATCTCATTTTCAATGCATGCACGTATGACATCATTAACCATTCAATTTATATCCGAATATCTCTCTTTTAATGTATTTGGCAGGTAGTAGGATGCAAACGAATATGGATATATCCATATCATATCTGTCACCGTATCTGTTTTATATAGATTTTGACATTTGTATCTGTATCCGTTTTAAAATGGATACAACTATGGATATCATTTTTATATGTGCAAACATCTGTATCTTTTTATCTACATATATAATTAGTTGTAGATTTATTTTTCGGGTTAAATGTGGTTGCGTTTTGTCTTCCCTCGTCTCATATTTCAGCAATTTTTTTGGAAAATTCCATCATGTATTTTCATCACTATATCTCTCTAATGTCATTCCAATTTTGTCAGAAACAGAAACTCCTCTGTCCTCCATGTAGAACATGTAATTTTAATGATTTTAGAATTGTTGTAATCGACCTGTTCTAGATGGATGGCATATGGTTCTTTGTTTCTGACGAAATTAGAATGACATATTATAGTGATATAGTGATGAAAATACATGGCAATATTTTCTAAAAAACAAAAAAATCATTCAAATATGGGGCGGGGCAGCTCCATTAAATCCTTATTTTTAACCATATATAACATAATTTATACCTTCTTTCATCATATTTGGTATATTTGTTTATGATATAATCACATATAATATATTTATACCATATGTTTTCTATTCAATTCATGTATATTTAGTTCAATCCATAAAGTATTTCTAACATTACTTGGATGTAATCAATATCCATTTTATATTCGTAACATTTTTTAGGGATATGATAACATAGTTTTAATATCCTTCAATATCCATATCTGCATTTGTATTTGTATTTAAAAATGGATAAGGATATCGTAATACCTATATCGGTATCAATATCCATCTGTTGGCATCCCTCTTAGGGACACATAATACACTTATGTATATGTACATGCTGCCATTGTGCAAGGGAGCCAGGGATACCGGTGGGCGAGAAGCCAACATCGTGGAGAAGGTAGGCGCAACAACTTGGGTTGGGTGTCTAGAGGGAATGCAAGAGAGGAGTTGACATTACTTGAGGGATGTAGGGTGGAAATGAACTACCATTGGGCAAGAGAACCTGATTCTGGGGATGTTGTCGGGCAACGACCTGTCACTATGGGGTGGGGAGGAGAGGCACAACGGCTCGGGTTGAGCGTCCAAAGGGAATTCGAGAAATGAGACGACAAGAGATGGAGGACACAAACTCGAAGATTTCAATTTGGGACGGGGGGCACCATGGATGGGTTTTGATCTTAAGGAATGAAGCATTAATAGGAATATAAGAAGTTTTCAAACTTTAGGAGGGGTATGTGCCCCCCATAACATATACATGGGTCCACCCATGCTCATAACTACACCATGGTCTAAGTGAACCATGGTTTAGTTCAACCCTTTGACGATCAAACTAACATACGTGCATAAGTTATAATGGTGCAAGAAGGTAGGGCACAATCGGCATTTCAAAAAAGGGAGGGCATAACTGATATTGTAGAAGTCAAGAGGGACACACATGTAAAAACCCTATAAAATCTAATCAATATTACACATAAAAATATGACATCACATCACCTTTACCATTTCAAGGTAACATTGAGAGGAAATTCAAATCTTTAATGAGCTATGGATAGAATAGCGGAGCAATGAGCGAGAAGGGTAGGGATGCAAGAGGAAAAAGCAAGAAGGGACGGGAACAAAAAGAGCGAGCGTAGGAATGGGAAGAGCTTAGAGCCTCTGAAGAAGTTCGGATCGGGAAACACGAGGGCTACCATTGTAGATGAGTTTGTTGTGGAGGAAGAAGGGAGAATGAAGGATGCTAGATGAAGGATCAGGTGGAACGATTCATTGCGATGAAAGAAGAGGCTGAATGGTGACCTCCTAGGAGGCGGGAGTCACTCACGATTGTAATGATGCACCCTAACTAATAGTGATTCAGTTGCAGTGTGATCAATCATCACTCAAGGTCGTATCCTATCCAAAGATCCTCTTAGCTTTTGGTGTAGACTCCCAGGCCATTGAAGGTACGAGTATGGGGCATACGTATGGTTGAAGAATGGGACGTTAGATGCACATATGTCCGATGCTGTCATTGTGAAGATGTTGAGCGGCCTTTCTAACCTTGATGGGAGGGTGCATCCTTTGGAAGGTGCTGTTATAGGTAAAGGTGCAACCTTAGTTATGTAAAGACTCCAAAGGCTGGTTGATGATGGGCGAAGGCAGATGGTGCTTTGATCGATGCTTTTTTGCTAAGCGATGATATACTTTGTGTTTAGGGCTTATCCAATGAGGGAGTCTCCAAGTTCACGAGTCGTACATTTAAACGTGTTCTAATTAGTGATCCATTCCCCGTCATGTAGCAATGCTTGAGGTTCTTGGGTGGAGTGTCGATAGTCGGGCCATGGTCTAAGGTCTGACAGTATGGTGTTTCTCTCCAGTTCCGGAGGTTGGAGGTAGTGAATGAGGCTCTTGCGAATGTTGGTGTGGTGATGGAGGCTATTAGCAATGATTTGAGGGCAAGGGAGGGCCGTGGAATGATGCTTCTGATGGAGGGTCCTTTCGCAACATCACCTCAACGCGTGGACTTAAGGGTCGGTAGAAGAGTGGTACCGTTGGATGGAGGCAGTAGCTGAAGGTATGGTTGAAAGCAAGGTCGACATTGCAATGGAGAAGGCGAGGTTGAGGAGCAAGGGTTAGAAATTCGAGTGCCTCGTTGGGAGGAGTGCGTGGCGATAATTTGGGGATCGCTCGATATTTCAGGAGAGGATAATTCACGGACTCAAAAAACCTAAACCCCCAAAGGAGTTTCTTCGATGCAGTTTTATTCATGTCACTTAACGTGTCTTCCTCATGGGTTGCTAAACCCGATAAAGAGACGAGGGTCCCTTTCAGGTCGGATCTTGGTGTTGGTGGGTCTACTATGTCTAATGTGTTTATATTTGATTGTATTAAAGACTGGTGAAAGAACTTGGTGCGGAGGGAGTAACCACTTTGGAGGAGGTTGTTGGAGACTTGGAGTACATGTGTTATGCGTCACTTATGTTGTAGATGGGTAAATGGATGACTCCATGATCTATTTACCATATCTAGTGTTTAGTCCCACATCTACCAGCGGTGGGACTTGGAGGATCTGTGGATGCTATATACGAAGCCCCATGCCTCTTGTATCTGATGTGAAAGTTCAATGAACAAATCGTTCCTTTGAGATGTTCTCCTGTGGTTTCAACATGCTCCTTAGGGAGTAGGGTTCCACGTAAAATCCCACTTTTCTGGTATTCTCAGGACAAAGATTTTATAAAGAGAACGTGGGTATCTTTGCAAAAAGGTTGTTAGACGACTGGATGCTGTAATGCCCCTTTGGGTGCATGTTGGGTGCTGTAACTTTGTCTTTTGGAGTTGTTTCCTTTTTTTTTCTTTTGAATAAATTTTGATGGGGCGTGCACCATCGAGTGTTTCCCCCTACCTTGCAGTCTTTCAAAAAAATCCCACTTTTCTTTCATTGTTTATTTCTATTCTCTGATATTAACTTCCAAATTCGCATTTTCTAACATGGTGTCAGAGCGGGTCATTCTTGGTTGTTTTTGAAGTCTATTCTTGGATATTCATTATTATGATCGTGGATTTGCTTATGTTTACATCCAAGATTTGTTTGAGAGTTTTCGTCAGACATCCTAACCGGATCATGTTCCGTGCATCATCAAGTTCGAAACCGATCCGATCGACATCTTTAGGAAACAATTCCTAGGGTTCTTGAACAACTGAAGCTCTAGGAGGCGATCTTCCTATACCTCCAGCGTAGCCCCGTAGCCGCAAGACCTTCTCTCACGTGCTCCCTCCAGTAGCAAGGCCTCCTTCCAGACGATGGTCCCCATTTCAGCCCATGTTGCACACACAACTCCTCCATCACATGCTCCTCCAGATGTGCCACCATCTTCGAATGAGAAAGAAGACACTTCCTTCGCGTATACGTCCTCTCGCGCACCTCCATCTCTAGGCGACGGATCCATCTCAGTATCAGAACCCATGCATTCGATGGGTTTTCCCATCTGAACCTAACATGCCAGGTGGTGACAGATCTCACCGCCAACCCTCGCACTCAGCGGGGCGATCTCCATCTTGCGCTAAGGCGCGCATCTTCGGGCAGTACCTATTGTCTACATGCGCCATCCCTCTGTCCTTTGACCCTAGGCAGAGATCCAGCCGCATCCCAAATCGAAGCTGCCCCTCGTCCTCCCTCCTTAACAATAACTCCCCTCCAGTGACGGTGGCATCTCCCGGCGACGAGCTCCTCATTGTCTCCCCGTTCTCCAGCGACGGTGGCACATTCTCGAGGACCAGAGCCCCATCTAGGGCAGTGTGCGATTTGGGAACCCTAAAATAAGCCCCACGTGGGTTGCTGCTGTAAGGGCCTAAGTGGGCTGTTTTTTAAAGTGAGAGGCCATGTGTCTGGAAGAAAAAAGTAGCGATGAAAAAAGGGATTGGCCTCATTTACAAAAAAATTATTTTGAAAAAAAGTGCGTAAAAAAATCGTACATGGAAAAAAAAATAAAAGATGAGTCGTCTATAAAAAAGTGAGAAAATAGTTGGGAAAAAAGCTGAAAAAAATGAACGGCTTATATGAAAAAATGATTTAAAAAATTGAAAAGAAAAGTCGAGAAAAATGTTATCATCTTATGTGGTTTCTTAATTTTTCCATTTTCTTATCTTTTCGCATCTTGATCGATGTCATTGTTTTCCGACAAGTATGGGAGAAAGGGGGAGTATTGAGTAGAGTTCGACAGGTTTAACTCCAGATTCTCCAGTTCAGACTCCAAGCTAGTTTTCAGACTCTACAGTTCCGTTTCAGACTCTGCGATTGGTTCAGAGTCCAAGTTCGAGGCACTCCATATTTGAGTGACCCAATTTCTTCGTATTCTCCAGAGAGAGACTCATTTTCTGATGCATGTGTGCGATTATTATTTGTATGGTCCCTGTTGAGATATTTCTTATCTTTTGTATTGTTTTCCCGTTATATATGTATTTTGTCTACTTCATGTAATTTGCTCAATTGGTTCCTCTCCTATATACGAGAACCTAAAGGCCTCTCATTAATCAATTGAGTCGTTTTCCTCTACATGGTATCGAAGCGACAGTCCTAGACTGGAGTTTCCATACCCCACCAAACCCTAACCGCATGTTGCCCCCCTCTTCCCTCGCCCGCCGTCACCCCTCTATCCGACCGCCGCTCGGCCTCCAGGCTGCGGCCGACCATTGTCTCAGCCACCCAAATCGTTGTCGTTCCTCCTACGGGCTTTCGTGCACCTCTGCAAGTTGTTCTGCAGTCTGAATTGGTTTGATTTACCGGAAATCGTGACTTCAGGCCTATAAATCACGTTTTCCGGCCCTAGCAAGCAATGACGATTAACGAGGTTGGTTGTATGAGTCTACATATACAACTAATCATCCATATGATCGTGTAGACTTGTTTATATCGGTCTACTCCCCAGTTGAGTTTCGTTATTTGGCCATTTTACCATCATGCCGGAGAACAAGTGTGATATTTCCTCGTCCGGAGCCTTCAAGGGCCCGACTCCCATCGCTAAGATGGATGGGACCAACTATGAGTTGTGATCCATGTAGTTTCTCACCCTCATGGAATGCAACAACAAGGAACACATCCTGACAGATCCAGAGCCAATGGATAAAACTGGGGCAAATGCTTCTTGGAAGTAAGATGACACGTATGCATGCGTTTGGCTATGTGGGACCCTCACCAAAGAGATAGCCAATGATATTATGAACCAACCCACTGCTAAGACGATGTGGGACACTTTCGCTTCCACCTATACTCAAGCGAAGAATGAGGTCAAGATTCTTCAACTACAGTTTGACATCTACAAGGCCAAGCAGAATGATCGTCTTCTGCATGTGTACTACAGTTTACTTCATGGCATGTTTGAGAAGCTTCATAGCTATATGCCTATTACTATATCTCTTGAGCAACAAAAGGTATATATGATCTCCAAGATGGTTGGAGTTTTCATGGCCGATATTTATATAGAGTTTGATGCAGCACGTGCTCGGCTTCTCACTGGTGCCACCATACCTTCCATGGAGGAGGCCTATAGCCATCTCAGCCGGATTATCATGCCTTCTACAGTCACTCCTCTGCCCTCGTCTGCTATGGCCGTTTTCGTGGCCGGGGAGTGATGACTCAGTCTAGAGGACGTACCCCTTGTGGCAGATGCGCTGGGCGTCTGTGTGGTCCTTGCACCTTTTGGCGGCGACCGGGACATGCAGAGGATACATGCTATCAGAAGCATGAATATCTTGTCTTTGGTCGCATGATAGAGCAGATTGAGCCTCATGATACTCTTGCTTCCGAGACCGATCCTCGCCTGGATGATACCGTCTCTCGTATTCGAGAGATCGTGACTCATGTTGCAGGAACCACCACTACAGATACCGCTGTCGCAGCCAGAGCCTCTTCGAGCTCCTTAGATATCGCTTATGTTTTCACTGGTAGTAATGGTACAGATATGACAGAGTGGATTGGAAACTCTGGTGCTTCCCATCAACTTTGTGGAGACAGAGCACAACCGAGGTCCTATAGGACTATACCACCTAGTAGATGGGTTGCCATTGCCAATGGCAACCATTTACTCATTACAGGACATGCAGAGGTGCATTTGACGCCGTCTATGCATCTTCAGAATGTCTTATTTGCTCCTGACTTTCAGATGAATTTACTTTCCCTTAGATTACAGAGGACCTCCATTGTCGTGCCATCTTTATCCCTTCGTCTCTTGTGTTTCAGGACATACTTATGAGCAAGGTGATTAGATGTGGCTGTGAACATCGAGGACTCTACAGATTGGTCCAACCTCCTCATGTTGGTGTTTCTACTATACCTTTTTTTTATTTTTAAGCCCAGTAATTTTGGGGGTCCGGGTATCCCCTCTCATTCATCAAAGAAAGATTTTACAATGACGCTCATATGAGGCATATAGCCTCTACAATGGACACTATCCAAACTAAATGTGGCCAACATGGCCTTCATACATGCCTATGCAAATGACCAACATGGTCTTCTAAATGTCAAAAGAAAAAGGTCCTTTCAGGGCTTTCTCCTTTGCTTTTCTGTACTTTGGAGATCTCAACTTGATTTGCCCAAGATTCAGATGAAGTTTGAAGTCAGATGTCTCATTTGTATTAGGAGCTTCTTCCACATTTTCTTCGTTTGGCAACTCATCATTGGATGGAATATCTAATATTTCTGACTTTAGCGTACAAACCTGTTTAGGAGTTTGCATGCCCTTCGTGTATGTTTCTGTTTTCTTCTCTAAACTCTTTTGAATTCTTACAGAATCCTGTTGGAACTTATGCAACAAGGCAACTTTTAAATCAGCCACTAACTTCTTCTTAACATCAGAAGACAAAGATTTTGCACTTTTAGCTTCTGTTGACGACAGATATTGCTCAACTTCCTCAAGTATCAATTGCTGTAATTTTTCATTTTCTATTTCTTCGATTACAAACTGCCTCTCATGCTGTATTATTTCTTGAGTTTGCTGAGAAGTTGGCTTGTTCTTGATCTCTTGATCCAAGTTTTTCTTCCCTTTCTTTTTATAGCTCCCTTCCATTTTCCAAACAGCATCTTGTTGAAGTCCAGGTGAAAGAGGTGCTGTAGGAATTGAAATATTAACACTTGGAGCAACATCCTTCAGCTGCATTTGTTGATCTTTCTTAGCTTCATCAACATATATACCTACTGGACCAGTCTCACCATATATATGGCACCTTCATTGTGGCCACCTTCCTTTGCAGAAGATATGTCATGTTCTCCCTCCGATTTCCACGAGTTCCTCCTTCCAATGTGAGGCATGTCAGCTTCAGAAGCATTACCGTTCCTTCTTTCCATCCCGTCTGAGTTGGAGCAGTTCTCAGTTATTTGAGCTCCTTCATTTAGATATCTAGGGTCTTAGTCGTGTTCCTGACCACCATGGACACAAGTTTTATCTAGTTGCTGTCGATTTTTCTAGACTTTTCTGGGTCTTTTTATTGAAGAATAAGTGTGAGGCTGAATCTTTTATCAATACTTTTATTAATGAGATAAATAATATTTTTTTGGCCAATGTTAAATATATTCGTTCTGATAATGCTTTAGCACCTTATAGCTTTTTGACTTTCTCAGATCTCTTGGTATTGTTCACTAGACCTCATGTGCCTATACATCCCAACAGAATGATGTTGCCGAACACAAACACCGTTATTTACTTGATATGGCCCGAAAATTATTGATACAGAGTCGTGCTCCTCATGTCTATTGGGGAGATGCTGTTCTCACGGCTTGCTATCTGGTACACCGCATGCCTTTGTCTGTGTTGGGAGAGAAGATTTCTTGCTCGATTGCATTTCGGGGAAAAATCTTCTCTCTTGCACCTCGTGTGTTCGGTTCCATTAATTTTATTCATGATGTCACTCCAGGTCGTGACAAGCTCTTTCACAGAGCTGTCAAGTGTATTTTTGTTGGCTACTCTCGTAGCCAGAAGGGGGTATCGTTGCTTTGATCTGCTCAAACGGAAATACTTTGTCAGTGCTAATGTTACTTTCTTTGAGTTTGTTATGTATTTTTCTCCTACATGCGACAAACTAGATCGGTCTGACTTTGACTATGAGATCTACATGCCTCCACCTCCTACTGTCGTGCCACCACCTCCCTCTAATCCTGCTCTACCACCACCTTCCCAACCACCACCACCACCATCGCCACCACCACCTACACCTACTCCTGCCTCCACACTTGCTCTTGTGGCTCTTCTTCATACTGTGACTCAGTTTTTACCATGTGTTTTTACTCGCAGGTCTCGCTTGGTTCCCGCTGCTCACGAGCCTTGTCCATCATCCGTCACACCTCAAGTATGTAATGAGCACATTGTTTTTACTGATGGCACTACTGAATGTCTGTGCAGCAGGATTCTATACATGATGAGCAAGTGCCATTGGCAGATGATCTTGATGTGCTGATTGCTCTACGCAAGCAGAAACGTAGTCGTGCTACTTATCCTCTTGCAACCCAGGTTTCCTTGTGCAGATTGTCAGAGGATTTCAGGAGGTTTACCTTGACACTATCAGCCGTAGAGATACCACATACATATCATGAGCTTCTTCAGGACAATCAGTAGATATTAGCCATGGAGGAGGAGATGGCCGTGTTAAAGTCACGTGGTACTTGGAGCCTTGTTTCTGCTCCAGTTGATGTATCCGTTGTGGGATGCAAATATGCGTTCACTCTGAAACACCGTGTAGATGGCAATTTGGATCGCTATGAGGCGAGACTTGTGGTACGTAGGTTCACCCAGATTTATGGTATTGACTATCATGTCCAGTTGCCACACATTTTACTCTGTGCATGCTACCTTCTGTTGCTGTGACACAAGATTGACCCCTTTACCAGCTTTATGTAAAGAATGCCTTCCTCTATGGTTATCTACAGGAGGAGGTCTGCATGCAACAACCATTTAGGTTTACTACTGAGGGGCAGTGTCAGAAGGTTTGCATACTTCACAAGGCTATTTATAGCCTTAAGTAGAGTCCAAGAGCATGGTTTCAGAAGCCCGCGGACTTGATAGAGCAACATGGGTTTGTGCGGTCGACTACAAATCACTCTTTGTTTGTGCACATGACCCAGAGAGGTACTATTGTCGTCATTGTTTATGTTGATGATATTATTGTTACAGGGGATGGCGTGCATGGTATAGAAAGTGCCAGGGATTTCCTAGGTCTGCAGTTTGTGACCAAGGACCTTGGTAATTTACGTTACTTCCTTGGACTGGAGTTTGCCATGAACCAACGAGGTCTTGTGATGACCTAGAGGAAGTATGTTACAGACCTTCTTTCAGAGACAAGCATGTCAGATTACAGACCTGCTACTATTCCTATTGACCCAAGCGTGAAGCTATATGGTGATGACACTGAGGAGGTCGACAAGAGGAGGTACATGGAGCTTGTTGGCAAGCTACTATATGTGACTATTTCTAGGCCCGACATATCCTTTGCTGTGAGCAAAGTGAGTCAGTTTATGGAGCAACCTAGACATGCACATATGAATTGCATACATATTATTTTGAGGTACTTGAAGACTTCACCAAATATGGGACTTCTGTGCTGCAGAGATACATATCTTTCAATTACAACATGTGCAGATGCAGATTATGCTGGGTGTCCAAATGATAGGAAGTCTACTTCATGTTTTGCTATGTTCATAGGGAATTCCCTGGTGTCTTAGATGAGCAAGAAGTAGAGCGTGGTTGCCAGATCGAGTGCTGAGTGAGAATACATGGCCGTGACGTAGGCTAGCACGGAGTTGATGTGGGTCAGATATGTTCTTACTGACCTCACTATAGAGGTGCCTCTTCCCATGCATCTCCAATGTGCAATCAGGCTGCTCTTTTCATTGCCAACAACCCAGCTTTTCATGAGAGGACCAAACACATAGAGGTGGACTGTCATTACACTCGTGACATGGGTCATTACACTCGTGACATGGTACAGAAGGGTCTTATTGCCTCTACTCATGTCAGCTTTGAAGATCAGACAACAAATGTTTTTACTAAGGCCCTAGCTAGCGGGCCTTCTAAGAGATGTTGCTTCAAGCTGAGTCTGATCGATATTTATGCTCCAGCTTGAGGGGGAGTGTTGAGATATTTCTTATCTTTCGTACTGTTTTCCATTATATATTTATTTTATCCACTTCATGTAATTTGCCCAATTGGTTCCTCTCCTATTCTCCTATATAAGAGAACCCAAAGGCCTCTCATTAATCAATTCGGTCTTTTTCCTCTACAATACCCATTTTGCTTTTTGGTCTCATGGTTTTCATGTGATCCATAGGGACTCTTGATTAGAGATCCCATTCCCTTTGCCATTTGGGCTAGGGTTTTCATGTGGTTTCATAGGGACTCTAGAGTAGAGATCCCATTCTCTGAGCCAGTATGGGAGAGTCCCAGTTCTCCAATAAGGAGACTTTTCTGACTCCATTCTCCAGCGACTGTGGATTCCGGCGAGGATGTCTCCGTGGCCTTTTTAGTTCGACCCTTTCAGAGATGGAGCAGTTGTCCACATGATGTGGTAGATCAGAGTACTCCGACGAGGAGACTCATTTCAGTTGCAGTGGCTAGGACAGACGCAGTACATAACACATGCTTTCCGACGAGAAGATTCACTTTGACTCACACTCCATCCCATTTGTTCCTCCTCACCTACACGACATGAGAAGTATCATCCTCGACATCAACCGACAATGTGTATGCATTGAGTTGATATTCTTGTCCGTAGTGTCTTGTAATATGAGTTTGAGATTTCATTCTGTTTGTCCAAGCTGAGCATTGCATTCTATAGCTTGAGGGGGAGTGTTGGAGTATATGTTTATGCGTCACTTATGTTGTAGATGGGTAAATGGATCACTCCATGTTCCATTTACCACATCATCTAGTATTTAGTCCCACATCTACCACTGCTGGAACTTGGAGTCTTTGGAAGCTAAATAAGAAGCCCATACCTCCTTTATCTGATGAGAAAGTTCAATGAATGGATCGCCTCTTTAAGGCGTTCTCCCGTGGTTTCATCCTGCTTCTTAGGGAGTAGGGTTCCGCGTAAAATCTCGCTATTCTTTCAATGTTTATTTCTTTTTCTCTGATATTTGCTTCCGCATTCGCATTTTCTAACATATGTGTTTGTGGTGAGTTCCAGACTGATCGAGGGCTAATAAATCCTAGGAGGTTTGTGTTTGGTCGGTGGAAAAATTGCTAGTCGCTGCCTGAAAAAGATAGAAGGATTGCAGAAGGTAGCGCTGATTTTTCCAGAAGAGGAAGTTTGATGCTCGTAGTTGGGAGATGTTGAAGAAGGGTCCCATGGGGCGTAATATCTTTGGCTGTAATTTGAAGTTGCAAAGATTTGTGAGCTGGAACATGTTGTGCATCATATGAAGTTGATGATGAACTGATTGGTAGGGTTATTGAGGAGGTGGTTTAATTGCAAAAGGGAGTCTTGCAATGGATTGTCTTTTCTAGTATGCATTCATGAGTCATATGGGTATCCGGGCAGCGAGTTATCCTTGGTTCCCTCGTAAAGATAGTATAATGGAATGAATGAGGTTTGGGATGAGCCAACATGAGAATAGGTCGACGGTTGGGGCCCTATTTGCATTATGGAATGCATATATTCTTTGCTTGTAGGAGACACCGATTTGCAACTGGATCCGTTGATGTTGAGATCAGTGTCATGCCCTAGACGTCTTGATTTCAAAGTAGTGTTGGCTTTTATAAGGGATTGTTGTTACATGGAACAGAGAGTTGTTCAACCTTATCGATGAGATGAGTAAATTGTGCTCTGTTTCGGTTATTATGGAGTACAAAAAGTATTGCACCAGTCTCATGTGACACCCGCGTATGGCATTTTTAGAGCATCTTTGAACTTAGACCTATGGTTAGAGTTAAGGGAGGCGCGTTCTAGGTTTCCTGCTATTACTTGGATTATGGGAGGAGATTCCCACGTCACATTTTTTTATGAGGATAGACCTGGTGTGTGAGGCGCTCAAAATGCGGGATCTAGTCATTTGTTGAGGTCGTGGGGGACCTAGCTGTGGAGGTCCTATATACGTCAGATATCAAAATATGTGGAGAAATTCCATGACCAAGTCAAGGATTGAATGGTTCCCATTTTCATTATAGGCTTTGGAGTTGTTCCAATTGGCCGAGGTCCTTTCCATTCCTCGATCGAGATCGGATCACTCCCCTTGCTTGGACACTATCGGAGAGAGGACTCAAGCTCCTTATTTCAAATTCAAGTAGCCATGGCTCTTAGAGACGAGATTTGGTGATATGGTGTCATGTTTTGGTTGGACTTTGGGGGTATAGGGTTCGACTACTTGACACATGTTCTTAAAGCTAGAGGCAATGCAAAAGTTTCTAATATGTTTCAGGAAGGAGACCATGCATGCGGGGGATCAACGATGAAATTTAGCACACGGGGAAATGCTACGTGTGGATTTGCTAGAGGATGAACTTGAGTTAGATGAGGAGCATTGTGTATCAGGGGAATTGTATAGAAGCTTATTCAGGAGAAGGATCAGAAGCGATAGGTAGAGTGTAGGCAAATGTTTAGACAGAAGTGGCTGAAGGAAGGTGACGGAAACATGAGTTTTTTTCGTGAGATGACAAGTGGTTGGTGCTTTCAAAATCTCATTCACTCTATTGAAGTTGAGGGGGACGTGCTCTAGGGAGGTGTTACTGTGGTGGAGCTCGATGCCTTTGGGTGGGGGTAACCCATATCTTTTATGGGGAGGCCGATGAGTTGATCAAGGAGTTTTGTGTTGGACGTTCGGATGGCAGTGTTTGAGATGAATGAAGATGCCTGGTCCGGATGGTTTTCCAATGATATTTTTCAGGAGGTTTTGGGATTTGGTCGCGAAGGATGTGGTGGCTATAGTTTCAAAGTTCTCAAGGGGAACTATGGTTTTGAGCGCTTGAACCATTCATTCATCTTTCTTTTGCCCAAGAAGGCTATTGTTGCCATGGTCGAGGACTTCATCCCCATTTTTTGTTTTTTGGAAGACAATGTGGTGTGATCTCGAGATGAGTTACACCCTAAAAAAAATAAAATAATAAAAAGGGGTGGTTACAACGACTGAACCACACATAAGGCCATGTAATGTATAAGCATATTCTCTACATAACATCACTCCTGGTGAAACACAACACCATTTATAAAGAGGCAAATCACCTAAAGAGCAATGAAAGGTCGTAAACACTCGTTACACGTCGAATTTGTATGTCGAGATTATAGTCCCCAAAATGTTAGGAGTCGAATGCCGTGACCATGGCATGCCCAAACGGTCCTGAAGCTCGCAAAGAGAGGGCATGAAAAGAAAAGATGATCGCGTCTTCCATAGAAAGCGTACAACATGGACAATGGACACTAAGAGTCATCCGAGTGTAACCAACTTGCTCTGAGTGCCTGGATGGTTACTCTGCCCCTCTTCATCTGCTATAAGAATACCTTTACAAGGGGAAGAAAGGACGAATGCTAAATGAGTGGGAATATAGCCACGCCGCCATTCATTTCACACACCATATCCAAAGTAAGCGATATGCCTTCCCAATTGAAAATCTACTCTATCCCCACTTCCAGCCATTCCTTTGAGTCTTTCATCTATTTTTCTCCTACAGGTGACAGACTAGCCTTATCAGACTCTGATGTAGAGATCTACATGCCTCCACCTCCTACTGTCATACCACCACCTACAGGCTACACCTACTGTTCTACCACCACCTCCACCACCACCGCCACCACCTACACCTACTATTACTCCTCTACCTGCTCATGTGGTTGCCCCTGGACCACCACCTACTTGATTGAGTTTTTGCCATGTGTGTTTACTCGCATGTCTCACCTTATACCCCCTGGTCACAAGTCTTCCCCATCATCCAATACGCTTCAGGTATGTAATGAGCACATTGTTTCTACTGATGTGCTTCCATAGAAAGCGTACAACATGGACAATGGACACTAAGAGTCATCCGAGTGTAACCAACTTGCTCTGAGTGCCTGGATGGTTACTCTGCCCCTCTTCATCTGCTATAAGAATACCTTTACAAGGGGAAGAAAGGACGAATGCTAAATGAGTGGGAATAGAGCCACGCTGCCATTCATTTCACACACCATATCCAAAGTAAGCGATATGCCTTCCCAATTGAAAATCTACCCTATCCCCACTTCCAGCCATTCCTTTGAGTCTTTCATGTATTTTTCTCCTACAGGTGACAGACTAGCCTCATCAGGCTCTGATGTAGAGATGTACATGCCTCCACCTCTACTGTCATACCACCACCTACAGGCTACACCTACTGTTCTACCACCACCTCCACCACCACCGCCACCACCTACACCTACTATTACTACTCCACCTGCTCATGTGGTTGCCCCTGGACCACCACCTACCTTGATTGAGTTTTTGCCATGTGTGTTTACTCGCATGTCTCACCTTGTACCCCCTGGTCACAGGTCTTCCCCATCATCCAATACGCCTCAGGTATGTAATGAGCACATTGTTTCTACTGATGGTACTAATGAGTTGTCTGTGCAACATGATTCCATACAAGACGAGCAGGTGCCCTCTGAGGAGGGGAACTTACATGCTTAGGACGTGACAGATGATCTTGATGTGCCGGTTGCTCTGCGAAAGCAGAGACATACGTGTGCTACATATCCTCTTGCAGCCCAGGTTTTCTTGAGCAGAATGTCAGAGGATTTCAGGAGGTTTACCTTGGCACTATCAGCCGTGGAAATACCACGGACATATCAGGAGTCTATTCAGGACAATCAGCGGTGTTTAGCCATGGAGGATGAGATGATCGCACTACTGTCGCGTGGCACTTGGAGTCTTGTTTCAGTTCCAGTTGGTGCATCCATTGTTGGGTGCAAGTAGGTGTTCACTGTGAAGCACCGTACATATGGCCGTGTGGAGTGCTATAAGGCGAGACTTGTGCACGTGGGTTCACCCAAACTTATGCGGTGGACTATCAGGATACCTTTTCTCCAATTGCCAGATAATCTACTCTGCGTATCCTTTTATCTGTTACTGTGACACGAGATTGACTCCTTCTCAAGAGGAGGTCTACATGCAATAACCATATGAGTTTGCTGCTAAGGGGGAATGACAGAAGGTTTATAGGGCACACAATGCTATTTATGGCCTTAAGTAAAGTCTAAGAGCATGTTTCCAGAAGCTGTCGGACTTGATAGAGCAATATGAGTTTGTGCAATTGACTGCTGATCACTCTTTGTCTGTGCACATGACTCAGAGAGGTACAATTGTCATTTTTGTCTATGTTGATATTATTGTTAGAAGGGATGACGAGAAGGCATTCAGGTTGTCAAGGACTTCTTAGGTCAGCAGTTTGTGACCAAGGACCTTAGTAGTTTATGTTACTTCCTTGAACTGGAGTTTGGCATGAACTAACGAGGTCTTGTGATGACCCAGAGGAAGTACATTAGGGCTCTTCTTTTTGAGATATGCATGACAGATTGCAGACCTGCAACTACTCCTATGGACTCGAGCATGAAGCTCTACAACGATGACCCTGAGGAGGTCGACAAGAGGAGGTACATGGATCTTGTTGGTAAGCTCTTGTAAGTGGCCATTACCAGGCCAGCCATATCATTTCCCGTGAGCAAAGTGAGTCAGTTTATGGAACAACCCATACATGCACATTTGGATGCAGTCCATTTGATCCTGAGGTATCTGAATGCATCACCTAGCGTGCGACTTTTATTCAACAGGTGTACATCACTTTCAGTTACAACATGTGCAGATGCTGATTATGCTGGGTGTCCCAAGGATAGGAAGTCTGCTTCAGGCTTCGCAGTATTCATATGGAATTCCCTGGTGTCATAGAAAAGCAAGAAGCATATTGTAGTTGCCAGAACTAATGCCGAGTTAGAATACATGGCCATGGCACAGGTTAGCACAGAGATAATGTGGGTTGGATCTGTTCGTACTAACATGATTATCGAGGTGCCTCTTCCCATGCACCTCCAAAGCGACAACCGGGCTGCTCTTTTCATTGCAAACTATCATGCCTTCCATGAGAGGACCAATCACATAGAGGTGGACTGTCACTACACTTGTGACATGATACAGAAGGAGCCCATCGCCACTACTCACGTCAGCTCTGTAGACCAGACAATATATGTACTTACTAAGGCCTTGGACAGAGGGCCTTATCAGAGATGCTGCTCCAAGCTGAGCATGATTGATATCTAAGCTCCAACTTGAGGGAGAGTGTTGAGTTATTATTTATCTTTTTGTATTATTTATGCAATTTCTTTTCTTCTTATCTTCTTCATGTAATTTTCCCAACCGGTTTCTCTCCTATATAAGAGAACCCTAGTGCCTCTCTATAATGCAATCCATTCTTCATCTCCACAGTTGTAGAAGCTCTCCGAGTTGATTGCGCAGTGGGGATTTGTCAAATCGACCACATATCACTCTCTTTTCGTTAGATATCGTAGAGAGGTAATGTTGCTATTTTGATTTATGTGGATGGCATGATTGTTACAGGGGATGATAAGCAGGGTATTCAGGTAGCTAAGGATTTCCTTGGACAACAGTTTGTGACCAAGGACCTTGGCAATCTTCGTTATTTTCTTGGTCTCGAATTTGCAAGAAGCTAGTGTGGCATGGTGATGACGTAAAGGAAGTATATTACTGATCTCCTAGCTGAGATGTGCATGACATGAATGTAAGCATGCTACTACTGCAATGGATCCTAATGTTAAACTCTATGATGGTGACTCTGGTGTGGTTGATAAGAGACGATATAGAGAGCTTGTGGGGAAGCTTTTATATGTCATCATTACCATGTCGGATATATTTTTCATAGTTCGCAGTGAGCAGAGTTAGTCAGTTTATGGAGCAGCCCGGGCAGGTACATATGGATGTTGTGTACATTATTTTGAGATATCTGAAGACTTTTCCAGGTGCTGGAATCTTGTTCAACAGAGATACATTCCTTACATTTACAACATGTGCTGATGCAGATTACACATGATGCCCCAAAGACATGAATTCTACCTCAGACTTCGCTGTCTTTGTAGGGAGTTCACTTATCTCATGGAAGAATAAAAAAATAGATGGTCGTTGCTAGATCTAGTGCTAAATCGAAATATAGAGCTATGGCACAAGGTAGCACAGAGATAATGTGGGTCAGATCCGTTCTGATTGACCAGACTATTGAGGTGCCACTTCCCATGCACCTCCAATGCGACAACCAAGCTATTCTATTCATAGCAAATAATCCAGCCTTCCATGAAACAACCAAGCACATTGAGGTAGACTGTCACTGCACACAAGATATGATTCAGAAGGGATTTATCTCCACTTCTCATGTTACTTTAGGAGATCAGAATGCAGATATGTTCACCAAAGCACTTTCTAGAGTTCCATTCTATCATTGCTGTTCCAAGCTGAGCATGATAGACATATATGCTCCAGCTTGAGGAGGAGGGTTGAGATATTTGTTCTTATTTATCCTTTATTCATATTTCTTATTTTTCTGTCTACTTCATGTGATTTTTCCAAAGGACTTTTCTGCTATATAAGAGAGCCCTTGGGTCATAATGAGATTATCAATTCTATTTTCCTTTCCACAAATCTTGATTATGCACAACCCACAAGCTAGAAAGTTTATTACCTTAAACAATTACATTCTTAGGTTCCAGAAAGTGCTTTCTGAACAGTTTCTGACATTTTAGTTTAAAACCCATTACATACATTGTGCTTTCAAACCCTCTAACTTAACACACTGTTTTATATATACTCAGGTTGAATATCTGCCAACTCAAAAATCTATGGAATTCCCAACAAGGAATGGACCCTCAAATATAGCGATGAGATTATTATAATACTAAAATGTACATGATTAAAAGTCTAAGATATTCCATTAATATGCACTCATAGTGATGTCTAATTTTACTGATAAGAAAATAGGCGTATGATGATAGTTGTATTCTAATTTGATTCTTTAAATAAGACTTATGACATTGATTCGTCAAAGGGAATTAAAAGTGCTAAAAGTTTCTAACACAAATAATTAAATTCACATGTGTTGGAGTAATCGATACTCTGATGTGTTATTCCATAGAGCCCTCGGGTCTCTTATATAGGGAGAAAACCCTTGGGTAAATTACAGAGTCTTACAAAATATAAATAGAAATTACGGAACAATAAAACGTAATATATATAAGTCTCTACACTCCCCCTCAAGATGGAGCATAGATATCTATCATGCTCAGCTTGGAAGAACATCTCTGGAAAGGTCCTCTGAGCAGTGGCTTGGTGAATATGTCAGCAGTCTGATTCTCTGAACTGACATGAGAGGTGGAAATGAAGCCCTTCTGAATCATGTCTCTAGTAAAATGACAATCCACCTCGATGTGCTTTGTTCTCTCGTGAAAAGCCGGATTATTGGCAATAAACAATGCTGCCTGATTGTCACATTGGAGATTCATGGGCACGGGGACATCTACAGTCAAATCTTCTAAGACTGCTCTAACCCACATCATTTCTGCAGTTGCTTGTGCCATGGCTCTGTACTCGGATTCCGCACTGGACCTCGCCACAACAGTCTGTTTCTTGCTTTTCCAAGAAACTAAAGAGCTTCCTATGAAGATAGCAAATCCAGAAGTGGATTTACGATCCCTTGGACATCCTGCATAATCTGCATCTGCACAAGCTGAAATGGACAGATCCGTATCTTTCCTAAATAGCAACCCCGTGCCAGGGGAAGACTTCAGATATCTCAATATCATATACAAGGCATCCATATGAACTTGCCTTGGCTGCTCCACAAATTGACTCACGCGGTTTACTGCAAAGGCAATATCCGGTCGAGTTATAGTAATATATAAGAGCTTACCCACCATCTCTCTGTACCTTCTTTTGTCCACCTCCTCGGTATCATCATCGTACAACTTCATGCTTGGGTCCATAGGTGTACTTGAAGGTCTGCATCCAGTCATTCCTGCTTCAGCTAGCATGTCCGTGACATATTTTCTTTGAGTCATCACCATTCCTCGTGCATTTCGTGCAAATTCTATCCCCAGAAAATATCGTATCGTGCCCAGATCCTTCGTAATGAACTGGTTTCCCAGCAGGGACTTGGTTGTCTCAATCCCCTGAGCATCATCTCCTGTGACCAAGATGTCATTAACATATATCATAACAACTACTGTACCTCTAGGGGTCTTCTGAATGAACAACGAATGGTCCGCATTTGATCTCCTGAACCCATGTTGTTCAATTAGCTGAGAAAGCTTCTGGAACCATGCTCGGGGACTTTGTTTGAGGCCATAGATAGCCTTATGAAGTCTGCACACCATCTGAGTCTCCCCCTCAGCAGCAAATCCTGGTGGCTGCTGCATGTAGACTTCCTCCTGCATGTCTCCATACAAGAAAGCATTCTTGACATCAAGCTGAAAAATGGTCCAGTTACGTACCACAGCAACAGATAGGAGGACACGAAGAGTGGAGTGTCTAGCCACTGGTGAAAAAGTATCCAAATAATCTACCCCATATGTCTGGGTAAATCCCCGTGCTACAAGTCTTGCCTTGTATCTATCAAGACGTCCGTCCGCATGATATTTCACCGTAAAGATCCACTTGCAACTCACCACGGAGGCACCTGGAGGAATGGGAACAAGAGACCAAGTCCCTCTAGACTGCAGAGCACGCATCTCCTCTTCCATGGCTAGACGCCAGCAATCAATCTTCATGGCATCTTGATAGGTCCGTGGAATCTCAACAGACGAGACAACAGCTACAAACTTCTGGAAGTCCCCATTGAGACGATGAAATGAGACTTGAGAGGCAAGAGGATATGAAGCACATTGTCTTCGCTGCTTCCTGTGAGCAATGGGCCGATCCAGATCATCTATCATTGTGTCGACCGGATGATCCTCGTCCTGCTGTGGAGGCTCCTGCACTGGTGCATTTTCTAACCCATCATTAGTGATAACATCAGAACATACCTGAGGCGTATTGGATGGTTGACATGTAGCTTGAGCTGGTCCTGTACGCCTTGTATAGAACTTAGGAAAAGGTTCAATTGGAGGTGGTGGTGGTAGTGGTGGAGTAGAGGATTGACCCAGGCTTGGAGGTGGCGGTACATAGACACTAGAATCTGTGGACGTGGAGGAGACCAACCTGTCACCTGTAGGAGAAAAATACATGACGGGTTCGAAAAATGTAACATCAGCACTCACATAGTACTTGTCATGAACGGGGTCATAGCAACGATGTCCTTTCTGTGTCCTGGAATAGCCCACAAAAACACACTTGATAGCCCTAGGAGAAAGCTTATCAAGTCCTGGAGACAAGTGGTGGACAAAAGCAACAGTGCCAAAGACCCGAGGTGTAAGAGTAAATAAATCTCTGTCTGGAAAGAGAACAGAGATAGGAGACTTTTCCCCAAGAACAGTTGTAGGCATGCGGTTGACCAGATAGCATGCTGTAAGAATAGCATTCCCCCAAAAAGATAATGGGGCACAACTCTGAATAAGTAATGTGCGAGCAATATCAAGGAAATGGCGATGTTTCCGTTCTGCAACCCCATTTTGTTGAGATGTGTATGCACATGTTGTTTGGTGGATAATGCCTTTAGAAGAAAGAAAACTAGCAAGGGAACGAGTGCAGAACTCCAATGCATTGTCAGTACGCACATACTTAACAGTAGACGAAAAACATTTTGAACTTCATTGATAAGATTTTGAATAACGCTTCCTGCTTCGGATTTATTTTTGAGAAAAAAAGTCCAGGACACTCTAGAAAAATCATCGACTACAACTAAATAGAACCTGTGCCCCTGATGGTCTGGGACACGACTGGGACCCCATATATCTATGTGAAATAACTCAAATGGGGAGCGACTGCTCCGACTCTGACGACTGGGGAAGCTGGACCGATGATGCTTCCCTAACTGACAAGCTTCACAACGAAAGGATGAACTCGGAGAAATCTGAGGCAGAAGGTGACGTATTTTCTGCAGTGGCAGGTGACCGAATCGAAGATGCCAGGTATACGGAGACACGGAGCCCTGGGAATGTAGTGAGACGCCATCATAAGAGTTCCGTACAAGACGATAGAGGCCATTGTGCTCAGAACCACAGCCAATCACCTTGCCCGTTAGTATGTCCTGAAAAATAACAGATGATGAGTCAAAAATAGCACGACAATGCAAATCTCGTGTAATCTGACTAATGGATAAAAGATTCATCGAGAATTCTGGTGCATGTAAAACATTCTGTAAGTGCATAGATGGTAGCAGAGCTGTCTCCCCCTGACCGATGATAGGGGAATGAGTGCCATCAGCAATGAGTACATAACGACCAGGCTGGACAGCTCTATAGGACTGTAGAATCTCTTTCTCACGACAGAGATGATGGGTGGCTCCAGAATCAACAATCCATCCTGTGAGATCATGGTTATGATATGAACCGGAGAGACTACCTGAGGCACTGGCTGAGGCAGATGTACTCGCTGATGCTGAAGCCGCAACATTAGACGCATCAACACCCTCTGATGATGACTGTGGCATGATATCACGAAGCCGTGCCACTAGCTCCTCGAACCTGCGATCTGGAGTAGATGCTGGTGGACCCTGAACATGATCAGCGACACGTGCAGAAGGAGGGAAGCCATGCTTGGAATAGCATGTCTCCTCCGAATGACCAGTGCGACGACAGAATGAGCACGTAGAACGTATGCGATCTCCACGGCCACGTCCACCACTTCCTCTGCCACGAAATGAGGAGAAACTACCTCATCCTCTGGAGACAGCCATTGCCGAGGGAGGTGTAGTCGTGGTGTTCGATGCAACAGGGACACGACTGAGCCGTCTGTAGACTTCTTCCATTGGTGGAATGGTGGCATCAGTAAGGATCTGAGAGCGTGCTGCCTCATATTCAGTATCAAGGGCAGCAAGTAAGACGCCAACCATAGTAGCGTTGCGGAACGTCTTCTGCTGTTCCGGCGTGGCTGTGAGTGGAATTGTGCTATAAAGTTTCTCGAACATTCCACGAAGAGAAGTATACAGAGAATGAAGAGGCCTCCCATTTTGCTTCGTGGTAAAAATATCTTGCTGCAATTGCAGCTTCTTGGTCTCGTTCCGTACCTGGGAGTACGTTGTGGCCAGAATATCCCACATCGCCTTGGCGGTGGGTTGATGAAGGACATCATTTGCTATCTCCGTTGTGAGCGTACCTGACAACCAGACTTTTGCGTACGCGTCATCGGCCTCCCATGGGGCATATATTCCTGTCTTCTCCGGTGGTTCATCTTCGGTAAGAATATGCTTCTTACCACACGACTTCATGAGACTGAGGAACTGCATAGCCCACAGTTCGTAGTTCGTCCCGTCCATTTTGACGATAGGTGCTGAACCTTTGAAGGCACCGATGGCGGGTATATCGACCTTTTGATCTGACATACTGCCGGAGAAGAACAACTAGGGATGATAGACCAAGAAACTGGTGTCTACCACGACATGTGAGGATTCAAGTGCACATGTAGACGTTATGCACTTGAATCCGTCATCTATCCGGAACCGACCGAAGGTGAGTCGCCCCGAGGACGAGTAGTGGCTATGGAAGCCTTAGCGGAAGAGATATGCGGCACCTAGGGGTACCCAGCAGTGGGGCTGGGCGCTGTTGGCGGCCTGGAGATGCTCGACGGAGGGCTGGCGGCACCGGGGGCGGCGGGGAGGGGATCGACGGAGGGCTGGCGGCGCCTGGGCTGGCTGGGAGGGGTCCCTGGCGGAGGGCTGGAAGCCCTGGCTGAGGGCTGGGAGCCATTTGGCGGAGAGCTGGAGGACTGGCGGAGGGCTGGGGGCCCTGTGGCGGCGGGAGAAGAGAGGGGGGGGGGGCGGGTGGAGAGAACAAAACCCTAGGGTTAGGGTTTTGGCTCTGATACCATGTTGGAGTAATCGATACTCTGATGTGTTATTCCATAGAGCCCTCGGGTCTCTTATATAGGGAGAAAACCCTTGGGTAAATTACAGAGTCTTACAAAATATAAATAGAAATTACGGAACAATAAAACGTAACATATATAAGTCTCTACAACATGTTATCCAAAGTTACGATTTAAGGCATCGCTTCGTAAGTTGAATCAGGTGCTTAAGATTTGTTAAATTCTATTCCGTATAATACTAATCCTGTTTGACAAATAGATCTTAAAAGTGCAATCAACACCGGATCAGGAAAAAACTGCCTCGACATGAACTCTATTCGATACCGATCCAAAGCTTGCGGACTACGCACAAACATTCATGACACTGCTTGTTGAAACTCGCGGACTACGCGAAGCTGGTCCCAAAATTCAGAGAACGAAATACAACGAGCACTGTAAGAGATGGTGGGATTAGATGATGTTTTTTAGATAAAGCATGCATGACATACTGGGCTTCAAAGGCACGCATGAGATGCCAAAATTTGACGAGAGTTTTAAGAAGTAACGACACATGATTTGGAAAAGGAAATGTCGTTCATGAGGCCGTTGCGTTACCCCCCCTCTACTTTTTTAACGTTTGCATTGATACATCATTTTCTTTTATTATTTTATTTATTTCTTTTTTGCACGGTTTTGTGCTTCAAGTTCTTTCTATTATTCTATTACTGTTTTTTAAAAATTAATGTTAAATTATTACGGATTTGGAACACCTGATTTATTTTTATAGTGAACTTTTTTTGTTGTTGCCTTTTTCTTTTACTGACTTTTTATGTAATATTTATACAATACACTTATATTTGCAATTTATACCATTTTTTACATCTAAAGGTTGCATTTTTGCAAAACACTCCCTATGAAGAAAACAGATGTTACAAAATGTGCGTATTTTATATTAGGTGTATGTTTCAAAGGACCTACAGTCTCAGGATATGGAGCGCGCTCCTTCGAAATACTAGAAGTAAATATATCTGATTCTGCTTGTTGTCTCTCATCTTTTCAGACCTGTCCTAGGGGATGGGGGATGGTTCTGTTTTGGGTTTTATGACTGGATCAGCTGTGGCGTGCTATGCGATCGATTTCCTCACCTTTTCAATTTGGCGGCATATAGTGGGATATTGGTGAAAGAGGTCTGGGATGGAGGGTGTTGGAGTATTCGTGTATGCGCCATATTGAGTTGTAGCAGGGTAAATGGATCCTGGAGAAGATCCATTTACCCCATCCCGTGTTTAGTCCCACATTGTCCAGCAGTGGGACTTGGAGGCTCTGGAGAGGCTATATAAGGAGCCCCAGACCTCCTGTATCCTTTGAGGAAAAGCAATAGAAGCATATGACCCTTTGAGGACTTCTCCCGTGGTTTCATCCCGCTCCTCACGGAGTAGGGTTCCACGTTAAAATTCCGTGTTCTTCATGTTTTTTCTTCTTTATTCTCTGATTCCGCTTCCGCTTTCTATTTCTTAACATGGTATCATAGCGGGTTCGATTCTCGAGGAATCATGTTATATTTATTTAATCAAGTTTTGATTATTGTTCGTGGATTTATTCGTGGAGAATGTTCATTTTTTTTCCGATTCAAGTAGTAGGGTTTCGTTCTGAAACCCTAGTTCTCGACGACGGGAGCATCTCCTTCTGATGCCATATATCTCTTCAAGCCAAGCTCGCGATCTCAAGGCTCTCAGGCATCTCCTTATTACAGGAGGCTTCTGGCACCTCCTCCTACTCCTGGCACCCACCGTAGGGCTCCCGCATCTCCTCTACTCAGCAGCGGCTCCAGGACGCTATATCCAGCCATTGCGGTACCCATGGTTATTAAGGTGGCAAGGCGACAAGGCGTTCATCCTGAGCGCCTGGGCGCCTAGGCGCGCCTAGGCGTCTAACTAAATGTGACCTATGTATCACATTTGAGACATGCGACATGTAATTATTTAAAGCAAATGGATGTCACATGTCTCAAATGCGACATCATTTTTTATTTTTTTAAGCACATGTCGCATTTTGGAGATGCGACATCAATTAATATATTTTTTTAAGAAAAATTACACTAAGTATTGGATTTATTTTTCTGTCAAGACCTTTTGTATTTATAAATACATAGTAACTAGAGTGTTAGAGTAATAAATATCATTTAACCAAACATTACTGATTAATCACAAGAATGAAGAGTCACGACACATAAAGGAATCAGAACATAAATAATTAAACAAGCTATGTTTGGCATACAGACAAATTGTTTGGCAAAAAAAAGGTGGAAAATGTACTAAAAATATAGATAAATTGTTTGGCATAACACAACATTTCAGAGACTGAAAGTGCATAAATCTAATACAGCAATGCTTCAATCATCATCTTCACACAGGTCAGTTTGTTCTTCATGTCCTTCATCTTGCTCTTAGCCATCATTATTTAGATCGATCCAATCATCTTCCTCGTCTTCTTCCTCCTCCTCGTCTGGAACATGAGGAGGTACATATTGTCGCCTAATCACATGTGCACGACGAGTACCATGACGACCACGGCCACGAAGACCACCACGTGCTGAAGTGCTTGGTTGTGCTTTTGGTTGACTCCTTCTAGGACGAGAACCTTCATATGTTTGAGAAGCACATAATGATTCATCAATGACTCTCAGTGTAAGCCCCGATACAACCTCTGGTTCCATGTAAAGACCTGTCATCCATTCACTTGACCAATCTAACTCAAAGAGCAATTGGATCAAAATCTTTTGCTAAATTCCCGAGCCTCCTATTTTTGAATCTCTCCTCAAGTTGCTTGTTGTATTGGATGTAAACAAGCTTGGAAAGTCTATCAACCTCCAACTTATTCCTTCTCTTTGTGTGGATCTGCACATTTATTCAAGTATTACGTAAATTTACAAGTATAAAGTTGGCATTTATATTTGTAAATTTACAAGTGTTTTTGAACATACAAAGTCAAAAGCACTCCAATTGCGTTCACATGAGGAAGATGTGCAACATAGTCCCAAAATACGCTTTGCCACCCGCTTCAAAGCGGGAATGACTTCCATAAGTATCCCACCATTCCACTACACAATAAGTCTACAATGTAAACACATGTTACCATTAAGTCATTCAATATAAAGAATGAAATGTAACTTACATGGTGGTTTTTTTCCCTTTGTCTAATAGCAATTGCCCTGCCAAACATACCACGAGCTCCTTTGTAGACCTCCATTTCAGAGCATATCACGTCTTGTTGATCGGGATCATCAACCATCCTCTCAAGGCAAAATATGAAATCACCTTCATACCTTCCCATCAATGCCTCATTGTTGTCCTTCACTTTATAATAAAATGCAGGATTCAAGAAACATTCTGCACCATACAAAGGACGAGCCATCTGATTATCCCAGCGAGAATCAATAATTTGTAGAATAGGCATGTAATCTGTTTCCTTCCTGCCAAAGTTTTCAATAATCATTTCCTTTGTAGTGTCAAAAGCCCTAGCAATGTATCCCATGGGCGACTTCTCGTCAGCATCCACTAAACGCAGCACAGTAACGATGTGTTGCACAACTCTAAGATAATCTTCAATTTTTTCCCAAAAGCATTCGCCATCACAGTTTCATAGACATATTTCCCATCCTGTATCTTCGACCAAGAACTAGTGTTCCACACCTCAGAAATAAACAAAGATGCCAAAGCTTTCCTTTGTTTGAGCAAACTAGTAAGGGTCAAGTAGTTGGTAGCAAAGCGGGTAACTCGGCTTCTAGACAGCTCTTGGTGATCCTCACTGAATTGTAGAAACGCTTCATGCAACCGAATATGCTGGTAAATATACGTTGTTACTTTTCTGGTCCTCTTGATAACTCCTGCAAATTTCTGTAACTTGGAAATATCCTCAAGCATCAGATCCAGGCAGTGTGCAGCACATGGAGTCCAAAAGAGGTTTTTCCTCTTCTCCATCAGTAATTTTCCTGCTAAAACAAAATTGCTTGCATTGTCGGTGACAACTTGTACAACGTTCTCCTCACCCACCATCTCCACAGCCTCGTCTATCAATTTGAACACATACTCCCCGGTGTGTACATCGGATGTTGCATTCTTTGCATAAATAAAAAATGACCCTTCTGGAGAATTAACAAGGAAGTTAATCAGACTTCGTTGTCGTTTATCAGTCCATGCATCACACATAATCGTGCATCCATATGTCCTCCAATGGCTTTTATGCTTCACCTGCAAATCTTTGATCCTTGCATATAATCTTTCAAGTAGGGGCTTTCGCAATTGGTGATAAGATGGAGGATCAAATCCTCTCCCAGCTTGGACAATAGCCTCCACTGCCACCTCAAAAGCTTCTCGTTGTGCAACATTAAAAAGGGATGCCACATGTATAGAATAGCTCAGCTATGGCATTGTATGCCACCTGTGTAGCATCCTTTTTTAAAGCAAACTCAATTGTAGTTTGTTGTGCTTCACCACGATCCCTTGCTGCCTTCCTTTGTGCCACAACCTCCCATGGGCTAGCAGAACTAAACGAGTCCATAAGACCCTTGCCGTGTGGATCCTTCCGTACAGATGACCTATTTGCAGAACATGAACCAGAACCAGATTTAACGTTTTTACCTGTTGTTGCCGTAGGATTTGAGTCATCCAAGATGACTACATGTTCACCATGATCACCATCATCTGCATCTGGAATGTTTGAATCAACTCCACTATATCTGTAATCAACGACTATCTTCCTCTTCTTGTTACGATTTTTGAAGTCAGCCATTTCTTTCTTAATCTCCACAGTGGCTTTTGGACACATAGATACATCTCGATAACCACCAATCAAGTGTTCTTTCTGCCTTTTGATTCCACCATTAGTAATGTGGCCGCATAATGCACATTGCACCTTATTCTTGTCTAGTGTATTTGGTCAAAAGAGTACTTCCAACCGGGATCCTTCGACGCCGCTTTCAAGCATGGATCATTCATCTTGTCGGTGAAGCGGGGATCAATTTCTCCAGGCCTTTGCACAGTAGACGGGGTTGGTGTAGTAGTGGGATTAGGAATGGCATCCCCATCCAAGGATTCCATTGAAGTCATTCTACAATGGGAGAGCAAGAAAACGCAGGGAGGCTGCTAGAGGAGAAGGGAGGCCACTGGAGGAGGTAGGGAGGTCGCCGGAGGAGGAGGGAGGCCGTTGGAGGAGGAGGGAGGCCGTTGGAGGGGGTAGGGTGGCCGCTGGAGGAGGAAGGAGGCCGTTGGAGGAAGAAGGTGTCCGTTGGAGGAGGTAGGGACTCGGGAGGACGTCGGAGGAGGATGGAGGCCGTCGGAGGAGGAGGGAGCCCGCTGGAAGAGGTAGGGAGGCGGCCGCGGAGGAGACAGGGACGATGCAAGGGGTGTCTCTGCTAAACAGGGTAATGAGGGTCAGGTCGCATGCAGTGGGGTAATACGGGGTCGAACGGGTATATCGTATTTCCAATAAGCAACATGTGTATCGCAATTTGAAAATGCGTTATGTATATCGCAATTTATAAATGCGTTATTTATATTGCATTTTGAAAATGCGATATATGTGTAATACGCATAAAAAAAAGGTCGCCTAGGCGGCGCCCAGGCGTGCCTTGACGACCATGCGACCCAAGGCGTGCGCCATTTTTTTTATGAAAGCAAGGCGTGCTTTCTAGGTGCACGGCTTGGGGTGCCTGGGCGCCTAGGCGCGCCTAGGCACGTGCCTTAACAACACTGGCGGTACCATACCTCTCCAACCGGCCGCATCTTGTCAGCAGCAAGAGCCCCCCCACCCCATCGGGGGCAACTGCATATCCTAGCACGCAGTACAGGGGCGAGCGACGATGCTCCATCGGGCGCCGCCCTTTCACCAGGGGGCTTCTCCTTCTGCTAATAGTTGGCGCAACCCCCCTGCTCCTCGACGCGAGCCGCAAGTAGACCCTTCTTCTCCCACTCCAGGATCGCGGCGGCGCGTTCCCTGCGCCTCCCGCACACAGGTGCACATCTCAGGCGACCTCGCAGCCCAGAGCCGATCGCGCGCACCCTCCAGCTATCTTTCCGATCTTCGCGCGGCTTTAGGCCTCCTCGTGGGTGGTGCGCGGTTGACAGGGCATGCACTAACACGGGGCGGCTCGCGTGGGAAGAGGGTTCCCATTGGGGGAACCCAAAAAACCCCCAAAAAGGTTGCGTTCTGGCGGGCCCTGAAAAAAAATGAATGAGTTTTTTGTAAAGGCCCAAGTGGACCGTTATTTGCGAAAAGAAAGGGGAGGAGAGGGCGAGTGTTCATGTCCAATTGAGCCTGTCTTGTATAAAAAAAAGGATAGAGAGGAGTTTGTTTAAAAAAAAGAAGCGCGTACATAAAAAAATCGTACGCGATTTCAAAAATAAAAATGCAAAGCCAAAAAAAAGAGAGAAAGCTCAACGGCTTAATAAAAAATATTTTTCAAAAAAAAGTTGTGACGGCTTTAAAAAAATGATGAAAAGCCGCAAGAAATGTTTCGAGTATATTCATGTTTTGTTCCCCAATTTTCTTTGTCTTCTCCCAACTTGGTCAACGTCCATGTCATTTCGACAAGTATGGGAGAAAGGGGGAGTATTATTTGGAGTCACATGTCTTGTTGCAGGTCCAGATATCAGATGCAAACCAGCCAGATGTTCTCAGATTCTACAATTCTTCGGTTGATCAGACTCGACGATTGATTCCGAGTCGCCAGTTTCAGACACACACGAGTTTGCAGTCATTTTCATATGAGCACATGTTTGCCATCTTTTGTAGTGGTCCCCATCTTTCTTATTGCTGTTCGGCCAGAGTTTTCATGTGAGCCATAGGGACTCTAGAGTAGAGGACCATTCCCTATGCCATGTTGGCAAGGGTTTTCATGTGGTATCATAGGTACACCAGAGCAGTGCACCATTCTCTGTGCCAGATGGGAGAGACCCAGTTCTCCGACGAAGATACTTTTTCAGACTCCATTCTCCAGTGACCGTGGACTCCGAAGAGGATTGCACAGTCACGGCCTTTTTCCAGTTCGACCCTTTTCAGAGATGGAGCAGTTGCCCACATTATTGTGACGGACCAGAGTACTTCGATGAGAAGACTCATTTTCCAGTTGCAGTGACTCTGACAGGCGCAGTTCTGAGCACATGCTCTCTGACGAGGAGATTCAGCAGATTCACACTCCGGCCCGTTCGTCCTCCTTACCTGCACGGCATGAGAAGCAACGTCCTCGACAACAGCAGTTGTGCGCGTTGGGTTGATATTGTTTGTAGTGTCATGTAGTGTTGAGTTGAGTTTCTTTCTGTTTGTCCAAGCTGAGCATTGCATGCTCCATCTTGAGGGGGTGTGTTGGAGTATTCGTGTATGCACCATATTGAGTTGTAGCAGGGTAAATGGATCCTGGAGAAGATCCATTTACCCCATCCAGTGTTTAGTCCCACATTGTACATCGGTGGGACTTGGAGGCTCTGGAGAGGCTTTATAAGGAGCCCCAGACCTCCTGTATCTTTTGAGAAAAGCAATAGAAGCACATGCCCCTCTGAGGGCTTCTCTCGTGGTTTCATCCCGCTCCTCATGGAGTAGGGTTCCACGTTAAAATTCCGTGTTCTTCATGTTTATTCTTCTTTATTCTCTGATTCCGCTTCCGCTTTCTATTTCTTAACAGAGGGGAATAGTGCCCCCGTTTTCTCACATATTTGTTGGACTAGAGGGAGTTGAGTTTATGGCGTTGTTAGAGTTCATCTCCACAGTGAAGGTGCCTTATAATGGGCCCCTTCACTGGACATGGGTGGATGGCTACTGTTCAGGTGGGAAGGCATACACGACCTTATACACAACTATCGCCTTTGATGAGTTGATCCATGTATTGTCTCCACAGAGTTCGATCAGATCTGGGTGTGGAGGTTCCTGCTACAGGGCAAGGTGTTCCGCTAGTTATTGCGGCATGACCTTGTGATGTCGGAGGATCGGAGGGACATATTGTTTCGAGGTGTAGACAATAGAGTTCTTTTGATGCACTTATTCTTTTATGAAGTTTCTCTGGGGCTGTGTGGGCGAGGATGAAAATGGACATGGTTGCCACAGATATTGCCTCGAACTTTTTTGGATTCCACATATCAATCTCGTGCTGGGGAGGATTTTGTTATGATCTAGGCGGCTGCCATTCTATGTGCTTTGTGATTGGCCAGAAATGGGGTGATTTGTCGACTGTTCTATGTAGATAATGTTATAGACTTTGCCATAATTCTGCGTGATTCCCTGTCCTTGTAAATTTTACTCGTAGCTTGTGAATATAATGTTTTCTGGGTGGGCGTATTCTCAGCGCAGCACTCTTTTTCCTTTTAAAAAGAGATATGACACTCAACCTGGTGAGAAGTTATAATGCTGCCACCTTTATTGTAGATCATGCAGTCAATGACAGGAATGCTGAACTTATGATATAATTTTGTTTTCTAATTTTTTAACACTGTGAAGAAACATAGGAGCTAGATCGAAATCTGACAGTATCAGGGAGGCCCTCCACGTAAATTATGATGTTTAGGATTTTCCATCACTTTTATGACCTTCGGGCCATTGACCTTTGCAAATATCTGCTTTTTCCTTTTAAATAATCCACAATATTTTCATTCTAGTATTTGAATGTATTTGATTTGATATTTTTGTCCCTTTTGAAAATATATACTTCTAATTATGATAGATTTTAAACTGTTTAAAATAAGAGTGCAGGTTTTTGATGAATGCGCTGAAGGCAAAAGAATTCTATCGCCGAGATGTCCAGTATATCGTTCGGGATGGAAAAGCATTAATTATCAATGAGGTACTCTCTGACCGAGCATGGTGTTTGAGTGTTGGTTATGATATCTCATGAGTGGTAACTAAGGGTGGTGGGATTTTCTTGTGGTGAAGGGTGTGGCCCTGTCATAATATATTTTCAGTCTATTTTTAGTTCCACCATCTATATAAATGGGCTATAAGATTTTCTTTTTCTGCCTCCACAGTAACTTTGTGTTTCTCCACTAAAATCCCATGCAACAAGCTTGTTTCTACCTCTTCCTCTATCTATTTTCAACCATAGGGATTTTTATATTTGCATCAAATGGTGATTGGATCGTCCTTACAATTCAACGATCTTGTTTTATATTGGAGTATTACATTCAATGAAAATGTGTGCATTACGACTTGTAGTGGACTCATATAGGCAGAAAGTAAAGATTTTTTTCATATCATGCTTTGCAGTACAACTATAGTTAGATTCGTTGTTAGAAGATGTGTATACCTCCACTGAACTGGAGCATGCCACAACCTCCATACACGACGCCGTCGATAACAAAAAATGAAGAAAAAAATATAAGTTTCTATACATTATCGTTTCTCTATCACAAAACCTATACAAGACAAATCTAAAGGTTACAAAGAAGAAAAAAGGGAAGAAGAAGCCTCCCGGGATGCTGTCCAGAGAGTTTTCAAGCCACAACATCCCCCTTCAACGAGAGCGAATCCTCTACATGTAGCCGCACCCCTGGCACAACGCCCTCCTCCAACATTGCTTCCACCTCTTGTAACATCCGGAATCTACATAAAACCGGACCCGAACCGATTTGGGTTCGATTAACCCAATAAAGTTATCTGACAACATTAGATAACCTAAATCGACCAATTGATTATGAATCAAAAGTTGTTCGGGCGAAATCAACCAAAAATCGGCCGCTTCGTAATGCGCACCGTGAAAAAGCCGCGTTGCAAGTTCGGAAATCGCAAAACGAACCGAGACCGTCATGAGATCCGATTCGACGAAAGAAGACCAACGGAATTGACCGTTCGTCAATCGGAGATTGTTTGATATTTTAAATCCACAATATTTAATCTTAAACAAAAACCGTATCCGAAAATTTCGGCTATTCAAAACCCGATCGAAAATATATCAATATTATACTCATTTTGATCGTCATTTTGTGACGATCAAATCGAGATATTGCGCATCGAAATCCGAGATCCGAGGTGCAAATTCGGTCAACTTTAAGTATATCTGATAAAGATAGTTTTTGGTTGAAAATAAAAATATAATAAATATTTTTTTCTACAGTTTGCTGTAGCCAACTTGTTGCAGTAAATATATATAAATATATATAATGAATAATAAAAATATTATGGCATCATCATGCTGACATCAGCATGATGATGTCACCAATGAGGTCATATTGATAATGTTGTATTATAAAAAAATATGGATGGAGGAAGGTTCCAGGAACCTTCCTCATCCCAACTTTCCCCTTCTCTATTTAAGCTCATTTCCAACGTCACTTTCTAGTCTTCTTCTTAACTTTCCCATTTCGTCTCTCCTATCTCTTTCCCTTCCTATCATTTCTTTCCTATTTCTCCCAAATCCTCAAATCAGCCTTAGCCGTAGAAGACATCTCCAGCAACCTTCTCCCCTGTTGCGTGGCTACCAATTTCAAATTTTGTGGGAAGACCCCATTCTGCTGCTAATCCAAGCAGCTGGGCTGCTCTCCAGCAAGCCAATTTCCCCCTTTTGCAGTTGCTGAAATCTCAATTTCAGCCAAAGTCCAGCCAACACTTGCATGCAAGATCTTCAAATTGAAGGATCAAATAGGTACATCCCCCTCCTCTTATTGCTGCCAGGCATGGGTATTTGAATCTAATTTTTTTCAACCAATTTCTACATGCAAGATCTGTACTTTTCTCCAATTTGGGTATTTGAATATATTTTTTTTCAACCAATTTCTGCATGCAAGATCTGTAATTTTCTCCAATTTGGAGATCTTATGTACAACCCTATACTCCTTTTGTTGTCATACATGAAATTATTATACATTTTGATCTTTAGTTAACTATGACACCCTGAATATAGTATAAATCATGCATACCCAAAAAAATTCTGCTCATAAATTTCATCCTTATTTCAAGATGGCATCCCGACTATAATAATCATGCATGCACCATCTCCAGCTCTTTTTATTACCATCTTGGGTACATATACCCACTTAATCGGATATCAAATCCTTAACTCCAAATTCATGATTGAAAAGGATAGTGACAAATTTGACATTTATGAAAATAAAAATATTATACCCCCATAATAAAAACCTATTACTTGCTCTTTAAGATTTTCCTGTGTATACCAAGTCATATTTTCATAACTGAAATTTCTAAAATAGTTCTCAGATTATAACTAAAGAAAATATGCCATTTATCATTCTAATTATTCCATAAAATTACCGTGTAGGTTATTAGAGATTCATAGAACATTTTTTTTGTCTCTCATGTTCTTTCAATTATCTTTAGGATGTCTATTGTTTTGGGAATCAGTTACTGTTTTGGAAAACTTTAATTTATATAGTATTCTGATAGGTTAATGATTTTATGATAACCACATGCTGCAGTTATAAATTAACTATCTGAAACCATAACAAGGGATTTACAAATTTTAGTGATGAATGTTGTGGCTAAATTGTACATTTGTTAGTTGAAATTGTATTCTCAATTTTTTTTTAAAAACTACTATGCACTAAGAAAGAAGTCTCACCGTAAATTAGCATATGTAGAGGTGTTTTAACTTGCTAAACATTTCCAACTCCGGTAATATTTTAATCTTTCTAGAAAAGTTATTATAAATTGTACCGGAATTTTATTTGGACGAACTTGTTAGGCATTAAAATAAACTAAATATGTTACTATCGATACCAGCAAGAAGCATGTCTCCAGCCCTGGATACATAAAATTCTAACATAAGATACGGATTGTGATTTAGATGTAATATATGAACGAATCAGAAATTTCAATACATGATGCAGATGATGTATAGTCTTGTCTGGTCAAAAGTGTAGATAAGTGAGATTGATACAACTCAACTCTGTATTAGTCTCTTTTTGTTATTTTTAATTCCAATCAATGTTTCATAATTCCTTATCTGAATATTGATATAATTTCGTATCAAAATACCGATATAATACAAGAACATATATCTCTCTAATTATGCATATACTCATATGTTTGTGTATATATATATATATATATATATTATACATGTGAGTTGTAAGAAATCCTATAGAAGTTAATTGCTGAAGTAAATTCTCGTAAATAATAATAATAATAATAATAATAATAATAAGAAGAATATCTGTATATGTAAATAAGGTACATATAGGGGTACGGATACCGTTTCTTAGAAGCCTACAAATAATTAATATATATATGGAGCTATTATCTATGAATCATCTCAAACATGATTATATCATCAAAGCTAACTTGTGACCATAAAGTTAGATCATCTTCATGGAATCATCCCTTAGATATACTCTATTATCTATGGATCACTGTCAATAAGATAAATGACCAAGAGATATAGATCTGTATGATTACCACAAAAAGAATTGAGAAAGAGATGAATTGGCAAGGAAATGATGATAATCTTGAATCAATCAGATTATAAATTAATATGCTGGTCACGGTGAACCTTACACTTGACCATGCGAGGGCGCGATGACCCTCAACTGGGCGGAGGAAAGGAAGCCCAGTTTGGACAGCGGCCGCCAAGTGCGCGGGTCTAGGATCCCAGTCCCTTTTCGGTTTTTACGCGAGCTCGCAGTATTTTTATGCCTCGTTGGGATCCCGACTTTAGACCAGTTACGCTGACCATCTGTTTAGGATACCCAGGCGGGGGATCCTTGGTTTTCAGTTTTACGTACAAGCTCGGTTGCCTGTTACCGGTTGGGCTGTTTTTCTAGAGCGACTTTTCCGGGAAGTCCCTCTCACCCGTCTCAGTGGCATAGTTTGGGAGTAGACCTATCCCTCTATTGGACCGTCCTTCCAATTAGGGGGCGAGACGGAAGAGCCCTTTTGTAGGCTTCTTCACCGCTTGAGTTTATTTCCGTCAACAGACTTGGCGATGCTACATCCAGATCATCCATATCTAAATCTACATCATCTAGAGTTACATTTGAGACTGTTGCACTGAGGTTTGAAGAGATTGATCCTACATCCAGATCATCCATCCCATCTCTATATCCACATCATCTAGAGTTACATCTGAGACAGTTGCACTTAAGGTTTTAAGAGATTAGAATTAAAGTTGAGTAGATGGAAAAGACGATAATCTGATTCGAAATCTCATTAAGGTAGTGGACGTGTTGGGAACTTAGTTAGGATGCATTATACTACACCGCATGCCTACGGAGGCACCCCAACCCTAAGACATTCCTCAAGTCTTAGAGTCATAGTGTGAGGTTCCACACGAACAATGACCAAAGACTATCCACTAGACTTAAGAAATAAATAAATCGTTATGTCTTTTCATCTCATATTTTCCCTCATCAAAATCCACAAATATGATATGAGAATAAAATATACATACTGATCAATTAGTTACCATAGAAATTTGCTCATTTGGGAAATGTTGGGATAATGACTGATCATGAGAGGTGTTTACTAGAAATTTGGAAACCTTTTTCATTTGCAAGTAGAATTAAATTTTAATCTGAGTTGTTCCTGCCTCTCTACTTGCTAGCTTTTGATCATAATAAATGCCTGCTATTTTATATAAGTTTTTGGGTGGTACCAGCAACCGCCTCTTCTTTCCTAACATGTTTGGCCGGCAAACAGCCTGCAGTTCAGTAGCAGCTCAGTAACTATACATGCTTCATGGAGATAGAGTATACACTAGAAGGTATGATTTACTTTGTCTCAGTTTTTGTTCAGACAATGATGTAAATGCTTCCCCTTCTTTTCTCTTATGTACTACATTTTGGGATATATTGTGTATACTGACAGACATTGTACATGATGTAAAAATATATGGAAATTAATGAAAAGAATTTTGGTGCGATTTGTCTCTTTTACTTGTGGTTATGTGTTGGAAATGAATGTCATAATTGCGTGAAAAATTTTCCCTGTTATTGTGCGACGGGTGCGATCAAATGTGAATGAATTATTGCGAAATGCGCGTAAACGGGTACCCGGATCCTGAGGGGTTCACAAGTTTGGTATCTGAGCAGTGGTACCCCGATACGCACATTCGCAGTATTTTAATTCCGATCGCATTAAGTTCTCAGATAGCGGCAGTCTTCTGACTTGTCGTGAGTATAAGAAGGGAAATATGACATTCAGATTCAATAACCACAGATGTCACCAATTTCAGTAATTTTCATATTATGTCCCAAGAAGAGAAAAAGTATATATCATTTTATCTGCGAACAATAAATTTTATGATTAATAAATGGTTCTCATTTAAAGCCATGTCATCCTGACCAGACTAGGAGATGACTAACCAACTAGCACATATACCGACTACTCTTATCGACCTTTCCACGTTCTATTTGATTCTGGTGTGACACACTCCTTTCTTACTTCGAGTCTACTAGCTTCTTTAGGAAGAGTTGCAGAGACACTATCTTCTTCATATCACATTCAAGGGCCAGGTGGCCAGTTGTTATCATTTCCCTGATAGTCAGGCACTTGCTGGTACTGATTGGCTGTCACGAGATGATCGCAGATTGTCTACTCCTACATATTGATGAGTTCGACTTGATTTTGGGCATGGATTTGCTATCTACCCATCATGCACTGATTGATTGCTTTAGGAAGAAGATTGTCTTCAGGATTCCAGATCTACCCGAGTTCATCTTTGAGGGTACTATACATGACTCCACCATGGAGTACATTCCAGTGTTGCGAGCCCAACGACTTGTTGATCAGGGTTGTAATTCATACCTTGCATTTGTTCGGGAGGTATCTGATCAGGAGCCGATGGCACATGACATTCGAGTAGTGTCAGAATATCCAGATGTATTTCCTGATGAACTACCAGGATTTACCTCTTGAGAGAGAGATCGAGTTCGAGATCACATTACTACCAGACACCCAGCCCTCGATGGTTCCTTACCGTATGGCACCAGCTGAGTTGAGGGAGCTGAAGGTACAGTTGCAGGAGTTACTTGATTTGGGATTCGTGAGACCGAGCACTTCACCTTGGGGTGCTTCGGTTTTATTTGTCAAGAAGAAGGATGGATCCATGAGACTGTGTATTGACTACAGGCAACTGAACAAGAGAACGGTGAAGGACCGTTATCCTTTGCCACGTATCGATGATTTGTTTGACCAGCTCCAGGGATCTTCGATTTTCTCGAAGATCGATCTTCGCTCCGGCTATCATCAGCTGAGGATTCGCGAGTCGGATATTCCGAAAATAGCTTTCAGGTCGTGCTATGGACACTACGTGTTTGTGCTGATGCCGTTTGGGCTCACCAATGCACCTGCGGCTTTCATGGATATGATGAATAGGATTTTCCGTTCATACCTGGACAAATTTGTGGTGGTGTTCATCGATGATGTGCTCATCTACTCACGGAATGAATGAGATCATACGAATGATCTATGGATTGTCTTAGATACATTACAGGAGCACAAGCTATATGCCAAATTGAGCAAGTTTGAGTTCTGGTTATCCCAGGTCTCGTTTCTCGGGCATGTCATTTCTGGAGCAGGCATTGCAGTTGATCCTGCGAAGATAGATGCAGTTATGTCTTGGGAGCAACCCAAGACTGTCACTCAGATTCGGAGTTTCCTCGGATTAGCGGGCTATTACAGACGCTTTGTCAGCGGATTTTCACGCATTGTTCGCCCTCTGACACGACTGATGCAGAAGGGAGTTTCATTCATTTGGGACGATTCATGTGAGCAGGCCTTCCAGACATTAAAGGAGAGGTTGACTACAGCGCCTATTCTCGCTCTTCCTTCAGGCACTCAGGACTATGCAGTCTATACAGATGCATCTAGAGAAGGTCTACGAGCAATGTTGATGCAGAGAGGCTAAGTGATTACTTACGCGTCACGACAGTTGAGGCCGCATGAGCGGAACTATCACACACATGACTTGGAGTGGCGGCAGTTGTCTTCGCCTTGAAGATCTGGCGCCACTATCTTTATGGGGTGAATTTCGACATTTTCATGGATCACAAGAGTCTGAAGTACATCTTTGATCAGAAGGAGTTGAACATGAGGCAACGTAGATGGTCGAGCTAGTAAAGGATTATGATTGCACGATCTCTTACCATCCCGGTAAGGGAAACGTGGTAGCTGATGCACTTAGCAGGAGAGCACATGCAGAGGGTACAACGAACTGGCTATATACGTGGGATACGCTTGCAGCTTTGAGCGGCTGGCATCTTTGGGAGAGCGCATCCATTTCTACCGCGTGCCTCCTCGATACAGCTGCCTTTGGGATCGTATTGTAGAGGGCCAGAAGACAGATTCTTGGATCCGAGATAGATACATGCACGCCGTCAAGGACGAGGTTGATGATTTTGTTGTGGTAGAGTCCATTTTATGGAAGGTAGGCCGAGTCATTGTGCCCAACGACGAGCAGTTACGCAGAGATATTCTTGATGAGGCACACAGTTCACGGTTATCTATCCATCAAGGCAGCACGAAGATGTACCGTGATTTGCATCGACATTTCTGGTGGGATGGAATGAAACGCGATGTGGCACTACATGTCAGCAGATGCATGACCTGTCAGATGGTCAAGGCTGAGCACAGGAGACCACTAGGATTACTGCAGTCTCTCCCCATTTCTGAGTGGAAGTGGGAGAGCATTTCTATGGATTTTGTCACAGGTTTGTCGAAAACACCAGGTGGCCATGATTCCATATGGGTCAATGTTGATAGGTTGTCCAAGTCAGCCCATTTCATACCTGTTAACACGACTTACACTTCATCCAGATTGGCCAAGCTCTATGTGCAGAACATTATCAGGCTGCATGGTATACCATGAGAGGTGGTGTCTGACAGGGATTCGAGATTTACATCTCATTATTGGCACCAGTTTATGTCAGCACTACAGACAGAGCTGAGGACGAGTTCTGCATATCATCCGCAGACAGATGGGCAGAGTGAGCGCACCATTCAGACGCTTGAGGATCTACTTTGCGCATGCACTTTGGAGTGGAAAGGGTCCTGGAAGGACCATTTGCCTTTGGTGGAATTCGCGTACAATAACATCTATCACTCCAGTATTGGCATGGCACCTTTCGAAGCCCTATACGGGCGGAGATGCCTCACACCTCTCAGTTGGCATGAGGTAGGTGATCATGCTTTATATTCCGTAGATCTCTTGGAGGAGACCGCGAGAGCTTTTGATCTTGTGAGACGGAGGCTTCTGACGGCACAGAACCGCCAGAAGAGCTATGCAGACCGTCGGAGAAGAGATTTGGAGTTCAGGTATCCAATCTTCTTCTCTTTCCTTTATTACAAGTTAACTTAATCTCATATTAATGACATTCCTATCAATTACAGGTTGGAGATTGGGTATTTCTCCGTGTATCTCCCATGAAGGGAGTGCAGAGATTCGGTGTCCGTGGCAAGTTGGCGCCACGATATGTTGGACCGTTCGTGATTCTTGCTAGAGTGGGGAAGGTGGCATATCGAGTAGCCCTTCCTCCATATCTTTCATCTATCCATGATGTCTTCCATATATCCAACCTGAGGAAGTATGTGCACGACCCTCGGCACATCATCAGTTACGAGAATCTCGACGTAGAGCCAGATCTGACTTATGAGGAAAAGCTAGTTCAGATACTTGACCATGCTATGAAAAAGCTTCGCAACAAAGAGATTTCATTGGTCAAGGTTTTGTGGCACCGTCACGGAGTCGAAGAGGCGACATGGGAGACCGACGTCGACATGCGGGCACGATACCCGCAGCTTTTCTGATGTAATCATCAAAACAAGCTTTTGTAATTAGATACCTGATAAATATATGGCTCGTTTTCTCTTTGAGGTTTTTATAGATTTCAAACCCTTTGAGGTTTTTATGGCTACATGGAATAGAAATAAAACACCTAATAGCCTTAACTCGAGTCTCGAGGACGAGACTTCCTTTGAGGTTTTTATATTTGTAACATCCAGAATCTACATAAAACTGGACCCGAACCGATTTGGGTCCGATTAACCCAATAAAGTTATCTGACAACATTAGATAACCTAAATCGACCAATTGATTATGAATCAAAAGTTGTTCGGGCGAAATCAACCAAAATCGCCCGCGTCGTAATGCGCGCCGTGAAAAAGCCGCGATGCAAGTTCGGAAATCGCAAAACGAACCGAGACCGTCATGAGATCCGATTCGACGAAAGAAGACCAAGGGAATTGACCGTTTGTCAATCGGAGATCGTTTGATATTTTAAATCCACAATATTTAATCTTAAACAAAAACCGTATCCGAAAATTTCGGGTATTCAAAACCCGATCGAAAATATATCAATATTATACTCATTTTGATCGTCATTTTGTGACGATCAAATCGAGATATTGCGCATTGAAATCCGAGATCCGAGGTGCAAATTCGGTCAACTTTAGGTATATCTGATAAAGATAGTTTTTGGTTGAAAATAAAAATTTAATAAATATTTTTTTCTACAGTTTACTGTAGCCAACTTGTTGCAGTAAATATATATATATATATAATAATAATAAAAATATTATGGCATCATCATGCTGACATCAGCATGATGATGTCACCAATGAGGTCATATTGATAATGTTGTATTATAAAAAAATATGGATGGAGGAAGGTTCCAGGAACCTTCCTCATCCCAACTTTCCCTTCCCCTTCTCTATTTAAGCCCATTTCCAACGCCACTTTCTAGTCTTCTTCTTAACTTCCCCATTTCGTCTCTCCTATCTCTTTCCCTTCCTATCATTTCTTTCCTATTTCTTCCAAATCCTCAAATCAGCCTTAGCCGTATAAGACATCTCCAGCAACCTTCTCCCCTGTTGCCTGGCTACCAATTTCAAATTTTGTGGGAAGACCCCATTCTGCTGCTAATCCAAGCAGCTGGGCTGCTCTCCAGCAAGCCAATTTCCCCTTTTTGCAGTTGCTGAAATCTCAATTTCAGCCAAAGTCCAGCCAACACTTGCATGCAAGATCTTCAAATTGAAGGATCAAATAGGTACATCCCCCTCCTCTTATTGCTGCCAGGCATGGGTATTTGAATCTATTTTTTTTCAACCAATTTCTACATGCAAGATCTGTACTTTTCTCCAATTTGGGTATTTGAATCTATTTTTTTTTCAACCAATTTCTACATGCAAGATCTGTACTTTTCTCCAATTTGGAGATCTTATGTACAACCCTATACTCCTTTTGTTGTCATACATGAAATTATTATACATTTTGATCTTTAGTTAACTATGACACCCTGAATATAGTATAAATCATGCATACCCAAAAAAATTCTGCTCATAAATTTCATCCTTTTTTCAAGATGGCATCCTGACTATAATAATCATGCATGCACCATCTCCAGCTCTTTTTATTAGCATCTTGGGTACATATACCCACTTAATCGGATATCAAATCCTTAACTCCAAATTCACGATTGAAAAGGATAGTGACAAATTTGACATTTATGAAAATAAAAATATTATACCCCCATAATAAAAACCTATTACTTGCTCTTTAAGATTTTCCTGTGTATACCAAGTCATATTTTCATAACTGAAATTTCTAAAATAGTTCTCAGATTATAACTAAAGAAAATATGCCATTTATCATTCTAATTATTCCATAAAATTACCGTGTAGGTTATTAGAGATTCATAGAACATTTTTACTATCTATCATGTTCTTTCAATTATCTTTAGGATGTCTATTGTTTTGGGAATCAGTTACTGTTTTGGAAAACTTTAATTTATATAGTATTCTGATAGGTTAATGATTTTATGATAACCACATGCTGCAGTTATAAATTAACTATCTGAAACCATAACAAGGGATTTACAAATTTTAGTGATGAATGTTGTGGCTAAATTGTACATTTGTTTATTGAAATTGTATTCTCAATTTTTTTTAAAAAACTACTATGCACTAAGAAAGAAGTCTCACCGTAAATTAGCATATGTAGAGGTGTTTTAACTTGCTAAACATTTCCAACTCCGGTAATATTTTAATCTTTCTAGAAAAGTTATTATAAATTGTACCGGAATTTTATTTGAACGAACTTGTTAGGCATTAAAATAAACTAAATATGTTACTATCGATACCAGCAAGAAGCATGTCTCCAGCCCTGGATACATAAAATTCTAACATAAGATACGGATTGTGATTTAGATGTAATATATGAACGAATCAGAAATTTCAATACATGACGTAGATGATGTATAGTCTTGTCTGGTCAAAAGTGTAGATAAGTGAGATTGATACAACGCAACTCTGTATTAGTCTTTCTTTTTGTTATTTTTAATTCCAATCAATGTTTCATAATTCCTTATCTGAATATTGATATAATTTCGTATCAAAATACCGATATAATACAGGAACATATAATTATGCATATACTCATATGTTTGTGTATATATATATATTATACATGTGAGTTGTTAGAAATCCTATAGAAGTTAATTACTGAAGTAAATTCTCGAAAATAATAATAATAATAATAAGAAGAATATCTGTATATGTAAATAAGGTACATATAGGGGTACGGATACCGTTTCTTAGAAGCCTATAAATAATTAATATATATGGAGCTATTATCTATGAAACATCTCAAACATGATTATATCATCAAACTAACTTGTGACCATAAAGTTAGATCATCTTCATGGAATCATCCCTTAGATATACTCTGTTATCTATGGATCACTGTCAATAAGATAAATGACCAAGAGATATAGATCTGTATGATTACCACAAAAAGAATTGAGAAAGAGATGAATTGGCAAGCAAGTGATGATAATCATGAATCAATCAGAATTATAAATTAATATGCTGGTCACGGTGAACCTTACACTTGACCATGCGAGGGCGCGGTGACCCTCAACTGGGCGGAGGAAAGGAAGCCCAGTTTGGGCAACGGCCGCCAAGTGCGCGGGTCTAGGATCCCAGTCCCTTTTCGGTTTTTACGCGAGCTCGCAGTGTTTTTACGCCTCGTTGGGATCCCGACTTTAGACCAGTTACGCTGACCCTCTGTTTAGGATACCCAGGCGGGGGATCCTTGATTTTCAGTTTTACGTACGAGCTCGGTTGCCCGTTACCGGTCGGGCTGTTTTTCTAGAGCGACTTTTCCGGGAAGTCCCTCTCACCCGTCTCAGTGGCGTAGTTTGGGAGTAGACCTATCCCTCTATTGGACCGTCCTTCCAATTAGGGGGCGAGACGGAAGAGCCCTTTTGTAGGCTTCTTTACCGCTTGAGTTTATTTTCGCCAACAGACTTGGCGATGCTACATCCAGATCATGCATATCTAAATCTACATTATCTAGAGTTACATTTGAGACTGTTGCACTGAGGTTTGAAGGGATTGATCTTACATCCAGATCATCCATCCCATCTCTATATCCACTTCATCTAGAGTTACATCTGAGACAGTTGCACTTAAGGTTTTAAGGGATTACAATTAAAGTTGAGTAAATGGAAAAGACGATAATCTGATTCGAAATCTCATTAAGGTAGTGGACGTGTTGGGAACTTAGTTAGGATGCATTATACTACACCGCATGCCTACGGAGGCACCCCAACCCTAAGACATTCCTCAAGTCTTAGAGTCATAGTGTGAGGTTCCACACGAACCAAGACCACAGACTATCCACTAGACTTAAGAAATAAATAAATCGTTGTCTTTTCATCTCATCTTTTCCTTCATCAAAATCCACAAATATGATATGAGAATAAAATATACATACTGATCAATTAGTTACCATAGAAATTTGCTCATTTGGGAAATGTTGGGATAATGACTGATCATGAGAGGTGTTTACTAGAAATTTGGAAACCTTTTTCATTTGCAAGTAGAATTAAATTTTAATCTGAGTTGTTCCTGCCTCTCTACTTGCTAGCTTTTGATCATAATAAATGCCTGTTATTTTATATAAGTTTTTGGGAGGTACCAACAAGCGCTGACGCCTCTTCTTTCCTAACATGTTTGGCAGGCAAACAGCCTGCAGTTCAGTAGCAGCTCAGTAACTATACATGCTTCCTGGAGATAGAGTATACACTAGAAGGTATGATTTACTTTGTCTCAGTTTTTGTTCAGACAATGATGTAAATGCTTCCCCTTCTTTTCTCTTATGTACTACATTTTGGGATATATTGTGTATACTGACAGGCATTGTACATGATGTAAAAATATATGGAAATTAATGAAAAGAAATTTTGGTGCCATTTGTCTCTTTTACTTGTGGTTGTGTGTTGGAAATGAATGTCATAATTACACGAAAATTTTCCTTGTTATTGTGCGACGGGTGCGATCAAATGTGAATGAATTAGTACGAAATGCGCGTAAACGGGTACCCGGATCCTGAGGGGTTCACACCTCTCCTCGCATGCCATGACACTACTCCACCCGCTTTCCCTTGAGCGCCACTTCTCCCATCTACGCTACATCCCACACAAATAGAACCACCACCTTCCCTGACGCCAACATTCCAACACTGCTATAGCCACTGTCTCCATCACCCCTCTTGCACTAGCACCTGCACCACCCTCCACCGCCCAATACCCTCGCCTAGGGATGCAAACGGATGGATACCGATACAGATACTTGTATTATCATGTCCTTTTTCGTATTGAATAAAAATACAAATATTGACGGATATTAAAACTATCTTACCACATCCTTAAAAAAAGATACAGATGTAAAACTGATGATGATCACATACAAGTAATGTTAGAAATACTCTATAGAATCGAATTAAATATATACGAATTGGATGGAAAACATATGATATAAATTTACTAAATGTGTTTGTATCATAAAAAATATACAAATATAGTAAAAGAAGGTACAAAATTATGTTATATAGGGTTAAAAATAATCTATGACTATATTTATATACGAAAATGGATATACGGATATAAATGCTTGTGGATATCAAAACAATATCCCTATCCATATCCATTTGAAAACGAATACATATACATATGTCAAAATATGTATAAATGGATACAATGACGGATCGGATACGGTTATATCCATAACCGTTTGCATCCCTACCCTCGCTGCCATCACTACCTTAGTCCTCCAGCCTCTACTCCTAGTGTTGCTACATCTACTTAACCCCATCACCTCCAAACCATCATGAGCTCGCGATATTGCTGCCATCTTCGCTCCTTGAGGTGGCCCCATTGCTGCCCTAACGTTAAGGGCTTCCACCATTGCCACCACTCAAACCTTCGACCTACCGTCACAGCCCACTTTTGGGTTTTGGCAGAGCAACACCATCGCGACTATGACTAGAGGCCAGATCACTGTCAAGTAGATCACCTTTTTTTGATTCCGAATCCACGAGCCTCGTATCATCATTGCCATCGACTCAGGAAACTTTAGCAGTGAATATAAGAAGGGTTGATGGCTTTCTTCTAGTTGCTTATTTATTCCCAAGAAAATTAGAAAAATATCTTGGGAAAATTTAAAGATGTTCCTTCACCTAAAGGTCTTTACTTAAAAGTTAAAGGGAACTTGAGAACATAGTTCCTTTATGTGAAGGGTTATGAATTTGCGTTTTCGTTCCCTTGAGGAATAAATATAACAATAACAATGCTGAGGAAAGAGGTGGACACCAACTTCTCCAATTAGGATTAGGATAGTTAGACTTTATTGTATAAGGACATTGGGGCTAATATCAGTTTTCTCATCTCCCCTCATCGTGGAATAATACTCTGCTAATAGTCACCTTAGGATCTTTGACATATTCCTAACAAATGAATACATAATCCACAGTGCATTTCTTTTGCCGCAAATGGTGCAACACCTCATTGGTAATCCTTGTACAAGGATAGTCACGATCTGTGACTTTACAAGCATATTATTACACTTCTAAAACACCTATATGTCCTTTTTATGTTCATGCTCCATCTCACGTGCATAGACGACACAGATGCTTTATGCTCGAAGATCATAATTAGTCCCATCGAGCTTAATGATTTTTGCAAAAAAATGTTTTTCATCCTTTTTAGAATACATATAAGTGGGTAATTGGATCTTCAAGGATCCAATTGTTACATGCACTCATGTTAGTCCCGCATTATGTAATGGTTGGATTTGGTCATAGTGATGGGGCTATATAAGAAGCCCTACAACCCATTGAGAGAGTTGAATAGAATATCAACTCCGTGAGGCATTTTCCCATGGTTTCATCCCCTTAGGGAGTAGGGTTCCACTAAAAAATCTCAGTGTTCTTTATAGTTCATATTTGTTTATCTCTGATTATTTGCTTCCACATTCTGTTCTACATGGTATCTGTTGGAGTATTTGTTATGTGCATCAGTGGTGGGACTTGGAGGCTCTGGAGAAGCTATATAAGGAGCCCCAGACCTCCTGTATACATTGAGAAAAGCAATAGAAGCATATTCCCCTTTGAGGGCTTCTCCCGTGGTTTCATCCCACTCCTCACGGAGTAGGGTTCCACGTTAAATCCCGCGTTCTTCTTTAATGTTTATTCTTTTTCCATGTTTTCGCTTCCGCTTCCTATTTCTTAATATGGTATCAGAGCGGGATGATTCTCGAGGATTTCGTGTTCTTGTTTTATTCGAGATTCGATCGATTTTAAAGATGCAGTTATTGCTTGAAGATTATTTTTATGGAGTGATTTGTTCAAGTCAAAGTTCTAAGGTTTCTTGTTTAAAACCCTAATTGCTGCAAGAAGATCATGTATTTCTGAAGATTCGAAGATCAAAATCGTCATCAATATTCCGTATTTAAGGTTCAGTTTCAGGGTTCAATCTTCGGAACTCTTATTCGTGGAGGAACCTCCAGATCGCCGCAGTTTCTAGAGAGGGGTTTCCAGCCTTGTTCGTGCACAAACTGTTCACGACCCTAGCGGCGCGTGACTTCTCCCCGCGCAATCTCCATCCCCACAGGCGGCACACCTCCAGATTCCCCTCCTCATGCATTCAGATCGCAACGCATGCATGCACGAATGCTCTTTCTCGGCAGGCCGTTAGCAGCCCAGAAGACGCTTCCAGACCTTATGCGATATCCAGGCGCTTCGCACGCTCCTGCAGCATCGCCGCACCTCCCTTGCCTAGGCAACGAAGCCCTTCCTCCTGTCGAGAAGCCTCAGGCGCAGACAGCAACGAGACCTAAGCCACCCTCCCTGCGGCGACAGTAGACGATGCAGCACCGCCCCCAGGGGACGGTACCCTGACGCGTACCCCCCAGCCTCCAGACGATGCCCAGGAACACCCGCTTAAGGCGGCGCGAGCCTCCAGCGACCTCCTTTGCTTCTGGCGGCGAGCCTAAAGACACTAGGCCTTCGTGCGAGATCTCCAGCCCATGCGGAGCTCCAGTCAGATCTCAGGTGTGGCTCCTCCACCCCTTGCGGCTGCATCTCCAGGATGGCGGCGGCTCCATTTCATCCGGGCGGTGGCAGTTATCCTCTTCGAAGACGGGGTTCCCGCAAGTGGGAACCCTAAAGGAGGGGCGACGCAAATTTTTTTCTCTCATGGGCGCTAACGGGGGGCCAATGGCCCTTTCTTTATATATACATAAAAAATGATTGTAAAGCCAAAGGGGGCATGCCGAGTATGTAAAAAAAATAAAAAATAGAGGAAGTCAAGTTATGCAAAAAAAAAGAAAAAGGCGCATACAATTAAAAAACCGTATGCAAAGGGAAAATCTTTGGATGGCTATTAAAAAAATGGAAATAGCCGGAAGAAAAATTGCAAGAAAAGCCGTAAAAAAATTATTGAAATGGCTTAAAAAAATGTGACGACTTAAAAAAAAGGAAAAGTCGCAAGAAGTTTTTTAAATGTTCATATTTACCCCTATTCATCTTGTCTTCTCCCAACTTTGTCGATTTCTCTGTTTTCCGACAAGTATGGGAGAAAGGGGGAGTATATGTAGAGTCACAGGTCTATTCCATGATCCAGATTCAGATGCAGATATTCCAGACCAGTCAGATTTCAAACTCTACAGTTTTCAGATAAAAATTTTCCATGCGCAATTTCAGACTCGATGTTCAGATTCCGAGTCCACAGGTGTGATGCGTAGATTCAGACTCAACACTCAGATTGGTCAGAGTCCCAGTTCGAGGCACTTCATGTTGAGAGGCCCATTTCCGACTTCTCCAGAGAGAGATTCATTTTCAGGCACGCATATGTTTGCGGTCATTTTCAGATGAGAACATGTTTGCCATCTTTTGTAGTGGTCTCCATCTTTCTTCTTGTTGTTTCGGCTAGAGTTTTTATGTGAGCCATAGAGACTCCAGAGTAGAGGACCATTCCCTATGCCATGTTGGCAAGGGTTTTCATGTGGTATTATAGGTACATCAGAGTAGTGCACCATTCTCTGTGCCAGATGGGAGAGACCCAGTTCTCCGACGAGGAGACTTCTTTCAGACTCCATTCTTCAGCGATCGTGGAGGACTCCGACGATGATTGCACAGCCACGACCGTTTTCAGTTCGACCCTTTTTCTGATATGGAGTAGTTGTCCACATTATTGTGGCGGGACAGAGTACTCCGACGAGGAGACTCATTTTCAGTTGCAGTGACTTTGACAGGCGCAGTTCAGAGTACATGCTCTCCAACGAGGAGATTCAACAGACTCACACTCCAGCCTATTCGTCCTCACCTGCACGGCATGAGAAGCTACGTCCTCGACAACAATGGTTGTGCGCGTTGGGTTGATATTGTCCATAGTGTCCTGTAGCATGGGTTGAGTTTCTTTCTGTTTGTCCAAGTTGAGCATTGCATGCTTCAGCTTGAGGGGGAGTGTTGGAGTATTTGTTATGTGCGCCTATTGAGTTGTAGCCGGGTAAATGGATCCTGGAGAAGATTCATTTACCCCATCCAGTGTTTAGTCTCACATCGTCCAGTGGTGGGACTTGGAGGCTCTGGAGAGGCTATATAAGGAGCCCCATACCTTCTGTATTCATTGAGAAAAGCAATAGAAGCATATGCCCCTTTGAGGGCTTCTCCCGTGGTTTCATCCCGCTCCTCATGGAGTAGGGTTTTACGTTAAATCCCGCGTTTTTCTTTGATGTTTATTCTTTTTCCATATTTTCGCTTCCGCTTCCTGTTTCTTAACTGTATCCGAACGGGTTTGATTGTGTATTTGTTCTTGAAGTTGGATTTTGATTATTTTTATGTTCTTTGTCTGTTCAAGTTCGAGAAAAAGCAGGTGTTCGTGGAACCCTAATTCTGGGCGGCATTTAGGCCCTCTTCTCCAATACGAACTCTGCATACAACGTGCGTCATATAGTTATTTGGTATCGCAACCTCTAGTTGCATGAATCCCCATGCATGATGGTTCGCAGGTACGAAGTCATCCCAACGCACCTGCGCCAGAATATCGGCCTACATACTTGTGCTGCTGCCCTAGGAACAATCTCCAAAGTCATTACCTAACAACCTTTAGATGGTGCTGTCATTCTCCTCATGCTCCTTGTCCGAACCCTCCAGGGTGCTGCCTACCTCTCCAAGCCACCTCCCGGCGAGATGCTCTGCAACTCTAGACCTCTACATTAACTAGGGGCTCCACACTCATCTCCTACAACAGAAGTCCCTTTTTGTGTCTATAATTGAGCAACTCTTCAAACGTCTTGGAAGTTGGTTTCCCTATTGTCAAAAGGAAGGGGAACCCTAAGATAAGAAAGGAGGGGAAGCTCAATGCTCTTTACGGGACTGCGGATTTTTCTCCATCTTTATTCATTTGGGTCCATCATATTTTTTATTTTGGAAATTATGTACAACCCAAAAAGAGTTCAGTTTCGAGTGGTTGATTAAAAACAAAAAGAAAGCCCACACACATGGAAAACATGAGGACAAAAAAGAGGAAAAAGAGATTGGCCTACCACAAAAAGGCTATATAAAAGAGGAAAAGTCGAGAAAAAAGGGCGACTTATGAAAAAAAAGAGAAAGAGATAATGTTATTTTGATTTTTCCCTCTTCATTTCTTGTTCCAATTTGGTTGCACATTTATTTTTCCAACACGTATGTGAGAAAGAGGAAGTATTGTGTAGAGGGTTCAGATTATGACTCAACCATTCAGATGCAGACTATACCATTATTCGATGCACTCTACATTAGAGTGACCCATCTTCTCAATGTTCTAGAAATCAGATTCGAAATCTACCATCCATATTTTTTCAGACTCTATATTTGAGGCACTCTACATGCACGCGTGACCCTATATTTTCTCCGAGTTCTCGGAGAGAGACTCATTGAATCCTCTATCTTCCGTGATCGTGAACTCTAGTGCGGATTTTCCCATGGCTTTCTCCAATGGCAGTGAACTCTATTGTGTATATCCCCACAACTTTTTTCTAGCGACCGTAAACTCTAGTACGGATGTTGCCACAACTTTCTCCAGCCAGAGACCATGAACTCCGGTATAGATATTCTCACTGCTTTCTTCAGTGATTGTGATATCCAATACGATATCCTTTCAAGGTTCTTATGAAAGTGACATGCTTCTCAGATCTACGTATGGATATTCTCACGATGTTCTTTGTTGGCCCTTCAGAGAGATGGAGCAGTCTTTCACATGTTATGAGCTAGAGTTCTCCATGAAGAAGACTCATTCCAATACCGTTGACTGTGATAGACGCAAATAACAAGCATACCAACCAACCGATCGGATTTCTCCTTGGATCATCGTTTGCACTTGAGCCCTCAAGTTCCTCTTCACCAGCATGACATGAGAAGCAACGTCCTCAACATGCAACATCAGAGTATGCATTGAGTTGATATTGCCTGTAGATTCTTGTGTTGAGTACGTGAGTGCCTTTTTTTCTGTTTGTCGAAGTCGAGTATTTCCAGCTTCAATTTGAGGTTGAGTGTTAGAGAATATATAAAGTCGGTAATTAGATCTTTCCAGGATTCTATTACCACATGCACTCATGTTAGTCCTACATCGTGTAGTGATGGGACTTGGACATATAGGTGGAGCTATATAATAAGCCCTGCACCCTTTGTACTCATTGAGAGAGAGTTGAACATAATATTAGCCCTGCAAGGCCTTCTCATGTGGTTTCATTCTGTTCCTTAGGGAGTATGGTTCCACGCAAAAATTCTCATGTTCTTCATTGTTCACATTTGTTTATTTTTTATTATTTGCTTCCACATTACATTTTCCACATTCTCCGTAGTGGTTGTTATGGTGTAACACTAGAACATGTGTATTAGATGACAATCTTTAAAGAACCAATCATCATATTACTTTTTCCAGCCCTTGATAATGCACTTGGGCTGTACGCATGACACATTGACATTGCTGCACAGTCCTTGAGCAGATTATGCATGCTTTTGCACTCTATGCCCTTGCATGATATGACACGAGGGAGGCTGGTGACAATGCCATATGAAGGGTTGAGATCGATGATAGTGGGGGAGGGGGGTTGGGAACCAAGGGGTAGCCGATGACACGAGGGTATTTGGTGGAAGGAGTGACGCCAATTTATAAACCGAAGGACTTGTTTTATTTTGTGATACCTACAATTATTATATATGGGAGAGTTGATGGTCAAAAGAATACATAAATTGTGGTACTAAAACTAGAGAAACAATCAATACAATTATCTTAACATATGAAATGTCTCACTATTACATTGCAATTAGCATGCATATTTCGTGGAACGCACATTGAGTCATTTTTCTTACGGTAATGAGTTGTTCCAGCTTACAGGTAGGGTTGAAGAAAAGCGAAGATGGTCTGATGGTATACATCAGGCAGTAGAGGCTAAAGAGGGGCTTAAAATTCAGGTATCATATTTTGTCATAATTCAGTTAAAATTTGATTAGAAAAAAACCCATCTTTTTAAGACAATGCTGTCACCATCTGTGTGATTAGGCTGATTCCGTTGTCGTAGCCCAAATAACATACCAGTCACTTTTTAAGCTTTATCCTAAGCTTTCTGGGATGACCGGTACTGCTAAAACCGAGGTGTGGCTTTTCGTCTTTTATTTGCTGTTTATGTTAGTTCCATCTTCCCCTAACCCCAACACAGTAAGCTTTCCAATGCAGGATAAAGAGTTTCTAAAGATGTTTCAGATGCCTGTAATTGAAATTCCCACAAATCTTCCAAATATTAGGATTGATCTACCCATTCAAGCTTTTGCTGTGAGGCTTCATCCTCTGTTAATATTAAGATATTTTACTTCTTTGCTTTGGACTTTTTCTGACATGAAAATTGTCGTAGACTGCACGTGGTAAATGGGAGCATGTTCGTGAAGAAGTTAAATCTATGTTTCAGTTAGGACGTCCTGTTTTAGTTGGAACAACAAGGTTATCTATATCTATGTTGAATTGTTTTGTTCTGTAGTTTTGGAGAAATAGATTTGATCAGTCTATTTTTTTTGTTTTTGTTTTAAAGAGTAGGCATCCCAATGCACAAGCTCCCGATATGAGGTGTTTTTGGATGGAACGTCTCACTTTGAGTTTCAACTCTGCATCCGTAGTTTAAAAGTTTGGGGATAATTATCTCTTCTATCTTCAACTCTTCTTCCAGTTTCAGGCACTAATACTACATGGAACTTGTGCAAAATATGACTAAAGTATTGGGGCTGTATTTATGATGTTATAGATAATAAAATGGCTATACAAAGATTTCCAATTGTCCGTTTTTCCATGATGTTATTCTAATTTTTATTGCACAGTATTTTATTTTACTAGCTCTCGTGTCTTTGCATCATTAATCAACTCATACTTGTTTACAGTGTTGAAAATTCGGAGTATTTATCTGATCTTTTAAGTGATTGGAGTATTCCTCACAATGTTCTCAATGCCCGGCCAAAGGTTTGATAGATCCTAGATATTTGGCAATTAATTCTTTCTTTGGTCCAATTGTATTTTCTTAATCATATGGATTCTCTTCAGTATGCTGCAAGAGAAGCTGAAATAATTGCGCAAGCTGGTAGAAAGTTTGCAATTACTATATCAACCAACATGGCTGGTAGAGGCACAGATATCATTCTGGGAGGAAATCCAAAAGTGTGGACATATCCCTATTATCTTCCATCTTATGATTGTTACTGTTTCAGATTGTACAAATCCGAGACATTACCTTTGTTTTTGATATTCGTTTCAGATGCTTGCAAAGGAAGTCATTGAAGATAGTTTGCTTACCTTCCTGACGAAACAGTCTCCCGATGTTGAAATGGATGGAATAGCTCTATCTCAAAAGGTAGTTAGTTGCATTGCTAACCATATTTTTTGACCATTTCTTGATGTATCTTTTTATTTCCGTAGGGTCTGTCAAAAATTAAAATTGGACCATCTTCCTTGGGTTTGATTGCAAAGGCTGCTCTTATGGGTTGGTTACTAGTTCGCACTTTGTCAAAAAACATTGTTGAATAAATCTAGCTTCATGTTGCTCGAAGAATTTAATAATTCAGCTTATCTTTTGCCTTTTAACATGTTGCAGCAAAGTTTGTTAGCAAAGGAGAAGGAAATGCATTGACATATCAAAAGGCAAAATCTGTAATTTCAGAATCCATTGAAATGAGTGAAAATGTCAAGACAGAAGAACTTGAAAGACTTTTAGTTGAAGACTCGGAAATATCTCCTCTTGGTCCAGCTATAGCACTTGCGTATCTATCAATTTTAGAAGACTGTGAAGCACATAGTTGGAATGAAGGAATTGAAGTGAAGAGGCTAGGAGGACTTCATGTGATTGGGACATCTTTGCATGAGTCGCGTCGAATCGATAATCAGGTAAACAGTAAACTTGCTTTTAGTTATTTCAGCTGTATAAGATATTTGCTTGAGGTATAAAGAATTTACTGTCTCGATGATCTGCATTACAGTGGATACGAATTGCTTTCATAACTTTTGTTTTTTCATGACCGATTTTTTAGCAGGTCAACTTTTTTGCAGTTTCTTTGGGAGAAAACATTAACGGTCAATGCTGTGTGGAAGTGGATTCTTTTACAATTTAGTGTACTGTTTCCTGAATGCGTGAATTATTACAGTATATATTGAAAGCTGAAGGATACTTATTAGGAAATAGTCACCATTCGTTTCATTGGGTAAACTTATGATATCCGGGTCCGAATAAAACCAAACCGACCCGATTAAGTGTTTAAATGATCAGTTAATATTCAATTTATATTGAATAAACCCACAACGATCCGTTGATCACAGATCAAAACTTGTTTGATCGCAATCGACAAAAAGTCGACCGCATCGTAAAGCGTGCCATCAAAAAGCTGTGACGCAATTTCGAAAACCGCAAAACAAACCAAGACCACCCAAAAATCCGATTCGACGAAATAAGACCATTGGAATCGACCGTTCGTCAATCGGAGAGTGTCTTTTTTTTAAATCACAAAATTTAGTCATAAACCGAGACTGTATCTCGAAAATTTCGAGGATTCATACCCGATCTAAAGTATATGAATATCATACTCATATTGATCTTCGTTATGAGACGATCAAAACAAACTATTATTCGTCAAAATAGGAGACTCGAGGTACGAATACAAACAAACGACTTTAATATTTTAAATAAATGAAAAAATGTTTTTTTTAAATTTTTACCGTAGCGGACTGCTGGAAATATCCAGCAGCCGCACTTGCCTCCCCAAGTTCTTTCCACTTGGCCTATATGTTATTCCACATGTCAATTTTATTTCCCTTATTTTCTCTTTATAAAGGCCAAAAGACTACCCTTTTCTTTTCCATTCTTTCCCAATTCCTGCCGTAGGAACTCCCCCTCTCATTTCCTATTGTTTCTCCATCAAAGGTCTGTTTCTGCTCTCCTCCAAACCACTTCCAACTGCAGCCTTCTTCCAAAGCCCTTGGAGTCTCCTGTTGCTGCAGCATTCTCCCAAGCCTCTATAATTTACAAATATGTTGCATGGAAGATCTCCATCAATTTGAAGCAATCCAAATAGGTACAATCCTATTTCCCTTCTATTGCTGTCATGCATGGCATACATTTGATTCCTTGTTGCTGCTAGTTTTTGAGTTCCATCAGGGTTCCTTGCTAGTGATTTGCATTATTTGAATTAATCAATTTTGATTTAATCTCTGCAGTAGACTGAATCTACGGAATTTTTTATGTGATGGCAGAACTGTAGGTATTATCTATAATTTGCTATTAATTAGTAGAGGAAATAATGATGCGAGTGCTATTCATAGTAGAGTAAATAATGATTAGATGGTGGTGGAGTGTTCCATATAGGAACGAGAGTTTGGATCCTTAATTGATGAGGTGGTTCTGATAGAGATGTTGAAACTTAGTTTGTTTATATAGTCAATTACCACTCACGGATTTTTTTTCTAAGATTTTTACATGTTATAGGCAAGGTCTCATATGTTTGAAAATTGTGACGGCTCTTGAGTTAAATATGGCACAAACTTCTTAATGTGTTGATTCTGTTGTATTTTAGGAAGGTGTTCACTGGCCACTATCCAAAGCAAAGCAGCTTCTGTAGATTCTATTAAATTTCGATATTTAGTGAACACAGGATATTCACTTGGTGATCAGACAATAATTGGATTGAAGGTATAGCAGTAAATGTGGTGATCGGACACTAATTGGACATTTGATATTAGTAGTTGGACAGTAGTATCTTGGACATGTCGATATTAGTAGTTGGACAGTAATTGAATATCAGTAGTAATTGAATAGTAATTAGACAGTTATTAGACGTGTAATCGGAAAGTAATTGGACAATAATTGGACATGTCGATATTAAATATGCTGATTCATATTGACTCCTGTAAATTTATGTTATATGCAGTAAAGAGAAGGTAGTATAAAAATATTAACAACAACAACAAACCTTTTCCCACAATTAAGTAGGGTCGGCTACATGGATTCTTCGCCTCCATTCAGATCTATCGTGGATCATCTCCGAGCTTACATCCGCAAAACTAAGATCCCTTTGTATAGTCTCTTTCCAAAACTTCTTGGGCCGTCCTCGCCCTCTCTTAGTCGGCTCAACATCCCAACACTCATATCTCTTAACTGAGACATTAATGGCTCTTCTTTGCAAATGAACAAACCATCTTAAGTGGTTTTCTCACATCTTATCCTCGATCGGAGCTACACCAACTTTCGTTCTGATTGCATCATTCCGATATGAAATCTCCTTTATATAGAGGATAAACCCTAGAGGGGAAATGATAATTGAGGAAATTAAATAAAAAGGAAATAGAAATATATAAATTTTATTTCCTATATGAAATCTCAATTGCCATCACAAAGTTGTTGATCACCTACCTATTTGGAATAAATACCGTTTGCATTTGCAAAATAATATCATCCACACCATCTGAAGTCTATTAGCCTTCGCCTTTGCTACAATGAGGTAAACAACATTAAACAGGGCGATAGGCTGAATGTCCTCAGCTTGCTTCAAGAACTTGTTGGGTAAATGAAAATGAAAGACCTTGTTAATCTTATGGAAACTAGAGTCCCCATTGCGAAACTCCACCATACGCGCTGTGGTGCCATCTTAAACATCCCGGAATTTTTGAAAAAGCCGATGGGGAGCCTTTCGAGCCTAGGAGACCTGCCAGAATGCATTTACATATCACAAAATGCATCTCATCCATATCAAATCTCCAGGTTGGTCCATCTTTTTGTTCCTACCATAGACCAACAATACTTGTGCTTGACCAATGATAATGACCATACTAGCCTGCGTACTCAAAGGACGAAATTGATCGTTAAGCAAATGACCCACCTTCTTATCTCCCCTACCTTGGTGCCATCCGTCTTAAGAGAGAATAATTTTGCGTTCCACGTACTCAAAGCGTGCGTGAAAGTGATTGACAAGCAAACACCCCATCTCCGTATGTGCCTCTATTTTGATGCCATCCATTAGAAGAGAGTAAACGGGATTACGTCGCTGCCTACCACTAGTCACACGACTCACAACATGACAGAATTTAGAGTTTGCATCTCCTTAAACCGTGCTGAAAACTGACACAAAGAGAAATAACAAAAAATACAGTATCAAATCATGGGTTTATGTGTTTTAAGATGATTGGAATGACCTCTTACTTCATAGGTAAGCAGCTCCATAGTCAGGTTTGTAAATTGATTTTTCCTCACAGGCACTGTAGTATACGGCCATATATATTGACCTTACTCCCACTAGATCTCTTGCATGATTTTATATTGCAATAGATGGATCTTTCCACAAGATCTAATTACGTAATCAACTCAATCCTTCACTAGTCTCAAGAATGGACTCAAGTGCTCTGGGAGGAATACAAAAACAGATCCTTGTTAGGAAAGAGGATGACACAAGGAATATTCTTATGCTCTATAGAGTTAGGCTTGTGTTTAAAAAGATAAATGCAACCATGACCACATCCCTTTGTAAGTCAAAGGTTCATTCCTTCTAAAAGAAAGTCGAAGGTACATTATTGTGCACAAGGAGAGTAGCAATATCAAGAATGTGTTTTTTTTGCCCTACATTAAGAATATGCATATGCTTCCTCTCAACCACCATCCTGTTTTACTGAGATATTGGGAGGAAAAATGTTTTACTGAGATATCGGGAGGAAAAATATGCAATGCAAAATTGCATTAATGAAAGAATATTTAAGAATATATTCAGATCACACAATTTAATTGCAAATTGAAAATTGTTTTCTGAGTTTTTTTAATGAAGAACTTAAGATTTAACATGAAATAGCCTTGAAACATGGGAAAAATAATCTAAAATGACTGGTAAAGATGGTGTCCCGATGATCAAGAGCAGAATTGGGATTGACATCCTATTATAGTAGTTCAAAGTGAACTGTTGAACTGGCAATGATGTACGAGGGATATGGTTGTTAATTGACATTGGAAGTTAATATAAATGCATGTGAGAGGGAAAAAAGAAGTCTCACAACACCCGCCAAAATTATAATGTCTTTGGGCCCAAACAGATAACTTAATGTTAGATGCGGGAGGCATGTTGTGGGACATGTAACTATTTCTTATGATAAAAATGTATTCAATGCATTTGCCTTAGTATTATGATCATAGGTTTTTGCCCGATCTATTACTTTCTATCCATGTAATGCATACTACTTTGGGTGCTAGTTGAGCGGGTTCAGTAACTATATCAATCGTGGAAAAACACAATGTGGAAGAGATAATTAAGAATAAAAACAATAAATGTGAAGAACACATAGATTTTACATGGAGCTCTACTCCGTGAGAAGCGAGATGAAACCACATGAGAATACCTCAAAGGATGTATTCTTCTATTTCTTTTTGTCAATGAGTACATGGGTGTGGGATTGTTTACATGGCCCACCAATACGACCAAGTCCTACACATACATGATGTGGGACTACACCTGAGTGCATGTAGTAATTGGACCATGGAGAGATCCAATTACCCATCTATGGATGCATACTTTAACACTCCCCTTCAAGCTGGAGCATACAATGCTCATCTCAAACAAATAGAAAGAAAGCACTTATTCATTGAAGTACAAGCCACTACGAACAATATCAACACAACACATACTCTATCGGTTGCTTGTTGAGGACATTGCTTCTAATGTCATGAGGGTGAGGGGGAATTGGAGGAATGGAGTGTGAACTGGCTCCTATGCTATGTAATGCGTCTGTCAGAGTCGCATGACCTAAAATGAGTTTCCTCCACGGAGAACTCTGGCCTACAACATGTTGGAAAACGCAAGATGTGGAAAACTTCTCCTATCTCTCTGCATGGCCAAGCATCGTGGGAATATCCATATATAGCTTTGAGTAGCAGGTCACTCTCATAGAGACCTCGGAAGGATCTCGTTTGGAGCTCATGAACATTGAAGAAAGTTGTGGAAATATCCGTACTGGAGTTCCCAGTTGTTGGGGACGGAGGCTGAGCTGAGTCCCTCTTTGGAGAACTCAAAGAAACTAGGTCAATCGAACATGGAATGCTTCGAATAATGGTGGAGTCCAAATTTGAATCCTTACACAATAATGAGCCTCTTTTTGGGGAACTTAAAGAAATTGGATCACTCGAATATGGAGTGTCTCGAATAATGGTAGAGTCTGAATCTCAATGGTATAGTTTGAATCTGAATTGGAGAACTCTACAAAATATGATGTGGAAAAAGACAATGCAGAAGCAATAATCAAGAACAAGAAAAATAAACATGAAGAAAACAGAGATTTACGTAAAACCCTACTTCATGAGGAGTGGGATGAAACCAATGGAGAACATCTCAAAGGGCAGATTCTTCTATTTCTTTCTTTCTATGGGTATAGGGGTGTTGGGCTTTTTATATAGGCTCACCAATATAATCGAATCCCACTCCTACACGATGTGGGACTAAACCTAAGTGCATGTGATAATTGGACCCTGGAGGGATCCAATTACCCATCTATGGATGCATACCCTAACCCGAATTGTCATTCATTTATGCCCTTCCGACCTAGTTTTGGATCCGATGTGAGGCTATGGTACTTATGCCCATTCTAGGGATATTCATGTAAATATACAAAACTTAGAAAGGTATCTTTATATTTGATATTTACAAGATCATAGATGGAAAGTCCCTTAATAGTAAATATTTATATAAATTATTCAATGTATACACCCAAATCCAGTACCCTACATGTAGCAAGGGTGGCATACCTGCAGTGCTTTATATTTGTTTTGGGGGGGGGGGGTTTCCTGTTGAATACTTACCATTAGAAAGGGGTTTGTGTTTGGTTGCAAAAAGAGGGGTCTGCATATCAATGCACGCATCTTCATTTCCTTTTTTGTTCCTTACAACTTCTGCGAAGCTTTATTTTACTGATAAAACTTCTGAAATTTGCCATTTATTCAGCTGCGTGGTAGATCTGGTAGGCAAGGTGATCCTGGATCAACAAGATTTATGGTGAGGTAAAATAACTTCATGGCACTTCTTCAGTTCACGAATAAGGCAATAACATATACTCATTATAGTTATACCCTTTTTTGAAATATTTTTGTTGGCTTCAGTTTAAATGTATCTGTGATTGAAACACACCTTAAACTATTTTTAATCCACTTGTTCATGAAGAAGAAAACAAGATATTCTAACTGTTCCTTGAAATAATTGTGATTCAATTGTATCATATTTGTTTACTTGATTCGAATATCAAAATCTTCGTAATTTAGAAGTCTGCACATAATAGATCTCATGATCTGAGCATCTGCTCATAATTGAGGGCAGACTTAACAATTTAAAAATGTTACATGTTGCAGTTATCAATTATCTACCTTCAATTCTATACTTATAATAGCCTATCTATGCCTCTAATTCTTTGTCAGCTTGCAAGATGACATGTTTCGAAAGTTTAATTTTGATACTGAGTGGGCTGTAAATCTTATATCGAGGATAACGAATAATGAGGACATGCCAATTGAAGGTGGTACAATCGTTAGACAGGTGGTGAAGAACAACTTCTTGTCCACTTTCTTGTGGTTAAGCTTATATGGTTTCTTATAGCTTTGTTTTTGCAGCTTTTGTCATTGCAAATCAATGTGGAGAAATACTTCTTTGGTATAAGAAAAAGCCTTGTTGAATTTGATGAAGTTTTGGAGGTTATCCTTACATCTTGCCCATTTTTGATCAGTCTTTAAATTGTATCTATAATTTGAAAAAATTGCTTTCATCACGAGATTGTAGAAAATTTCTCTCAGATGGTGGTTATTTGCTTTGTGTATGATTTGTTTTTAGTTTTCCGAGTGAGGTTGTTATGACTTGTTTTTCGTTGATGAGGACGACTCTCAACCTTTGAGGTTGGCTGGAAGTCCTAACGTGTTTGTTGAAAGCGAAGACGAAGAAGCAATTGACCTCTAAAAAACAATCTTTATGAGATATCTAATGCTAATGTGGGACTAATGCTTGAACGAGCAGGGAGCAGGAATCAACATCTCTAGAACTACTGGATTTATTTTTTCAGTACGGGCACATGTTCTCTACAGATGGAGAGGTAGAATAAGACGAGAGGGAGATGTGGCTCCACACCAGTTTTTTCATGCCCATAATATTTTTATTCAAAAGCGGGGGAAACACGTGAAAGGATTCGCCCTAGACGGATTACTTAAAAAGGATCAAACCAGTTTATGAAGACCCATGACTCAAAAAAAGTCGGTACCCTGAAAGAGCTTGGACCACACCTCTTTGGTCAGGATTCTCCCATGCCTCAACAACCAAATAAAATTCTTGAGGAATTAAAATATCCTAGACAAATCTGCAGTCATAGATCAACTCTTCTGGTGAAGGATTCGGTTGGCTGTTGGCAACTCTGTAAGCTCTTTTCACAGCGGAATCTCCAACTCTCCACATTCACTGGTCTCAGCTACATGTGGGCCCTACAAGGTGCTAATTTCCTTTAAGAAAGGTATGAAATCATGCATGCGTTGATGAGAGAAATCCGACTGGAAGGTTGATGACCATGCCCCATTCAGCCAAGTCTCGGACATAGAAGCATTGCGGTTTGCTGCTAGTGCGAAGAGGTGTTGAAAACGAGCGACCAAATCCTTTAATCTGTCTAGTCGTTTGTCCAAAAGGCAAAGAAAACTGTCTCCAAGGACTTGGTTATCAACTGGATGACTAACAACGTGGAGGCTCACATTGCCTCAAATCTTCCTTAGAATAGCATGACAAAGGAAATGTGGGCGGATCTCAAGCAGACATACTTTCAAAAGAAGACGAAATCATGCCTTGCAGACATTTACAAGCGAATCTGGTCGGCATATCAGGGTGGTTCTACCCTCATTGAGTACTGCGATAATTCAGCCCTCATGTTGTACCAAGTAGGTATAAGAGCATTCTAACTGGCAGGTATATTGTTTTCTTGATGGCTTGTATTCTAGGTAACATGCAACGAAGGAGAAATATCTTATTTCCGATACACTGTTGATGATGAAGACCACCTTTGGTCGACTTGAAGAATGGAGACATATGTTGCACGACCTCTCGCCCTGCCTTCAACAGAGAACTCTGCACATATAGCCTCATCTATGAGAGGAGGCAGATACGGCTTTCGAGGAGGATGCGGTTGTGACTCAAGCCATGGTCGTAGATGAGCACGTTTTTTTTGGCCATAACTGTGGGCGAGACTCTACTGCCCCATGTAGTAACCGTGGTTGGTGGAATCATCTGTCTGTAAGATGATGGCTGAAGTTTGACATACCCCCTATCACACCAGTAATACCTATGAGGATGCCTATGATGTGGAAGAGGCATCACCTACATCAACTTCCAGTTGCAAGGCAGTTCATCTTAATGATGTAGATTACTCCCGCCTAATGTAGATCCTCCAGACTCCAGAGCCTATCACCTCTAGTGATACCACTACTGTTTTGGCTACTCCTTCATGTACAATAGCCAACTCTGTTGTCACTCCTACTCCGGCTTGGATTTTTGATTCGGGTGCCTCTATTCATCTGACTGGAGAAGGTAGTCTGCTTACCTCCTCCGTACCGTCTACCTCTGTGAAGTCAGTTCGAGTCACTAATAGGACTCATTCGCCGACTACTATTGTCAGCATTATGTAGTTCTCTTCCAAGCTCCGACTTTCTATGGTCCGCTGTGCTCCTGATTTTCGTGATTTTTCGTTTTAGCTCGCTGTCAGTTCATAAATTTTATGTTGAGCTTAATTGCCGCTTGATATTTGATGAGTTTTGTTGCTATTTTCAGGACATTCGGACGATGCAGATTTTTGGTGGGGGTCATGAGGACGGTATGTATTATTTTGACATACCCTCGGATTCCAAATTGGGATTTTTGCCCGAGAGACCCTATAAACTTTGCCAATTACCTCCACGAAATTCGAAACAACCTAATTCCTCCCTCGACCCAGTAAACTTGTTAACCATTACTAAACATATCTTGTGGTTAACCTCCATCCATTTACCCGTTAAGACTAACCATATTCCGTTATGTTCTTTTGCATTATACCCATTTTGTTTATCAAATTTACATTGAGTACCACTCCCCCTCACCCTTTCTCTTCATCTCCTTTTCCCCACCTAGCACCCACCCAGATCTTTTGTGCAATTAAACTTTTAATTTCAGTTGGTTTGATTAAAAAATAGATTCAAGCCTCCAACTTAGCCTAAATCGTCCGTTACAGGTATGAAAGGACAACGAAGGATAACACGGTGGAGGCACTGACGAGGGCTTACAATGAGTTCCTTGCGGTGGCAACGACAATCATGGAGAGCGAGGAGCAGTCGTCGGGGCAGAAGAACCCCACCACAAATGCGACCATCGAGGCCTTCATGGACCCTTGGGAGCTCTTCCACGTCGCCTACGATCGCGTCGAGGAGTTCGTGGAGTCCATCAAGCAGAGGATCGGATTCGAGTGCCTCGTCGATGAAGCCATAGGAATGCCCCCTTCCTCCTCTTCCTCCTCATCCTCCATCCCCCCCATTAGCGCCGTCCGCCTTGAGAAGATGAGCAAGGCCGTCAGGTGGCCCGTCATTGATCTCCAATACAGATCCATAGGATGCACTTTCAGTGCTGCAGGCGCCGCCTCCCACTCTCACCACTCGCCCGTGCCCTTCGATGCCAGGTTCTTCGAGGACCCTGCTCAATGAGTCTGGTATGCGCCTCCTTCTAGGGCTTCTCTTAGAGGATGTTATACTTTGAAGGGGAAAATAATTGAACTATTTGTTGTTTTTGCATTACAGTGCTCTTTTTTATTTTCTTCCCCCTGATGATAATTTTTGGTGATGATCTTTTTTTCAATCGAGTCATCTCTTGGCCAAACATCTCAAGTCTCGATTGCTTTCCGGAGGTCCTGAGCGACACGAACGAGGGTTCCAGGGGTTAGGGCTTCACGAGCTTCGTTATGATGCTAAAACAAGCTACAAGAGCCCTCGACCTGCTGAGAACACACAGGACGGAGGCGGACTGGCCGTTTCCGACCCTCCTCCTCAGGCTGCTGCTATTGCTGTTGTCCCCTTCCCCTCCCCCATCCCCCGTGGACCGTTGGAAAGAGAAAGAGGATGAAGGGGAGAGATAAAGGAAGGGGGGGGGTGGAGAAAAGACATCATTGGATTTGATGTGGTTTGATTAACTCAATTTAAACCCAAGCAAGTTAACTCAAGAACTATCCAATTAACAATAGGGTTTATAGGGTAAGACGGAGCAAGTTTATGGAGTCGAGGGGGGAATTAGGTTGTTTCAAAGGTTGTTGAGGTAATTGACAAATTTTATAGGGTCGACGGGGTAAAAATCCCTTCCAATTTTGTTGGTGCTGCATTCATCTCCGAAGACCCGCTCCTGTGGCATGTGCACCTTGGGCTGTTGGGCGTAGCTCTGCCAACACTCTATCGATGATGTTCCCTGGACTCTTTACTCTGAAGCACTTTTTGTGCGAGGCTTGTGAGTTCGGGAAGCACCATCGGGCTTCATTTCATGTTCGTACGGAATCTTGCAATAGCACTGCTTTTCGTCTTGTTCATTGTGATGTTTGGGACCTTGTCCGGTTCAAACATTAAGTGGTCATTGCTATTTTATAGTTTCATTGATGATTATAGTAGATCTTCTTGGTTGTATCTAAAAAGGAGCGTTCATAGATTAATCATATTGTCAGAAATTTCTTTCAATATGTCAAAACCTTCTTTTCTACCTGTGTTAAGATCATTCGAACTGACAATGCTCTTGAGTTAACCCAACTGGACTTGAGCTCTTTCTTTGTGTCTTAGGGAACTATTCACCAAACCTCATGTCTTTATACCTCATAACAGAATGGTATCGCCGAGAGGAAACTCTGACATTTGCGAAATGTTGCCAGATCTCTTCTTTGTCAGAGTGTTCCTAAACATTATTGGGGGATCTATCCTTATTGCAGTATATCTCATCAACCGTGTTCCTTCATCTATTCTTTAAGGGGGGACTCCATTTTCCTTTCTTTACCCTACAATGTCTTCCTTCCCCATACCTCTACACATTTTTGATTGTATTGCCTTTGTTCATAAAGTCCATGCAACTGATAAATCATCTCGAGTCATTAAATGCGTCTTTGTTGGGTACTCTTGCACCAGAAAGGCTATCGTTGTTATGATCCTGTTGGACGTCGATACTACGCATCTGCTGATGTCACCTTCTTTTAGAAAACAAGTTATTTCACATAGATTGTGAATGACATCCCCTGGACCTTCCTCCACCAATCATTTATACTCGCCTGTGTACGTCTATATCTTCTACACAAGTGTCTATACCTTTGCATGCCCCTTTTATGCAGGATGATATGACCACTTCGAGTACTCCCACCACGACTACCCCGGATGTGCCTGAGGAGCTTCCTACAGCTCTACGCAAGCAAAAGAGGCAGTGTACGTATCATCCCTTTTCACATTTTACTTATACTAATGGTTTGTCTAGTTGTGACGAGATTTGCAGATGCTCTGAATGCTATTTCCATCCCCAGAGATCATTTCAGTGCAATGCAGGATCATGGGTGGCGACAGGCCATGAATGATGAGATGGATGCACTTACCTCCCGAAGCACATAGGATCTTGTACCGTACCCCCAGGAGTTCGTCCTGTGGCTTGCAGATGGGTCTTTACGACCAAATAATCGCCTTATGGGTCTATTGAAGGGTTGAAAGTCAAACTAGTTGCCAAAGGTTTCACATAAATCTTTGGGGTTGATTATTTTGAGACATTCTCATCCGTTGCCCAAATGAGGTTGATTTGTACCATTCTCTCTGTTACTGATAATAAGACTTGGCCTATTTACCAACTTGATGTGAAGAACGCCTTTCTTTATGGTGACTTTGAGAAGGAGGTCGACATGATGTTGCCGACGGATTATGTAGTCGAAGGGTAGTGTTGGAGTATTTGGTTGCGCGTCATATGATTTGTAGGAGGGTAAATGGATCTCTCCATGATCCATTTACCCCATCTCAATGTTTAGTCCCACATCCACCTGTGTCGGGACTTGGCGGCTCTGTGGAGGCTATATAAGGAGCCCCAGACCTTCTGCGACCATTGAGAAAAAGGAATGCAATATCCGCCCCTTTGAGGGCTTCTCCCGTGGTTTCATCCCGCTCCTTAGGAGTAGGGTTCCACGTAAAATCCCGTCTTCATTCCAAGTTTTATTCCTTTATTTTTGATACGCTTCCGCATTCTCTATTTTCTAACGTGGTATAAGAGTGGGTCGATTCTCGAGGTTTTTAAGTTATTTGTTGTTATTCGAAATCCGATTTTGAAAATCGTTTGTATTATCGATTTTGAAAATTGTTTGTATTATTTCAATATTCGAGGTTTGTGATTCATCAAGGAGGTTCTCCAGTTTATTTTCTAGGGTTTCATGGGAAACCCTAATCATGCTTTTTCTTGAAGATCATCAAGGGGGTTTTGTTGTGCACTTTGTTCGTGAAGATCTGGTCCCCGCAGGAGATGACCTCTAGGCGTCCTAACCGCATGAGGCGACATCTTCTCTCACTATTTCCTGGCAGCGCTAGCAGGCTACGTAATCCCGCGCGACTCCCTTTCAGACCTTGGACACACCAGCATCCCAGGAAGATATCCGTTGCCACCCTTCTCTCCAGATGCTGCCGCACGATTCGCGACGGTGCGAGATCCAGTCGAGGAAGCGATCCTTCTCCAAATTGCATCAATCAAGCAAGCAACTGTCCTCCAGGCGCTTGATTCCATTGCCGCACCAACCCCCAGATCCCAGGCGGAGGCGCTGCTATCCCAGGCACTGCATCAGGAGGATGTCCTTCCCGATCTCCAGCATCTTTCTAGCGGCACAACACCATCAGACGAACTAGTCCAGCGTGCCCCAGGCGCTGCTTCCTCCTTCCGATCGCAAGGCTCCAGGCGGAGCACCTCTCCTTGGCGTTTCATCGATCCCCATTGAGGTGGTGCGATTCCAGGAAGACGAGGCATCTCCTGCGAACTGTCTAGGCCACATCTCTAGCCAAGGCGACAACACCTCCAACCGCTTCTGGCCCCGCAAGACTCTGATCCTCTTTTCTTCAGTGCGCAGCCAACATCACTATCTCGAAAGAGTCCCCTCCATCATCCTCCAAGCTGCAGCATCTTGATGCTACCCCCTCCTCGCAAGCCTCATTGTGTAGCCTCGCAATTCTCCTCGCAAAAGGTGATTATCTCCAGCCCTTCCCCTAGAGGGGCTCAAGCTCTAGGCAGTGCTTGAACTCCTGGCACATGACGATAGCACGCATCTCTTGCGACTGCTCCAACCGCCATGACCAGTGGCAGTGATCGGCCTCTTCCTCGTATCTCCAGAAGGCGGTGACGACACAATTCAAATAAGGGGTTCCCATTGATGGAACCCTAATCAGAAGGGTGCGCTGCTCCCGTGGGCACGATGGTGGGCCACCAGTTGCATTTCAGCCCGAGCCGAATGTTAAATTTTTTGGTTATTTGATTGACAACCCAAGTGGGCTGACTTGTACGTTTAGAAAAAAAGGGGGTGAAGGGCCCAAGTGGGACTTTCTCCATTAAAAGGGGGGGGGTGATAAAAAAAGGCCCGATTTGAGAAGCCAGATGGACCGAGTTTTGAGGCCCACATTTGGGCCGAGTGTTCACAAAAAGGAAAAGATAGGCACATACAATTAGAAAAAGTTATACGCGATTTCAAAAAAAAAACGCGTACAAACAAGAGTCGTACACAAGTAACAAAAAATCATAGGGAGAAAAAATAATAATGTGAAGCAGCTTTAAAAATGATTATTTTAAAGGCCATAAAAAATATACGGTTTATGTTTAAAGAAATTTGAGAAGCCGAACAATTTGTGACCGTCTAATTTGTTTCTTGTTTTCCTCATTTTATCTTGTCTTCTCTGAACTTGCTCGATGTTAATTATTCCGATCAGTATGAGAGAAAGGGGGAGTATATGTAGAGTTACAGGTCTTCACCAGATTTCAGATTCGTCAGACCAACCGGATTGTGCAGACTCTACCGTTCTCAGATGTTCAGACTCGACGCCAGATATTTCCGAGTCTCCAGTTTCAGACACACACATATATGCGGTCTTTTCAGATGTGCACATGTATGCCATCTTTTGTTGTGGTCCCAATCATTCTTCTTGTTTTGTCGGCCAGAGTTTTCTTGTGAGCCATAGGGACTCCAAAGTAGAAGACCATTCCCTGTGCCATGTTGGCAAGGGTTTTCATGTGGTTTCATAGGGACTCTAGAGTAGAGTACCATTCTCTGTGCAAGATGGGAGAGAGCCAGTTCTTCGATGAGGAGACTTCTTTCAGACTCCTTTCTCTAGCGACCGTGGACTCCGACGAGGATTGCACTTCCACGACCCTTTGAGTTCGGCCCTTTTCAGAGATGGAGCAGTTGTCCTCATTGTTGTGGCGGGCCAGAGTACTCAGACAAGGAGACTCATTTCAGTTGCAGTGACTCTGACAGGCGTAGTTCAGAGCACATGCTCTCCGATGAGGAGATTCGGTTGACCCACACTCCAGCCCACTCGTCCTCCTCACCTGCACAGCATGAGAAGCAACGTCCTTGACAACAGTTGACAGTTGTGCGCATTGAGTTGATATTGTATGTAGTGTCATGTAGCGTGAGTTGAGTTTCGTTTATTTGTCCAAGCTGAGCATTGCATGCTCCATCTTGAGGGGGAGTGTTGGAGTATTTGGTTGTGTATCATATGAGTTGTAGGTGGGTATATGGATTTCTTTAGGATCCATTTACCCCATCCCAATGTTTAGTCCGACATCTACCAATAGTTGGATTTGGAGGCTCTGTGGAGGCTATATTAGGAGCCCTAGACCTCCTGTGACCATTGAGAAAAAGGAATGCAATATCCACCCCTTTGAGGGCTTCTCCCATGGTTTCATCCCACTCCTTAGGGAGTAGGGTTCCACGTAAAATCCCGTCTTCATTCCAAGTTTTATTCCTTTATTTCTAATACGCTTCCACATTCTCTATTTTCTAACACGAAGACTATATGTCGACTATGTAAGGCCATCAATGGCATGAAGCAGAGCCCCGAGTATGGTTTGACATGCTCACTGTGGAGATCAACACTCTTGGTTTTCAGAGGACAATATCTGACTACTCAATCTTTCTCAGATAACGATCTACTGGTACCGCCATTGTTGCTGTCTATGTTGATGATATGATTGTCACATGAGATGATGAAGCCGGTATTTTAGAGACCAAGACCTTCCTCCAGAAGGTCTTTGTCACGAAAGACCTCTGCCAACTTCGTTATTTTCTTAGCATTGAGGTAATATGCACTACAGAGGGGCTCCATCTTTCACAAAGGAAGTACTGCCTCGATATCTTGACTGGGACAGGACTATTGGGATGCAAGTCATCTGCCATTCCTGCAGAGGTGAGAAAACATTTAGCTTTTACGGATCCAACTTTTGAGGATGTAATACGGTGTATAAGCCTAGTGGGAAAATTGCTCTATCTCACTGTTACTAGATCAGATATATCATATGCTGTGAGCAGAACCATCCATCTTATGGAGAAGCCTATTTACAGTCATTAGCAGGATGCTTTTGATCATTCGATATTTGAAGGAATCTTCCGGACGTGGACTCTTCTATGGGGTGAATAGGCACAATATTATCTCTGCCTATATAGATTCTGACTATGTTAGCTCTCTTGAGGAACATCGATCCACTATAGGATACACCATGTTTGTTGGGGACAACCTTGTCACTTGGCGAAGCAAGAAGTAGTCTCCAGATCCAGTGTGGAAGCGGAATACATGACAATGGCTCAAGCCACCTGTGAGATCACATGGCTTGTCTCTTTCCTAACAGAACTTGGCATGTCAGTCACTACTCTTGTACCCTTATACTGCGACAACAAGTCTGCCACGTACATCGCCATCAATCCATCTTTCCATGAGCGGACAAAACTCATTGCAGTTGATTGCCATTTCATTCGTGATGCATTATGAGGAGGACGAACCAATACCCCAAACATCTCCACTGAACTTCAGCTTGTAGACATCTTTACAAAGGCCCTTCCGAAGAAGCACCTCATTTACTTAGTGTCCAAGTTGAGCATGATCGATAGGTATGCTCCAACTTGAGGGGGAGTGTTAGAGTTATTATACTTGTGTTTTATGTTCCAAAACCCTTAGGGGTACTTATGTATTTTTCCTCTTGTCCTCTTTAAGGTTTTCTCTATATAAGAGACCCTAGTCCTACGGAATAAACAACAATTCATTTATTTTCTGCGCAAAAACTATTTAAACTCTAATTCATGATAAGTGTTGTTAATTTACTGCTTCTAATAATATGGCTGTGGAGAATCATGAAAGAATGGAATTGCTTGTTTATTCAAGAGGTCTAGAGGTCTTTATATAGGTCAAAACCCTAGAGAGCTCTAAGATGAAAAATACATAAATACCCTTAGCAAGGGTTACGAATCTAATTATAAAATGTACTACTAACAATAAGTTTAATTATAGTATGTACTACTAACACTGCCCCTCAAGTTGGAGCATATTTATCAATCATGCCCAACTTGGACATAATCCAGGACAGAAGCTTCTTGGGTAGAGTCTTTGTGAATACATCAGCTAACTGAAGATCTGTGGTGATGTGAGGAGTAGTAATCTTCCCAGTTTTGACAGCATCACGAACAAAATGGCAGTCCACCTCTATATGCTTGGTTCTCTCATGGAACACAGGATTCGTGGCGATATATGTAGAAGATTTATTGTCACAATACAGTGGGATAGGAGTAGCGACAATGTGACCGAATTCTTTCAGAAAGGTCAATAGCCATGTGATCTCACAAGTAGCTTGAGCCATTGCTCTGTATTCTGCTTCAGCACTGGATCTAGACAATAGTCTGCTTCTTGCTTCTCCAAGAGACGAGATTTTCTCCAACTATCATAGCGTAACCTGTAGTAGAGCGCCGATCCTCTGGTGAGCTTGCATAATCAGCATGAGCATATGTAATGACGTCAGTGTATCCATTTGCCCCATAGAAGAGGCCACCCCTGGTAATTCCTTCAGGTATCTTATGATCTGGAGAACAACCTGCCAGTGACTGTAAGCAGGTTGCTCCATGTGTTGGCTAGCTTTGTTAATTGCATAGGAGATATCTGGTCTGGTGACAGTAAGGTACAACAGTTTCCCAACAAGGCTTTTGTATCGAGTAACATCTTCAAAGACAGGATCTGGGAATGTGACATGCTTCTTAGGATCTGCAGGAATACCATCATGCTTACATCCACGTAATCCTGCTTCAGTCAGAATGTCCAGACAATATTTCCTCTGTAAGAGATGGAGACCCTCTGTAGTGCGTAGTACTTCAATGCCCAAGAAATATCTCAGTAGACCAAGATCCTTGGTAACAAATACATTTTGGAGGAAGGCCTTGGTTTCTAATATCCCACCATCATCATCGCCTGTGACAACCATATCATCTAGATAGACAGCAAGAATAACCGTACTAGTTGTTCGTCTTCTGACAAACACAGAATAGTCAAAGGTTGTCCTCCAGAAGACAATAGTGTTGATTTCTATTGTAAGTTTGTCGAACCACGCTGGGCTCTACTTTAGTCCATATATGGCCTTGCGAAGTTGACATACACACTCACCGTTGACTTCATAATCGGGAGGTTGCATCATATAAACCTCCTCATCAAGATCTCCATATAGGAACACATTTTTCACATCCAACTGGAAAATAGGCCATGCCTTGTTAGCAACCACAGACAGTATGGTCCTTATGAACCCCATTCGTGCAACATGAGAAAATGTCTCGAAGTAATCCACCCCATAGGTTTGTGTAAACCCTTTTGCCACAAGACGAGCTTTCAACCTTTCAATCGAACCATCTGGTGACTGTTTGGTCGTGGAGACCCATTTATACGCATCAGGTCTAGTTCCCTTGGGACATTGCACGAGATCCCACGTTCCTCTGGAAATAAGAGCGTCCATCTGTTCGTTCATGGCCTGTTGCCATCCTTAATCCTGCAAAGCACTATAGTGGTCTCTCGGAATAGAAATAGTCATGAGAGCATGTGTATAGCGTATGTTAGTGCAAGATAAACCAACAATAGAGGTGAAATGCGACATGGGCGGAGAAGTACATTTCCTTTCAGGTCTGCGCAGAGCAATTGGAAGATCTTAAGGGTCATCCGGGACATCTTTGGGCTGGACACTTGAAGAAGGCATATCATCCTGCAAAAAAGGGACGGGTAAAGGAATATCTGGTGGTGAAGATATTGGTCTGCATTTGTAAACAATGGGTGGAGGTGGGAGATCAAGAGGGATATCGTTAACAGGTTGGTTGAAGAAACTAGTCTGTTTAAAGAAGGTAACATCTACAGAGATATAATAGCGATGACTGGTTGGATCATAACACATGTAACCTTTCTGAGTACGAGAATTACCGAGGATGACACATTTTATTGCACGAGAGGAAAGTTTATCTGCAACGTGAAAGTTATGAACAAACGGCACACATCCAAAGATTCGTAAGGGAAGAGGAAAGGGAGATTCCGTTGGGTAAAGAAGAGAGAAGGGGGTTGACCCATTTAGGGTTGGAGATGTGATTCTATTGATAAGATGAACAACGGTTAGAACAACATCACCCCCATAGGTCTTGGGAACCTTCATCTGGGTAAGGAGAGAACGAGCGATATCTAGGAGGTGTATGAGTTTTCTTTCTGCTATCCCGTTTTGTTGAGATGTATATGGATAATAGGTTTGATGTTTGGTTCAAACGAAATCAAAGAAATCTGTTAGGGCATGTTGTGTGAATTCCAAGGAATTATCAGAACAAAAAATTTGTATATTACAGGAAAAATTATTCTTGACATAATGAAATAAATTTTTGACAATTTTATTTATCTCTGACCGTTCTTTTAGACGATAGAACCAAGACGACATGCTGTAATCATCAACAAAAACAACAAAATAGTTATGTCCACTCAAATTACGGACCGGGCAGGGACCCCGGACGTCACAATGGGCTAAGGAGAAAGGAAGAGTACGACAAGAATCCGTTCGCACAGGAAACGACACTCGATGATGTTTCCCAAACTGGCATGCATCACACTCGAAGGGATTGAGCACAGAAAGTTCTGGAAACATCAAGGAGAGTGCCTTGGCAGATGGATGACCAAGATGAAGATGCCAGAGAAGGGGATCAACAGAGATAGAAGATACGCCGGCAAAGCCAGAGTCTGAAGGAATGTCAAGGTAATAAAGACCGTTCTTCTCATCTCCCCCCACCAAAAATCTGTCTTGTCCGGATGTCTTGAAAATAACATTACCATTCGTAAAAAAAAACCCGTCTGTTAAGTTCAGTGCACATTTTATGAACCTATAAGAGACTGAGAGGAAAATCAGGTGCACAATGAACACCAGAAAGCCGAAGTTTAGAGGAGAACTCCATGGTCTCCACATTAGTAATAGGAGAATGAGCACCATTTACAACACAAACAGTCTTGACAATGGATGATGGTTGTGAGGAGGTGAGAAGACTACCTTCTCCCGTCAGATGAGTTGAAGCCCCTGAGTCTATTATCCATGCAATTGTAGAAGTGGAGGCAGAGATGGCAATAGTACCTGATGTGGCAGCCAAGTTAGCAGAAAGGCCAGAGGCAGGAGTGTCATTTTCAGAGTTCTGTAATAGTTGGTGAAGACGAGCATACTCAGAAGTACTTGTAGGCATGCCAAACTTAGCCCCACAGCGTTTGGACGGATGGTTCAAGCGTCCACAGTAAGTGCATGCAGGGTAGCGGGCAGTAGAATCACGACCACGGCTGTGAACTGAGTCACGTTCTTGTCCGAAATCACGGCCACGACCACGACCAAAGTCACGACCACATCCTCCTTGGTAAGTTGAGCGTCCTCTAGCAAAATGGGCTGAAGTTTCAGCGGACCGAGGGGGTGAAGGAGACTCTAGTTCCTGTACCCGACCGAAGATGGTCTCAAGAGAGGGCAAAGCAACAACAGTCAAAAATTGGTCCTTCACGGGCTTGTACCGTGGATGTAGACCTGATAAGAAACGATACACTTGCCATTCCGCACGTTAGCCTATCTGTTTGTCACATCATGCAAGTTGGAAGATAAGAAGTTCCTCAAAAAGACCTGTGAGAAGCCTGTAATATTCAGTCAAGGACGTATCCCCTTGATTGGCAGACCAGATCCGTGTATAGATGTCTGAGAGCCTAGACTTGGGAGTTGGTTTTCTCAAGACTCTCCCACATTGCTTTCGCAGGTTCCTTGTATAGAAGATTAGAAGCAATATTTGGTTCGACACTATTAGTCATCCAAGTAATTACCTGGCAGTTGTCTACGTACCATGTGTCATAATCTTTTTCCGTCTCTGCCGGTGGAACTTTAGTAAGAACATAGTTCTTGCGCTGACCACCAATAAAAATCTTGAAAGACCGAGACCATAGTGCATAGTTCTCGGAACCCTTGAGTTTGATAGACGTGCCCTGGAACATCACAGAAGAAGTCGGGTACATGGGCTTGGGTTCTGTAGATGCAAATGCTATGGTGGCCGCAGAGGCCAAGAAAAAGTGACCTAGAATAGTTGAGTAGGCTTACGTATCATGTAGACCTAGCAATACATCGAATGGAGGTCCGATACAAGCAGTGCCTAACATGGATCGGCGTAGGGGAGGGGCTGCCTTTTTGCCGCATGGAGGGAGCACTGGTGCCGGTGTGAGAGGGCACGGGATCACGGGGTGGGTGGGTGGGGGGGGGCACGCTGGGCCTCTAGGGCTCACGCAGGAGGACGAGAGAGGCCGCTGGGGGCACCGCTAGGCACGGAGAGGTGCCGTTGGGCACCGTTGGGTCCCTAGAACTGGCCCACGGAGGTGGGAAGGGCTGCGGGAGATGGGGAGGAAGATGCCTAGAATTGACGCACAAGGGAGGAGAGAACGAGGGGGCAGGGCTAGCGGTGGCGGTGGGATTAGGTGAGAACACCGGTCGAGGACCACTGCTCTGATACCATGTGGAGAATCATGAAAGATTGGAATTGCTTGTTCATTCAAGAGGTCTAGGGATCCTTATATCGGACAAAACCTAGAGAGCACTAAGATGAAAAAATGCATAAATACCTTTAGCATGGTTACAAATCTAATTATAGAATGTACTACTAACAATAAGTCTGATTATAGAATGTACTACTAACAATGACTATGACAACATCGTCTTCGTTTGTTGTTGTTGGAAGTAGACAACCTGATGCGCATTGTGGGAAGAGAGGCAATACACGTATGGCATGAATGGAGAGGGGATGCTACTATGGCAGGAAAGGAGAGGCGATAATGGGTCATTGACACATGTGGAAGGAGAAGAGATAAAAGAGTGCCATACTATCAGTTAGAATGAGACTGGATTTTGAACAATTTTTAATAGTTTGCATTCTAAAAAATCATTAGAAATTATTTTTGTCAAAAAATGGATGGTTGAACCGGTGGTTTGGTTTAATTGGTTCAACTGGGTTTAAAGCGGTCCAATCGGATTTTGATCAGTTTCTATTTTTAAAGTAAAAATCAGGTGGTTGGACCATTTTTCTTCCGGTTGATTTAACCGGTCGGTTCGGTTTTTAAAACCTTGGCTGAAGGAAATGTGGACATTGCCCATGCCTTTGTGAATAAAAGTTTTTTGTGGCTATTGCATCGGAATTGCATTTTGACAAAATCCTACAAGTGAAGATCCTTAACATTGAGGAGGATTTATATCCGCGATGTTTGACCCTGCCAGAGGATGGTCATCATTCATATATCGAGTGCCCTACATCAAAGGAAGTTGAGTATGCTCCCCGTTTCTTGAGTTGATACATCAACAATAGAAGCATGCTGAGATCCACTGGTTACGGGTTGCTGCGTTTCAAGAGATGGGTGATGAACCCACTTCAACAGTCTGTTGGTAGTGCAGTGCGCCAACCACTCAAAAGATCGTGATTCAAATCTGGGCAGGCACCTGTTCTTGTTTCCCCCTCTTGTTAAGAAAAAGGAGATAGGTGCTTGCACCCTTTGACTGTTCCATGTATGATATGGCTTTCGAGATTTCAGTCAATGGAATATTCTTTAAATATGAACTATTCTATTGTAAAAACATCTCAGAGCATGCTAAAGTTTTACGATCTACTTCGTTGATTTTGCACTGTAACCAGATTTTATTTTATATATGTGCACCAGTTGTGCCCCTACTCGAGACCACACCATTCGGTCTTCAAAAATAAAACGATACTGTTAAGAGTGGACTTGTTTGAATTGAAGTAAATCAGCATATGATTTACTGGTCTTCGTTGATTTGGTTAATATCACACTACTTTGAATAAACGTTTACAATGTTAAAATACAAATAAATATAGAAATGAGTATGATTCTCTAATAACTATTTAAGGTAACTCTACGAACTGTTTAGACCATCGATTTACTTTATTTTAAAAAGTTGAGTAAATTAGATTTTATTTATATTAACTTCCGTTTTATGACTTTTGAGTCAGAGGGCTTTATAGTCATTGCGCACTTATAATTTGTCCGGGAACCTATTTTCCTACCAATGGAAATAGTATGTGGGTGCGTGCTGTTTATTGGGAGGCAAGCCACCTGTCCTCTTTAAAAAAATTAAACTTTTCTCAAGCAAAAAATATTTCCAATTAATTTATTTTAACTTGCAACTGGTTCTCCATCTGTATTATCCACAGAGATTGACTACGTTTTCATGAACAACCTACTACATTTTTTTTTGGAAAAACGCCTGCTTCAATATGGTTCAAGTTGGAATTTAGGAGATTATCTTTTTCATAAGGTACATCGTGATATTTTCTTGAAATTGTTGATCAGTTATGTCTTTTAACCAGGTACAAAGGAAGCATGTTTATGACCTTAGGCAACTGATTTTGACTGGTGATTCAGAAAGTTGTTCTGAACATATATGCCAGTGAGTCTTCTATCCATACTCCCGAGATATTATCTTTATTGAGGTGTAGTTTTCATGGCTCTCGGATGTTCTGATTCCTTTTGTTTGCATTGCTGTTCAAGTCTTGTACCTTTACTCAGTTGGATTATGATATATTCATTTATGCCTATTTGGTACATCGATTATTTCAATTTTGGCGTATTAAAGAATTTCCCAATATAGTTTACTGACCTACTCTTCATGGAGAAAACTAGAATTAGACTACTTACATAGAAAAGAGGCTATGGTCTCTTTTCCCCTTCTACTGTTTAGCCCTCTTGGGTTTCTTCTCTATATAAAGGAGCTCTATGGTGTTTGAGTAAGCATCTAATTAATTTCTTTCCGCAAGGTATCAGAGCGGCAGTCCATGACCGGAGCTTTGATATCTTCTTGATTTAGGGTGCACACGGATCGAATAAATTCTCCATTCTGATGTTATTGGATCGATTTGGTTTTATCATTCTAATGGATCAGATCGGATTGGAATTTTCCAAATCCGTTAAAGTATGGATTGGATCGGATCTTTTACCAAAATCCAATCTGTTAATCTATTAACATACAAGCATGCACATCAATAAGCATACTTACATAAATACATGCATATATACATATATACAATATCTATTTGCATGCATTCTCAACTTTCCTTAAGGCGAAAATCAGTGCCATCATTTTTCTAATATCAATATTGGATACAAGTCCCTTGGTTGCCACCTTATCTTCTCTCTTGAAAGCCAACTTCTAAATCTCACATAAATAAAATATGATTGTAACATGTAAAGTTGTGTCCTCTCACAATTTCCCTTCCCTACCATTTCACTTTTAACCGCTAATATTCCTCCCAGTTCCTTCTCCATCTCAGTCAATTCAATCGTCGTCCCCTCTTGCACATTGTTTCCCCCCAGCACTAGGGCACCATCCTCCCCCACAATGCCTCTACTCGTCTCATACTATGTCATCTCATTCACATAATACCATTTCTCCTCAACATGATGCCACTCGTCTAATCTCCAATAAAATAAAATAAATTTGGAAATAGTTATCTGGTAAGTTCATTTGTTGTTCTTGACCCTTTTGGTTCTTACTTTTTTTGTTACAGTTTACAATCTTATCCCAAGGATGAACTACATACTTATATGTACCTCACCCATCTAAGGATAAATAAGCATTACTTGATTTTTTTTAAATTGATATATGATTTTGATTCAAAATTTTAAGAAAATACGTATTTTGATTATAGGTATAATCTTGCAAATAAAATTCAATTTCAAGTTCTTGTTAGTGATATATTATAGGGGCCTTGAAGGGTGTTCTTGGGAGTGGTTTGGTTCGACGTACCTTAAAAGTCTAAATTAATTATAGACTTCATCAATATCCAACCATCGAGATCATCTTTTTTTATTTAACTTGTCTGTTTATTTGAATTAGTAGTTGGAAATCAATTGTAAAAAACATACTCATGCACACTATATAAAAAGAAACATAAATTCAAAATTCAATATAATCCCTTAGTTTGATTGTGTGTTCTTCAACTTTTTATTATAGATTATGGAGTTCTTCAACTATAATTTGATTGCATAGTCTTCAAATATTTTTTCTTTATTGTTAGCAATGTGATCCCCGGGCGAACCATTTCTACAATAATTGTTATTGTAATGAATAAATTATCAATGAAAGTTATTGATTATTTTTCACTCCCTTTCTGAGATTAATGAATGAATGCACTATAGGGTCCCTCTGTACAATAAGGGTTATGTACCATGGTCAACTTGATGATCATACAGCTGTTGATTCATTGGATGGATCATAGAGGCTGATGCTTGGATGAATATCTAAGGAGTTAGATAGAGGACTCATCAAGCATCATCAAATGATCATTAAGTGATGATCTCCAGTCTGAGTAGGAGATGACAATCCTATCTCATATGATTGATGTCTGACTGACCTCTTGATGCAGGTCCTCTGCATGGGAATAGTGATTCAGAGGTGTCAGGTTTGTTAAGTCAATGGGTTGACTTGACGAGATCGAGATAACCAAAGACCTACGTTGAATACTGTCACAACATAGGCATGCATCCTCTGACTAGAGACAGATGTATTGCTATATGTCTGAGTATGTACATTTGGCAGACCAATAGGTTGATGACCTAATCAAGGTCTATATACCGGCGAGCTGGTGTGCATGTAAGGACATATGAGTAATACGATCTCTCAAAGGGATCATACAGGTTCACCTGTGAACCGGGAGACATGAGCTCACTCATGAGGTATTGGGACTGAACAAATTCCATGCATGGTCGTCATGCTTTGGAAGCATGACATGAATTTGAAGGTAAGATATATGCTTTGTGAAAGCATATGATCTATACCAAATCCCAATGACCAAGATTGAGAAACTTAATGATCTAACCCTGAAGATGACAGTCTAAAAGTGATCTTTATCTTCAGGATGATCATGAGTCTTCCAGTATGTAGGATGTGCAGGTATTGGGAATACCTGAAGGGTGATTTGATCATATACGATTGTATAACCATGACGCTTCCATTCCGAGGGAGTGATGAAATAGGTTTGGATTTTAGTGACTCCTCTCATTAGAGAAGTGACCTAATCTTAGTCCATGAACTGGACATTGATCTGAATAAGATTCAGATGCAATGAGAAGATTAAGTCTACGGTCTTGATTTGATCAAGCATCAGTGGGAGGTCCATAGGATCTGGATTTGAGATATGATCTCAACATCCAAGTCACTATATCAACATCCAAGTCACTATACGTGGAACAATACAATCGCCCTGTCCTTATCTCCAAGTATCTGAGGAGAAATAGCATTGTTCTTAAATGGTTTAAGGACAATTCCATAAGATCTAAGCAAAGAGAATTTGATAATTAAAAGTGTTTTAATTATCATGATGTATGAGAAATTATCCAATATGATTAAATGTGATTTAATTATTTTTGGATAAGAATAATGTGGATAGAAATATCCAATTATTCATAATATATTATAAATGTGATTTATAATGTATTAGAGAGAGTTAATTATAATTTATATGTGTTGATTAATTATGATGTGTATTGGATGCACATTGTGTAATTAATTAACAATATGAATTGCATATTGTTTTGGGTTGTGAATATGATTCACAATTTTTCCATGGCAAGATTGCAATATTCTCAAAGATAATTGTGAATTATTTTTGAAGAATAAAACCCAATAAATTTGTTGCAAATAAATAAGAGAGATTTCATGGAGATATGCAATCTCATGGATTTCCATGAGATTGCAATCTCCATGCAATCTCATGGGCGGCACACCATTCCTATATGGAATGGGTGTGCGCCCACTTGGAAGGCACATGGAGATGAAATCTCCATGTGTCTTCTCTCCTTATTTGTTGGGTTGATTTAGGAATGAATTATATTTGATTTTGTCAAATATATTTTAACCTAAATTTGTTGTCTATGACAACAACAATCTTAGCCATTGGATAAACATGAATCAATCTCATCCATTGATTTTATGTGTCCCATGGATTGAGATCCATGGATCCCAAAACCCTATACATAGAAAGGCATACTTGGCTCTCTCTTTACACATGCTATTGTAGCACAAACTCTCTCTCTCTTTCTCATACACGACATCCCTCTCTCTCCCTCTCTTCTTGGTGGCCGTCCACCTTGGTGGAGAGAATCGTCGACGCCCGCGCCATCGTGCTGCCGCTTCGACTCTCTGCGGTTCTTTGTCTTCTTGGAGTGCTTCACTCACGAAGGAGACGTTTGATCTCGTGCGACGAGATCAGGAGCAACCGTGCTTGGATCAACTTGGATTGCGAGGACACCGCGACTCATCTCCGCGCTCGCAAGCCGTTACTCCGACGATCGGACTTGAGACAGGAGGTCTTTTTTTCGTAGAGACTTGATCAACGACGCTTCAAGAGGTATTGCATTATACTTGCTGTGGTTATAGATGAAACGATTTGAGAATGGTTCTCGGATCATGTGGTTTCATCGGTTTAAAAATGTTTAAATTCCGCTGCACCGAACAACTAGTACGACTAGTCGTTCTTTGTCGTATTCGATACGACGATCACGCTTCCGTGATGCGCTTGAGGATTTCTCCATATCCTTCAAGTGGTATCAGAGCCAGGTTGACGGTTTCGAATATGATTCGAAAAACCGAGGACGACTTGGGTTCATTTAGGTCGCGAAAGTTTTTATCGCATTTGATTTCGCAGATCTGTTTAGTAGAAAAATTCGGACACTGTTTAAATTGTTTAAACACGAATTTAATACTTGGATTTTGTTCCCCATTAAATAAGGAAACCATAGGAACTTTGTTTGTGTAAATCGGATTTCGTATGCTCTAGTTATGGTTGTTTTAATGGACATGTATGCACTGTTGCGGGAACAATAGATTTTAACATGATTAAAGAGTTAATTACTGTTATCATCTGCCTCGAAATGCGTGCAAATCCACTTAGGTTCTGTTCTAAATCAAGTTAGCAATCTATGAAAATTGAGTTTGCTTAATTTGGATTTAAATTGATTGAGATATGTCAATTTTAGTGAATAGGGGTCATTACTGAAATTGCATTCCTAATATAGAACCAAGTGATTGTCAATTAGAGAAATTAAATTGTTAATTTCGTGAAATAATCTTGAAAATATTTGTGAAATATTGAAACATGATTATTTGCCTAATTGACTTGGACCCAACCAATTAATTGATTAAGATGTGATCTAAATCATAATTGGAAACCACAATCTTTCAAACTTGATGCTTGAATAGGATTTGGGAATTTGTCTAGCAAATTTCCTTATAATCAAAAATGTTTTGATTATTACTATATGGTACAATTTCGGTTGAAAAACCGATGATCATCTCAAGTACAAATTAATCAATTTGGCATTATCCTTTCCCGAAGCGGATGTGGTGCCTAGTCGGAGAGCATTGGGGTTGCGGGTTGCAACGTATGTGGTCCGTCCCACTCTCGTCGGTACTGGCCATGACAGCGGGTAGGGCCGGGATAATGTCCGAAGGATTAAGATGTATTTTTCTAATTATTAAAATTCGAATTAATACGTATTTTGAGATATTACCATATATGTATTCAAGTAAAATAATCAAGTTTGATTGATTGAATTGATAATTAATTTAATATGATTAAATTGATTATGTCCAATTGAAATACTCTAATATGATTAGAGCTAATAATTCCTTTGGAAGAATTAATTATGTGAATGTGATTCACAATAATTAATTAAAATTTGAATATGAGGTGGAGGATCACATAAGTGACATCCATGGTCTCCCGTCAAGGCGAAGAATTTCGTCGCCAGGGATTGCATATGGGAGACGCCTGTCCGAAGTGACAGCTCCTGTGTGCAAGCGCATCTGGATCGGACTCTTTGCTTCTCGAAAGAGTAAGGCCGTATGCGTAGTGACCCCAATATCGGATCCTCATATTATTGGGGCGATATTGGATTGCGCATAGCGAGTACTATTCCTGTTGACGGTTGGTTCAATTAACAACGGGTCAACATCGCCTTAGGGGTGGTGGGCTCGGGTGTTAAAGACCGAATTGGAAAATTGCAAGTTGGACTTGCAAATTGGAATGTGTTCCTGCTTTTCTTTATTGGAGTCACAGATTCTCATATTATTGGGATGTGACAATGATAAAGAGGAGATCCCAATTCTTGCTAGAGATATATCGGTAAGTATATCTCTTACTTTGAAAGTGATTAAGGGAATGAACTTTCAAAGTTGACAATGTAAGAATAATTTGATTTAAAATACCTTAATCAAATGTCATAAATTTGAATATATATTTCTATATTCTAATATAGTGCATTCTTAATTTCAGAAAATGAAGTCTTTGAACCCACTTAGTAGGCTTCTAGAGGTCTACCAATTGACCGACCCAAATTACTCGGATTGGATCCGAAATTTGGAGCTTGTTCTCTCTGCTGTGCGCATAAGTTATGTGCTATCCGAGGACAAGCATGAGAACCCTAAGTCCAAGGAAGAAAAAGCATTTAATGACAAGTATGATGAAGATCATGTCTTGGCTAGGTGCTATATCCTAGGTTCTCTCTCCAATGTTCTGCAGAAGCAACATGTGGAGATGAATACCTGTCAGGAAATAATGCAGAATCTTAAGGATATGTTTGGTGACATTAACCACACTCAGCGGTACAATTTTATGAAAGACCTCATTCGTTGTAGAATGCAGGAAGGGACTTCGGTCCGTGAACATGTACTCAAAATGTTTGGGTACCTGTCGGAGCTGGAGACTCTTGGGGCAACGATGGATGCAGACATGCAAGCTGATTTCATTCTGCTGTCATTGCCCAATTCTTTTAATAACTTTGTAGTGTCATTCCACATGAACAAGTTGGAATTGACAAGTGCTGCTCTCCTTGCTGCATTAAAGTCCGCAGAGGACGTGATGAAGAAGGATGGTCCCAGTGGCAGTGCAATGGTTGCACAGGTCAAAGGGAAGTGCGGTCGGAAGCATGGTTCTCGAAAGGGCCCGGCCCAGAAGAGAAAGAAGAAGGGACAAAGTGTTGCTTCTTCTTCCAATGCATCCACTCTCATGGCGTCGAAGAAAACCGACGTCTGTCACCACTGCAAGAAGCCGGGGCACTGGAAGCGTAACTGCCCAGATTACCTGAAGTCCACAGACAAAGGTAAAGCCCCAGCAGGTATGAAATCTACTTTCATCATTGAAACTAGCTTTCTCGTCGGACGAGAAGGAAGTTGGGTTGTAGATTCTGGTGCTTCTGTTCATGTATGCAATTTGTTGCATTTGTTTCAGGAAACTAGGAATCTTGAGGAAGGGGAGATAGTCATTCAGATGGGATCTGATGCAAGTGTTGCAGCAGTAGCCGTCGGGACTTGTAGACTATCATTATCTAGTGGAAGAGTCCTTATACTTAAAGAATGTCTTTATGTACCCGAAGTCAGAAGGAACTTGATATCTGTATCTAAGCTTGTTAGAAGCGGATATTCTTTCCTTTTCTGTAATAAATTAGTCATAAGTCGTTATGATAAATATATTGCGGATGGTGTTTTGACTTCTGGTGGACTCTATGAATTGTGCATTGATAAATGTATTATGAATGTGACAACCACTAATAAAAACCCTAAAAGATCCAGAGAGGATAAAAATATCTCAAATGAGATATGGCATCAAAGGTTTGGTCATTTATCTATTGATAGGATCAAAAGATTGATAAAGGATGGACCTCTAGATTTTCTACAGGTTCAACCTTTGCCCACTTGCAAACATTGCATACAGGGTAAAATGACTAGGACGCCTTTCCGTAACAAGGTTACAAGATGCGAGACCTAATACATACCGATGTATGTGGTCCCTTCAGTACCGCGACTCGAAATGGATATCGATATTATTTGACGTTTATTGATGACCATTCGCGATACGGGTTTATCTTCCTACTACGTCATAAGTCTGAAACCTTTGAAAAGTTCAAAGAATTCACGGCTTTGGTTGAGAACCAAACCGATAGGAAGATTAAACGGATTCGATCTGATCGAGGTGGTGAGTACCTGTCAGATGAATTCAAGGAATACCTTAAGGTGAATGGAATTGTTTCCAATCTCACTCCTCCTGGAACTCCCCAACTAAATGGTGTTGCTGAAAGACGCAACAGGACCATCATGGACATGGTCCGATCAATGATGAATAAAGCAAATTTACCTCTTAGTTTCTGGGGATATGCAGTAGAGACTGCAATATATATCCGGAATAAGATTCCTAGCAAATCCGTGCCTAAGACTCCTCATGAGCTATGGTATGGAACCAAACCTAGTGTTAATCACTTGAGGGTTTGGGGTTGCTTGGTCTATGCGAAGAACGTGGACGCAAGTAAGCTAGAATCTCGCTCTCGTGAGTGTTACTTCATTGGGTATGTTAAAGATGGTATTGGATACCAACTTTATGACCCTGAGACCCAAAAGGTTTTTGTTTCTAGAGATGTGAAGTTTCTGGAGAATGATTTCCTTAAAGGTCAAGACAATAATGAAGTAGAGGAATTCTTTGAATCCCCTGAGGATTCTGAGCTTCCTAGACCAGAAACGGAAGAGATAAATAAAGATGAAACACCCATACCTCTTCGAAGGAGTTCGAGGGTGGTTGCACCACCTGAAAGGTATGGATTCCATGTGTCAGGTGAAACTGACATTGATCCTACTTCATTTGATGAAGCACTCGCGGATCTAGACATGGATAGATGGATCCTAGCAATGAAGTCAGAAATTGACTCCATGCATAAGAATGGTGTATGGACCCTTGAGGATCCACCTAAAGGGGTAAAACCCATTGGGTGTAAATGGATCTTCAAGAGAAAGAGGGGACCTGATGGGAAAGTAGAGACTTTCAAGGCACGGCTCGTAGCCAAGGGCTACACACAGAGAGAAGGCATCGATTATGATGAGACATTCTCTCCTGTGGCTATGCTTAAATCCATCCGGACATTGCTAGTTATAGCTGTATATCTTGACTACGACATCTGGCAGATGGACGTCAAGACGGCTTTCCTCAATGGATACCTCGAGGAGGATATCTACATGGAGCAGCCCCAGGGCTTCATGACAGAGGATGGTAAAGTATGCAAGCTAAAGAAATCCATCTATGGGCTCAAGCAAGCTTCTCGTAGTTGGAACATCAGATTTGACGAAACCATAAAGAGTTATGATTTTGTGCAGAATCCTGATGAACCTTGTGTATACAAGAAGACTAGTGGGAGCGCCATTGTGTTCATCGTGCTTTATGTAGATGACATCCTTATCATTGGGAATGATACAGGGATGATGACCAGTGTAAAGATTTGGCTGTCCCATATCTTGGAGATGAAAGATCTTGGAGAAGCCTCTTATATCTTAGGCCTGAAGCTGTTCAGAAACCGAGAAAAGAGGATTTTGGGATTGTCACAACATGGATACATTAAGAAGATTCTTGAACGATTCCGTATGGATAGTTCTAAGAAAGGATTCCTACCCTTAAGACATGGTATCCACCTATCTAAAGATATGGCTCCTCAAACAGTTGAGGAAAAGAAAGCCATGGCTGGATGTCCTTATGCATCAGCCGTAGGAAGCTTAATGTATGCCATGATGTGTACTAGGCCAGATATCTGCCATGCAGTGGGAGTGGTAAGTCGTTACCAATCATGCTATGGAGAACAACACTGGAATGCAGTAAAGAACATATTCAAATATCTAAGACGGACGCAAGATTACATCTTGGTCTATGGAGATGGTGATCAAGTCTTGGGATATACAGATTCTGACTTCCAATCGGATGTAGATGATCGAAAGTCGACATCGGGGTTCGTGTTCTTGTTGAATGGTGGTGCTGTGAGCTGGAGAAGCAAGAAGCAGGACACTACTGCAGATTCAACAACAGAAGCCGAATACATTGCCGCATCAGATGCTGCAAAGGAGGCGGTGTGGTTGCGCAAGTTCGTGCTGGAGCTTGGCGTAGTTTCCTCTGATACTCGCATCCCGTTACTCTGCGATAACACGGGAGCCATTGCCCAGGCAAAGGAACCCAGATGGCATCAAAAGAGCAAGCACGTGGAAAGGAAATACCACATCATTCGGGAGATACAAAAGCGTGGTGATATCATCATCACCAAGGTGACCTCTGCCGACAACGTTGCTGATCCTCTTACCAAACCTCTGACACAGAAGGTTTTCGACCAGCATGTAATGAGTATGGGTTTAAAGATTGTACCTGAATGGTTCTGAGGGCTAGTGGGAGATTGTTAGCAATGTGAGCCCCGGGCGAACCATTTCTACAATAATTGTTATTGTAATGAATAAATTATCAATGAAAGTTATTGATTATTTTTCACTCCCTTTCTGAGATTAATGAATGAGTGCACTATAGGGTCCCTCTGTACAATAAGGGTTATGTACCATGGCCAACTTGATGATCATACAACTGTTGATTCATTGGATGGATCATAGAGGCTGATGCTTGGATGAATATCTAAGGAGTTAGATAGAGGACTCATCAAGCATCATCAAATGATCATTAAGTGATGATCTCCAGTCTGAGTAGGAGATGTCAATCCTATCTCATATGACTGATATCTGACTGACCTCTTGATGCAGGTCCTCTGCATGGGAATAGTGATTCAGATGTGTCAGGTTAATTAAGTCAATGGGTTGACTTGACGAGATCGAGATAACCAAAGACCTACGTTGAATACTGTCACAACATAGGCATGCATCCTCTGACTAGAGACAGATGTATTGCTATATGTCTGAGTATGTACATTTGGCAGACCAATAGGTTGATGACCTAATCAAGGTCTATATACCGGCGAGCTGGTGTGCATGTAAGAACATATGAGTAATACGATCTCTCAAAGGGATCATACAGGTTCACCTGTGAACCGGGAGACATGAGCTCACTCATGAGGTATTGGGACTGAACAAATTCCATGCATGGTCGTCATGCTTTGGAAGCATGACATGAATTTGAAGGTAAGATATATGCTTTGTGAAAGCATATGATCTATACCAAATCCCAATGACCAAGATTGAGAAACTTAATGATCTAACCCTGAAGATGACAGTGTAAAAGTGATCTTTATCTTCAGGATGATCATGAGTCTTCCAGTATGTAGGATGTGCATGTATTGGGAATACCTGAAGGGTGATTTGATCATATACGATTGTATAACCATGACGCTTCCATTCCGAGGGAGTGATGAAACAGGTTTGGATTTTAGTGACTCCTCTCATTAGAGAAGTGACCTAATCTTAGTCCATGAACTGGACATTGATCTGAATAAGATTCAGATGCAATGAGAAGATTAAGTTTACGGTCTTGATTTGATCAAGCATCAGTGGGAGGTCCATAGGATCTGGATTTGAGATATGATCTCAACATCCAAGTCACTATACGTGGAACAATACAATCGCCCTGTCCTTATCTCCAAGTATCTCAGGAGAAATAGCATTGTTCTTAAATGGTTTAAGGACAATTCCATAAGATCTAAGCAAAGAGAATTTGATAATTAAAAGTGTTTTAATTATCATGATGTATGAGAAATTATCCAATATGATTAAATGTGATTTAATTATTTTTGGATAAGAATAATGTGGATAGAAATATCCAATTATTCATAATATATTATAAATGTGATTTATAATGTATTAGAGAGAGTTAATTATAATTTATATGTGTTGATTAATTATGATGTGTATTGGATGCAAATTGTGTAATTAATTAACAATATGAATTACATATTGTTTTGGGTTGTGAATATGATTCCCAATTTTTCCATGGCAAGATTGCAATATTCTCAAAGATAATTGTGAATTATTTTTGAAGAATAAAACCCAATAAATTTGTTGCAAATAAATAAGAGAGATTTCATGGAGATATGCAATCTCATGGATTTCCATGAGATTGCAATCTCCATGCAATCTCATGGGCGGCACACCATTCCTATATGGAATGGGTGTGCGCCCACTTGGAAGGCACATGGAGATGAAATCTCCATGTGTCTTCTCTCCTTATTTGTTGGGTTGATTTAGGAATGAATTATATTTGATTTTGTCAAATATATTTTAACCTAAATTTGTTGTCTATGACAACAACAATCTTAGCCATTGGATAAACATGGGTTGATTTAGGAATGAATTATATTTGATTTTGTCAAATATATTTTAACCTAAATTTGTTGTCTATGACAACAACAATCTTAGCCATTGGATAAACATGAATCAATCTCATCCATTGATTTTATGTGTCCCATGGATTGCGATCCATGGATCCCAAAACCCTATAAATAGAGAGGCATACTTGGCTCTCTCTTTACACATGCTATTGTAGCACAAACTCTCTCTCTCTCTTTCTCATACACGACAACCCTCTCTCTCCCTCTCTTCTTGGTGGCCGTCCACCTTGGTGGAGAGAATCGTCGACGCCCGCGCCATCGTGCTGCCGCTTCGACTCTCTGCGGTTCTTTGTCTTCTTGGAGTGCTTCACTCACGAAGGAGACGTTTGATCTCATGCAACGAGATCAGGAGCAACCGTGCTTGGATCAACTTGGATTGCGAGGACACCGCGACTCATCTCCGCGCTCGCAAGCCGTTACTCCGACGATCGGACTTGAGACAGGAGGTCTTTTTTTCGTAGAGACTTGATCAACCACGCTTCAAGAGGTATTGCATTATACTTGCCGTGGTTATAGATGAAACGATTTGAAAATGGTTCTCGGATCATGTGGTTTCATCGGTTTAAAAATTTTTAAATTCCGCTGCACCGAACAACTAGTACGACTAGTCGTTCTTTGTCGTATTCGATACGACGATCACGCTTCCGTGATGCGCTTGAGGATTTCTCCATATCCTTCATTTATATCTATTCATATTATCGACTTTTGAGCCATTAATCAAAATTTGAGAGTAGTATGCTATAAAGTACAAATAAGAGAGAGTGGACTATTGGATGAAAAAATGCAAGTGTAAATCAAGGAGTTGCCTCTTGATGACTTTGCTTAACCTACCATCTCTCTCTTTACGCCAAACAGAAAGTTCGTAGCACAATCAATTCCTGTATTTATGGCTTCCGTCGACAAGTCAAAGTCTCAAGAACTCTGCTAGGGTTGGATTAGTTTCCCTCGGAGTGGAAGCAAGCTAATGAAAAATCCGATGCAATCCGTAGTTCGATGGACTGGACTAGATTGGACTTAAATATGTGATGGATTGGATCGAACTCAAAAAATGTAATATCTGTTAAGGTTGGGTTGGACACGGATAAAGCTAAAATCTGATCCCATCCGATCCATGTGCATCCCTACTCTTGATACCCTAACCTCCGTCCGCCGACCCTCTCCTCCGTCGGATTCTATGCAGCATCTTCGCTTACCTCAGCCTCCGCATGCGACCCCCAACGGATCCCAATGCCACTGCGAGAGCACCTAATGGTGTCTAGTACCCGTGTGGGTGATGAATCTCAGTTACATCATGATAAAATCCATTTATTATCCTCCGAACTCAGATAATTCAATAAAAATCACAACCAAATCCCTAAAATTAACTTGTCTTATATTGTAAATAATGTGTATAATTAACACTAATTTTCTAACCCTAATTTATTGTATTTAATTACCAACCATTTTCCTTATTTTCTTCTTTAAAACTCCCCTAAAAATTAGATTAAATATTGAATATATTGATCTTGGCTTTTAAAAGAATTTAAAAAAACAAAAAAACTCAAAATCACAAGTTAAGTGTTTTTAAGTCATTAAAAATGCTTGCGAAAATTCTTCTTTGTACAAAGACCTCCTTTGACTTTTTCTTCAACATAAAACTTGTAGATCTCATTGAGATCTACAACTTTCATTTTTTGACTTTTTGTTAATTTTGCTGCTTTCTATTTCTTTTTGATTTTTGAATTCTTTTTCGATATTTGAATAATCTGGTGCAGCCACGTGGTGCCCATTGGACCACCTACGTCTCTGCTTCCTCTTCCGCCACCCGACCCCTACATCTGCCGTCAGATCATCTCATTCTAGCTTTCATCTCGCCCTTTCACACTTCCATTCATGCATTCAGATTTTTTCCTTTGAGTTAATCTCAACCGCTCATGTTTGCCTTCATCTCATCCGTTGAATGGCTGTGTCATCTAACGGTTCCGCGATCTCCACATCTCCACTACTCCCTGCACCCTTGGATGGGATCCCTAGATCTCATCCAAACCGTTCGCTACCACCTCTCCCCTTGTCGCTCGATCAGATCTGATGGATTACATCCTAGCCACGCCATTGCGCTCACACATGGACCGTTGGATCAGTTGATCAAATAGTTCATGACTATCATCTTCCTCCAAACGCTCCTCTCTTCGAGCGTTACACTTGCTCACTTTACCCCTACACCTTTCTTATTTTGGTTGTCGGCTCGACCCCTCTCTCCTCGATTCAACACTCCCTCCACGTAACCCCGACTTCTGTTACCCTCGCCAACCCATCAATGACCCCCGTCATCGCTCTATACCTTCACATCAACCGTTGCAATCACCTCCTTCATTATGTATAACCGTAGTCTACCACCCTATATAGCAGCCACCTTTGCCCCTCGTCACCGATCATCCACCTACCATAGGTAGAGGCCCAGCTTCCTCCGCCCTCCGGTGACAACAGAGGGCGGTTGTTGAAGAAATAACGACTCCACAACCCTGGCGAGATCCTGGATTGCTTCGATCGAGTAATGACAGCTTCTCCTGTCGTCCGAGCTCTCCGGCATGGCTGACCGGATTCGAGCGAAGACCCTATGCTTTAAGCGAGCTCAGCAAAAGCCTCCGACCGCCTTCTTCCTCTCCGATCTCAAGGCTCTTCTTCTCCCATGTTTTCTTTGACTTTTCTCTTAATTTATCTGTCGTCTACAATGGACTCCTCCACTGCCTGATCATCTCTACACCTCCGGACACCCACCACCTTCGCTAACCCTCCCGACCACCCTCTCCCTTCTCCAGGACCTCCCTCCGCTTCGCCCCTTTTCTTCTCAGGCTCGCCGGAGAAGAACCACCAGGGCTTCTTCTCTCATCACCAGATGCCCCCCATTCACCTCATACCATTCCACACAGCATGCCTCGGCAATTACTAACCCTTGTAGATACTCAATGGTCGGAATTCACGCCAATGCTCCGTCCTCGAACATCGTCTCCGGTGACGCCTCATTGACCAACCACTCCAGCTATAGCTGGACCCCTGTTTCCAGCTTCTTCACGAGGCTCTCAGATAGACCTCTCGACCTTCAGGCCTACGAAGGGACGTCGTTGGAGCTCCAAAGGGATCACAGGAGCCCCGGCTTCTCCGCCGCGTGCGAGGAGGAAGAGAGAGGAGCTGCTATGTACAGATGTTGTTGACGAGCGCGGTTGACCTACCCTTTTTAATGTCGTCGGATTGACTAGTGCGTTGCAGTCGGATAGATCCGCGTCGATCAAAAATAACCGCACAAATCGAATAATCGTCGAATGAATTTAATATGCGGTTTGATGTTTATTTAGCATGGGCAAGCCCCAGGGTCGACTCAAGGAGGCAAAGGAACAACTCGGGATCAGATTAGATGGATTAGATTACGGTTTTCCAAGTGAGATTTTTTTGGTATTTTTTTTATGCAATAAAATGCCAAATGCAAGCTATGAATTGGATTAAGTTAATACGAAAAGAACCCACTTAGCCAATATTAATTTTAATGTGAAATAAGACCAAATTAGCCAAGTGATATTTTTCCTAATGACCTAATCCAACAATGAGTGCGAAATGTATTTTTTTGGAATTTTTGGCTTTAAGATGCGCAAATGAAAAATGCAAACGTTTTTAGAGTTTTTATGTAATTTTTCGTGCAAATTATATGCAAAAATTATGAAAAATTTACTGGAAGATAAATATGATAATATGAAGCTACACTAATATTTTTGGATTTTTCTGACACTTTGTGATTTTTTTATGAATTTTTTACTGAAAATAGAGTGATTATGAGTATTTTATTTCTAATAATTCCACGAAATAAAATTATCCAATGATTGATTTATCTTACATAGATATTTCAATAAGGAATCCAGAAGAGTTGAAATTTGTCAAAAATATTATTCGTGGAATTAACTAAAAATCAATTACAGAAATCACTCAAGAATTTTTTTTATGCGCAAGACAACTCCGAATTGGACGAAACTTGGACAGTAATTAAATCACACTTAGAGGCATCATCTTTAATTTTTTCACATTTTTTGGAGCAATAAATAAGCCTATACAAATTTCAGAGCAATATTGGACAAAATGTCACTTAATTTCAGTCTCTGATTTTTAATAAATTGTCAAATACTCACAAAAATACAATTAAATATCCACAATATAAAGAATTAGTTGCTCTTCAACATGCTATTTTTTTATTAAAATAAATGCTGCGAGATGATTGTCCAAATAAATACTCAAAGGCAGGGACGTTTTTGCAATACAAAAAATGAAAAGCAACAGACTGAAATGTGCCTACGGGTACTTTTGCAAATAAAAACACTTAAAGGACGAACAATGCAATTTTTACAACTAAAATAAAATAAGAAAAATAGACCTTTTCTCTTCTTGTCCTGCACGTTAGGGCACAAGGGGGAGAAGCTATGGACGACGCACGCGTGCGGATGGACGAGGCGGCGTCGGGGCGCACGGTGGAGACGACGGCCGCGCGCGGTGGCGCGCTGGCGGGCTTCAAGGCGGAGGACGGGAGGCGGCCGGCTTCTGGCGGTGGCGTGCGTAGAGGCTGCCGGCGGTGGGGAGTGAGACCTGTGCGGGGGCGGAGCCGCGCGCTGCGGCTATGCGAGCGGCGGCGTGGAGGGGCTTGTGGATGATGGAGCGCCGCCGCGCGGGCGGAGCTGGCGCAGGCGGCGAGGCAACGCCACACCTGGGTAGGGGCGCGCGTCACCGGCGAGCAGCGCGCAAGGGCACAGCGGGCAGGGGCTTCGAGCGCGGCGACTGAGATGAGGTCGGGCGATGGAGCAGGCCGACGGCGACCATGCGTGCAGGGCTGGGAGGCGCGCATTGGCCGCTGGGATGCGCGCGGAGGCACGGCGCGAGGGGCGGCGCCCAGCGGAGGTGGGCGTTTGCAGCAGTGAAGCACGTGAGGGCGCGGTCGAGGCTGAGGAGCGTCGGGGCCGCACGGGCGGTTGCGCGATGGCGGGCAGCGCCGCGCGGCGGTTGGGCGACGGGATGGCACGCACGGCGGTTGGGGGTGTCGCGCGCGCGGGCGGAGCGAGGGTGTAACGTCCATATCCTAACAAACTCGAACTCGTCCGATTTTGGGTCCAATGAACCCAATAACATTGTTGGTCAATGCCAAACAACCTAAAACGGTCAATTTATTATGAATCAAAAGTCGTTCGGGCGAAATCGACCGAAAAACGATCGCATCGTAGCGCGCGCCGTGAAAAAGCCGCAACGCAAATTCGAAAGACGCGAAACGAATCGAGACCGTCATGAGATCCGATTCGACGAAATAAGACCAACGGAATCGACCGTTCGTCAATCGGAGGTCGTTTGATATTTTAAATTCGCAAAAATTAAACCCAAACAAAAACCGTATCCATGGTATTAAAAGGCGCGCCTCGAGGCGGTCGAGGCGTACGCCTCGAGGCGAGGCAGGCCTTTTTAGCCTCGAGGCGTGCGCCTCGGCCTTGTCCAGTGAGGCGTGCGCCTCGACTGGCTGAGGCGTAGCCTCGAGGCGTTCCGCCTCGAGGCGGTCGAGGCGTTCCGCCTCGAGGCGGTCGAGGCGTTTTCCGAGGCGTTTTTGTTTTTTTTGAAGATTTCTTGTATGATTTTGATAGTTACATGGTGGTTTGAGAGGCTTATTAATATATACTTGTTTAGGATAATGATTATACAAGTTAAATGCCTAAATCTGATGTTTCTTTCGTACTCATAACTCCACATTTACTATTAATTATGTGTAACTATTTCAGCAAACTACTTCATATTTACTATTAATTATATCTAACTATTAATTTATGCAAAATGTATGCTTAAATTTGATCTCTTTCATATTCATATGCTTGAATTTGACATATTTCATATTCATATTTACCATAACATGCCAAATTATTTTAGTGAACGCTTACTATTACATCCTTAAACATATAAAAATGTGTATACAAATTCGAATCCTCATAAAATTTGGGACCCCCGTTCTGGTAGGGTATGGTGCAACAGGGGGGATGCATACAACCGTTCTTCACTTGGGTATAGTAGACCATATAGTTAGGATTCAAATCATATGATTCATATCAACACCTTGGATATTTATAATGACAACTATAGCCAATCCCTTTTAGATAATTTTTTCGTGATAGTTATAAGTTATAACCAATGATTTTCGTTTGATTAGGTAGAAATTTAGAAAGGTTTATGGCATTGAGTCATTGATATATCCTTTTTTCATGTTCTTATCTTCATAATATCATCATATATTACATTGTTATATACTATATGTTTGTCAGATTATATTATTTCATCAATAAATATATGTATTATATATTTTATATTTATTTTTTATACAAAACTGAGGCTTACGCCTCGACCGCCTCGAGGCTACGCCTCGCCTCGCTTCCAGGGAAAACGCCTCGTTCCGCCTTTCGTTTTTTCAAACCTTGACCGTATCTCAGAAATTTCGGGTATTCAAAACCCGATCAGAAGTATATCAATATTATACTCATATTGATCGTCACTCTGAGACGATCAATTCGAGATACGGTGCGTCGAAATCCGACACCCAGGGTGCGGGTACGGTAGATTTTTAAGAGTATGAAACAAAGAGACTAGAATTTGTAAAAAAAATATCTAAAGAACTAAATTATGTTGTCTGTACAGCTGTACAGACAGCAGCCGTATGGTCTCTAAATGCTTCCCCCACTTGTTCTTTTTATGACTTCCACTTGTCATCATAAAGGAGAATCATCTCAAATTCTATCAACAAAACACCCTTAAATACCCCCAAACCCTTCTCGTTTTTGCCCACAATACTCTCAAATCCCAGCCGTGGGGGCAAAGTTCTCTCCCCTCTTCCATCTTTCTCTCCTCTTGATTGAAGTTGATGCCTACTGCTGAGGAACTCTCTACGACATTAGCTGCTGCAGGAAACCTTATTAAGGTACAATTCTATCTATTTCCCCCCCCAATTATCCCTCTTCTTTTTCCAACAAAATCCCAACTCTTCCCCTCTTCTTTTTTTTTCTGCATTTCTTTTCTTTCTCTCCATTATTCACCAATGAAGACCCCATTTCTCTCTCCATTAGAACCTGCTATCCAGTAGCTCTCTGGAGGAATTTGTTGCTCTTTCCCCCAACTGATTGAGCTGTTGTTGCTCTCCTCCAAACCCTTCCAGCTGCAGCCACTGCATGCAAAGATTTTCTTTCTCCAAATTGGAGAGATCACAGGTACATCCCTCCCCTCTCCCTTGCTGCCATGCATGCTCATTTCACTTGATTGTATTTACAATCCCATTTTCACTTTCACGACAACCATGCATGAGATTATCATACAAGTTTTCACCATTCCAACACTTAACTTTAGTAAGAACCAGAATTTAACAAAGACCGTCCCTTGATCTTTGCATTATGAGTTTAAGCTGAACATTGGAAGTTCTGGAATGTATCTTCACGCTTTCTGAAATATTGATAGATAACAATTTCTTGACTATTATCAAAAAGGTATCACTTGTTATATTTAGAGATCATTATTTCAATTGAAAGTATTGGTTGACAGGAATAGAATAACATTCTCTGAATATATATGTGTGTGTAGGTATACTGGCTATATACTAATGGTGGAAGAATATATATTCATCTTGTGTGAGATTAAAATATTGTCTTTGCTATACATTGAATTTTCAGTTTACCACGAGTTTTTCCTGGAGATCTTGTAGACCCTGTATGATAAAGGGTTTTAAAAAAAAATATTATGAATGCATGAATAATGTCACAGTGAATGGTGGTTGGTTCTTGAGTATCTTGGTAAATTAATTCTTTGTAAGAATTTATAAGAATCCAAAATTTCAGCAAGTCTGACTAGGAATTTGATCTCCTATAGGAATGACTGTTGTAATCATATGTTAAAAAAATAATAATAATAAAAAAATCCTCACTGTTGTTGACTGATTTGGGCAAAAATGCTTACCACCCAGTTTCTTTCATGGTTAATTATAAACAAAACTCAAAAATTGATACTTGATTTAGTTAAGGAGGTTAGTTAGTTCTGCTTAGTGTATGTTGTGATAATTATAAAGAAATTTTTACATTCTGCCAGTCAAATCCATAGTTTATGTTAATTATATTCAAGTTTTCCACCCCTGTCTTATCCATGACCCAGATTATTCATAAAGAAGAAATATCAATATATAAATAAATCATAAATATGGATCATCACTAAAGCATAATACTAGTAAAGATGATCAGAATTTGCACCAATGCCATTTTAATAAGTAGGAATGCACATAAATAATTAGAAATGTATAGGGCACGTATATATTAGTATATTTGGACTATTGCCCAGAACAAATAAAACAAACAGTTCAGACTTCTAAAATTACTGGAGTCTGAATGCTATGTAAAGCAAGTGTATTCTCTTAATCAAACACCAACCAAGCTTTTTTTTCCACATTATGGGGGGGGGGGAAGGTTGACTATGTGGATTATTAGTTTTTAAATAAATAAAATTTTGATTATGTCATAATCTGGAATACCAATCTTAGGATCTCTTCTTTTATGACACCAACAATGAATTCATGAGTATTATATTTAGAAACCCTCAAATTAGTCTCTTGAAAAAAAAATTTAGACAAACATCTAGACCTATAAGTCATCTAGACAAACGTCAGGACGGGTAGTTGTACCCAATGATGAGCAGCTTCGCAGAGACATTCTCGATGAGGCACACAGTTCACGGTTATCTATCCATCCAGGCAGTACGAAGATGTACCGTGATCTGCGTCGACATTACTTGTGGGATGGGATGAAGCGCGATGTGGCGCTACATGTTAGCAGATGCATGACCTGTCAGATGGTCAAGGCTGAGCACAGGAGACCCCCAGGATTACTGCAGTCTCTCCCCATTCCCGAGTGAAAGTGGGACAACATTTCTATGGATTTTGTCACGGATTACCGAAGTCACCAGGTGGCCATGATTCCATATGGGTCGTTGTTGATAGGTTGACCAAGTCAGCCCATTTCATACCTATCAACACGACTTATACTCCATCTAGGTTGGCCAAGCTCTATGTGCAGAACATTATCAGGCTGCATGGTATACCACGAGAGGTGGTGTCTGACAGGGATTCGAGATTTACATCTCACTATTGGCATCAGTTCATGTCAGCACTACAGACAGAGCTGAAGATGAGTTCTGCTTATCATCCACATACAGATGGGCAGAGTGAGCATACCATTCAGACACTAGAGGATTTACTCCGCACTTTCCCTTTAGAGTGGAAAGGGTCCTGGAAGGACCATTTGCTGTTAGTAGAGTTCACGTACAACAACTATCATTCCAGTATCGGCATGGCACCATTCGAAGCCCTATACGGGCGGAGATGCCTCACACCTCTTAGTTGGCGTGAGGTAGGCGATCATGCTTTATATTCCGTGGATCTCTTGGAGGAGACCGCGAGAGCTGTTGATCTTGTGAGACGAAGGCTTCTGACGGCACAGAGCCGCCAGAAGAGCTATGCAGACCGTCAGAGAAGAGATTTGGAATTTCAGGTATCCAATCTTCTTCTCTTCCTTTATTACAAAATTAACTTAACCTCATATTAATGACATTCCTATCAATTATAGGTTGGAGATTGGGTATTTTTGCGAGTATCTCTCATGAAGGGAGTGCAGAGATTCGGTGTTCATGGCAAGTTGGCGCCACGATATGTTGGACCGTTCGAGTTTCTTGCTTGAGTAGGGAAGGTTGCTTATCGAGTAGCCCTTCCTCCACATCTTTCAGCGATTCACGATGTCTTCCATATATCCAACCTGAGGAAATATGTGCACGACCCTCAACACATCATCAGTTATAAGAATCTAGACGTGGAGCCAGATCTAACTTATGAGGAGAAGCCAGTCCAGATACTTGACCGTGCTGTGAAGAAGCTTCGCAGCAAGGAGATTCCATTGGTCAAGGTGTTGTGGCACCGACACGGCGTCGAAGAAGCGACGTGGGGGACCGAAGCCGACATGCGAGCACGATACCCGCTACTTTTCTGATATAAACATCAAAACAAGCTTTTGTAATTCAATACATGATTAATATATGGCTTGTTTTCTCTTTGAGGTTTTTATGAGTTTAAAACCCTTTGAGGTTTTTATGGCCATATGTGAATCAAATAAAATACTTATTAACCTGAACTCGAGTCTCGAGGACGAGACTCCCTTTGAGGTTTTTATATTTGTAACGTCCATATCCTAACAAACTCGAACTCGTCCGATTTTGGGTCCAATGAACCCAATAACATTGTTGGTCAATGCCAAACAACCTAAAACGGTCAATTTATTATGAATCAAAAGTCGTTCGGGCGAAATCGACCGAAAAACGATCGCATCGTAGCGCGCCGTAAAAAAGCCGCAACGCAAATTCGAAAAACGCGAAACGAATCGAGACCGTCATGAGATCCGATTCGACGAAATAAGACCAACGGAATCGACCGTTCGTCAATCAGAGGTCGTTTGATATTTTAAATTCGCAAAATTTAAACCCAAACAAAAACCGTATCTCAGAAATTTCGGGTATTCAAAACCCGATCAGAAGTATATCAATATTATACTCATATTGACCGTCACTCTGAGACGATCAATTCGAGATACGGTGCGTTGAAATCCGACACCCAGGGTGCGGGTACGGTAGATTTTTAAGAGTATGAAACAAAGAGACTAGAATTTGTAAAAAAAAATATCTAAAGAACTAAATTATGTTGTCCGTACAGCTGTACAGACAGCAGCCGTATGGTCTCTAAATGCTACCCCCACTTGTTCTTTTTATGACTTCCACTTGTCATCATAAAGGAGAATCATCTCCCTAAATTCTATCAACAAAACACCCTTAAATACCCCCAAACCCTTCTCGTTTTTGCCCACAATACTCTCAAATCCCAGCCGTGGGGGCAAAGTTCTCTCCCCTCTTCCATCTTTCTCTCCTCTTGATTGAAGTTGATGCCTACTGCTGAGGAACTCTCTACGACATTAGCTGCTGCAGGAAACCTTATTAAGGTACAATTCTATCTATTTCCCCCCCCCAATTATCCCTCTTCTTTTTCCAACAAAATCCCAACTCTTCCCCTCTTCTTTTTTTTCTGCATTTCTTTTCTTTCTCTCCATTATTCACCAATGAAGACCCCATTTCTCTCTCCATTAGATCCTGCTATCCAGTAGCTCTCTGGAGGAATTTTGTTGCTCTTTTCCCCAACTGATTGAGCTGTTGTTGCTCTCCTGCAAACCCTTCCAGCTGCAGCCACTGCATGCAAAAATTTTCTTTCTCCAAATTGGAGAGATCACAGGTACATCCCTCCCCTCTCCCTTGCTGCCATGCATGCTCATTTCACTTGATTGTATTTACAATCCCATTTTCACTCTCACGACAACCATGCATGAGATTATCATACAAGTTTTCACCATTCCAACACTTAACTTTAGTAAGAACCAGAATTTAACAAAGACCGTCCCTTGATCTTTGCATTATGAGTTTAAGCTGAACATTGGAAGTTCTGGAATGTATCTTTACGCTTTCTGAAATATTGATAGATAACAATTTCTTGACTATTATCAAAAAGGTATCACTTGTTATATTTAGAGATCATTATTTCAATTGAAAGTATTGGTTGACAGGAATAGAATAACATTCTCTGAATATATATGTGTGTGTAGGTATACTGGCTATATACTAATGGTGGAAGAACATATATTCATCTTGTGTGAGATTAAAATATTGTCTTTGCTATACATTGAATTTTCAGTTTACCACGAGTTTTTCCTGGAGATCTTGTAGACCCTGTATGATAAAGGGTTTTAAAAAAAAATATTATGAATGCATGAATAATGTCACAGTGAATGGTGGTTGGTTCTTGAGTATCTTGGTAAATTAATTCTTTGTAAGAATTTATAAGAATCCAAAATTTCAGCAAGTCTGACTAGGAATTTGATCTCCTATAGGAATGACTGTTGTACTCATATGTTAAAAAAATAATAATAATAATAAATCCTCACTGCTGTTGACTGATTTGGGCAAAAATGCTTACCACCCAGTTTCTTTCATGGTTAATTATAAACAAAACTCAAAAATTGATACTTGATTTAGTTAAGGAGGTTAGTTAGTTCTGCTTAGTGTATGTTGTGATAATTATAAAGAAATTTTTACATTCTAGCCGTCAAATCCATAGTTTATGTTAATTATATTCAAGTTTTCCACCCCTGTCTTATCCATGACCCAGATTATTCATAAAGAAGAAATATCAATATATAAATAAATCATAAATATGGATCATCACTAAAGCATAATACTAGTAAAGATGATCAGAATTTGCACCAATGCCATTTTAATAAGTAGGAATGCACATAAATAATTAGAAATGTTGAGGGCACGTATATATTAGTATATTTGGACTATTGCCCAGAACAAATAAAACAAACAGTTCACACTTCTAAAATTACTGGAGTCTGAATGCTATGTAAAGCAAGTGTATTCTCTTAATCAAACACCAACCAAGCTTTTTTTTCCACATTATTGGGGGGGGGAGGTTGACTATGTGGATTATTAGTTTTTAAATAAATAAAATTTTGATTATGTCATAATCTGGAATACCAATCTTAGGATCTCTTCTTTTATGACACCAACAATGAATTCATGAGTATTATATTTAGAAACCCTCAAATTAGTCTCTTGAAAAAAAAAATTTAGACAAACATCTAGACCTATAAGTCATCTATAGGAGAAACTGATGAAGGTTTAAAGGAATGGGTAAATCAATAAAGGTTTAAAGGAATGGGTAAATCAATAGTGCCTTATAATCAAGATTGCCGGTCATAGTAACCCTTACACTTGACCGTGCGAGGGCGCGGTGACCCTCAACTGGGCGGGAGATAGGAAGCCCAGTTAGGGCAGCGACCGCCTAGTGCGCGGGTCTAGGATCCCAGTCCCTTCTCGATTTTTACGCGAGCTCGCAGTGTTTTTACGCCTCGTTGGGATCCAGACTTTAGACCAGTTCCGCTGACCCTGTCTTTTAGGATACCCAGGCGGGGGATCCTGGTTTTTCAGCTTTACGTACGAGCTCGGTTGCCCGTTACCGGTCGGGCTGTTTTTCTAGAGCGACTTTTCCGGGAAGTCCCTCTCACCCGTCTCAGTGGCGTAGTTGGGAGTAGACCTATCCCTCTATTGGACCGTCCTTCCAATTAGGGGGCGAGACGGAAGAGCCCTTTTGTTGGCTTCTTCACCGCTTGAGTCGCCAACAGACTTGGCGATTTTAAATCCAGATCATCCATATCTATATCTACATCATCTAAAGTTACATTTGAAACTGTTGCACTGAGGTTTGAAGAGATTGAGTCTAGTCCAGATCATCCATCTCTATATCTACATCATCTAGAGTTACATTTGAGACAGTTGCACTTGAGGTTTTAAGGGATTACAATTAAAGATAGAATAAATGGAAAAGACTATAATCTGATTCGAAATCTCATTAAGCTAGTGGACGTGTTGGGAACTTAGTTAGGATGCATTATACTACACCGCATGCCTACGGAGGCACCCCAACCCTAAGACTTTCCCCAAGTCTTAGAGTCATAGTGTGAGGTTTCACAAGAACCAAGACCACAGACTATCCACTAGACTTAAGAATTTAATAAATCATTATATCTTCTCATCTCATCTTTCCCATCATCAAAATTCACAAATATGATCTCTAAGTAATATGAGAATAAAATATACGTATTTATGATCAATGAGTTACCGTAGGCATATGCTTATGTGGGAAATGTGGGGATAAGGGCTGATCATGAGACGTTCTTACTAAAAATTTGGAAACCTTTTACATTTGCAAGTAGAATTAAATTTTAAATTTGAGTTACTCATGCCTCTCTACTTGCTTTCTTTTGTAAATAATAAATGCCTGTTATTTTTATATAAACTTATGGGAAGTACCAGCACCCGCTGACGCCTTTTCTTCCTTGCACGCATGGCAGGCAAGGAGCCTTTAGCACAGTAGCGGGTTAATGATTTCAGGAGATAAATTTTATACCCAATGGTATGGTTTATTTTGTGCCAATTTTTGTTCAATTTATATTGTATTATGTTTCTTTCTCTTCAGTCAGATTTTTGGGATATACTGTATGTACTGTCAGACTTTGTACATGTGAAATATATGAAAGTTAATGAAATAAGATTTTGGTGACAATTGTTCTAATAACTTATGGTTATGATTGTGAATGTCATGTGGAAAATTATCCGCGCGAAAAATTTCCCTGTTTTTCTGGCACTTAATGCGATCTCCTGTGAATGAATTATTGCGAAATGCGCGTAAACGGGTACCCAGATCCTGAGGGGTTGACATTTTGGTATCAGAGCAGTGGTACTCCGATACGCACATTCGCAGTATTTCAATTCTGATCGCATTAAGTTTCGGATAGCGACAGTCTTCCGACTTGTCGTGAGTCCGAGAAGGGAAATATGACATTCTAATTCAAATATCACAGTTGTCACCAATTTCATTAATTTTCATATTATATCCCAAGAAGAGAAAAAGCATATATTATAAGTATCTTCAAATGGTACTTCTATAACTAGTTATTTTTCTCATACAGAACCATGGCATCTCAACCAGACCCGGATATGACCAACTAACTAGCACACATATTGACTACTCTTATCGAGCTTTCCACGTTCTATTTGATTCTGGTATGACGCATTCTTTTCTTGCTTTGAAACTACTAGTTTCTTTAGGTAGAGTCGCAGAGACTCTCTCTTCTCCATATCACATCCGAGGGCCAGGTAGCCAGTTGTTCGTCATATCCCTGATAGTCAAGCAATTGCCCATACTGATTGGCGGTCATGAGATGATCGCAGACTATCTACTCCTACAGCTTGATGAGTTCGGCTTGATTTTAGGCATGGATTGGCTATCCGCTCATCATGCACTTGTTGATTGCTTTAGGAAGACAGTTGTCTTCAGGATTCCAGACTTACCGGAGTCCATTTTTGAGGGTACTATACACGACTCCACCATGGAGTACATTTCAGTGTTGCGAGCCCAGCAACTTGTTGATCAGGGTTGTGATTCCTACCTTGCATTTGTTCGGGAGGTGTCTGATCAGGAGCCGATGATACAGGACATCCGAGTAGTATCTGAATACCCAGACGTGTTTCCTGATGTGTTACCCGTGTGATCTTCTTTCATATATATCCGAAAGAAAGCACTCGCAAGACCCCTAATCGAGAATCTTATAAAAGATCAGAAATGAAAGCGAGAAGTCAAAATGGGGGGGGTTCTTGGAAACACGACCGAGGTTCGGAGCGGGGGAAGAGAGGAAAACAACAAATATGCCTGTCCTAGTGGTAGAGCTCATCTCCGGAACGATTAGGCTGTTATCTGTGACGACCCTTGCCCATGATATGATCGTCGAGTCAATTCACACGTTCCATTCTCCATCCAGCACTCGCTTGAATTTTGTTACGACTGAAAGAATAATCGAAGGGCCTTCAATGATCGGGCGGGATGGCTGACTTAACGCGTGTGAGGTGAGCTGGTTGGTCTGCTGAAGCAGAGCTGGGCCTGAGGTTCACTTTCACTGATAGTATACCCTAAAGCAAGCCTCAAGACCAGCGACAGCTTTTCGAGATGGGGCCTTTTGACGAAATCCAAAGTCATGCGCGGTTGCAATCGCCTTCCTGTGTCTACTACACAATTCTTTCTGGCTCTTTGATCTCTCTCTTTGCTATGTACAATCCCGCGGGAAAGACCTCTTGTGAGGAGCTCGTCGAGCCTTCCACGGCCGACTATTAATAACTAAGCTCCACCAACCACAGCTCTCTATAGTTCAATGGCTCGTCACTTTCTTTTCTTTAATGGTCTTCTTTCACTTGTTCTTCAAATTGCCACAACACTGGACCCGCTTAGTTCGCGTTCCCATGTAACTTCACACTCTGGCAAGTTCTTCCTCTATTAGATTTTTCTGAGATTTCTTTTATATAGTCTTGAAAATCGTGAGGCTGAGTGAGCCTCTTCCCTTTCCTCTTGCGCGGAGCTGTAGGCAGCGCAGTGACTTTCTTGATTGATAGTAGGACCGCCCGATCACTTCCTTTTATTGAGGCCAGTTATTTTGTTCCCAGATTGGTCCCTGCTCCTTTCTCTACCTCAGGCTCTAACCGCTTCCCCACTTCTTTTTCAAAGGCTCCTTAGGAGGGACTACTTCTTTCCTTGAGTTCATCCGGAATAGGTCAGACCTTTCCGTACTTGAGAGTTCCTGAGAGAGATCAAATTCGAGATTACATTATTAACAGCTACACAACCGATCTCTATGGCACCTTATCGCATGACACCAGCCGAGTTGAGGGAGCTGAAGGTGCAGTTGCAGGAGTTGCTTGATTTGGGATTCGTGGGACCGAGCACTTCACCTTGGGATGCTCCGGTTCTATTTGTCAAGAAGAAGGATGGATCCATGAGGTTGTGTATTGACTACAGGCAACTGAACAAGAGAACGGTGAAGAACCATTATCCTCTGCCTCGCATCGATGATTTTTTTTACCAGCTCCAGGGATCTTCGGTTTTCTCGAAGATCGATCTTCGTTCAGGCTACCATCAGCTGAGGATTCGCGAGTCGGATATTCCGAAGACAGCCTTCAGGACTCGCTACGGACACTACGAGTTGTGGTGATGCCGTTTGGGCTCACCAATGCACCTGTGGCTTTCATGGATATGATGAACCGTATCTTCCGTCCATACTTGGACAAGTTTGTAGTAATATTCATCGATGATGTGCTCATCTACTCACGGAATGAATGGGATCATGCGAATGATCTACGAATTGTCTTGGATACATTGAGGGAGCACAAGTTATATGCCAAGTTGAGCAAGTGTGAGTTCTGGTTATCCCAGGTCTCGTTTCTCGGGCATGTCATTTCTGGAGCAGGCATTGCAGTTGATCCTGCGAATATAGATGCGGCTATGTCTTGGGAGCAACCCAAGACTGTCACGCAGATTCAGAGCTTCCTTGGGCTAGCGGGTTATTACAGACGCTTTGTCAACGGATTTTCACGCATCGTTCGTCCTCTGACACGACTGACGCAGAAGGAAGTTCCATTCATTTGGGACGATTCATGTGAGCAGGCCTTCCAGACACTGAAGGAGAGGTTGACCACAACGCCTATTCTTGCTCTTCCTTCAGGCACTCAGGACTATGCAGTCTACACAGATGCATCTGGAGGTCTAGGAGCAGTGTTGATGCAGAGATGACAGGTGATTGCTTACGCATCACGGCAGTTGAGACCACACGAGCGGAACTACCCCACACATGACTTGGAGTTGGCGGCAGTTGTCTTCGCCTTGAAGATCTGGCGCCACTATCTATATGGGGTAAATTTCGAGATTTTCACAGATCACAAGAGCCTAAAGTACATCTTTGATCAGAAGGAGTTGAACATGAGACAGCGCAGATGGCTCGAGCTGCTGAAGGATTATGATTGCACGATCTCTTACCATCCCGGTAAGGGAAACGTGGTGGCTGATGCACTTAGCAGGAGAGCGCATGCTGATGGTACGATGAACTGGTTATACACATGGGATATGCTTGCCGCTTTGAGCGATTGACATCCTCAGGAGAGCGCATCCATTTCTACTGCCGTACCTCCTCGATACAACAGTCTTTGGGATCGTATTGTAGAGGGCCAGAAGACCGATCCTTGGATCCGAGATAGATACATGCGCGCCGTCAAGGACGAATTTGATGACTTTGTTGTGATGGAGTCTATTTTATGGAAGGCAGGACGGGTAGTTGTACCCAATGATGAGCAGCTTCGCAGAGACATTCTCGATGAGGCACACAGTTCACGGTTATCTATCCATCCAGGCAGTACGAAGATGTACCGTGATCTGCGTCGACATTACTGGTGGGATGGGATGAAGCGCGATGTGGCGCTACATGTTAGCAGATGCATGACCTGTCAGATGGTCAAGGCTTAGCAGATACATGTTAGCGACATTATGATGTTGTGATTTTTTTTGTTTGTTTGATAAACAAGATGAACAAACAATGTTAGATAAAAAAATTGACAAAGAAAAGATAGAGAATACTTACCTGTGATTCGCCGAAGGTGGAGCCATGGAATGCGGCTTCCGGTTGTGGCCTCGATTCGATTCGACGAAAAATCGAAGAAGTTCAGCTGTGATCTGAAGGGATGCACAACGACACGAGGAGGAGTCCTCGTGGATCTCGCCTTTGAAACCGTCGTCGCTCGACCGAGAGATGCTGAAGCTGTCACCGACAACACTCGGGGGCTGGTGGTCTCTCCCTCTCAGTTGAAGAAATGGCGGATGAAGAATAATGGAGGAGGAGAGGTGATTATAAAGAGGAGGAAAGGGAAGAGAAGAGATGGAGAGAGTGGAGAAAATGGTGGAGGAAGCGGAGAAGATGTGGCTTGGAGTGGGGGAAAAGAAAGGAGAAGAGGTAAAAGAGGATTAAAATAATTTATTTAATAATATAATATAGTAGGCTACTAAAAATGATTAAAATAATGATAGTAAAATAGTAATAATAATAAATCCGAAAATAGTAAAAAATAAATCCGAAAATAAAAAATTGGGGTGACATGTGGCGGCTACTGGAGCGGCCACATGTCGTTCCCAGAAAATTCAAAGATTAAATGTAAAGAAAATCAAAAGAAATAACAAAAGGGATTAAATCAAAAAGTGGTCAACACAAAAGTTGCTCGTCTCGATGAGATCTACAACTTTCGTGAAGGGCCGAAAATCAACGGAGATCATCTGTACAAAATGTATTTTTGGGTGGTACCTTATAGATATAAAATACCGCATTTTATCTTTTGTATTTTTTTGTCATTTTTAAGAGAGAGAAAAATCAAAATAAAAATAGAGAAAATATGAAAAGATTATTTACAACTTAATCTATTTTTTTGGATTTTTAATAATGAAGAAATTAAAAAGATAAAATACAGGGGTAAAACGGTCATTATGTACAATATACAAAAGGGGCCCAAAACCCAAGTTTTGCATACGAGCTCCGATTTTAATGAAATTGGTCTTGTTTCGAAGGTCTTTGAATGTATATTACTTGAAAAGCGAGTAGACCTAAATCGGACACTGTATGAGAGAGATATGTACATTTTAAGGTTCATCGTTTCAAACTTGGATTCAAGTTTTATTGGTCGATTTTACATGTTAATATTTTTTTGATATTTTTTCTTTATGTTAGTAATATATACACTATGGAGTTGATTTTATTGGATTTGGAGTTAGTATAAAATATATACAAATAGGGTATTTTATCTAATATACAGGTGAATATTTATAAGTGAAATTGGCTTCTTATTTAATGCAAATATGAATGCTAAAATGCAGAGATCATCAATGCATGCATGAATGCTAATTATGCAATATAATTAGAAATATGCTTCTAATTACTCGGGAACAAAGCTCTATTTTCGACTCTTAGAGTGATGAATCGTAGATTCATCAGTCGTTCGATCCTCATGATCAGACGGTCCAGATGGAGCCACGTCGCAAACTCTGGACCTGCAGGCTCGGGCAGCCCAAACCACTCCTCGAGCCACCATTAGATGCCACGTGGCTCGAGCTTGGGCAGCCTCCCGAGCCTAGCCACCTCGCGTGTCCCGCACGTGAGTGGCTGGTTTAATTTTATTAAGGACCCCAATACTTTCAGGAATTACATTCAGGTCGCCTATGCGCATGCCACACGTGTGCGCCTTGAGTATTTTATATCGAGGCCCAATCTGGTTTCAATAATTGCAAAGAAGCCCCCACGCACTGGGAGAAATTACACAGGGGCCCCTCCGTGTTTTGGCTATTGCAAATGGGTCCTTCCAGAGATCTATTTGTAATATTTATCTTTATTTTTATGCATTTTTATTACATTTATGTCCCTAGCACTGTTTTATTCATATCTTGAGCATTTGAACTCCAAATCGCATGATTTCATTTTTATTTTGAAGCGTATTTTATTCTTTTACTAATGACTTGTTTAATTTCTTGATTTGACACTATATTAAATGTGATAGTTTCTGAGATCTATAGTGTCTCCTGCTCTTTAAGTTAAATGCCATTATTTGTCCTTTTGGCTCATTCCGACTTTGAAATTGATCCTCATTTTCTTGCTCATTCATTTGACGTATGTAGGGCATATCTATACATATTTATAGTGCATGTTTGTCTTTTGCATCTCGTCATACATTGTGATCATTGCATTTCATTTAATTGCACTTTAAAATCAAACAAAAATCACATGAATCATTCTACTTTGTTCTTACATCATTTTATCTGCATATCGTTTTGCATGAGGACCTAGGTTTAGAACATAATCACACATTAAGTAAGCAACAATTTTCGATAAATAGATGAAGAGGCTGGTGTCCTTGTGTTCGACCTTGGTAGACTTACCAAGTAAAATAACTTCCACATATTCGAAAGTGTGGCTTTGCTGAATCATTTTTACAACATATACTACGATAAAAGATGATTATTACTGTGGTAATGCGCTTCATTAGTGGGCGCGCCACACAGATCCCAAAGCATCCGTTACCGCATTAGGCACCCGCACGCTGCAACCTAACACCTAGTGTTGTTGATTAATGGCTACCTTCGTCACCTCCATACCCTTGCATGCCCCAGATACCCTGCAACATTGTTCTTGGCCACCTCGTGGTTCTATTGGCTCGACACACACATTTTATGCCATATCTTTGTTGCTTGCGTGTTGCTTTTGGTGAACTCTGGGTTGGGTTATGTCATTTAAATCCCGTCCGATCGCCATAGTGTGCTAGTAGACTTAATGGGAAGGATTTGCTCTAAGTGCACACAACCTATTCCCTACAAGATTATGTTAACAAAAAAAAAATCAAATTTCCTTATTACCCGATCATGTTCTTCACGGTCTCCTAAATTTGTCATGGTAGAAAATAATGTTAATATGCATCCATATCCATGTTATGTAGCATTCATAGCCCAATCTCTCATTGTTAAGATGGACGTGAATGGGGATGAATAAGAAAGATCACGATTCCGGTGGGTGGATGAAGGTGGGGGGGTCGAAGCTGGCAAGCTCGTGGCTTGCCATCAACTGCTGTGAGGCAAAGGTACATGAGCTTGGCATTATTTTGGGGGAGATGGCTTCGATGCGGGGGATGGGTCATCGAGCTTTGGAGTGCTGTGATCTGATGAAATGTTTTGCATGCGGGAAGAATGGTCATCGGAGTTCTCACTGTGCGAAGGGTCGTGCACGTGATGTCCAGAAGTCGTGTACCGCAACGAGCGTCGAGGGGTCCATTTGGGTTTTGGTTGGGCTTAGCAGAAGAGAAGGGAACTGCTTGGTTGACGTGATAGAGGATATCGGTGGCGCGGTGGGATGCAGCTTTGGGGGAGATGTCGTGAAACTCGATGGGTCGTTGGTGTGCGTGCGTAACTTGATGGCGGAGGAGGCCCAAGACTCCTAGACTTCTCACGACGTAAGGTGGGTTGGATTCACTGGAGAAACCCCCTGGTAAGGGATGGGGTGTCAGACCCTCAATAGAAGGACAAGAGGTCCTCGATCAGAGGCCTCCCCTTGGTGGGGGAGAGCCTGGAGGCGATACTCTAGTGCTTGCACCAATGATCAACGTCACGAGCATCCTCACAAATGGTCTTCGTCGAGGACAACCATCGTGGGTGATGGCGAGGGGGTTGGTTATCGATCGTCAGTTGCCTCTGTGTCTCGAGGCGAGGTGCTCGGGATGCCCTCTACGCTTCAACGTTCGGGAATAGAGTCCAACATTTGAAGTTTTGTGGGGGAGGCCGAAGATGGGCAGCGAGTCGGCATGGAAGACGAAAACAGAAATGGAAAAAGGTTCTTTTGGTGTTATTGAACAGAGGGACCCATTAAATGAAAAAGATGATGAGACTTCGGGCGTAAGAAATGGTGCAAAGTCCAAGGCGATTGAGACTACTTTTAGTGTTAGGGTATCCTATGCGGAGGCTCTAGTCGGGTTTGCAGATCCGATTGGCGAGTGGGATGGCTTATTGGATCATAAGGAGGGTGGATCCGGATTTTCGGAGCCAATGGGTCCACAGACGGAGGATGCATTTAAATGGGGGTCTACAACTACGGACCCAATTGCCTCGTGCGGGCGCGTCGAACGCATCGCCATTTTGAATCCTCAGTCGGATCCACGAAGCATGGTTGAGCCATTTCGAATGCAAGGTCGGGACCTGATTATTGAATCGGGCGAATGTGCGTAGAAAGGGTTTCAGAGGGGACTTCCGCCGCGAGAGCTGTTGTCGATACAACCTCATACCTGTTAGAAGGCGATTCTCCGACTATTCTAGGGGTGACGTCTTCAGTAGCTACCGATCCTCACGATGGGGCCACACAGAGGCTGGAGGGTGGGTAGTCTGACGGGCTTGGTTACGCAGAGGAACCCCATGGAGTACCTTCTCGGATGGTTTCACGTAGAGGTGAATCACAAGCGACGGGAAGGTATGGATGACGATATGCTTGTCGTGGGGTGAGGGAGCGAAGGAGGAGGTGCCTGGAGATCTGTTAGAGGTTGGAGCTGACTGGAGGACCTGTTGATGGACACTCGGAGGTGACATGGAAGAGCAAGGTGGGAGAGGTACCGAGGTAGCTTGAGATGATGCCATCAAGGTGATCGCTTAATGAGCTGTTGGTGGGAGGCAGTGAAGGAGGGGTCGATTCAGGGGATGACGATAAATGGGGGACAAGTGGGGAGGAAGACGAGGTAGGGGAGTGGCCTTGAGCAGTGTTGGAGGAGGAAGTGCTGAGGTGCCTTGGTCCTGTGCCGCCACGGGGGGTCTCCAATGCTAGTCAAGGAATTGTCACTTGGAATGTAAGAGGCCTCGTGCAGGCAAAAAAAAGGACAGTTGTACATTAATTGTTGATGGTTCAAAGGGCGGACGTGGTGATGTTGCAAGAAACAAAAATCTCGCAAAATCTTGATATGGTGTGGAAAGAAATTTACGGGCAACAATCTTTTGTAGTTCAGAGCAATTGCTTTGGTCGGTACTTCGGGCGACGTAGTGATGGGGTGGAATAGCGATGTTTTTGCTATGAAGGATACGAGAAGAGGGGAAGGTACTCTCTCACGATGCTGTTGCAGCACAAGGCGGATGGTCGCAGGTTGTTGGTTACAAATGTGCATTGTCCTTGTAACGACGTCAACATTGCTCAACTGGTAGAAAACTTGTTCATGGATGGGGGGGTCTTCCATGTTGCGGCTTGGATCGTTGTTGGTGACTTTAATGTGACTTTGCGTTCGAACGATCGCCCTGGGGGCCGCAGTGGGCGAGATGTTGGCTCGACCGACTTGGCGGGGATGGTGGATGAGCTCGGGCTTCAGGTTGTGGACACCATAGGATGTAGGTATAGGTGGCGGTGCTCGAGATCCCGATCACACATTGATAGATTTATGTTGTCTCTTGAGGTGCTAGGGGTATTGCCTTGGCTGGGGCCCGAGCCTTGTTCAGGGCAAATTCGGATCACATGCTTTGGTATTCAGTGGAGGACATCCGCCCTCGGACATTTCTGTTTGAGAAGGCTTGGTTGTTAGAGGATGGCTTCCGCGAGGCCATTGCAGAGTTTTGAGATGGGTGCATACCAAATGGGTCGACGACGAGTAGATTGACGAGCAAGATGGCTTCGTTCAGGAGGCATTTGATGGAGTTTAATAGGGCCAATCGTATACAATGCAAATCTAGAAGGTTGGCTGCCGAAGTGGAGGTGTGCAGTCTGGTCAGACTGGAAGATGAGAGGCAGTTACAACAGAGGAATTGGCATGGAGAGGTGGTCACATGGATGTGATTCTTCTTGAGGGCAAAAAGGTAAAGGTGGTTTGGCAATAGAGATCCAGGCAGTACTGGTTGAGGGAGGGGGATGCGAATACCGGGTTCTTTTGTGCATTGGCTGGTAGGAGAAGGCACATGAATATGATTCATTCGGTCTCCGTTGGTAGGGTTGTGGTTGAGGGAGATCGGGCTGTGAGAGCGATGCTACATTCACATTTTCAGATATTCAACAGACGTACACGATCGGGGTAGGGACTATTGTTCGGGGTATAAGGAGGAGATATCCGTCTCTCTCTTACATTATTCTAATGATATTGTGCTATTCTTGGGGGATGAGGAGGAGAAGATTCGTCGGGCGTCGCTTCTCATGGAGACTTTTGAGGATGTTTCGGGGATCTAGGTTAATAGATGTAAATCAGTGGTGGTTCCTTTTGGACTCACAGAGCAAGAGGTGCAGAATGCATATACAATGTTGGGTTGCCCTATCGCTCCTCTATCGATTTCGTACTTGGTACTGCCATTGGTGGCGGGGAGATCGAAGGCTTAGGATTGGTGTGCATTGCTGGAACTGTTGGATGGGAGGTTGGCATGGTGGAAGGAGACGATGCTATCACAGGGAGGGAAGTTGGTTCTACTCAAATACACTCTTTCTACCATCACTGCCTTCTTATGCTCCTTGAGGTTAATGCTTGTAGGAGCGCGCTAAGATTGAAGCTTTGATGAGATGATTTTTTTGGTCCAATGGTGACAAGCTAGGAGGGGCGTCCATCTTGTGGATTGGGGCAATGTGACAATGACAAAGAAGAAGGGCGGATTGAGAGTGATGAACGTGGAAGAGATGAATAAGGCTTTTATGGCGAAGTGAGTCTTATTCTTTTAGGGGAAGTCTGAGGATCTGGTGTGTAGTTAAATGAGGAAAATATATGCGATATCCATGTCTTTGAGTTCGTCTCGGCCTTCCATCATATTTGTGGAAGGGGATTACCAAAATTAATCAGATGTTGGCGATTAAGTTGAGACCTATACTTGGGAGTGGAACTGAATTTTGCTTTTGGTTGGATAATTGGACGGGGGATGGGGTTGTGGGGTAGCAGGTGCTGGTGCAACAGGTATGGGATCGGGGAATGTGCTCTTCGATTTTTTCTGCGGAATTATCAGATCAGAAGGTGGACAAATTCATGGTTTTATAGGAGGAGCTGGCACTGATAGAGTGGCCATCATCTGGCAGGGGCCATTTTGTCTGGGGAGATAGGAGGTTTTGGATTAAGAAAACGTACCGCTTTTTTGTGGAGGATGGAGAGGGGATGCAAGAAGAGGTGGGGGTCGATACATGGATGATATGGAGAAGTAAATTACCAATCATGGTCAAGGTTTTCCTGTGGCTGTAGGCTTGGTAGGATTCTTACTAAGGGTCGCGAGGGGCAAATGCTCAGGTTGGAGGATGCCACTTGTTATCGATGCGGATCGACGGTGGAGGACATGGAACATCTGTTTTTCTCGTATTCTTTACCGGCTCAGGTGTGGAGCAGGGCCAACAACACATGGCTGGACGGGCGAGATTTTATCAACTTATGGAGGAATACCATATCGGTATGCAGATATGGGCAGAAGATTGCTCATACACCTTTGTATTGGTCTGGGCGATCTGGTATGCTAGGAACAAGGTCATTTTTGGGAGACCGGCATTTTACACAGAAAATGTAATTGAACATTTTAGGGCGCTTTGTACCTCATGGAGAATGTAACACGATTTAATCTTTAATTATATATACATATAATAAACTGAGATGGTACCTTATCAAGATGCCTCCCTTCACTTTTCTCAAAAAAAGATGGATGTGAATGCCTATTTTAACTATGGATGATGCGGTTCATATGCATTATGGAGAGCAACAACAATGAATATATCCTGATGTAACTTGAGCCAACTGACAAGGCTGGAGAAAACACTTCCTAGAAGCATAACAATGCTTCAGCACATGTTTGGCTTGCCGATACTTTTATAACAGAGATTGCTAATGAGATTCTACATTGGCCCACATCAACGACGATGAGGGATATTCTTATCACTACGTATTCTCAGATGAAGATTGCTACAAAGATTCATCTCCAATAGGACATCTTCATCACGAAAAATTCTGCTCCATGGTGAGAGGCATGCTCGAGAAGATTCATAGTTACATGCGCTTGAATGTTAGTCCTGAGCAATAATTGATCTACAAAAACACCACAATGTTTGGTATCTTTCTTACTGCTCTTGATCCCCGATAATGCCACCCACATCGACTTCTTTCTGGTGCATCTATTTCTCTCATGGAGGAGGCCTACAAATGTTTGAGCAGAATCACATTGCCTCCTGGATTCACTACTCAGACCTTCTTTGCTATAATAGCATCTCACAGTAGAGGAAAATTGACTCAGATTAAAGGACGTGGTAGTTGTGGTAGAGGAAGTGGTTCTTTTCGCCTTCAGTATACATACTGCTACCATGTAGGGCACTTTAAGGATACATGCTATCATAGGCATGATCATCCTGTATCTTCTCATGTTGCTAAGCAGTTTGTACCCGCTATTGTTATTCTTCTTAATCAGAAGTATGAAGATCTTATCTCCCGTCTAATGGACATCATTGACCCTTCAGTTAGTACTATTAGTGCTTGTCTGACATTATCTGACATTGCCGCCTCCGCGAGCACCTCGAGCATTGATTATGATCTTACCACATCAGAATGATGATATTTCAAAATGGATTATGGACTTCGGAGCATCACATCATCTCCGCGGTTACAGAGTTGTTCACATTCTACATCATCATTCCGCCTGGTCGATCTATAGTCATTGCCATTGTGAGACATTCTTTTATTACATGATATGAAAGGATTCATGCGATGTCTTCGATGTGTGTGCAGAATGTGTTTCGTCCACTTGAATTTTCTATGAATTTATTGTCCATAATCCATGTGGAGAGAGATTTTAGAATAGTATTGCTTGTGTTATTCAATGTATCTAGGGTTCTCATATAACGTGAAACCCTAGAGCACCACAAAGGGGAAATTACATAAAGGATCCAAAGGGGTTACCGAACTCAATAAACATGGGAAGATAAAAAGTTAAATAATAAAATAACTCTAACAAACTCTAACACTCCCCCTCAAGTTGGAGCATATCTATCGATCATGCCCAACTTGGAAATATTCACGAGAGGCGTTTCCTTGGTAGCGCCTTCGTGAATATATCTACCAACTGAACATCTGTAGAGATATGAGTAGTGATCTTCCCTCCTCGTACTTACTTCTAGAATAAAGCGACAATCAACTTCAATGTGCTTAGTTCACTCATAGAATACTGGATTTGTAACGATGCTTGTAGTGGACTTGTTGTCATGCTACAAACTTACCATAGTAGTAGCAAGAAGTCCGAGTTCCTATAGAATAAAGACAAGGCAGTTAATCTCACTAGTAGCTTTGGCCATTGCCCTCTATTTTGCCTCTACACTCGATCCAGCGACCGCTATCTACTTCTTTCTCCGCCATGTAACTAGGTTACCACCAACAAACATAGAATAACATGTAGTGCATCGTCGATCCTCATGTAAACTAGCATAATCTGCATCTGCATATTCTATGACATCCGTGTGGTCATTGATCCCATAGAAGAGGTCTCACCTTGGAGATTCTTTCTAATATCGAAAAATTAAAAGAACATCCTACCAATGGCTATAGAGAGGTTTCTCTATGTGTTGGCTAGCTCTACTCACCTCACACAATATATCTAGCCTAGTGATAATGAAGTAGAACAGTTTGCCGCTAGGCTTCTATATTGTGTAATATCCTCAAACTCAGGATCGGTGGATGTAGAATGTTTTTACAGTTCTGCTGGGATGCCAAATGGTTTACATCCAAGTAGGTTAACCTCTGTAAGAATATCTAAGTAATACTTCCTCTGTGATAGATATAGTCCCTCTGTAGTGCATATCAACTTAATGCTAAGAAAGTATCGTTTTTGACCATGGTCCTCGAGGACAAACGCCTTCTGGAGGAAGGCCTTAGTCTGTAGATCTGCTTGATGATTACCATTAACCACCATATCATCTTCATTGATGGCAAGTATAACCTCGTCAGTAGTCCGTCATCTGACAAAGATAGAATAATCATATGTTGTCATGTGGAAGCCAAGAGAGATGATTACAGTAGTAAGTTCGTCAACCAAGCTCTTGGACTTTACTTTAGGACATAATGGCCTCACGATGTTGACACGCATACTCCCTTTTGACGAAGTAACTTAGAGGTTGTATCATGCTGACCTCTTCGAGGTCCCATATGGGAAAGCTGTAATATCCCATGCTTAAGTCCTTAAACCATTATCGAGGAAAACTGGCCCTGACAATTTGTTGGTTCATACTCAATTGGACCCATTGACAACCACCAAAATGCTTAAGTCCAAGTTGCCAAGTAGTAGTCCCCCACTCTTATAGTCCACTCTTACACTTCGTGAGTTGTTGATATGAGACTATATTTTGCTCGGTTGTTACAACCTCTCCCACTGATATTTGTAATGTCGTTGTAGCGACATATCCTACAACTTATTCCCAGTGACACTGATGGTTGCGCGCTTCGGGTGGCTTCTCTTTGTAGGGGTGGCTTCACCTCTCGGGTATACCTTTTCACTATCAGAGGGAACCAGCTATGGTACCATTTGTAACATCATGGGCATAGGTCTTTGGTCCGTTATCGAGGAAAACTGAGTCGGACAATTTGTTTGGTTGACGGCCACCCAAAATGCTTAAGCTCGAGTTGTCAAGTAGTAGTCCCCAACTCTTATAACCCACTCTTACACTTTACATATATTGTTGTGAGACTGTCCTTGGGTTGGGTTGCTACAAAAAAGCATTTTTTTACATCTAGTTGAAAGATGGACTATTCTTATTAGCAACGACAATGAGAATACACACAATCACGGCGGTTGGAGAAAAGGTCTCAAAATAGTTCACACTATAAGTCTGAGTGATGCCCTTGCCTACAAGCTATAGCCTAGCCTTCAATCTATCAAGTGCTTATTTTGGTTGTGAAGACCCATCGACACGCAACAGACGTGACACCAAGTGAGCATGGTACATGGTCCCATGTGCCCCTTGAGGTAAGGGCATCCATCTCCTCATCGATGGTATTTTCCAGCCGTCGTCCCGCAATGCACTATGATGATCGTGGTGAATAAAAATAGCAGAACATATGTAAATTACCTGTCACAACTGGATAGACTGTTAGTGGAAGTAAAATGTGACATGGGATGTATCGTATATTACATTTCCGTTCGTCGCAGAGCTATCAGAAGATTTAGGAGAGCATCCAACGCTGTGGTGGTGGGGACACTTGAAGAGGGCATATCATCCTGCAAGAAAGGAACATGCAGTGGTACATGATCAAAAGAAATAGCGTGCTTTCGTTAGTAACAATGGGTGGGAGTGGTAGCTGTAAGTGGATGCCACTAATAGATTATGTAAAATAGTTAATTTGTTAAAAAAAGTGATGCCATCCGAGACTTAGTAATGATGGCTAGTGGGGTTATAACATATATACCTCTTCTGAGTGCACGAGTACGTAAGGAAAATAGACTTGATAGCAAAATGGGACAATTTATCTGTAGTTGGAAGTTATGAACAAAAGCTTTGCACCAAAAATTTTCAAGGGTAGTGGAAAAGGTGTCACATCAAGATATAACATAGAGAATGGAGTTGCACCCTTCTGAACAGACGATGCAACCCTGTTTATGAGATGAGTTGCAGTATGGCAACCCCCCAATAGGCCTTAGGAACCTTCATATGAGTGTAATGAGCATGTAATGCCAAGTAAGTGATGAAGCTTACTTTTTATTACTACCGCTTTTTGTTGGGAGGTATATGGACAAGAAGTCTGATAAATGTTCCCTAAAGACAAAGAAGGAGAATTTCTGTTGAGTAAACTCAAGAGCATTATCTGTCCATATAGTATGCACACAAACTGAGAAAGATGTTTTAATATACAGAAGAAATGACTTGATAATTTTATGAATTTTCAACCTTTTTTTTATTAGATAGACTGAAGAAGATCTGCTATAATTGTCTACAAAGACCACAAAATATTTATGGCCACCCAAAGTTCGTATTAGATAAGGTCTCTAAACATCACAATGAACCAAAACAAAAGGTAAAGTTCGACATGGCTCAACCTATGTGGAAAGGATGTCAGAAGATGTTTGCCGAACTATCACGCCTCGCACTCAAATGGCTTCAAAGAATGGAGTTCGAGAAGCATCATGGATAGGGCTTTTGCAGAGGGGTACCCAAGATGTAAATGCCAGAGGGACAAATCAATGGAGAATCAGAGATTGATGCAACACCAACAAAAGTAGTATATAATGGAATGCCAATGTAATAAAGTCCATTCTTCTAATGTCCCCCACCAAAAATTTGCTTTGTCTGGATGTTCTGAAAGTAGCAAAAAAGCTCATAAAAAATCACACAACATATTAGCTCAGAATAAAGCTTATGAACCGACAGTAGTCTAAAGGAAAATCAAGAGCACAATGAACCGTGGTGAGTCGAAGCTTGGAGAACTCGATCCCAACAATAGTAACTGGGGAATGAGCCCCGTTGACAACTCTAATCGACTTCACAGTGGAAGAGGGTTTGGAGGAGGTCAGTAGGCTACCTTCCCATCACATGAGTAGAAGCATTGGCGTTAGTGATCCAAGTAGGTGTTGATGCCATGGCAGAGTTGGCTATGGTACTTGAAGTGGTAGCCAAGTACGTTGCAGGAGTCTCATTAGCAGTGACATTAAAGTTCTGTAGCAGCTGCATCAGGTGGGAGTAATCAGTGGAAGTGAGTTGGACTATCTGTCCATCCGTCCTGATTAAGCGAAGTCTCTATTCCAGTATTATCATAGTATGATCTAGAAGCAGTATTGGCTAGAAGATAACACAGGAGGATAGACAAACTTGCTCTCACGACTCTCTTAGGGGTGGTTCCATCGCTGGTAGTGAATACATTATCGATAACCAATCTCACGACCCCGACCTGAGTCAAAGCTACGACCTGAGTTACGGCCTCATCCACGATCAGAGTCGCATCACCGTCCACTATGGAAGCCGTCACGACCACCCTTTCAGATGAAGTAAGATATGTGAGTTCTTTGCAGCATGTAGAGAGGAGATACTGCCAGCAGTGGTGTCGTGCTCCTGAGCCTACCCTAAATAAGCTTGATAGATGGCAAGGTATCTGATGTAAGAAAATGTTCTTTCACCATCTGACAACGTGGATGTAATCCAACGAGAAATATGTAAATGGGCTATTCGGACCTCTCTATCACCTGTTTGATGCAACGTAGGGGTTGAAAGATTGCTAGCTCCTTATACAGACTAGTGAGAAGTAGATAGTTTTCCGAAAGAGTGGCAGCTCTAAATGGAGGGTAGGAGCACCTCCTGTTGTCTTGGCAATGCCACCAGGGCCTGGCGGTGGCTTCCCCAACCTCGCAACAAGGTGTTGGTGGCTTGACGACGATGGATGAGTTCCGAGGATGAATGCCTGCTCAAGGGCTGGCGGTGCCTCATAACAACGAGGCTTGCTATTATGTGATGGTAGCTGCACATGGAAGGCTTGCTACTGCGTGATGATGAATGAGTGATTAGTAAGGACTTAATTTATCTTGCTAATTTGACCCTTCTTCTCTTGTGTTTCAGGATATACTTACATGCATGGTGATTGAATGTGGTAGTGAGCATGTGGGTTTCTACAGGTTGGTCTAGCCTTTACATGCAGGAAAATCTTAGGTCACTATTGGACCATTGTGGCATCTTCAGTTCGGTCATCTTCCTCTACAGAAGTTGTGTTGGTTTTCTCCGTTAGTCTAGTTTTCAGTACGAGATTTGCATGTTTGGGAAGCATTATCAGACTGGTTTTCCCATTCCTTAGAATCATAGTCGTACTTCTTTATTTGAGTTGTTGCATTTTGATATATGAGATCCTAGTCATGTCCCGATCCCCAAGGGCATAGGTCCTATTTAGTTGTTATTGATGATTTTTCTAGAATTTCTTCTTTCTTTTTTGATGAAAAAGAAGTCTTAGAATGGATCTATTTTGAAAGCTTTTATAATTGAAATAAATAATCTATTTTTCTTGAAGGGAAAGAGGGTGTAAACTCGAGGTGTGTCACACCCGAATTGATTAAATAAAAGCTTGTTTGATTACATGGACTAAGCCTCACACAATGTATGGAAATGTGCACATATATTTCTCTACATAACAACGTTCCCTTTGGAAAGTGATGATGTTTCGAGATAACCAGATCATCCGAATAGCAACAAAAGGTTTCAGACAAACGTCCCTTACAGATGTGCAGGCTGCATAAATATAGCTCCTGAATTCCTCCATGCGTTTTCGTCACAACCACGAGATATCTTAACGGTTTGAAAGTTCCAAGGACAACGAGCACTGAAAGAATAGACGAATCTCGTCTTCCAGGATGTATCTGCTTACTTAATGCTTGTTAAATTGCCCAAGGAAGGGATCCATGTTGGCTTGAAACTTTCCACTTCCACAGTTTATCCTAGAGACCTCTTTATCTCTTCCCCAAGTCCTCCCCCCTAAGGAGGGCAGAGGGCTATGTCTCGTACCTGGCTATGTTCTCTTTAACTTCGAAGGTGAAATGGAACTCATACATATATACCGGTGCTTTCTCTACCTCCCTTTACTATATTCCTATGAGACATGAGGTATCCTCAATATACGACCACCTATCATGTAAAAATAGAGTAGGTAGCCTACCTTGCTTCAGTTGCCACATAAAGATCTTCGCACGAGGGTGTAATTCAGATCACCAAATCAATTTATAATGCTCCATGTTGATGCTGGTATCCTGTACCATATTTGAAATGAGAAACTTAGCCTTTCTTAACCATGAATCTACCCAACTCCAACTATACCTACCAAACGGATGATTTTTTGTGTGGTATTGAAGATCTGGTGGATGGTCGTGATCATTGGGTTTGGAAAGATAGTTCATTTTTAGTGAAAAGAGCATACAACACTGTAGTTAGGCCTCCACCTGTTGCGGAAGGCAACACAATCCGGGATTGCAACTTAGTTTGGAGTTGGAAACTTCCTAGCAAAATGAGCATTTTTATGTAGCTTTTCAGAAGAAAGCGTATCCTTACTGGATATCGATGTGCAAGTTTTTTTGAAGGGGTGTTTGATTTGTACCCTCTTTATGGCATGGAGATCGAGACACAGGAGGATCTTTTTTTTCCATTTTAAAAGAACTTCAAGGACCTGGCTAGAGCTTCGCATTGCTTGGGTGAATATTGCTAGTTTTTAGGACTTTTGGGACTCTCTTTACATTGCGAAGCACAGACCAAGGAGGTGCTTGTCAAGCTCGTAACTGCTATTTGGGCATTGTGGCTAGCCAGGAATAGTCCACTCTTTGTCGCGCAAAGCTTTTATATTGATAATGTAATCTCGCATGCCAAAACTCTCCTCGAGTCTTGGTTTTTGTAAGTAGCTATTTTTTCTCTTTATTAATATATTTGGGGCGGACACCATAGCGTGTTTCCTCCTCTTTGGGCTTCAAAAAAACTATCCCTACCAGAAGAAGGATTTTTCAAATGTTCCACATCCTTCATTAAGTTTAGAAGTCCTCCAAATGCTGATGCAAGTGTCCTAAAGAGAAAATGAGGCACCACACCTCATCGTCTTGAACCTCCATGATAACGGCATCCTGGTCATGAGCAAGAGCAAACAATCTTGGATATTTCTCAGACAGAGTGCCTTCACCCGACCAATCATCCTTCTAAAAAGGGTTCCCTCCCCCAGGGTAGGCCTCATCATTAATCTCACACTATAAGACCTCCACATATCCATTCACTTTTCTATCTCGTGCTAGGTGTAAGTCATTTCATGAGAATGAGCGTCAATAAATACTCAAGGGTTCTCGTTCTAGCTATATTAGCGCAAGGTTGTGAATTCACATTCAAATCAGCCGTCATGGTCGTATTTGTTCCATAAATTATGTGCAACACCCTTGCCACTAAGTCCTCCCGTTGTCCCTAAATTCGATGTATCCATCTTACCAAGAGAGCATGGTTCACTCCTTCCGTCTTAAAATTTCAAATCCACCTCAATATTTGGGCATGGAGACGCTGTCCCAAGAAACCGGTGGAAAGAAAATTGAATCTTAATGCGTACCTTCCCATAGAAATTGTCACATTGTCCTCTCCTATCTCCGTCGCACACCCACAGGACTGATCTATAACATACAAAAAAGTTGTGTATGGCCTCCAAAATTGTGTTCACTAAAACTAGTCGACTTCCCTTGGACAGAGTGGTTGATTTCGAATCAGCAAGTCGACGTTCTTACTTCTCTATCAAAAGAGTCCATTGTTGCCTCGTGAGCTTCTTATGTGACAATGGGAGGCCCATATATTGGATAGGAATGTTGTTCGTGGGGTTATAGAAACATTCGTGCAAATATTGACTTCGTTCGTTGAGATACCGAACAAGCAAATGATGACTTGCGTCTGTTGATCGTCAAGCCCAAAATCGAACTAGAGGTGGTGACGGGATATATGGTATGTACTCCAGTGTAGGACTGGTGCTCTGATATCATGTTGAAAGTATTTTAATTGAATGAGTTTTATTTTAGTGGTACGGGTTTTTTATAATGTGAAATCCTAAAGTCGTAAGAATGGAAAATGAGAAATGGTCCTTAATTGGACACTTAAAAATAGAATAGGTACTAATAGAAGGTGCTAAAATAGGTCATACATGAATGGCCAATACTTGCCCAATGACATCAATAGGGTTGTTGCGAAGTATTTTTAGCCCGAGGGCTATTCTCATCTTCTTCTCTTTAATTGGTTGTAGTTGACCCTGTGGCCTCAATTTTATAAGACCATAGGGCACTCGTTTTGTTGCATAATATTAAATTCTACTTTTTACTAGTAGAACGGAGAAGATCATCATAAAAGACCACATCGCTTAATGGTGATACCTTGATTGTAGGCAAGAGCATCTAGGGCTTTTGCAGACAGTTCTGAACAAATATGAGTGCATTTATTCATCCGATTTTTCATTTGTTATCTTCAAATAACAATCATGAAACATTTGGCACCCCTTTCCTTGCCTGCTACAGGCATAAGTTTAATAAAATACACCATTCTGTTTGTTTCATTCGTAAAGTGTAATAGTAACACAATATTTGGAGTAGTTTTCCTGAATTCAGTTGATTTCATGATTCTTGTTGTGGCCTTGTGTGTTGCGATGATCAAGGAGGCATGGTCCTCAATTCAGGTTATTCTTGATTTTAGTTTTCAGTGATGATGAAAGAGACATGGTTATGTTCTTTTCTAGGTATTTGCAGGCAGTTGTGGACGAAATAATCTTCAGACACGTTAATCCAGTGATGGTACATGAGATTCTTCTAATATAAAACTTAACTGCTCATGCCATTTTCTTCTTGGTAGTTATTGTTGAATTCTCTTCAGGACCCAAGCAAATGGGATTTGGGAAAGCTTCTAGATGACTTTGTTGGAATTGCTGGGCCAGTTTTGCCAGGTAAACAATGTATTTCTCAATTTATTGTTTTCTTGGCCGATTCCGTCTGTAGAGTGATCGGTGAATCGAAAAACACATTACAGAACCGTTTGCTGCAGTCACAAAGGATGTCTTATTATCATCCCTTCGACATATACCAAAAGGTTCGAATTCTCTCCAAATCTTGCCAATGCATCCTATTGAATTCAGAGGAATCCGGAGGAAAGTCAGTTCTTTTAAGCGGTGGTTAAGAATCTGTGATGATGATACATTTAGGTAAGCAACTTCTTGTTTTTAAATTTTTGTGTTGTTTCCTTGAATAAAAATGTTTAAGCAAACCGCAAAATTGCAGTAATGGAAAGCATCGGGAATCTGCCAATTGTCTTAGGAAGTACCTTGGAGATCTTCTCATTGCCTCTTATCTTGAAGTGGTGGAGGAGTCTGGCTTTGATGGTGCATACATACAGGAAATAGAGGTGGCTTTTTTTTGCTGTTGGTGTTTAATTCTTATGCATTTCCTTGAGATTTGGAGTTCATGTAAATTCTGGATCTTTTGTGCTGTTCCATATATAATCTATATTATCCTTGTTTTAGTCATGGGCTCATACTAGATTGCATTGGTCTGTTTAGCTGCTTATCAAACCTTAGGATGAAATTTATCTCTCTGCCTTAGCTTATGGCTATGTATACTGGGACCTAGCTGAGGTTGTCTCGAGTCAGCATGAACATAGATTTTCAATAAACAAACGGTAATATGATGTACAACAAACATATATTTTCATCATACATAAATAGGAAACTGTTATTGTGTATATTGCTCGAGTACGTGCATACAGAGGTTGTTATAATAAAATTCATTAATGATCTTTGCATGTTTAGTTGTTTTTGCTTAAATTACATCCCATCACTTAACTCTTCTTTCTTCTTATGATGCACAACAAACATATATTTTCATCATACATAAATACGAAACTGTTAGTGTGTATTGCTCAAGTACTTGTATAGAGAGGCTGTTATAATAAAATTCATTAGTGATCTTTGCGTGTATCATTGTTTTTGCTTAAATTGCATCCCATTACTTGACTCTTCTTTCTTCTTACGCCTTGTTGACTTCTTTATATGTAATATTCTTTGGCTTCATATTCCCAATATCATTGTTTGGCACCCCATCTGTCATTTTAGTTGGAAGCTTTGAACATGTGTTAAAACTTGTCTCCATCCCTACCATCTTGTTTTTTTACCTTCCTTACTATTCAAACCTTTTATAACTGCATTTTTATCTCTTTTTTGCTGTAGTTTTTGTACTTAGCTTGTCATTTACCATTTAGCATCTGAAATCTCTAAAACATACTAAAAAGTGAAGTAAATATTAAAGAAGATTTGTTATAAGCCGGATATGAAGACACAAAATACTACGACAACAAAGTCTTTTCCCACATTAAGTAGGGTCGGCTACATGAATTCTTTTTTTGGATGGACCTCTAATTAGAGGTCCATCCAAAAAAATTATAAATAGAAATTAAAAAGAGTTACATCCGCCAACTTTCATAGAGGGTGTTGGCATGCCCAAGCACATTCTCAAAATAAATCTCCCTATCTTAAAAACAATACAATTTCTGGCTAGCTAAATATTAGCCCAAATCAGCGCACAAACTTTTACCCCACCCTCAACTTATCATGACCACTCTCTCCCAATCAAAGCCCGGAAGAGTCTTTATCTCTCCATTACGCCCGCGATGTCCACATTTCTCTATGTGTTCATAGATTTGGGGCCTTGGAGAAAAAGATGATCCACGTTCTCAATCGCTCCTCCACAACTTTTACATCAATCTTCCGCTCCTAGAAAAATCCCGGCTTGCCTTGCGTTCGTCATCACTCGCTCTCTTCTCAACAACCACAAGAAAACCTTAACCCTTGGAGGGATCTTCCACTTAAAGATCCTCACACAGTCCCAAGAGGTCTCCTAATCCTCCAATGTAGTCATAGCCGAGATCACCTTGTAAGCTTTCTTGACTGTGAGTGTCCCATCTATCCAGCATAATGAATCTCTCCCATCGAACGAGACCTCAAGTCTCGCCAACCGGCCTGAGAGATAAAGGAACTCCTTCACCCTATGATTTGAGAGCTCGATCACAAAGATAGGCATCCAAGAACCACTTGACCAAACATGGGTAATGCTTGCCTCCCTGTCCACTGTTAGAGCGAAGAGTCTGGGATACGTATCACAAAAGGCACCTTCCTCGGATCAACCATCTAAAACAGAAATGGGAATCTCGACCATCCCCCGAAATTGGTTGTAGAGAGTTAAAAAGTGTCGATAGGATCGAGCTCACTCTTATTTTGATAGGGGCCAACGAAGACATAACGTCGGCTCGAGCTCACAGGCTTGGCGATGCACCATAAACAAGTCTCACCAGTAACGGAAGCAAATCACTCTTATCTCCCCACATCTTCATCACCCATTTCACAAGCAACGCCTTGTTCATATCACCAATAAGAGCATGTCAAGCCCTTCCTCCTTGACTGGCATTGTCACCAACGACCAATCCGCCATCACGAAACCCTTACCATCTAGAGATGATGACAAGAAGAAACGTCACATTAAAGACTCCAATCTCTGGTGAATGCCTACATGCAGTGTTCTTGTGGAGAGGAAGAAAGTATGAATTGTTGTATGAACTGCCTTCACTAGAACCAATCTCCCACCCCTTTAGAGGTATGATGCTCTTCAACTCAACTTCTTCTCCAACTTCTCAATTACCGACAACCAATCAATCTGCCTAAGTTTCCCACACATAAACGGTAGTCCAAGATAACTGATAGGCATACTCTTTTGTGCCATTCCCAGAACCTCCACACACATTATAGCCTCCTCAGGAAAAATGTTCAAGGGGATGTTAGAGTTATTATATTTATGTGTTGTAACCCTTAGGGGTATTTATCTCAACCATGGTCGGTCCCAAGCCTGAGTAAATTGAGGAGGGTTGCGTTAGGTAGCCAACAACCAACGTAAAACAATCGAAGACAACTTCTTAAATAGTATTTTTTTAAATACTATTTAGGAAGTTGCATCAAGACAGTCAGATCTATTCAACATGGATTTTAGCAAACATTTAACTTCTGTTGGGGTGTTCCCTACTTGTGATGCGTTGTATTGCTCCAATGCAATGAAAAATTGGCAAGGGCCGCTACATCACTGCCCGGATGTAGTTCAAATTTACAAGGGTTCTCGCATGAGGAACATATGCAAGTAAATATGCTACTTTCGCTGCATCGCTGCCCGGATGCAGTCTAAAATTTGTAAGGCTTCTCGCATGATAGAAGCATGCAAATAAAGAAGTTACTCCAAAAGAGGTTGCAAAGGAAGTTGCGGATAGGTAGTTGGAATATTAGCACTTTGACTGGAAAATTGACGGAGATCGTAGATATGATGGAGTGAAGGAAGATTCATATACCATGTCTCCAAGAGACAAAATCGGTTGGAGAGAAAGCAAGGGAAATCGAGAAGACATGCTTTAAACTTTGATATTCAGGTAAAGATAAGGGTAGAAACGATATTGGAGTGGTTGTTCATGATGATTTGAATGATAAGAAAGAAACGGTGTTGGAGTGGTTGTTTATAATGATTTGAAGGATTGTTGGTGAGGTGCAAAGATTCGAGGATCATATTATTATACTAAAATTGGTACTTGAAGAAATTCTGAATATCGTTTCAGTTTACGCGCCACAAATTGGTTTAGATGAAAGGTTAAACAAGCGTTTTGAGAAGATCTGGATAAGATTTTGGAAGAAATCCCACAACGAGAGATGATTTGCCTGGGTAGAGATCTTAATGGAGAAGTGGGAAAGGATGCATGTATGCGAGTGTTCATAGTGGCCATGGATTCGGGGATGGAAATAAGGAGGACAAAGGCATGCTGGTTTTTGTAACGACTTATGATCTTTTCATAGTAAGCACTCTCTTCAAGAAGATGGAGGAGCATTTAATTGCTTATTTGAGTGGCCTGACTAGAACACATATATATTACTTTGCGTTGAGGAGAAGAGATCGGTTATGTTGTAAAGAAAACAAAGTAATCCCAAAAGAGGATGTGCACTTAAAATGGATGGTAAAGAAAAGATAGTTTCCAAGTTCACTAGAACTAGATGGTGAATTCTTCAACTGAAGCAATCAAGCTGTAGGGAGAAAGTTTTAGAAGACTTATCTTGGGATCATAGCGTAAGTGCAAACGAGATGTGGGAGACGGTAGCATCTTGTATCCGAAGGGTTGCCAAAGAGTTGTTAGGCAAGTCAAAGGAATGAGCTCCAGGTCAAAAGGATGCTTGGTGGTGGAGTGGAGGGGTGCAAGAGAAGCTTAAAGTTAAAAGAGCATGTTTTAAAGCTATGTCTAAGGATAAAACAGAGAAAACTATCAGAAACTACAAAATAGTGAAGAAGGAAGCAAAGAAAACTGTAAGCGAAGCTAAATCAAAAGCTTATGAAGATTTGTACAAAAATCTCGACTCTAAGGAGTATTAGAAGGATATATTCAGGTTGGCCATAGCAAGAGAAAGAAAGGCGAAAGTCCTTTCTCAAGTGAGATGCATTAAGGATGAGGAAGGTCACATGGTTGTTACTCAGAAGGATATAGAGACTAGATTGAAGAAGTATTTCAATAAGCTTTTCATCAGGGAAGGAAATAGAGTTCACTTTGGGTGATCTAGCTAGTGGTGAAAGTTGCTTGAATCGTGCAAGCTATAGACGAATACGAAGAAAGGAAGTGGAGGAGGCTTTGAATGTTATGAGACATGGGAAAGGGGTAGGACTGGATGACATTCCTATAGAAGTATGGAGAGTTTTGGATGAGCGTGGTTCGATTTGACTTACAAATTTATTCAATATTATTTGGTGAAGCAAGAAAATGGCTGAAGATTGGAGGAGAAGTATAGTGGTGCCTCTTTATACGAACAAAGGAGACATGCAAAATTGTTTAAATTATAGAGGTATCAAGCCAATGAGTCCCACCATGAAAATTTGGTTACGTGTGATTGAAAGAAGGTTGAGACAAGTTTCCAAAGTAAAAGAAAACTATGTCTAAGGATAAAACAGAGAAAACTATCAGAAACTACAAAATAGTGAAGAAGGAAGCAAAGAAAACTGTAAGCGAAGCTAAATCAAAAGCTTATGAAGATTTGTACAAAAATATCGACTCTAAGGAGTATTAGAAGGATATATTCAGGTTGGCCATAGCAAGAGAAAGAAAGGCGAAAGTCCTTTCTCAAGTGAGATGCATTAAGTATGAGGAAGGTCACATGGTTGTTACTCAGAAGGATATAGAGACTAGATTGAAGAAGTATTTCAATAAGCTTTTCATCAGGGAAGGAAATAGAGTTCACTTTGGGTGATCTAGCTAGTAGTGAAAGTTGCTTGAATTGTGCAAGCTATAGACGAATACGAAGTATGGAAGTGGAGGAGGCTTTAAATGTTATGAGACCTGGGAAAGGGGTAGGACTGGATGACATTCCTATAGAAGTATGGAGAGTTTTGGATGAGCGTGGTTCGATTTGACTTACAAATTTATTCAATATTATTTGGTGAAGCAAGAAAATGGCTGAAGATTGGAGGAGAAGTATAGTGGTGCCTCTTTATACGAACAAAGGAGACATGCAAAATTGTTTAAATTATAGAGGTATCAAGCCAATGAGTCCCACCATGAAAATTTGGTTACGTGTGATTGAAAGAAGGTTGAGACAAGTTTCCAAAGTAAAAGAAAACCAATTCAAATTCATGCCAAGTCGCTCAACTATTGAAGCCATCCATTTGCTGAGAACAATAGAGATTTATAGAGCTAAAAGGCAGAACCTCAATATTATTTTTATTTATTTGGAGACGTCTTATGATTCCATTTCACGTGAGATATCGTGGAGAGTTTTGTAGAAGAGAAAAGTACCTGTCCTATACATTAACCTCATAAAGGATATGCTAATAGGGCTTTATCTTGTGTAAGGATCTAGTCTGGGAAGACTGACTATGTTGACATCAACATTTACACCAAGGTTCAACTTTGAGTCCATTTCTTTTTACTTTGATTATGGACAAGTTGACAAGTCACATTCAGGATGAGATGCCTTGGTGTATGTTATTTGCTGATGATATTGTGTTGATTAATGAGTCTAGAAATGGAGTAAATGAGAAGCTTGTGGTTTGGCGACATGTATTAGAGTAAATGAGAAGACCGAATATACGGAGTGCACTTTTTATGGAAGCAATGATGAAGGAATCGAGGTGAGGATTGGTGACGATAACATTCGGAAGAGAGATTCTTTTAGATACATAGGATCTATTTTGCTACATGATGGAGAAATTGATGGAGATGTTACTAATACAATAAATGCATGATGGCTAAAGTGTAAAGGGGCCTCTGTTGTTCTCTATGGTAAGAAGTTTCTTTAAAAATCAAAGGAAAGTTCTACGAAGCTGCCTTAAGACATGTTATGCTCTATGGATCTGAAAGCTGGCCTGTGAACCATTGACATGTGCAGAGAATGGCAGTAGCATAAATGAAAATGCAAAGGTGGATGTGTGGACACACACACACACATAAAGATCGGATTCAGAATGATGCAATCAGAAGGAAAGTTGTTGTAGCTCCGATCGAGGATAATATGCGAGAAAATCGACTACGATGGGTTTGCCATTTGCAAAGGAGGTCAGCTGATGCACCTGTTAGGAGATGCGGATTTTGGGATGTTTTTTTTGAAAGAGTGGTTTGGGTAGTCTCCCAAGTTGGGAGATACCGCCTCAAAAATTTCATTAAGGAGAAAAAGTTACATTATCGAGATGCCCAAAACCTGTAAAGGGCTTTACAATGTGAAAGGATATTTTCCGAGTAGAATCTTTGGTTCCTGAAAATAAATTTATTTCGCACTAACCATATAGCCTACAGAGCTGCCCAGACAGGAGACACGTCATCGGTGGAGTCGCCCCCCACCCTCCGGACCGAAAGCCAAAATGCCGCCGCATCATCCGTTCTGAGCCAAGACAGCCCAACCCTCTCCAAACCTCGACCAAGAATGGGCATTTGAGATATGGTCTGCATCCTCCTTGTGTCCCTGGCATTTATCGCACATCACGTCCTACACCCCAAAAAGACGGGCTCGCCTAACCTTGTCGCACAATCGGCCTCTCCTCAAGAACGACATGAAGATCTTTACTCTACAAGGTATCTTGGCCGCCCAAATCAATCGTAAGTCCTGCGCAAAATCTGCATCCTGCACCTCCATCGGCTGCCTCAGCTCCTCGTACGCCCTCTTCATGGAGAAACTACCCCCTCCCACTCGAAGTGATCAAAAGTTCGGCAGTGGTCGTCGATATGATATCAGCCGGCTGCGGCAACTCAGACTGCACAGAAAGTCCTCCATCCTCTGGTCAGGAAGCTCGTGCATAATATCTGGAGGCCAAGTACCGGAGCCCATGACCTGGCATAGCAGAACATTCCGCGAGGCCGCAAGAGCGGACAACCTCGGGAACCTGGCGCTAAGCTTCCCCTCTCTAGTCCAGTTGTCCTCCCAGTAGCAGAACAAACAACCATCCCCGACCTTAGGACGTAATTTGTGCACCAGCGCAGGGAGAACCTCCCGAACACTAGCCCAAAGCAGCGACTCCCACTGGACCTTCCCCGCCGCCAGATCGCCCCCCACACCGTAGACCTTGCGGATTAGTCTGAGCATAAGAGACAATGATGATCCCCAGATTTTAGACACCCATTTCGCCAACAATGCCTTATTCATGCACTCCGCATCACGGATGCCAAACCGCCCTCCCTTTTTCCCTGCGTCGCCTCCTTCCAGCCCATAAGGTGCAACCACGACTTCTGTTGCTTGCCATCCGACCATAGGAATGTCTTCATTAGCGTCTCTATCTTCCTACGAACACCGGCCGGTAAGATGCGTGTGGAGTAGAAAAACAGTGGGATCGCGGACCGAACGTGTTTTAACAATACAAGCTTGCCATCCGGAGAGGGAGACCGCCTTCTAGCCTGCTAGTCTTTGTTCCATCTTATGAAGCACTACATCCCAATCCTTCTTCTTCAACTTTCCGTCCACCAACGGCAACCCCAAGTAATTAACAGGCATCGTCCCCAACAGGCAACCGATTAACCCCGCGATCCTTTCACGCTCATCGTCAAGCATCCCAAAGGTGATGGCCTCCAACTTGCTATGATTAGCCACCACTCCAGAAAGCTCGCAAAAGATATCGACCATCATAGCCGCGTTCTCTGTTTGCTCCTCCGAGCCGCCCAACAATAGCAGAGTGTCATCGGCATATTGCAAAATAGGTATGGAAATGTCGTCCAAGCGAAAGCCCTCGCATAGACCGAATCCACCGCCTGATCAAGGAGGACCGCTAAGGCATCGGCAACGAGAACAAAAAGCATCATGGCCAAAGGGCACCCATGTCTCACCCCACGCTGCGATTGGAAGAAACCGTCGTCCAGGCTCCCATTCACAAGGACCGAATAAGAAGAAGTCGTAACACATCTTTTCATCCAACCAATCCATTCCTCCGGGATAACGACGTCCACAGAAAGGACCAATCTACACGGTCGTAAGCCTTGGAGAAGTCAAGCTTCCATAGAGCCCCTTTGGCCTTCGAACGCTTCCACTGGAGAGAAATTTCCGTTGCCATCACCAGATCATCCGCCATTTGGTGCCCCAGAATGAAAGCAGTTTGTCCCTGTAAGATCCCCGAATCAAATCTTCTTTACAAAAACACGACCATGGAAATGCGGGAGGATCTCGAGCAGACCTACTCTCAAAAGAAGACGATGTCATGCCTTGCGGACATTTACATGAGAATCTGGCCAGCATCTCACGGTGATTCCACCCTCTTTGAGTGCTACAATAGCATTAATAAACAATCAAGGACTTTGATATAATATATCCAGCATCACTCGATGGATAGGTTACAAAACTCCAAATGATCTGAAATTTTAATACAATATGTTTTTATAGTATGAATAAAGATCACTTACTTTGATTTATATTTTAATTTTAAAATATCTAGCTTCTTGCCATGGGATACACATTTATGTGTGCCCATTGATATATTTGCCTCTCTCTCTCATTTTTTTGAGGAGAAAAAAAGAGAAAGCCTTTCTCTCACTCTCTCGTATATATTCATATGGGAAAAAGGAGCCTACATCGGCGTATGTAGGTAACCACCTACGTCTTTTTTTTATTTTATATTTTTTGAAATGAAATCTTGAGGATTTAGATCACCATATACCATCATGGCGTCCTTCCAAACTGAACTTAATTTGAGACTTCCATCACATCCATCAAGAGATTCAAGACTGTCAAATTTTAATGGTCTCAAAATTGCTGAAATTGACACCTTTCAGATGTGGATTTTAGGGAGGTTTGTTTTCCTTGAAATTTGAAACACATAATCCACTCTATATATTAAGTAGATCCCACTGAGTATTCATTCAAAAAAATAAAAAAATAATGAAAAAAATGGTCCGATGTAGGTAGTTACCTACATCAATCGATATAGGCTCCCTACTATATATGTGTTGGGAAAAGAATGAGAATGACATTGTATTCCATAGAACTTAGGGTTCTCTTATATAGAGAAAAGACCTATAAGTAAATTACATAAGATGGACGAAGATAATATAAACCGAGAAAACAATACATAAATATAAACATATCTCTACACACTCCCCCTCAAGATGGAGGATAGATGTCAATCATGCTCAGCTTGGATGTACACTTGGAAAAGATCCTCTGAGCAAAGCCTTGGTGTATATGCAGCTTGATCTCCTGAACTGACATAGGAAGTAGAAATAAAGACTTTCTGGATCATGTCCTGTGTATAGTGGCAATCTACTTCAATATGTAGGATTGTTTGCAATAAATAAGACGACTTGATTATCACATTGTAATTGCGTAGGAAGAGGTATATCTATATATAAGTCCGCCAGCACTGCTCGAACTCACATCATCTTCATGCTCCCTTTATGCGATGACCATATATTCTGATTCAACACTTGACATGACAACAACAATTTGCTTCTTACTCTTCCAGGTACCAGAGAGCCGCCACCAAATACTGCGATGCCTGAGGTAGACATCATGTCCTTAAGACATCCTGTGTAATCTGCATCTGCACAGGCTGTGATAGTAAGAGATGCTCCTTTCTTGAATAGCAATCCTGCACTTGGAGATGACTTTAGGGACCTCAAGATCATATACATTGCATCCCATCCATGTGTAACCGTTGGGGCTGCTCAAGGAACTTACTAACCCAATTAACAACAAAGGGGATGTTTGGTCTAGTGATAGTAACATAGAGAAGCTTTCCCACAAATTCTATGTATCTTCTCTTGTCTACCGTCTATGTATCATCATCGTATAGCCTCATACTGGGATCCGTAGGAGTAGTAGCAGGTCGACACCCAATTATGTTTGTCCCAGCTAGCATGTCTGTAAGACACTTTCTTTGGGTCATCACAAGACCCTAACCACAAGAAACATCGTAGGATGCCGAGATCCTTTGTGATAAACTATCAGCCCAGAAATTCCTTTGCCCTCTTTATCCCCTGTACATCATCGCTTGTAGTTGTAACAAGTTTGTCATCAACATAGATTATGATAACAATTGTACCTCTGGATGTTTTCTATACAAATAGTGAATGATCTGCATTTGATCTCTTGAGTCATTGCTTCTCAATCAGATCCGAGAGCATAAAAACCATGCCCTTGGATTCTGCTTAAGACCGTATATTACCTTGTGAAGTTTACAAACCTACTGACACTCCCCCTCAGCAGCAAACCCCGGAGGCTGCTGCATATAGACTTCTTCTTGGAGGTCACCATACAAGAATCAAGCTGAAATAAAGGCCAATCACGTACCACAACAGAAAGAACTGGTAGAGTGGAAGGCGAGCAACATGGGAAATAATGTCTAGATAATCAACCTCGTAAGTGTGAGTAAATCCTCATGCAACCAAACTGGCCTTATAATGATCAAGACTCCCATTTATGCGGCATTTCACTATAAACTCCCATTTGCAATTGACAATAGACATCCCATTGGGAGCGGATACCAAACTCCCGGTACCACGCGACTGTAGTGCAGTCATTTCTTCTTCTATAGCCAGACGCCACTGACTGTCTCGCAATGCCTCCTGGTTATTCCATGGGATCTCCACGACAGATAGAGCAACAACGAATCTCATGAATTCCCTGGCAAGCGATCAAAGGAAACCTGGGAAGCGAGAGGATATGAGGCACATTACGCTTATTCTTCTGAAGTGCAATAGATATATCCAAGTCATTGGGAATCTCCTTAATATGTATGGTTCCTGCTCAAACACATCTCCAGACCCATCGTTAGAAATATTGTATTCAGAACAAACTTGAGGCGTGCTGGATGACGGACAATGACCATGAGTAGAAGCAGGCCAACGTGTATAGTATCGTGGCAAGGGTGGTGGTAGGACTATGGGAGGTGGCGGTACTAGGGGAGGTGATGGCATAGGTAGAAGGGGTGATGGAGTGGGAACCACATGCGCATATGGTGGTGATGGGCTCGTAAGAGGAGGTGGAATGTAGATCTCATTAATTGAATATGATAAGTCAACCTATCATCTATATGAGAAAAATACATCACTGACTCAAAAATGTGACATCATCACAAAAATAATATTTCATGCATAGTGGATCATAACATCTATATCCCTTTTGCATCTTGGAGAGCCCAACAAAATCACATTTGACAGCTGTAGGAGAGAGCTTGTTAAGACCTGAGACAATTGATGAACAAAGGGAACATTTCCAAAACACGAGGAGCGAGTGAGAATAACTCCTCTGGAAATGCCAGGGAGAAAGGAATTTTCTCACCCATAAAAGACGAGGGCGTGTAATTCACAAGATAACAAACCGTAAGAACCACATCACGCCAGAACGAATGTAGGGCATGACTCTGAATAAGAAGGGTTCGAGTAACATCAAGTAAATGATGATGCTTTCTTTCTACAACACAATTATGTTGAGAAGTGTAAGAACATGATGTTTGATGAACAATACTACGAGATGAAAAGAATTGTGAGAGAGCACGAGTACAGAATTTCAATGCATCATCAGTTCTCACGAATTTGTCAGAAGAAGAAAACACATTCTGTACTTCATTGATGAAAGTTGTAATCACATTCCTAGCATCAGATTTATTCTTGAATAAAAAGACCCATGAAAAACAAAAAAACATCAACAACTAGATAGAATATGCGTCCCTGGTGATTGGGAACATGACTTGGACCCCAAATGGCAACATGAAATAACTCAAAAAGGGAGCTACTGCTCTGACTCTGATGACTTGGAAAAGCAAACCGATGATGCTTCCGTATCTGACATGCATCGCATTGGAAGGATGAACGAGGTTAGATCTGAGGGAGAACTTGATACTTCTTTTGATGGGGAATATGACCAAATTGCATGTGCCACATGAATGGAGAGTCTGTTTCTATAGAATGAAAGGATAAGCCGGCATATGGAGTTCAAACTAGTCCATAGAGGCATCCCTACTTACAGTCACAACCAATCACTCTGCCTGTAAGAATGCCTTAAAATACAAGAGATTATGGGTTAAAATAGCCTGACAATGAAAATTCTTCGTTATCTGACTAATAGATAATAAATTCATAGAAAAATTAGGTGCATGCAACATATTCTACATACACATCGAAGGTGTCAAACTAATTTCCCTTTGTCCTGTGATTGAGGAATGAGTCCCATCGGCTATGGCAATAGTTCTCCCTGGAGGAACATGTTTATATGCTGCATGCTGATCTCTGTCTCCACACAAGTGATGTGTCGCCCCGGAGTCCATAATCCATTCTGTAATATCAAATCTGTTGGAGAGTTCTATGTTTTAGCTTTGTTTTATGTATTTTTCGTTTCTTCTTTCCAGAGTATGCAATTCACTCATTAGGGTTTCTCTCTTCTATATAAGAGAACCCTTGGGCTCTATGAATAACAAGTTCTCATTCTACCGCAGCGTGGTACCGGAGCGGCAGTCCTAGACCAGAGCCCTGATCCGTAGAATTCAACCCTCCACCCTCCGGCCCCATGCATATCTTTCTCCTTATTCTCCATGTGTCGACCTCGCAGCCCTAGAGGTTAACCGACATCGCCCAACAGTCCTAGCGGATCCTGCGAGTGTCCACCGCTTCCGCGAGCGATGCCCAGCAGCCAACGCCACCCCTAGCGGTAGTCCAACGCCGCTCCTTATGGTGAGCCGCATCTGCAGCTGCTTCGAAGCAGTCCTCGTCGCTCCTATCGACCCTCGATGGTCTGATTTTGAAGGTTAGGGCTATTTTACCCTGTTTTTATCTGAAATCAGACCTTGGTTATTCATTTTATGGCTATGATATGAGTCTTACGACATAATCATCATGTTGTATGATCATCTAGATAACTGAGTGTCAGTTTGAGTTCCTATGATTGTTCATAATGTCGGAAAATAACTTTGGTACACCATCCAAGGGTGCCTTCAAGGGGGCCGCACCCATTGTTAAATTGGATGGAACAAACTATGAATTATGGGCCATGCAGTTCATGAATATGCTGCACAGTTATGGCAAGAAGCATCTTTTGACTCTAGATGAACCGATGGACAAGACATGGACCGATGCCTTATGGGATGAGGATGATGCATATGCGAAGGTTTGGCTATTTGGGACTGTTACTATGGAGATTGCCAATGACATTCTAGGTCAACCCGCAACAAAGGTAATGTGGCATCATCTTGCTACAACGTATTCTCATGCTAAGGAATCCAGAATTTTACAGCTTCAGCATGGTATTTTTGTGGCCAAACATGGTTATTAAAAAATAGGAAGCGGAAGCGGAAACATGAAAAAGATAAAGAACAAATAAGAACGCATGATTTTAACATGGAACCCTACTCCCCGAGGAGCGGGATGAAACCACGGGAGAAGCCCTCAAATGAGGTGTGTTTGTCTATTGACTTTCTCAATGAGTACAGGAGGTTTGGGGCTCCTTATATAGCCTCTCCAGAGCCTCCAAGTCCCACCACTAGGCGGTGTGGGACTAAACACTGGATGAGGTAAATGGATCTTCTCCAGGATCCATTTACCCTGCTGCAACTCATGACGCATACAACCAAGTACTCCAACACTCCCCCTCAAGCTGGAGCATGCAATGCTCAGCTTGGACAAACAGAAAGAAACTCAACTCAACGCTACAGGACACTACGGACAATATCAACCCAACGCGCACATTGCTGCAGTCGAGGATGTTGCTTCTCATGCCATGCAGGTGAGGAGGACGAACGGGCTGGAGTGTGAGTCTTCTGAATCTCCTCTTCGGAGAGCATGTGCTCTGAACTGCGCCTGTTAGAGTCACTGCAACTGAAATGAGTCTCCTCGTCAGGGTACTCTGGCCCGCCACAATAATGTGGACAACTGCTCCATCTCTGAAAAGTGTCGAACTGAAATGGGGCCCTAGCTGTGCAATCCTTGTTGGAGTCCACGGTCGCTGGAGAATGGAGTCTGAAAAAGTCTCTGCTTCGGAGAACTGGGTCTCTCCCATCTGGCTCAGAGAATGGTGCACTACTCTGGTGTACCTATGATACCACATGAAAACCCTTGCCAACATGGCATAGGGAATGGTTCTTTACTGTGGAGTCCCTATGGCTCACATGAAAACTCTGGCCGAACAACATGAAAAGATGGGGACCTCGAACTGATGGCATAAATGTGCACATCTGAAAATGACCGCATCCATGTGCATGTCTGAAAATGAGTCTCTCTCTGGAGATCTCGAAAATGGGCCTCAACATGGAGTGCCTCGAATCTTGGACTCTGACCAATCTGTCGAGTATGAATTTGCGCATCAAACTGGGACTCGGAATCTGATCGTTGAGTCTGGAATTGCGCATGAAAATCTTCATCTGAAAATTGAGAGTCTGAAAATCTGGATGGTCTTGAAGTCTGCATCTGAATCTGGAGAAGACCTGTGACTACACAACACTCCCCCTTTCTCCCATACTTGTCAGAAAACATGGACGTAGACCAAGTTGGGAGAAGACAACAATGGTGGGGAGACATGAAAATAAGTCGATCACACAATTGTCCGCTTCTCAAAACATTCATCAATTTTTTTATAAGCCGTAGACATTTTTTATCGGCTTTTCATCAACCAATTTTTTTCCCTTTTTTTTTAAATTTGCGTACGGCTTTTTTCTTGTACACGCCTTTTTTTTCTTTTTTTGAAAACGTACGGTTTTTTTGTATTTGTACGCACCTCCTCTCTCTTTTTTTAACTATTTTTTTGTAATGAATCAATGCCTTGCCCCTTTTTTTCCTTTTTTTAAGGCTGCCTTCACCCCCCGTTTTTTATGGCCTGCTCTTTAAAAAAAATTGACATGCACAACCCACTAGGACTGAAAAAAACAAACCAGCCACCCACGCCCCCCTTTTCTTTTTCCTTTTTAAAAAAAACGCCCGCCGCCCCCTTATGGTTCCCAGAATTGCATAGGGTTCACAAAAGGACGCCGCCCCGATGGGGGCTTCTGTTGCTCGAAGCGGCGCCGCCTGTGCGCGCGCGTGCGGGGAGAAGATCAGCGATGCCGAGTTGCTTGGCATGGACGGCGTAGTTCCTCGTGGGATGTGCCTGACGAGCTCCTTGGGGAGATCGCAAGGGGCCCGTACTGATGTGCATGGGCGCTTGCCGCACTTGAAGGGGTCGCCTGCGGGTTGGGTGCGTTGCCGGGAGAGGAGGAGCGCCTGCGTTGGATCGTCGGAGAGGAGGCGGCGCGGCTTGGAGCCGCCTGGAGGCGAGCGTGTGGAGGAGCGCCGCCTGGGCGCGGCTGGGTGCAATCTGGGAGAATGGAGGCGTCGTGCCTCCTATTCAGCCTGGGCTGCTGCTGCTTGCCAGAGGAGGATGCCGACGAAGACACGTACGAGATGCGCGAGGGAGAGCCGCCGCACGATGGAGGATTGCGCGCTGGAGGAAGTCTCGCCAGGGGATGCCGCCTGGGGCTCGGAGGAGGAGCGATGCCTGGGAGCCGAGGGGCTTCGCGCGGGGATGCACACAGCCTTTCACGAGTGGGTTGGGGCTCCGCCTGAGCCGCCCGATGGGTTGCACTGATATGGAGTGGCAGTACCGGTCTGCTGGGCATCGTGGGTTGCGGTCCCTGAGAGATGGGTACCGCCTGTGAGGAGGAAGATTTGCTGGGGAAAATCAGAAGCGCAAGATCTGGGACTGGATGTTGCTTGAAACTGAGCAATATTAGGGTTTCAAAACCCTAAAATTTCTGGAATACAATCTTAAACAAATAATCTTCACCAATAATCTGACGGATCGAATCTCAATATGATCGTACAGATCTTCAAACAACAGATAAATACTGAATAATCTTCAAAAATCGAATCTCGAACAAAAAAATCTCCTCGAGAATCGAACCCGCTTTGATACCATGTTAAAAAATAGGAAGCGGAAGCGGAAACATGGAAAAAGATAAAGAACAAATAAGAACACATCAGATTTTAACGTGGAACCCTACTCCCTGAGGAGCGGGATGAAACCACGGGAGAAGCCCTCAAATGAGGTGTGTTTGTCTATTGACTTTCTCAATGAGTACAGGAGGTCTGGGGCTCCTTATATAGCCTCTCCAGAGCCTCCAACTCCCACCACTAGGCGGTGTGGGACTAAACACTGGATGGGGTAAATGGATCTTCTCCAGGATCCATTTATCCTGCTGCAACTCATGACGCATACAACCAAGTACTCCAACAGGGGTGATCGTCTACTTCATGCTTTGTATACTTCTCTGCGGGGTATGTTTGAGAAACTTCATAGTTTCATACCGCTGACGACCTCCCCAGAACAACTAAAGGCCTACAGAGATTCAATCTTGACATGTGTGTTCGTAGCAGCACTCAACCAAGAATATGATGTCGTACGTTCTCAGTTACTGATAGATGTCACCATACCTCCAATGGAGGAAGTATATTGAAGATTGAGTCGGCTCGATATCTCTTCCTCACCTTCTCAAACATCGTCTGCTATGGCTGCCTCACGTGGATGAGGCAGATTTACTCGGGGGAGAGGTGGCTCTCGAGGAAGAGGTGGATCTCGCCCAACACAGATCCACTCTTACTGTCATCGATCAGGCCATACAGAGGAGACTTGCTATTCAAAGCACGGGTACCCGCCATCAGCTACGGTTGCAGAGCAAAGCCTGACTACTCCTGCTACTTTTGATCATCAATATGATGATTTTGTTGCTCGACTTCGAGAGATTATGCCTCTAACAACTTTCTCTGCAGGCTCCCACTCATAAGATATTGTGACTTCTGTTTCTACAAGCACATCAGGTACTACTCATGCTTTTTCTTGTCATTCTTGACCAGACTCTTCGGAATGGATAATGGATTCATATGGATCACATCATCTTTACGGAGATAGACTTCAATTTGGCACATACAAACCTACTAAGCCTAGACGATTAGTTGTTATTGCTGATGGAAAACAATCCCCTATTACTGGACAATGGGGGTTCATTTGACGCCAACCATACATCTACAGAACGTTCTTCATGCACTATCTTTTTCTATGAATTTATTATCCGTCATCCAGATTACAAAAGATTCACACTGTCGTGTAATATTTGACCCCGGTTCTCTTGTGTTTCAGGATATACTCACGGGAAGGGTGATTGGATGTGTCCTTGAACTTGGAAGGCTATACCGTTTGTCTCAATCTCCTTCTGCAGGTGTCACGTGTCTCTTTGCAGGTCAGTCTCTTGTTATACATGGCGTCTTCGATTTGGTCATCTTCCACTGTAGAAGATTTGTCGTCTTATTCCTAGAGTTTTTGTTAAGTCTACGCTTAATTGTGTGTCATGTGAACTCGGAAAACATCACAAGTCTAGTTTTCCGAGCCGTCAGAATCGTAGTAGTCATGGTTTGTTTGATTTATTTCACCTTGATATGTGGGGTCCAAGTTGTGTGTCTGATCATGAGGGCCATCGATATTATCTTGTTTGTCTTGATGATTTTTCTAGATTGTCTGGGTGTTTCTTTTGAACCAGAAATCCGAGGCGAGTACTGTTATTCAGAATTTTGTTATTGAACTAAAGAATGTCTTCTCTGCTTCAATAAAATTTATTGATTCTTGTAGAGAGAGTTGATCGTCTTTTATGTTATTTATTATTTCAGTTTCTTTATGTACCTCTCATGTAATTTACCCAAGGGCTCTCTCCCTATATAAGAGACCCGAGGGCTCTATGGAATGATTAACTGAGTACTCTTTTACCCTAACATGGTATCAGAGCCCTAACCCTAATCTAGGGTTTCTCTCCACCGCCGCCCACCCCCCCCCCTCCCACCCCCGCCGACTCTCTCCCACCGCCGCCGCCCCCAGGGCGCCGCCCAGGGCTCCGCCGCCGCCCCCAGGTTTCCGCCCACCCCCCAGGGGCCGCCGACCAGTCCCGGGACCCTCTCCTCGTCCCGCACTCGCGCCGCCGGAGACCCCCACCTTCCGCCCCGGCTCCCTCCAGCCGCCGCCGGGGGCTGTCTACACCGTCCAGCCCTCGCCCAGCCCCCGACCAGTCCCCGCCCAGCCACCATCTTCCTTGGTAGAGGCTTCCGGAGCCTCTACTTGTCACCGGGTGCCGCTTCTTCACTCGGTCTCGGATAAATGATGGATTCAAGTGCATAACGTCTACATATGCACTTGAATCCTTAAAGTCTTGGTAGACAACTTCTACTTGGTCTATCAATAGTCGTTCTTCTCCGGCATTATGTCCGAACAAAAGCTCGATATGCCCGCCATAGGTGCGTTCAAAGGTTCCGCACCGATCGTCAAAATGGACGGGACAAACTATGAACTGTGGGCGATGCAGTTCCTCAGTCTCATGAAGTCGTGTGGTAAGAAGCATATTCTTACCGAGGATGAACCGCCGGAGAAGACAGGAGTCTATGCCTCATGGGAGGCTGATGATGCGTACGCCCGGGTTTGGCTCTCAGGTACGCTCACGACAGAGATAGCGAATGATGTTCTTCACCAGCCCACCGCCAAGGCGATGTGGGATATTATGGCCATGACGTACTCTCAGGTCCGCAACGAGACGAAGATGCTCCAGCTGCAGCATGATATATTTACCACGAAGCAGAATGGGAGGCCTCTTCATTCGCTATACACGTCGCTTCGTGGTATGTTCGAGAAGCTCTATAGCACCATTCCGCTCACAACCACGCCGGAACAACAGAAGACGTTCCGCAATGCCACTATGGTTGGCGTTTTACTCGCTGCCCTAGACCCGGAGTACGATGCCGCGCGCTCTCAGATCCTAGCAGATGCCACTATCCCGCCGATGGAAGAGGTATACAGGAGGCTCAGTCGTGTACCGATTCCATCTACTACAGCGACTGCACCTCCGTCTGCAATGGCAGTTTCCAGGGGACGTGGTGGTTCGTCCTCGTTTCGTGGCAGAGGAAGTGGTGGACGTGGACGCGGTGGTCGAATACGCTCCACGTGTTCATTCTGTCGCCGTACTGGTCATTCGGAGGATACTTGCTATTCCAGGCACGGCTTCCCTCCTTCTGCACGTGTCGCGGATCATGTTCAGGGTCCTTCAGCTCCTGCTACAGATCACAGGTTCGAAGAGTTGGGTGCACGACTTCGTGATATCATGCCACAGTCATCGCCAGAGGGTGCTGAAGTTTCTGATGTTGCAGCCTCGGCATCCGCTAGTACATCCGCCTCTGCCAGTGCCTCAGGTAGTCCTTCTGTCTCACCTCATTGTCATGATCTCACAGGATGGATTGTCGACTCTGGAGCTACCCATCATTTATGCCGTGAGAAAGATATTCTGCAGTCCTACAGAGCTGTACAGCCTGGTCGTTCTGTACTCATAGCTGATGGCACTCATTCTCCTATCATCGGTCAGGGGGAGACGGCGTTGCTTCCCTCTATGCACTTACAGAATGTCCTACATGCTCCAGAATTCTCTATGAACCTCTTATCCATTAGTCAGATTACACGTGATTTGCACTGTCGTGCTATTTTTGATCCATCATCTGTTATTTTTCAGGACATACTGACGGGCAGGGTGATTGGCTGTGGTTCTGAGCACAATGGCCTCTATCGTCTAGTCCGTAACTCCTACGCTGGTGTCTCACTGCATTCCCAAGGCGTCGTATCTCCGTACACCTGGCATCTTCGGTTCGGTCATCTGCCCCTGCAGAAGATGCGTCACCTACTGCCTCAGATCTCTCCGAGTTCCTCCTTTCGTTGTGAAGCATGTCAGTTAGGGAAGCACCATCGATCTAGCTTCCCAGGTCGTCAGAGTCGGAGCAGTCGCTCCTCGTTTGAATTACTTCATGTAGACATTTGGGGTCCAAGTCGTGTCCCAGATCATCAGGGGCACAGGTTCTATTTAGTAGTGGTTGATGATTTCTCTAGAGTGTCCTAGACGTTTCTCCTTAAAAATAAATCTGAAGCAGGAAGTGTTATCCATAATCTTATTAATGAAATCCAGAATGTTTTCTCTTCTACTGTTAAGTATGTGCGAACTGATAATGCATTGGAGTTCTGCACTCGCTCTCTTGCTACCTTTCTTTCTTCAAAAGGCATTGTTCATCAAACCACATGTGCTTACACCTCACAACAAAATGGGGTTGCGGAACGAAAGCATCGACATTTTCTTGATATTGCTCGCACATTACTCATTCAAAGTTGTGCCCCATTGTCTTTTTGGGGAGATGCTATACTTACAGCATGTTATCTAGTCAACCAAATGCCTACAACTGTTCTTGGGGAAAAGTCCCCAATCTCTGTTCTTTTTCCAGACAGAGATTTGTTTGCACTTACACCTCGGGTCTTCGGCACTGTTGCGTTTGTCCACCGCTTATCTCCAGGACTTGATAAGCTTTCTCCTAGGGCTATCAAGTGTGTTTTTGTGGGTTACTCCAGGACACAGAAAGGATACCGTTGCTATGATCCTGTCCATGACAAGTACTATGTGAGTGCAGATGTTACTTTTTTCGAACCTGTCATGTATTTCTCACCTGCGGGTGACAGATTGGCCTCCTCCACTTCTCCAGATTCCAATGTCTTTGTTCCACCACCGCCAAGCCTGAGTCAATCATCTACTCGACCAACACCACCACCACCACCACCACCTCCTCCAGTTGTCCCTTTCACTAAGTTCTATACGAGGCGGACATGCCCTGCTCAAACTACAAGTCAACCATCCAACACGCCTCAGGTTTGTTCTGAAATTAACACTAACGATGGCTTAGATAATGCACCTGTGCAGGAACCTTTACTACAGGAGGAGGAGCAACCGGTCAGCACAGTCTTGGATGATTTGGACCGGCCCATTGCTCATAGGAAGCAGCGCAGACAGTGTGCCACATATCCCCTTGCCTCTCAAGTCTCCTTTCATCGACTCACTGGGGATTTCCAGAAGTTTGCAGCTGCTGTCTCGTCAGTTGAGATTCCGCGGACATATCAGGATGCCCTGAAGATTGACTGCTGGCGCCTTGCAATGGAAGAGGAAATGCGTGCTTTGCAATCTATGGGAACTTGGTCTCTTGTCCCCATTCCTTCAAGTGCCTCAGTAGTAAGTTGCAAGTGGGTTTTTACAGTGAAATATCATGCGGATGGCCGTCTAGACAGGTACAAGGCCAGGCTTGTTGCACGGGGATTTACTCAGACATATGGTGTAGATTATTTGGATACCTTCTCACCGGTGGCGAGACACTCTACCCTTCGCATCCTTCTTTCGGTTGCAGTGGTACGTGACTGGACCATATTCCAGCTTGATGTTAAGAATGCCTTCTTGTATGGTGATCTACAGGAGGAAGTCTACATGCAGCAGTCACCCGGGTTTGCTGCTGAGGGGGAGACTCAGAAGGTGTGCAGACTTCATAAGGCTATCTATGGCCTTAAACAGAGTCCTCGAGCATGGTTCCAGAAGCTCTCCCAGCTTATTGAACGACAGGGGTTCAGAAGATCAAATGCGGACCACTCACTGTTCGTCCGGAAGACCCCTAGAGGTACCATTGTTGTTATGGTATATGTTGATGATATATTGGTTACTGGAGATGATGCACAGGGGGTTGAGATAACCAAGTCTATGTTGGGCAGCCAGTTCATTACAAAGGATCTAGGCACAATACGATATTTTCTGGGGATAGAATTTGCAAGAAATGCACAAGGAATGGTGATGACTCAAAGAAAATATGTCACAGATTTGCTAGTTGAAACAGGAATGACTGGATGCAGACCTTCAAGTACACCTATGGACCCGAGTATGAAGCTGTACGATGATGATACCGAGGAGGTGGACAAGAGAAGGTACAGAGAAATGGTGGGTAAGCTCTTATACATCACTATAACTCGACCGGATATTGCCCTTGCAGTAAACCGGGTGAGTCAATTCATGGAGCAGCCGAGGCAAGTACATATGGATGCCGTGTACATGATATTGAGATATCTGAAATCTTCCCCAGGCACAGGGTTGCTATTCAAGAAAGGTACAGATCTGTCTATTTCAGCCTGTGCAGATGCAGATTATGCAGGATGTCCAAGGGATCGTAAGTCTACTTCTGGATTTGATATCTTCATAGGAAGCTCTTTAGTCTCTTGGAAAAGCAAGAAGCAGACTGTTGTGGCGAGATCCAGTGCCGAATCCGAGTACAGAGCCATGGCACAGGCAAGCACAGAAATGATGTGGGTTAAAGCAGTCTTAGAAGATCTGAATGTTGATGTTCCCTTGCCTATGAACCTTCAATGTGATAATCAGGCAGCATTATTTATTGCCAACAATCCAGCCTTCCATGAGAGAACCAAACACATAGAGGTGGATTGTCATTACACTAGGGACATGATCCAAAAGGGCTTCATCTCCACGTCTCATGTCAGTTCAGAGGACCAAACAGCGGACATATTCACTAAGCCATTGCTCAGAGGACCTTTCCAGAGATGTTCTTCCAAGCTGAGCATGATAGATATCTATGCTCCATCTTGAGGGGGAGTGTAGAGAGAGTTGATCGTCTTTTATGTTGTTTATTATTTCAGTTTCTTTATGTACCTCTCATGTAATTTACCCAAGGGCTCTCTCCCTATATAAGAGACCCGAGGGCTCTATGGAATGATTAACTGAGTACTCTTTTACCCTAACAATTCTGATATTGACCTTGAATTCTCTTGTACAAACCTATCTCGTTTCTTCCAAGCACATGGCATTATCCATCAAACATCGTATCCCCGTACATCTCGGCAGAATGGTGTGGTTGGACGCAAACGTCGTCACTTTCTTAACTTCGCTAGGGCTCTATTCATCCAGAGTCGTGCCCCACATTTTTTTGGGGTGATGTTGTGTTGACGGATGTTACCTTATCTATAGAGGAACATCTCTTGCTATTACGGCTTGTCCAGATTCTGATTATGTAGGATGCCCCATGGACATAAATTCAACTTTAGGGTTTGCAGTCTTTGTGGGGAATTCACTTGTATCATGGAAGAGCAAGAAACAGATAGTGGTATCCCAATCGAGTGTTGTATTAGAATACAGAGCTATGACACAAGGTAGCACATAAATGATGTGGGTTAGATCCATGGAAGGACATATTGCTATATATCGGCGATACACTGGCGATATATCGGTATCGACAGATGATCGATATATCGTCGATATGGTCGATGTTTGGCCTTGGAAGGCCATTTTATTCATAAAAACGATTCGATATCAACGATATAGCTTCGATATATCGACGATATATCGTATCGACACAGTACCGATATCGATACCGATATGGCTTTTCATGGTTAGATCAGTTCTGACTAGTCTAGCTGTTAAGGCATGGAAGGTCATATTGATATGGATGTCGTTTCGATATCGAATCGATACGATATTTCGATGATATATCGACGATATCTAGCAATTAAGGCATGGAAGGTCATATCGATATCGATGTCGTTTTGATATCGCGTCGATACAATATTTCGACGATATATCGTTGATATATCGCCGAAATATCGCCTATATCGACACACTTTTGTGAAGGAAATGCCTGAAAAGGAGGATATATCGCCATATATCGATACCGATATCGGTCTCATCTTGATATCGATATATCGTCGATATATCGTGATATTTCCTTGAATTTTGGTGCCACTTCCCATGCATCTCCAATGTGACAACCATGTTGTATTATTTATTGCCAACAATCCAACCTTCCATGAATAAACCAAGTATATCAAAGTTAGATTGCCACTACACCAGGGACATGATCCAGAAGATCCTTATTTCTACATGCCACATCAGTTCCAGTGAGCAGATAACAGATATACTAACCAAGGCTCTAGCCAGAGGACCTTTCAGAAATGTTGTTCCAAGCTGAACCTGATTGATATCTAGCTCCAGCTTGAGGGGGAGTGTTGGAAAGTTTTATGTTTTCGCATTGTTTTATGTATTTTTCATTTCTTCTTTCTAGAGTATGTAATTTACTCATTAGAGTTTCTCATCCATTAGGGTTTCTCTCTTCTATATAAGAGAACCCTTGGGCTCTATGAATAAACAAGTTCTCATTCTACCACAACAAGATCCATGACAAGTAGTAAGAGCATAGATGTACCTGAGGTACTACCAGTAGCAGAGGTACTGGCAGAGGCAGAAGCATCAACATCTGAGTGACCATCTGGAGCAGATGGGGAAGCAATGGGACTAGCAGGAGGCTCTGTTCATGAAAACAACCCGTGCGACCACATATGTCTAAGTGGCCTCCTCAACGCACTGATTACCTGTGCGCCATTTGCCTATATATGGCCCGCATATGCAGGCTATGCGAGCGCATATGCGCTTTGTGCGCCCGCTTAAGGTCCAGTTGGGTAATCGAACCCAAATCTTGTATTATTTTGATTTTATATATAAAATCAGATTTTGTAATATCATCTTTGAAGATTTTGATATTCAGTTGTACTATTTTGAACTCTACATGAAAATCATTTTTCTTAGATTTTCTGTTGGATCACATTTATTCATAAATTCAGTTCAGTCGTAGTCGTTTGTGTAGATATTTATTTATTTTTAAACAAAAAATAGAAAAACGCATTGAACCGTGTATACCCAATATATGCCCCTGCATACCACTTAATCGTTGTTCAATGACTTGTCCGAATGCATACGCATACCGCTTTCCTGAACCTTGGCAGGAGGTATAATGTCCCTTAATCTGGCTACTAGGTCATCAAACCTCTGATCCGAAGGAGTTGCAAGAGACTCCACCTGCTCCGCTACACAAGCCGATGCAGGAAAACCATGCTTAAAGTAGCATGCATCCTCTGTGTGCCCAAGGTGATGACAATTATGTAGGGCCAACGAATACGACCTCTACCATGAGGTCCACAGCCACAAAATTAAGAAGAGCCCCTTACCGAGGTTGCCATCGTAGAAGAGGTCCGAGTGGAAGTAGCATTTGAGACCGTGATTTTGCTAAGTTTGCGGAAAGCTACCTCTAAAAGCGAATGTGTGGCGGGGATATCGACTTTGTTCTCTGATATACTGTTGGATGAAAAAAACTAGATTTCTAGACTAAAAGAAGTATGTCTACACAGACATACAAGGATTTTTTTACATGTGTAGACTTAGGATGCAACCAATCCCATCAATGAGAAGCGGACCCGCACTGGATGGCGGACAGCGGCCGCATGAGTCTTAAAGAGGGACGTCGGTAGTGACGAGAGAGACCACGTCGACGGTGACGTGAAAGAGAGGGGCTTCTGGCGGTGGCGGCGTTCGAGAGAGAGAGGGAGTCAGCGGCGACGACACACAATAGAGAGGGAGGCGACAACGACGGATAGAAAGGGGCTGGCGGGTGGGGTTAGGGTTAGGATTTTTCTCGGGCACGAGAGCTTCGGTCTGGGATCGCCGCTCTGATACCATGTTGGGAAAAGAATGAGAATTATATTGTATTCCATGGAACCATAGGTCTCTCTTATATAGATGAGACCTATAGGTAAATTACATAAGATGGATGAAGATAAAATAAACTAAGAAAACAATACATAAACATAAACATATTTCTACAATATATATGGATTTAGTGTGGCAACCACCAGAGGGGAGCCAACTTGGCTGCTCCACCCTTATTTTTTTTCATTCCTTAAATGTATATATATGTATATAGAATTTCGTTCCAATAGGACGTAGTCCTTCCTGACTTCTGGAATGCCACTTATTTTTTTGTAAAAAATATGATGACTTTAGTTGAATACATATACAGTTTGTGTTATAATGTGCAGTTTTAATGTTTGTATTATCATGTGCAGTTTTATGTGCAGTTTTGTATTTATAATGTGAGGTTATAATATAATCTGTATACGTATTCTACTAAAATGCTATGTGTTAGAGTTATTAGATTTACATTTATGTTTGTAACCCTTCGGGTTCCGTAACCTCCCGTGACCCTTCGGGTTCTATAACCCTCTGTGACCCTTCGAGTTTCGTAACCCCCGTGACCCTTCGGGTTCCACAAACCTTGTACTCTCTAGGGTTTTCTCTCTATATTAGAGACCCTAGCTCTATGGAATAAACATCTCATTAGTTCTTCTTCTCCACATGGTATCAGAGCAACGATCCTAGATCGGGGCCTAATATCCTAAATCCGCCGTCACCACCAGCCCTCTCTCCGCCGACAAGGAGAGGGTTGGACCTCGTGCGTCGCTCATGGAATCGGTGGTCTCGTGCAATGCAGTCTGAGTCCCTAGCAGCACCAACTGCCACCTCCTGCTTCACCATGACTTATTTCTCCCAGTTTTTTGTTTCTCCCAACTTGATGTTACATACTCTTTATTCTATCAAGTATGAGAGAAAGGGGGAGTCAGAGATGATTCTTCAGGACGTCTGCTGCCGTACCCCGGCTAACAGACAGACACTCCAGACTACTACTCAGATCATCCGTCTTCATCGAGTATCGACTTCTTCGTCAGGGCGTATACTTCTTCTTTTACGACCCGATTACTACTCCGTGTTGGACTTCTTTTACAACGATTCTTCTCCAGGCACGACAGAGATATGTTCCGGTGACCTGCAGGCACGACAGAGATACGTTCCGGTGACCTGATATCGCAGCGACTCTACAGGCTTGGCAGAGATACGTTCTGGTGATCTGAAAGCCGTAGACCTGTCCTCGAGTGAGGTCTTCTACCAGCAGCAGACATATGTTCTTATGATGCATCGTGTAAAGATGTGGTGTATACTTTTTCTTTTTGTTACAAGCTGTAGCTTTCTCAGCTCCAGCTTGAGGGGGAGTGTTAGAGTTATTAGATTTACATTTATGTTTGTAACCCTTCGGGTTCCGTAACCTCCCGTGACCCTTCGGGTTCTGTAACCCTCTGTGACCCTTCGAGTTCCGTAACCCCCGTGACCCTTCGGGTTCCGCAAACCTTGTACTCTCTAGGGTTTTCTCTCTATATAAGAGACCCTAGCTCTATGGAATAAACATCTCATTTCTTCCTCTTCTCCACACTATGTTTTCTACAAAAAGAGGGCGGCTTCCCTGACTTAAGAAGGATGTATCCTATTGGAAGGGCCCTATATATATCCAATGGCCCTATGCCCATTAAAGATGAGATGAGCTCCTCTTTTTAGCCCTTTGATCTTAATCCAATGGTTATTGTATTACACGTGTATTTCCTTTTTTTAAAAAGATTTTTTCAATTCCAAAATAGTAGGAAGTATAACGATGATGGAAAGAAAACTAAATTGAAAATTATAAGAAATTCTAAAAATAGTATACGTTTATGGAAACATATTGTATTGCAACGAGAGGGGATTGATCTGACAATTTGCAACATGAGGAGATCGATCTTCTAAACTGAAATGATCGATTTGTCCAGTGCAAGGTATTGTATTTGAAGATTAGACGTTTATTTCACGTTATTGGTAGAATCTGATTGTTTGTTTTTGAGTTTTCAATTTTAGTTTTAAATGCGATGAATGATTTGCGATTGGATTTGGATCATGATATCTCAGAAGCAACGATGGACGATGATTCGGGGTTGGATTTGGATCGTGAGAATATCATATGAGAAGGAGCGATAGTGGATAGCTTGTGATTGGATTTGGATCATGTGAACACTATTTCAGAAGGATCATGTTCAAATTATATTGCATTTGAATCTTTTAAAATGACTTAAATCGCATTATGTTATTGAGTCAAATTACTAAAAAATTAATATCGAGTTACTTATGACATTTGTCAAAGTTACTGGGCATGTTTTACTTTTCTATATATTATTCTTACTGATTCAATTTTGTTTACTAGTTATATATCTTAAGAAAATATTGTGCGCTACTTGTCGGTTTGTCATTCTTACTGAATCTTTTATACTCTTTTCATTACTTACGTGTCTTAACAAATTATTTGATTTTGTAAGGTGTTACTGATTTAAAAACAACAATTACTTGTTACTTCATTACTTACGTATCTTAACAAATTACTTATGTACAAACAACAACAACAACAAAGCCTTTTCCCACAATTAAGTAGGGTCGGCTACATGGATTCTTCGCCTCCATTCAGATCTATCTTGGGTCAATCTCGGACTTATATCCAAAAAACTAAGATCCCTTCGTATAGTCTCTTTCCAACACTTCTTGGGCCGTCCTCGCCCTCTCTTAGCCGGCTCAACATCCCACCACTCGCATCTCCTAACCGGTGCATCAGTTTACCTTCTTTGCAAATGACCAAACCATCTTAAGCGGTTTTCTCGCATCTTATCCTCGATCGGTGCTACACCAACTTTCTTTCTGATTGCATCATTCCGAATCCGATCTTTACGTGTATGTCCACACATCCATCTTAGCATTTTCATTTCTGCTACAGCCATTCTCTGCACATGTCTATGGTTCACAGGCCAACATTCAGAACCATAAAGCATAGCATGTCTCACGGCTGCTTTGTAAAACTTTCCTTTAATTTTTAAAGGAATTTCTTATGTATATTAATAAAATACTTGTATTTCGCAATGTGTTACTACTTACTGAATAATTGTATTCATGTCATTACTGAATTATTGATGCTTTTTTCTTTTTTTCTAACAAGACCTTATAGTTTACTAGTGATTATGGAATTGTTACCGACCATGTGTTAAATTTGAAATAGCTTTGTGTTACTTATGTCTTAACTTAATGTACCAGAAGTGTCCTTTTTTGTTACTACTTACTATTAAATTTTTACAACTCGCACCTAATGGTTTACTAATTCAATTTTATTGCAGGAATGCCAGATGTCTGAACACATCTTATGTTTCTTCGATGAAGATGTAAAAAATGAGGCATTGATGATCCTTACATTGCTTCGAAAGTGGAGAGCCGATGAGGAAATCTTTGGCAATACTACTAAGAACTAATCATCGATAACTCGTAAACTCCAAATAAGAACTAATCTGTTACTAGTACAAAAAATTATTAACAAATTCAAAACACAAAATATATAATATCAGTAATACATAAACCCATTGTAGTAATTTATCATAATTTCAGTAAAAATGCTTCAGTGAACACTATGAACTTAGTACTTGTTTATCATAATATTAGTAATAGTCAAACCATAAACCATGAATACGGATATTAGTAATATGGATTTTATTGTATGTACATTAGTAATTTACCTTCTAATAATAATTCAAAAGTACTAAGTAACTTAATATCTATAACCAATCACACTGAGTTTAATAATATAGACATCGATATTCAGTACTCGTTTGAATAACTATAATCTTACAATATGATCTCACAATAATAATTACTTGAGAACAATATGGATATTACTGACAACATTAATTTTGAAGTACATTTGAATATCAATAACTATAATCGGTAACAAATCATATTAAGATATAATTTTAAAGTACGTTTGATTATAATACTCATCTAACAACAATAATTACTTGAGAACTTAATATGTATTACTTGAGTAATGTGCATCAACTACTGATCTCTGTACAATGTAATATTACATATGTAAATTACTGATCATTGTTTCAGTATTACTGATCTTGCAACAAATAGTTACTTTAGTACAATAAGGATATTACTAATCAAATGTACAATGATTGTTTCTTCTCCAAGAAATTAAGCATTTGAATTTGTCTTTCCAAAACCCTCTTCTTTTTTTTAAAGACATAATATAATTGATAATATAAAAGCCTCAAGCATATTAATATCCTTCCAAAACCGTGCTCCTTTAAAATAGACAACGTCTCAAATGGAAATACACGTGGAGGACCCACGTTTGTTGCTCACCAAAACTGAAATTGGCACAGTGTTGGAAGAAAGAGTGGATTGTTTGTTTCAAAGAACCCTAGACTCGCTTATATAGAGAAAGCCTATGGGTAAATTACGTAAGATGGAACAAAGAAACTAAACATAACAGAAAAAGTGCATAGAATCTAGAAATATCTCTACACTCGCCCTCAAGATGGAGCATAGATGTCAATCATGCTCAGCTTGGAAGAACACTTTTGGAATGGTCCTCTGAGCAATGGCTTGGTAAAGATGTCTGCAATCTGCTCTCTTGAATTGACATGGGAAGTCGAAATCAATCCCTTTTGAATCATATCTCTAGTATAGTGGCGGGCTACCTCGATATGCTTTGTTCTTTCATGAAATGCAGGATTATTGACAATAAATTGTGCTGCTTGATTGTCACATTGTAATTACATGGGTAGAGGTGCATTTATATGCAAATCTTCTAACACAGCTCGAACCCACATCATCTCTGTACTTGCTTGTGCCATGGCCCTTTACTTAGATTCAACACTAGATCTAGCCACCGCTATCTGTTTGTTGCTTTTCCAATAAATCAAAGAACTGCCAACAAACACTGCAAAACCTGAAGTAGACTTCCGATCCTTAGGGCATCCTGCATAATCCGCATCAGCACGTGTAGAAATGGAGATATTTTCTTTCTTTCCTAAACAATAGTCCTACACCGGGTGATGACTTTAGATATCTCAGTATCATGTATATGGCATCCATACTTGTCTGGGTTGCTCCATGAACTGACTCACCCGACTCACTGTAAAAGCGATGTCAGGTCTAGTGATAGTAATATAGAGAAGCTTTCCCACCATCTCTCTATATCTTCTCCTGTCAACCTCATCTGTATCATCTTCATATAACTTCATGCTAGGATCCATGGAAGTAGTCGAGGGTCGACAACCGATCATGCCCGTCTCAACAAGCATATCTGTAATATACTTCCTTTGGGTCATCACGAGACTCTGCGCATTCCTAGCAAATTCCAACCCCAGAAAATATCGTAGGGTACCAAGATCCCTAGGCACAAACTGATGGCCTAGAAATATTTTTGCCATCTTTATCCCTTACATATCATCTCCCGTAACAAGTATATCATCAACATACACCATGATAACGATAGTAACTCTGGGAGTCTTCTGCACAAACAAAGAATGATCTGCATTTGATCTTTTGAACCCTTGCTTCTGAATTAGGTCAAAAAGCTTCTGAAACCACGCCCGCAGACTTTGTTTAAGACCATATATTGCCTTGTGAAGTCTGCACACCATCTGACACTCCCCCTCAGCAGCAAACCCTGGAGGCTGCTGCATGTAAACTTCTTCCTGCAGATACCCATACAAAAAGGCATTCTTAACATCGAGCTGAAACAAGGGATAATCACGTACCACATCAACTGAAAGAAGAACACGTAGAGTGGAATGACGTGCAACTGGAGAAAATGTGTCCATGTAATCCACGCTATATGTTTGAGTGAACCCACGTGCCACTAGCCTTGCTTTGTAACGATCAAGGTTGCCATTTGCATGATATTTGATAGTAAATACCCATTTACAACTGACAATAGAAGCTCCTGGGGGAGCAACAACCAAGATCCATGTCCCATACGACCGCCGAGCAACCATTTCCTCCTCCATGGTTGAATGTCAGCAGCTCCTTCAATGCATCCTGATAATTCCGTGGTATTTCCACGGTAGATAAGGCCACAACAAGCCTCTGAAAATCACTAGTGAGGCAATGCAATGAAACCTGTGAAGCAAGCGGATAGGATGCACAAGTGCAATTCTGCTTCCGTAAGGCAATAGGTACATCCAAATCATCATCAACAGTACTCATCGGTATGCTATTCTCCTGCAAAGATCCATGCACTTGCACATTTTCAGTCCCATCGTTAGTAATATTACCTGTATAAACCTCGGGCGTGGTGGATGAATGACGAGTTCCGTGAGCAGGGACATAACGACAGGTATAAAATCTCGGTAAAGGTGGTACAGGTGGTTGCAGAGGTGGTGGTGGTGGAACAGTAGGAGCTGGTATGATAACAAACGGACGCAGAGGAGGATGTGGCACATAAATCTCATCATTAGTTGTGAAGGAAGTCAACCTGTCACCTGTAGGAGAGAAATACATCACAGACTCAAGAGGTGGCATCGACACTAGCATAATATTTCTTGTTCAAAGCAGTGTTCATGAAATCGGTCGCATGGGCCGCATATGCGGTCGCATATACCCGGGCCGTGCAGCATGTAGACCGCACCGATTTCTTGAATCAGTGCATTATGCACCCTGCCGCATATACGGCCCGCATATACGGCCCGCATATGCCCCGCATATGCCCCGCATATGCCCTGCATACTGCTCCAGCAGCTTCAACTTTTCAATCATCTCATTCAGGTCCTTTATTTCGTAGCTTTGCATCTTCCTTCGTTATTGTAAGAATATGACATGCATTTGTATACAGTTGCAGCATTATACCATTATGTATATGCAATATTTATGTTTTTCTCATGTATTGTTTTCATGAGTATATGCAATGTATTGTCGATTTTTTTATATGTCAATTGAGGCTTTGCTCATGTAGTCCATGTATGTTATTACGTATCTTCTAATATGTGATGTTTTTATGGTAAATGTTTTTTGTGATTAAATATTAGGCAATAAAAAGCATATACACACCCATCTAACATGAATTGTTCTTCTTAGATCTTCTTTAACTCCACTTAGATACATAAATTCAGTGGTAATATTATTCATAGATTTTTATTTATTTTTAAATTAAAAATTAGAAAACCGCGCAGAACCGCATATACCCCGCGTACCGCTTATTCAGTATTCGGTGACATGTCCGAACGCATACGTATACTGCTTTCCTGAACCTTGGTTCAAAGGGTCGTAGCATCTGTAACCCTTTTGAGTACGAGAGTACCCAACAAACACTTGACAGCCCTCAGTGAGAGCTTGTCAAGTCTCGGAGAGAGCTGATGAACGAAAGCAACAAAGCCAAAGACATGAGGAGTAAGGGAGAACAATTCCTTGTTAGGAAAGATAACAGAAAGAGGAACTTTCTCACCTAAGACAGAGGAGGACATACGATTCACCAGATAACATGCCATAAGGACAACATCATCCCAAAAAGAAACGGGAGCACAACTCTGTATAAGTAGAGTTCGAGTGATATCAAGGAGATGACGATGTTTTCTTTCTGCAACATCATTTTATGACGTGTAAGCACAGATTGCTTGATGGATAATGCCATAAGACAAGAAGTGTGAAAGAGCATGAGTACAAACTCCAAAGCATTATCCGTACACATAATTTTTGCAGTAGAAGAAAAAACATTATGCACTTCATTTATAAGAATTTTGATTGTGTTCCCTGCTTCAGATTTATTCTTCAACAAAAACACCCATTACAATCGAGAAAATCATCAACCACAACTAGGTAAAGCATGTGTCCATGGTGATAAGGAACACGACTCGGACCCCAAATGTCAACATGGAATAATTCAAAAGGGGAGCTACTTTTCTGAGACTGACGACTAGGGAAAGTAGATCTGAGATGCTTTCCCAACTAACACACTTCACATTGAAAAGAAGAACTCGGAGAAATCTAGGGCAAGATATGACGCGTCTTCTGAAGAGGGAGGTGACCGAAGCGTAGTAAAAGAAGAGATTGTTCTACTGGACTGAGATGAGACACAACTTAGGGAGTTCGGACCAAACAATAGATACCATCCTGCTCACTGCCACAACCAATCGCCCTGCCCGTAAGAATGTCCTGAAAAAGAAGAGACGATGGGTCAAAAATAGCACGATAGTGCAAATCCCTCGTAATCTGAGTAATATATAGTAAATTCATCGAAAAATCGGGAGCATGTAAGACATTCTGTAGACGCATAAAGGGTGTTAAACTGATCTCCCCCTGGCCAATGATGGGGAAATTGGTCCCATTTGCTATTACGACATATCGCCTTGGTGGAACCTCCTTGTATGATGTAAGTATATCTTTGTCTCGACAAATATGATGTGTCGCACCAGAGTCCATAACTCATTCTGAAACATCAGATCCATGACAGGAAGTAAAGGCATAAGCACTACCTGATATGCTAGCAAGGGCTGACGTACTGGCAGAAGCTGAAGCTGCTATGTCCGAGTGGCCTCTTGGAGAGTCAATCAAGGTAGGAGGCATGATATCTCGAAGTACGGACATAAGATCCTCAAACCTCTAGTCTGAAGTAGATGGTTGTGGAGACGCAACATGCTCAGCTACAAGCGCCGATGCGGGAAAACCATGCTTATAATAGCGTGTATCCTTCGTATGACCTGGGCGATGACAAAAGGTGCATGGCTGACGGAAACGGTCACCTCTATCACGAGGTCCATGGCTACGGAAAGAAGAAGAGGCTCCTCTGCCTCTGGAAGCTTCCATCACCGAAGGAGGCGGAGTAATAGTAGTAGACGGGACTGTAATTCTACTAAGCCTGTGGTACACTTCCTCCATTAGAGGAATAGTAGCATCTGCAAGGATCTGCAAGCGAGCAACTCATATTCAAGGTCAAGCACCGCTACCCCCATCATGGTAGCATTTCGAAATATCTTCTGCTGCTCGGGAGTCGCCGTAACGGAAATGATGCTATAGAGCTTCTCAAACATCCCTCGCAAGGATGTATATAAGGAATGCAGAGGCCGACCATTCTGTTTGACCCTAAATATATCATGCTGGAGTTGAAGTATCTTGGTCTCATTTCGCATCTGTGAGTATGTCGTCGCAAGAATGTCCCACATTGCCTTAGCAGTGGGCTGATGGAGTACATTATTAGCAATCTCCATCGTCGGTGTGCCTGAAAGCCGTACTGCGGCTCATCTTCAGTAAGAATGTGCTAAACCCCAGTTTTCTCTGTTGGCTCATCTTCGGTAAGAATGTGCTTCTTACCATTTGACTTCATGAGACTCATGAACTGCATAGCCCAGAGCTCGTAGTCCATCCCATCCATCTTGATTATGAGCGCTGGACCTTTGAAAGCGCCTATGGAGGGCATATCGATTTTGTTTTCTGATATTGATGCCGGAGATGTAGAACTAGGTTTTGTAGACCAATGAACAAATGTCTACATAAACATCCGAGGATTTGAGTGTATATGTAGACATATGCACTCAAATCCATAGGCAACGGGAAGGGAGGAGAGGTGGGGACGGCGAGAGGGGGGCGTCAGCGGTGGGAGGGAGGGAGGTGGGTGACGTCGGCGGCGAGAGGAGAGAGAGATTGGCGGCGAGAGGGAGGGGCAGGGGTGGCGGTACCGGCGACGAGAGGAGAGAAAGGGTGGTAGCACCGACGAGAGGAGAGGGGAGGGCGGCTAGGGTTAAAGGTGGAGGCTCTTAGACCATGATACCATGTTGGAAGAAAGAGTGAATTGTTTATTTCAAAGAACCTTAGGCTCTCTTATATAGAGAAGTCTATCGGTAAATTACATAAGATGGAACAAAGAAACTAAACATAACAGAAAAAGTGCATAGAATCTAGAAATATCTCTACACACAGGGCCCTCTACATAAGTCCTCTCTTTCTCTCTCTATATATATGGATTTTTATCAGTTGCGCCCCTCATATTGCAGTTTCAGTTATGCCCTTTTTTAGGAATATCAATTGTGCCCCCAACTTCTTGTCTTTTTATCACTTATACCCCTCTGTTACTTTAGTCGTCAATAATTTGATTTTAACTATGGTTTTCTCTAACCATAATATAGTTAAGAGGGGGCATATCCAGAAAAGAGAGCACACCAACTCCATTTGATTGCTGCATGAGTTGACTGGTGTCTACCAACCGCGACCACCTACGATCATCAACCCCTCAACCTCACCCATCCAAAGGCAACAAACGATCCAGAGACCTTATTAGGAGCCCAATCTTCCCATGGATTCCCGCCCAAGCTCACCACTCACCACCACACTAACCTTTCCAGCTTCTTTCTCGAAGCACCACATAACATTGCTAATTAACTACATTACTCGCAGTCGCATGAGAAGAGAGTGACAGAGCAATAGCGGCCTCCTCCATTACGTGCATTCCCTCCTCCATCATTGTGCCCTCATCCACCACCACCACCAACTCCTTCGCCTATCACTGGTCCAAAGCCTCCGACTCCCTCCGTCGCATCCACCTGGACGAGATCCGCCGCATGATCTCCCAATACACCCACTCCCAATCCATCGACCCGCAAGGAACCAACCTCACCGTCGCACAGGTCACCGCGTTGGCCCGCCGCCCCGACATCCTCATTAGCCTCAACACCCCCGTCGTCGAGGAGGTACTCCATGATGGTCATCGCCTCGATCTGTCTCGGGTGGTGCTTCAGCTCGTGCATCAGGGGATCCATGAACTCTGACTTCCCCTGCATGGCCTCACAAAACATAGCGTACAAGATCACTGCCAGGAGCGCCAAGACATCAGCGTCGTAAGACACGGCCACAGCCACAATGGAGCCCACTACAATGTCGTTCACGAGCCTCTGGCCCTCCTTGACCTAGAGCTCGAACGGGCCTCCCTCGATGCTTGCACGCTTCAAGGCCTCCAAGACTGTGATCTCTCCCTCGGACATGACTGCGCGGAAGTTGCGGAGCCCAGTGAGGAGGCCTGCGATGTAGAAGAGGGGTACGAGGTTGCCAGAGGCAGTGATGGTGTCGCAGAGGGGCAACTGGGGGCGAGATTGCAATTTATGAGCTTCGCTTGGTGTCGATGATCTTCCAAATGTTGGAGTAGCCCTGCATGAGGGTGTTGGTGCGGGCGAGCATCGCCGCTTGGGCGTGGCTCGTGGGGAGGCACTCCCTCCCGATGACGTCGACGTTTAGGAAGCGGATGAGCTCCACTTGGAGGTTGGAATGAACGACAACTAACCTGATGGCATAAGTGATAAAAACAATAAGAACTTGAGGGCACAACTGATATTTCCAAAAAGGGAGGGGCTTAACTGAAATTGCAATATCTTAGAGGAGCACAATTCATAAAAAACCCCATATATATATGTATATATAATGGGGTTGATGAGGCTGCCCCCTAGGGGTAGCCAACATGGCTGCCCCCACCCCATTTTTCGTAATTTTTTTTATTTTTTTGAAAAAATATCACCATGTATATTCATCCCTATATCCCTTCTATATGTCATTCGAATTTCGTCAGAAACAGAGACTCCTACGGCCTCCATCCAGACAGGGTCGATTTAAAAAATCCTGCGACCGTTAAAAAAATGACGTCTAGATAGAGGTCGTAGGAGTCTCTGTTTCTGACGAAATTCGAATGACATATAGGAGGGATATAGGGATGAATATACAAGGTGATACTTTTTCAAAAAAAATAAAAAAAATTTTGCGAAAAATGGGGTGGGGGCAGCCATGTTGCCTACCCCTAGGGGGCAGCCTCATTTTTCCCTATATATATATATGAGGGCAAGGAGTGCATGGCCACACAGTTATGAGCGCTCAACTTTGTGTGCCTATTAACTTATAAATGTCAAATCCCTAGTAGGGATGAGCATCGGGCCGGGTCGGGCACATCCCAACCCATCCCGAGCCCGATCAAATATATCGAGCCCATGGGTTGGGCCTAGGCCCGCTCAAAATCTTCACTTGCAGCCCAAGCCCGAACCCGACCCTCTAGAAAATGGGTATGGTTGGCCCGACAATTTTATATTGAAAATGCCAAATCTAGTTTTAGAAGCTACTTTCACCCAAAAAAATCAAGAGTTGATTCCATTGTCCGCCATTGGTAGATATGAACGTTTAAGAAATCAAAAGAATCCCAAATCTAACTTGATTAAGACTGTTAGAAAATAATCTTGCTTTGAAAAACAAGTCAACAAGCAAGATCATCAGTAATATAGTTATTTGAAACTTTTCTCAGTGTAAATATCAACGAAACTTGCTTTGAAAAAAATATTTCCGAACCAAACTTGTTTATCATGTAAACTTTAATCTCTAGAATCCATTCGAGCATGGCAAAAGAATCAAAATAATATAGTTATTTGAATTAACAGAAAAAAAAGAAAAGTCAATGTCAGCATAGGACCGCAACTCGTTCTTTTAGTCGGGCCGGCCCGCGGGCTTCGAGCTCGGGTCCGAACTAGCTCGAGCTCGGCCCGATTAAGCATTTGGGCTTAAAAAATGCCTAGGTCCGCCTATTTTTATCGCGGGCTCGGGCCAGACGCGAGCTTACTCGGGCCGGACACCATGCTGGGTCGGACCGGCCCGATTTTTTGCTCATCCCTAATCCCTAGTGTGAATAGTATCATGCATTAATAAACTATCAACTGCTCCTGTGAAACGAAATCTGCATCACTTGGTGGATGTGTTATAGAACTCTGTATGACTCGAAATATTAATAGTCTTTATTTTATAACATGAGTTAAGATCAACGGATTTGATTTTTATTTTAATTGAAAAAATATAGCACTTTAGCCATGGCCACACAATTGTGTGCCCATGGGCACTTTTTCCTCTCTCTCTCTCTCTCTCTCTCTCTCTCTCTCTCTCTATATATATATATATATATATATGGGTGCGTTAAGGAAGCTTGATTATGGTATACATAGACGGAAATAAGTTCTCTGCGCTTATATAGGTGCAATTCATTTTTTTTTCTGTTTTCATACTGAGCAAGAAAATTAGCATTTTCAAAAGACTTTGCAAAAAACGTAGTCATACTAAAATTGTTGAAAAAGGCACAAATTTTTAAAATGGCATAATTGTATCACCATGGCAGACATTGTTGTAATTTGCACCAGCTCTTTGCCTTTGCTTTACTAACGTAGTTGAATCCATATTCTTTTCCAGCGAGCAGTGATTGTCAAGACCTTAGATTGTTTCTGGAGGGACCATTTGATCAACATGAACAGGCTCAGCTCCTCGGTACATAGTTTCATCGGATTTATCTTTCTCCAAGGGAACGCCACTGCATTTTCCCATGTGTGTACGATTTGCTAACCGAATCCATCTGCTCTCATTTATGTGATCAGGTGAATGTCAGGAGCTTTGGACATCGAAATCCCCTGGAAGAGTACAAGATAGATGGGTGCAGGTTTTTCATTTCAATGCTCAGTGCCACTCGCCGTCTGACAGTTGAATCTTTGATACAATACTGGACTTCACAAGCTGAACCTGAAGAATTGTTTGTGGAGTGAGATAAGGCAGCATTAACATTTGCATGGTGAACTTCGCAGGGTAGCTGATTTTGGAAATTATACAGATGCATAAAACAAATGACAAGGTATTCACAATTTTATAGTAATTTTTAGTTATTTTTTTACTCTGAATGCACTGGTATTTATGCAGGCACCTTAAGCTGTTCTCTCATGCATTACATATTCTTTAGTTCCTCCGCATGCCTCCTTCCCCGCATGCGAGTACCACTGATGTCCGAAAACCTTCACTTTTGGTCTCTCCTCGTTCCGTCCTCAAGCATCAGTTTTGGGCGCAGGCGTGCAAGATTGCTGCATGTCTTCTTTCCATGCACGCAAGAGCAAAGGACCAGTGCAACGATCACCATGTACAAGGTTTGGGTTCTGTATAAGTTAATTTTTCAATGTGATTACTAACTAATTATATAATCATTGTGGAACATTGTTCTTAAGGTGCATCAATAATAGTTATTTTCAATCAGAGACTTTGCATCAAGATGTTTTTATCTATGTATCCCCTTAGCTTATTGTGTTTTGTCTCACATTACATTGAGAAATAGGTTTGCATTTCTAGTATATAGGGTGAATGGAAGAGTAAACAATGAATGAAAGTAATGTAATTGGCTCTTACAAATGGCGTGTCGCTACATTCATCTCCTGTGATTTTCCTACTCCAATACAGGGCCTCGACCTAAATCACTTGAGTATGTTTGCATTTTCACATGCCAATTGCTTTGATTAATTCTTCATTCTTTCTTGTCATTATTAAATCCAGGGTCAACAAAAGATCCAACTAATTCTCAAGAATTGTATTTTATATGTAAGACTAACGCCTGTGATTTAGTTTTGGGCAAATTACAAAAAAACCCTTGAATACACTTTGATTTTCAGTTATTGGTCTTAATTTTCAAGTGTAACAAAGAGGAGTCTGGACTTTAACTTTTGGGTTTAACATCGGCATAAAAGGTCGTGGAAGCATACTGAGGCATGTACTTGTGACAAAAAATAAGTTCGTACACATCTCTTTGTTATATTTGAAAAATAGGCTCCTAATTGATAATTGATGCATAGTTGCAGCTTTTTTTGCAATTTACTCTATTTTTATTGTAGAGACTTATTTATGTTACGTTTTATTGTTTCGTAATTACTACTTATGTTTTGTAAGACTCTGTAATTTACCCAAGGGTTTTCTCTCTATATAAGAGACCCGAGGGCTCTATGGAATAACACATCAGAGTATCGTTTTACCCTAACATGGTATCAGAGCCCTAACCCTAACCTAGGGTTCTCCCCACCGCCGCCCCCTCCCCCCCCCCCCTCCCCTTCCGCCGCCGCCGCCGGCCTCTCCAGCCTCTCCCGTCGTCGCCGCCGCCCGCAGGACCTCCCCTCGCCGCCGCACAGCCCCTGCCGTAGCCGCCCAGCCCCCTCCCGGCGCCGCCCAGCCCCCTGCCGGCGCCGACCAGCACCCTGCCGTAGCCGACCAGCCACCCCCCGGCCTCCAGCTTGCCGCTGGGACTTCCCTAGCCACCGTTTCTCCGTGGTAGAGGCCGTCAGAGCCTATACTCGTCACCGGGGTTCACTTCTTCACTCGGTCTCGGATAGATGTCGGATTCAAGTGCATAATGTCTACATATGTACTTGAATCCTAAAAGGTCTTGGTAGACAACTTTCTTCTTGGTCTATCAGTGGTTGTTCTTCTCCGGCATTATGTCAGAACAAAAGCTCGACATGCCCGCCATAGGTGCTTTCAAGGGTTCGGCACCAATCGTCAAAATGGACGGGACAAATTACGAACTGTGGGCGATGCAGTTCCTTAGTCTCATGAAGTCGTGTGGTAAGAAGCATATTCTTACCGAGGACGAACCGCCGGAGAAGACAGGGATCTATGCCTCGTGGGAGGCTGATGATGCGTACGCCAAAGTTTGGCTCTCAGGTACGCTCACGTCGGAGATAGCGAATGATGTTCTTCACCAGCCCACTGCCAAGGCGATGTGGGATATTTTGGCCATGACATACTCACAGGTGCGCAACGAGACGAAGATGCTCCAGTTGCAGCACGACATATTTACCACGAAGCAAAATGGGAAGCCTCTTCATTCCCTGTACATGTCGCTTCGTGGAATGTTTGAGAAGCTCTATAGCACCATTCCGCTCACAGCCACGCCGGAACAGCAGAAGACGTTCCGCAACGCCACTATGGTTGGCGTATTACTCGCTGCCCTTGATCCGGAGTACGAGGCAGCACGATCCCAGATCCTAGCAGATGCCACCATCCCGCCGATAGAAGAGGTATACAGGAGGCTCAGTCGAGTCCCCGTTCCGTCGAGTACAGCGAATACATCTCCATCCGCAATGGCAGTTTCCAGGGGACGTGGTGCTTCGTCCTCATTTCGTGGCAGAGGAAGTGGTGGACGTGGCCGTGGAGGTCGCATTCGTTCCACGTGCACTTTCTGTCGCCGTACAGGTCATTCGGAGGATACATGCTATTCTAAGCATGGGTTCCCTCCGTCTGCACGTGTAGCAGATCATACTCAAGGACCATCTGCATCTACTCCAGATCACAGGTTCGAGGAGTTGGTGGCACGACTTCGTGATATCATGCCACAATCGTCGTCAGAGGGTGCTGAGGTTTCTGATGTTGCGGCTTCAGCCTCAGCTAGTTCATCCGCCTCAGCCAGTGCCTCAGGTAGTTCTTCAGTCTCATCTACTAGTCATGATCTCACAGGATGGATTGTCGACTCCGGAGCTACTCATCATCTCTGCCGTGAGAGAGATATTCTGCAGTCTTACAGAGCTGTTCAGCCTGGTCGTTCTGTACTCATTGCTGATGGCACTCATTCCCCTATCATTGGTCAGGGGGAGACGGCTTTGCTTCCCTCTATGCACTTACAGAATGTGCTACATGCTCCAGAATTCTCTATGAATCTCTTGTCGATTAGCCAGATTACACGTGATTTGCACTGTCGTGCTATTTTTGATCCATCGTCTGTTATTTTTCAGGATATACTAACGGGCAGGGTGATTGGCTGTGGCTCTGAGCACAATGGCCTCTATCGTCTCGTCCGTACTTCTTATGCTGGCGTCTCACTGCATTCCCAAGGATCCGTATCTCCGTACACCTGGCATCTTCGGTTCGGTCATCTACCACTGCAGAAAATGCGTCATCTTCTGCCTCAGGTCTCTCCGAGTTCCTCTTTTCGTTGTGAAGCGTGTCAATTAGGGAAGCATCATAGGTCTAGCTTCCCCAGTCGTCAGAGTCGGAGCAGTAGCTCCCCGTTTGAATTATTTCATATAGACATTTGGGGTCCAAGTCGCGTCCCGGATCATCAGGGGCACAGGTTCTATTTGGTTGTGGTTGATGATTTTTCTAGAGTTTCATGGACTTTTCTTCTGAAAAATAAATCTGTTCTTCAAAATCTTATTAATGAAATCCAGAATGTTTTTTCATCTGCTGTTAAGTATGTGCGTACTGACAATGCCTTAGAATTCTGCACTCGCTCTCTTGCTAGTTTCCTTTCTTCTAAAGGCATCATTCACCAAACAACATGTGCTTACACCTCTCAACAAAATGGGGTTGCTGAACGAAAACATCGACATTTTCTTGATATTGCTCGCACATTACTGATTCAGAGTTGTGCTCCATTATCTTTTTGGGGAGATGCCATACTTACAGCATGTTATCTGGTCAACCGAATGCCTACAACTGTACTTGGGGAAAAGTCCCCGATCTCTATTCTTTTTCCCGACAGAGACTTGTTTAACCTTACACCTCGGGTCTTCGGCACTGTTGCGTTTGTCCACCGCTTATCTCCGGGACTTGATAAGCTCTCTCCTAGGGCTATCAAGTGTGTGTTTGTGGGTTACTCCAGAACACAAAAAGGATACCGTTGCTATGACCCTGTTCATAACAAGTACTATGTGAGCGCAGATGTTACATTTTTCGAACCTGTCATGTACTTCTCCCCTGCAGGTGACAGATTGGTCTCCTCCACATCACCAGATTCCACGGTCTATGTTCCTCCACCTCCAAGTCTGGGTCAATCCTCTTATCCACCGAAACCACCACCACCACCACCATCACTCTTGCCACCACCTCCAGTTGTCCCTTTCACTAAGTTATATTCGAGGCGGACAGGCCCTGCTCAAGCTACAAGTCAACCATCCAACACGCCTCAGGTATGTTCTGATGTTAACACTAATGATGGGTTAGATAATGCACCTGTGCAGGAGCCTTTCCTACAGGAGGAAGATGAACCAGTTAGCACGGTCCTGGATGATTTGGACCGCCCCATTGCTCACAGGAAGCAGCGAAGACAATGTGCCTCCTATCCCCTTGCCTCTTACGTCTCCTTCCATCGTCTCACTGGGGACTTCCAGCGGTTTGCAGCTGCCGTATCGTCAGTCGAGATTCCACGGACATATCAGGATGCCATGAAGACTGACTGCTGGCGTTTAGCAATGGAGGAAGAGATGTCTGCCTTGCGATCTAGAGGGATTTGGTCTCTTGTCCCCATTCCTCCAGGTGCATCCGTGGTGAGTTGCAAATGGGTATTTACGGTAAAATATCATGCGGATGGTCGTCTAGACAGATACAAAGCAAGGCTCGTGGCACGAGGATTTACTCAGACATATGGGGTTGATTATTTGGATACTTTCTCACCGGTGGCGAGACACTCTACTCTACGCATTCTTATGTCTGTTGCTGTGGTACGTAACTGGCCTATTTTCCAGCTTGATGTCAAGAATGCTTTCTTGTATGGTGACCTACAGGAGGAAGTCTACATGCAGCAGCCACCTGGGTTTGCTGCTGAGGGGGAGACTCAGATGGTGTGTAGACTTCATAAGGCTATCTATGGCCTTAAACAGAGTCCTCGGGCATGGTACCAAAAGCTCTCCCAGCTTATGGAACAGCAGGGGTTCAGAAGATCAAATGCGGACCACTCACTGTTTGTCCTGAAGACCCCTAGAGGTACTATTGTCGTTATGATATACGTTGATGACATATTGGTCACAGGAGATGATACTCAGGGGATTGAGAGAACCAAGTCCATGTTGGGGAGCCAGTTCATTACAAAGGATCTTGGCACAATACGTTACTTTCTGGGGATAGAGTTTGCAAGAAATGCACAAGGAATGGTGATGACTCAAAGAAAATATGTCACAGATTTGCTAGCTGAAACAGGAATGACTGGATGCAGACCTTCAAGTACACCTATGGACCCGAGCATGAAGCTGTACGATGAGGATACAGAGGAGGTGGACAAGAGAAGGTACAGAGAAATGGTGGGTAAGCTCTTATACATTACCATAACTCGACCGGATATTGCCTTTGCAGTAAACCGGGTGAGTCAATTCATGGAGCAGCCGAGGCAAGTTCATATGGATGCCGTGCATATGATATTGAGATATCTGAAGTCTTCCCCAGGCGCAGGGTTGTTGTTCAAGAAAGATACAGATCTGTCTATTTCAGCTTGTGCAGATGCAGATTATGCAGGATGTCCAAGGGATCGTAAGTCTACTTCTGGATTTGCTATCTTCATAGGAAGCTCCTTAGTCTCGTGGAAAAGCAAGAAGCAGACTGTTGTGGCGAGATCCAGTGCCGAGTCCGAGTACAGAGCCATGGCTCAGGCAACCACGGAGATGATGTGGGTTAAAGCAGTTTTAGAAGATCTGAATGTTGATGTCCCCTTGCCTATGAACCTTCAATGTGATAATCAGGCAGCATTATTTATTGCTAACAATCCAGCCTTCCATGAGAGAACAAAGCACATCGAGGTGGATTGTCATTATACTAGGGACATGATTCAGAAGGGCTTCATTTCCACATCTCATGTCAGTTCAGAGGACCAGACTGCTGACATATTCACGAAGCCATTGCTCAGAGGACCTTTCCAGAGATGTTCGTCCAAGCTGAGCATGATAGATATCTATGCTCCATCTTGAGGGGGAGTGTAGAGACTTATTTATGTTACGTTTTATTGTTTCGTAATTACTACTTATGTTTTGTAAGACTCTGTAATTTACCCAAGGGTTTTCTCTCTATATAAGAGACCCGAGGGCTCTATGGAATAACACATCAGAGTATCGTTTTACCCTAACATTTATCAGATAAAGTTCATCCTCCTGTCTTAATATTTAATGGAAAAAAAGAAGTAAAGTAAATTTACTCTTTACTTTTATTATATAAAGTTCATCCTCGCTCCTAACTATCTATCTTAATATTTAGTGGAACAAAAAGAAAAGTTTTCTTTTTATCCTCTCTCAAACTTAAAAGATCTTCTTGGGTTAGAAGAAATTTATTGGTTCCAAGACTCTAGACATCAATAGATAAATCATGGAGATATAAACACCAAGTTCTACCACCTGTATGCAACCAATAGGAGGAAAAACACAATCAAATGGATACGCCTTGAAGATAACACTTACACAAGGAATAAGGATGTGAAAAGACTTACAATCACTACGTTAATAGATTTTACATTTCCATTGTAGTTGAATTTCAACACATTACCTTAATTTTTGAAACAAAAGACAGTCCAATGTAGTTGAATTTCATCGAATCTGTTCCTAGTAATTATGAAATTTATGATGTGTTCTTAAAAATGGCCCATCCTAAAAGTCCTTGTCTAGATTTTTCAAGCAATTTTCTCTCAGAAGAACTGAAAATTGATAGGAGATGAAGTTGTCTTATGCATCCAATAGTACTTCCACAAGGGATGTATTGATAGCAATATAAACAAAACATACATCGCCCTTATCCCCAAAAGGAAAGATGAGGATACCCTAGGATTTCAGGCAAATTAATCCTACAAACATCATATACAAATCCATTGCGAAACTTATAGCTGTCTGACTAAAACCCATATCGCAAAGAGTTATTTCTCAACTAGTATGTATTCCTCCCAGGTAGATATATCATAGATAATGTCATAACAACGTCTGAAATCATTTGTGCCATGAAATTCAAGAGAAGTAAAAACCATTACATGGCAATAAAATTGGATATGGAGAAAGCTTTAAATCGCGTAGAGTGGAGACTCGTACTAGACCTTCTAGCACATGTACGTCTTCCTTCTAAATTCATTAGCGTAATCTGTTCATGCATAACGATGCGCACTCAACAATGGTGCTCCTACCTCCAAATCCTTTCCCACGAGGGGGTTACGCCAAGGATGTCCCTTATCTCCCGTTCTTTTTAGACTTGGAACAAAATTGCTTTCTAGACTCATGGATCAAGCCTTGCAGCACAAATTCATTGCAGGATACCAAGTTCAGAAGCATGTGTTGCCTATCTCACATCTTATTTATGTTGATGACACCTTGCTCATGGAAGAGCTATGGACACAGAGGAAGCATCCTTCACTCAATTGTTGGCAACTTACAGTCAATATTTTGGCCAATCAATAAACTACCATAAGTCTAAAGTCACAAGGACGAGATCTAGCAGGGAACTCCTTTACTTACCCTCAGCTCTTCATTCAACCTACACGAATATATTAAGGGTAGGCTTCAAGCAAAACTTGCATGATGGAATGGCAGTTATTTTTCCTAGGCCGGAAGAACAGTTCTAATTGCTTGTATCTTCGCTACGATCCAACTCTACATCTTTAGTAGGACATTCCTACCCACAGCTTCTTGCAATTGCATTGATTCCCTGGCTAGGGACTTCTGGTGGGGATTTCAGGAAAGTTGAAGCCACTACTATGCCAAAGCCTAGCACCAGATTGCAATGCCCAAGCACTTGGGTGGCTTGGGAATGCAAAAGGCCAAAGATATGAACGATGCACTACTACTCAATTTGGCATGGAAACTACTGTAAACGAATAAAAAAGCTTTATGGAAGGATATCATTAAGGCGAACTATTATTGCAACGAAGACTTTTGAGGAGCCAAGGAGAGATCAGGCTCCTCCCCATTATGGAAAGCCCTATTGTGATATGACACATTCTCTTTTCCAGCATCCTCAACCTCATAGGCAATGGGTCTTCTGCCCTGATATGGAGAGATAAACGACTTCCGTATCATGATAATGCCATCATATCTAAGTCGTACACAAAGATTATGCCTCAAAAGATTATGCCTCAGAGGGTCACTCATAAATGCGATGACAATTGGGATATGCCAACCTTGACAAGATTTTTCAGCCCAACAATCACACAACAGATTTTAAAGATCACTATAAGGCCATGCTCTCTATGGTTTGGCCTTGGATATATGATAGTTCACAACTTCAACGTGGTTGAACTATGCTTCGAATTGCTCAATGATGCGATCAAGAAACCATTTTTCCAGTGTGCCTGCAAGTTGTTATACCTCATATGGCTAGACAGATGTGTTAGGAAACATATGGATCATACTCCAAACCCGATGCTCACACTCAATAAACTAAAAAGCTGGTAGTACAATGATCGTCAACAAAGCCTGCTAATGATCTCCAAATTCCAAGAGCCGATTCTGCACCTGGTCACCCAAGAATGGATATCGCATGTCAATGTAGTAGTTGATGCGGTTTATAATACCAACAAAGTAGCCATAGCCATGATCTCCTTCAATAATAAGGTTTTTCTTTTAGCAAAATGTGAGTCGGTTATTGCCCACAGTCCTGAGGAGGCAAAATACTTGATCATCAAATCAGCAATTACTATCACGACTCGTTTCCAAGGCAAGACCATTACAATTCACTCAACATGCATAGCAAACATGATCAATCATGCTTGTCCTCCATCTTGGCCGGTCAGAGATCAGTGGAGAACTCCATTGACGAACTTCACAGGTCAAACACAATTAAGGTGGTTTCCGCCATAAGAAATACGTTTTCTGCCACACATAAGCTTGCTGCATACTCTTTATGTAATAGTGTAAATGGTGTTTGGTCCAATCATGCCATTCCTCGCTCATTGTACTCCACCATTGTGAACTAATGGAAAAAGTTTTGAAGTCAACAAAAACTTAAAAGATCTTAAATAAAAATGCCAGTCAACTTTTTAAAAAATATATTTAATCGCTCTTTTACTAAGATCTTGTGAATGATAACGGATGATTCTTTGTCCTTGGTGAATGGCATGTGGTGGATTTTCATTACTATGTCAAAGATCGTAGAAGAACCCAAGTGGTGCCCGTTCCAGAATACCAACACATGACAAGTTCATTTGCACTACATGATTACTGAGCACATGAGAATACAATCTGCATTGTTTGTAATGATTTATTTTGATAACATGTGTTCAAAATTTTGTGGGATTTTATCACTTGTGCCCCTCCAAAATAGAGCAATATCAGTTATGCCCCTATCTTTTTAGTAATATCAATTGTGCCCTTCACTTCTTGCCATTTTATCAGTTGTGCCCCGTAGATTAGTTGCCGTCCATCCACATTACGAACGGACGTTAACTTTGAGGACATAAGCGGAATTATTTTTAAAAAATGGTTCAGTGGTCATTTTGACACCATCTTCCTCATCCTCTTCTTCTTCATCCTCTTCCCCCATCCTCTTCCTCCTCCAACCTCCTACTCCTCCCTCTCAGTCCCAACCTACCCCAGCTCCTCCCCGAGCTCGCGATCGTCATGTGTCGTGCCGCCCCATGCTCCCTTGGGCCTGCGCCGTGCCCCCCCCCCCCCCCCCCCGTGCTCCCCCTCCCCTCCTGCTCCCTCGTCCTGCTCCCCGTGCTCCCGGCGTCGATCCCTCGCTCCCCGAGCCCAACCTGCCCCATGCCGCCCCGTCTTGCTCCGTGCCCCGTGCCACCCCTGCCCCGTGCCGCCCCGTCCTGCTCCCCGCGCGCCCAACCTCCGCGCTCCCCCTCCCCTCATGCTCCCCTGCTCCCCTCGCCCACCCTCCCCTCCTGCTCCGTGCCCCGTGCCACCCCTGCCCCGTGCCGCCCCGTCCTGCTCCCTACACTCCCGACGCCCGCTCACCGCTCCCAACCTCCTGCTCCTCGCGCCCAACCTCTGTGCTCCCCTCCCCTCCTGCGCGCCCGGCGCTGCCCCCTCGCTCCTCGTGCTCCCCGCGCCCAACCTCCTGCTCCCCGTGCCCAACCTCCGCGCGGGCAATTTCCCCGACAGGGCATGCTCTCCTATCAAATGCTCCGTCAGGGCATGGGTCGGCGAATGGGATGCCGATCGGTGCCCAAGCCCCCGCAAACTCAATCACTTAGCGGGCAGTTAAGGAGTTATTTATTTAGTTATTAATTTTTGGTATTTTTCGTATTTAGTCCTACGTAATATTTATTTACTATTTAGTGACATGATATTGTAAAATTTTACATTATTAAATATGATACAAAAGTGTGATATTTTTTATGTTTAGCGAAACTTGTAAAAGAGATAGAGCATCCAACATATTTTACAAAGAGGTAAGTACTATTTTTGAAAAACATAGAACATCCATTCATCATTTTTCATTACAACTAAAAATGCAGTACTATTACATCAGAATACTTCCAACACTACATGAGTTTGTCCCATTCACTGCCGACGAACATGCTCCCTGCGTAATACACTCAGACGAGCATATTTTAGTGCAATCGTGTAATGTAAATCCGCTAAGTCAACTTACAAATCCTCCTCCTCGTCATATATATCATTTTGCGGAGAAGTCTCACTCTGCGAACTATCGACCATAGCAGGGGGCATGGTCTGAGGCGAGTAGTCAGTGAATGGAGACTCCGCCGACTGAGCTTCTCGATCCAGCAAACGCTGCTCCTCTGAAGGGTACTCTGTAGGGGCCTCAGATGGCATGGGTGAAGGTGGAGAGGGCTGCACAAAGTCTGGTACCGGTGGAGTCGCGGAAAGAGATAGTCGTGGTGACCCGAGTGGAATGGGTGGTGTCCCACGAGATCCATGTGGAGTGTGTGGATGACGTACTGCCAAAATTCGATTGTGTGGGGGCGGACGCACCGACTTACGTGCAGTGAAACGAGTTTTTGCCATAACCTGCATGGGTACAAAACAATTGCGTGAGATATTTTATATATTTAAAATGTTTAGTGCTCATTAAAGAAAATATCAATTGCATTATATGAGACACTGAAAAGTTCATCACGAAACATTTAATAACAAAAAAACAGAATAAAACTTCTCATTAATATTAAGAACTTCATTACAGTGATTAGGAAAATGTCATCGAGTATACATTTCTACTCTAGTCGAACATATGTCGTGTCCTACGTAATATTCCTGATAATCTAGCCCTACGACCTCTACTACCTCCACCAGAGGTACTTCCACTCTCCACACTTGACTCCTGTGTTTGTTCTCTAACTGAAGTTGTGTTGTCAAGATGAGGAGATTGTTGGCTATGCTGCAATGGATATTGTGGAGGATCATCTTCCTGCTGGGATGGGTACCCCAAATCCGATCGCGGCTGAGGTATACTACGGAACGGAGGAGGACGCTCTTGGCTCGCATAGTATGAAAATCCAAGAAAAGGTTGAGGAGGAGTAATATAGGTGGTTAGGGACTCAGAGACTGTCTGCGTAGGTGGGGTTAGACCCCAAAAGTCATCAGCTTGTGATGGTTGCGTCAGCTGAGTCTGTGTTGCAGGCCTTGGCTGAGATGGGCCTGCCTCAGCATCATGAGTACCGACAGCAGAGGTAGTTCCAGCAGCATCATAACTTGTGGGGAAGAAAGGGAATGTTGATGGCTCATTGGAATAAGAGTACCGCGGTTGGTACTATGTCAATTGATCCGCCAATCCAAAGGTATGCAACGTGGAGTCCAGCAAACCGATAACATTCTGCAATTCTGAGCTGTGTTCGTAATGCTCAAGAATCCCACGGGCCTCATATACGCTTTGTACCTGTGATATTAAAATCATCACATACTACTCTTACAGGAGATCAATTTAAGTAACCAACGAGATAAATTGAAGCTCATACCCCAAGCCTGTATCTAGGAGCGTAAGGCTCATATGCGAGCCGTGGTGCAGGGATGGATGTCTGAATCCAACATCGGGTAATTTGCCAATACCATTGCATGTATCTTGTTACCCGTTGTTCAAAAGTTTCCAGCGATGCTCTCTCCACCACAATTGTTTGTCGTCTCCAATTCCACTGAAGTACCTGCTCACGGAGACGGTCGGCCCAATCGATCGGATCGTTATCCCTCTGTCTAGTCCGACGCTCAGGGAAAAATATCCTTGGCATCGGCTCAGGGATATGGGGGCCCAGATCAAATTGTCGCATGACTCGATCAGGCATGTGCATCACCACCACGTTAAAACAAATCAGCACTGTTTGTGACATCCAGACCTCCACACCTTCTCGGCAAATTGCGGGTAGATTATTTACAACGTCCATGTCAAATGGAGACCACCTCATCTGTTGAATATTTCCAATTAGTAGTCTGTAGGTTTCCGGTGCTCATCGTAATGCACAAACAACATACCTGATGTTCCTGCTGAGTATCTAACTCATTGCGGTAGAATGGTAGATTCGTAGTCTGTACATTTTCTATGAAGGACCTCCTCCCCGATGTCCATCTGTACTCAATTGCATATCGGTTTCATATTATAGGTCAAAAGTAAAATACTATAATATGTTGTTGCTTTACCTGCATGCGTAGGGTCCCCGATGCAGAACATCTTGCTCCAGACGATATGGACGAGGAACACCAATGTGTATATGCTCCCACGACCAAGTCTGCAGTAAGGTCAGGAATGCATAACATCTCTTGGATTTACCCAAGGAGCACTCGTCCAATTGTTGGTACAATTGTGCGAGTACTGCAGCCCCCCAAGCCATCTGTCCACACTCTTCTAAGTTCTCCAATAAACGAAGGTACCGCAGCGGTACTTTATCTCCCGTCGAGTATGGGAGGAAGGACTCTCCAATTTGATATAAAATAAAGGCACGAACTATTGTCACGAGACGATTTGCATCTTGTTCTAAAAGATTAGTGTCTGTGAGAATGTTTTCACAGATCCAAGACAGCTTAAGTCGTCCGCTTGATACGTGCTCCCCTCTTCCAGCGCTAAATTATTAATTTCGAATTAGTAAAAACTATTAATAAATAATTTATCATAATTAAATGAAATGATTTTTATCCCTTAATTGTTAAGTTAAATAGCCTAAATAACCCTAACTATAACCACATGATGTCTCCTTCTAACATGGGCATACAAGGATAATCAAAGGCAATTAATTCTCCTATACAATAAATACTCTAACTTGCAAAGGATAAATTAATTTGTTAAGCAATATAGACATTATTTTATTTAAACTGAGAGAATCACATTTGTGTAACTACATTTCTTAATAAAATGTTAATCACAACAATAATCTAAATTTTTAATTAAAAAAGAACTACATTTGTTAATAAAAATGTTAATCACAACAATAATCTAAATTTCTAATTAAAAAAATAACTGCTATAAGGGAAATAAAGAAAATAATCCGACGTACCTCGATGGGAAAGGGAGGGCGAGAGGGGCAAAGCAAGAGAGGAGGGGAGGGAGGGCAAGAGCAAGAGGGAGCAAGAGAGGGAGAGCAAGAGCAAGAGAGGAGGAACTCACGATTGAGTGAGTGGAGTGAGTAGAAGTGAGGGGATGGGGGCCCTTTTATAGGCGGGCGAGGGGGCTCATTCGGCGAACCATTCGCCGATCGGCGAATGGTTTGCCGATTGGACCCTCAAAGACTGCGCCATCTCTCTTGGGCACCGCACTGCACGCGCGCGCGTGCGCGTTGAGGACCGCGCCCGCATGCCCCGCATTGAAGACCCACGCCTCACGTGCCCCTCGCGTTGAAGACCGCGCGCACGCGCGTTGAATGGGATTGTAGCACCTTTGATCGGCGAACCATTCGCCGATCGCGAATGGGACGCCGATCGGTGCCCAAGTCGGGAAAAAATAAAAACCCATGCCCTGACGGGGCATTTACTCGGAGAGCATGCCCTGTCGGGGAAATTGCTCCCTCCGCGCTCCCCCTCCCCCTCATCCTCCCCCTGCTCCCCTCGCCCACCCTCCCCTCCTGCTCCGTGCCCCGTGCCACCCCTGCCCCGTGCCGCCCCGTCCTGCTCCCCGTGCTCCCGACGCCCGCTCCACGCGCCCAACCTCCTGCTCCCCGCGCCCAACCTCTGCGCTCCCCCTCCCCTCCTCGCTCCGCCCCTGCCCTGCCATGTGCTCCCTGCGCCGCCCCCTGCCCCGCTCAGTGCTCCCCGCACCGCTCCCTGCTCCACCCAGTCCCCTGCTCCCCGCAGCTCCCGCCCCCGGGCCTTCCCCTCCCTCCGTCGCGGTCCGTCTTGAGCTCCTCCCTCGAGCCCCTCCTTCGCCCCTGATTTTGTTTTGACCATAATACCCTTATTAACCACACCATGGTTTGAATAAGCTATGGTTATTTTAATTTTTTGACGGTCAATCTGACGGAAGGGCACAAGTGATGACGGAGAAAGAAGTGAAGGGTACAACTGATATTATCAAAAGGTTAAGGGTGTAACTGATATTGCGCTATCTCGGAGGGGCACAAGTGATAGAATCCAAAAAAAATCATATATTTCGATTAGTATCATAAACTTGCGTTTTAATAATATTAAATTTGCATTTATATTTTAAAATTTTTACCGGGAAAATTATAGTAGGAACATGTTATTCCATTGCATGCTATTGGATTGTATATGAAGATAAGCGTAAGTTAGTATACATGAAGCGAATATACAATTTTTTTAATAATCTATACTATTATTAAAGCCGGGGTTTCTGTCTTTCCGGACACGTGGACTCTTCTTCTTTTCTACTTTCTCCCACTTTGTTCTTTGACATTTGTTTATCCGCCCCTTAACATGTGTTGCCTATAGTGTTCTTTTATTAGGGTGCGTTTGGTATGATGTTAGAGTGGGTTAAACTGGTAGAAGGTAACATGTTTTCTGTTTCGGTGTTTGGATATAAGGTTAAACCGGGGATGGGTTTGAGGTGATATGATTATATTGAAGTTTAAAAAAGTGAGTAGTTATTGTGATGTGATTGTATTGAAATTTGGAAAAATAAGTAGAAGTGGAGTAGTTTATAATTTTTATATGATATGATGGTATAATGTATTATTTTTTGATGGAATTGATGATGGAGAATTGATTTATTTAAATTTTTAAAAAGATAAAAAAAGTGGGGCCCACATATGAAAGAAATGGGTGGGTTAAGGGGCGTAAACTCCCCTTTCTTCACCCGAACGGCACCTTCAGTCTTTGGTTTGATCAATTGGGTCGGACCGTCGGTCCAAATCAGTTGACCAGTGATGATGCCAACATGATAACATCATTCCTATTGATTTTGGATCGAGTTTAATTTACTAGGCCGACCTGTCATACTGATTTTTTGAACCGATAAAATCGGATACATATACTTAAGTGTATATGTATATATCAATGAAATAATCGTTTAAAATAATAAATCTTTTATTAGAATAACATAATTATGTATTTTAAGTAAAATCCTACAAAGTTAGCCACATTTTATAGCATTATATATGAATACAATATTGTAACTATTTATATGTAGTTGCGTCTATAAAACTACTTTAAGAAGGTAGGGGCAAAATCGATATTCCAAAAAAAGAGAGGCGTAATTGATATTGCAGAAGTTAAGAAGGTCACACGTGATAAAAATCCTATCATTTAATTATTTAAATTTTTATTTGTTGAAAATTTACCAAATCGTCAAAACTGGGTAAATCCGAACTAGTTCGATCCGACCACCGTTCGGATCTGTTTTTTCATTTTTTTTCCTCTTTTTTAAAATTAATTAATTATAAGAAACCTGCTAGACCGACCGGATTGGAGCCTGTTACCGATTAACCAGTCCAGTCCTATTTTTTAGACGCTTCTTTTACTTTTCTTCTCCAATACATCTACATCTACAATGTAATACCCTGTTGGGAAGTCCTTGTACTGCTTTAACGAGAGCTTCCAGTTCAATGAAAAACGGAGTTCAACCTTGAAAAAAACACGGGCTGGCCCATATTGCCAACCCTCTGTTTTGGTCTCTTCCTCGATAAGGAGGTTTTGTCATATTACCCTCCTCTCTTTTTATATCCCATAACACGTGTCTTATTTTGCTTTTTCCATTTTTTATCCCCACGGGAAACGTGGGGTCACATCCCAAATTGTCAGTGATCCCCTCCTTTCTCTCTCACCTAGGGATGAGCATGGGTTGGGTTGGGCCGAGCTTTGAAGGACCCAGGTCCAAGCCTGCTTAAAAAATTTGGGCTTGGGCCGGATTTAGGCCCGCAATTTTTTTTTTCGTTTGGCCCAAGCCCAGGCCCGACCCAATTCCTTTGGATCGGATTGGTCATCTCCCAATTAGATATTATTAACTTTGACTGTTTTGTTTGAAGCTAATCTCAACTCAAGTTACACAAGCCAAAATTGATTAAAACATGTTCAATAATACTTGTGAAACAACTAAAATTCAATTCTACTAAATTCAAATTTACACATGTGCACTCAATGCTAGATACCATGAATGTCCCTCATTTATAGAAATTGAAAGAGTGAACCAAACTTTCCCAGTTAACAATAACATGTGCACCAGATCCTACATGTTAAACAATGGGCATAAGACCCATATTGGATAATTGTACAATAATAGAAAATGTTCTGATTGGAAAAAATAAATACTAACAAATTCAAGAATAATCAAAAGAATCTAAACCAAATAGTAATTAAGGAAAATTAATTCTTAATTGAAATACATTGATCATCAACTCATGTCACACGCTTGACTTTCTTGATTTATAAACATTGTATGAAGACATGATATAATAAGAGAGTGCACATAAAATAGGTGGGAGTTTTCATGCATGTAGGATGTGAGAAAGGATTCGGGCCCTCTTCGGGCCGGGCCCTTGGGCCGGGTCGGGTTGGGCCGAGCCAAGCCCGAGCCCGGCCCAAAAAAAATTTGAGCCTAAATATTGGGCCCGAGCCCGACCCGATATTCCTTTGGGCCTAGACCGGGCTGGGCTTTTTGGGATGGGCTTCGGGCTGGGTTGGGCCGGCCCAGCCCAATGCTCATCCCTACTCTCACCTCTCTCCCTTCTCACAATTCTCTCGCTCCGACCTCTATTCCGTTACTTGTTTTCATAGTAATTTTTTTACCAGGCATCATCATTACCCAAATATCTTGTCAGGACATCTGACTATATTATTTTTCTGTCAGAGCATTGATCGAAGAACGGTTCGTCGATCGGCAAATCGTTCACCGATCAATGTTATTCTAGAAAATTTTTTATTTTTATATTACTAAAAATAATATATAAAAATATTTGGAAATGAGATTTCATTTCCAAATATTTTTATATATTATTTTTAATAAGATAAAATCAAAAATTTTCTAGAATAATATTATATATTATTTTTATAGATTGATCGGAAAACAGTTCATCGATCGACGAACCGTTCGTCGATCAATAGCCTCTTGGGGAAATACTGAAGTCATATTCTCTAACATGGCATTTGGGTGAAGGGAATGCCATGTAAGAGAAATTACTTTATTTTTCACCTACTTCTCTCCTTATCTCTCCCCCCTTATACCTCTCTTTCATCAACTCACTTTCTATTTTTAGTATAAAAGATATCAAATTCAACATTTCCATAGATAAGGTGAATACCATAGTCTTCCTAATGTTTTTTAGAAATTTTTGTCTTCATATTTTTAATATTTCTCAAAATATCAACTATATTCTTAATTCTAAATTAAATTGCTTAAAATTAATTCTCTTAGTTTTTGTTCATATTGTTTTGAAATATCGCATATATTTGTGCATGATTTTCAACATTTCATAATACAATATGAGTAGTCCCAACCCTTAATAATCTTCCATAAAGACCCATAATATTGGCAAACTGAAAATGTCAAACATATTCTATCTTTTAAAATTTTCATATTTAAGGTTTTTATTATCTAAAGTTCCTACATATATAATTATCATTCATTCTTTATATGTCACCCGAGATCTATAACATTTTAATGGATTGTCCTCTATATTTTACTTAAGTCACAATGTATATATTCCAAGAGATATATAACCTTCCACGTGGAACTTTACATATATAATCATGTAAATGAATTATATATTATGTGTTCGCATTACCTTGTCTATTTTTATTTTTATACAACTCTATAGATATCGATATAACAAAGAATATGATACAAAGCGAAGAAAAAATAAATTGCTCGTTGACATGTATTTGTAATAGAATACATCATAAATATAATTTAATTATAGTGTGGTGTAAATTAGATTGTTTTAAACATCATGTGATTATATTAAATGTAAGTTATATTTCATCAGTCTCTATACTTAGATGACCTTATAAATATTCATCATACTTTCATATAGAGTTCTCCACACAAATGACATAGTGATATTTTAATTTTTCAAATATGTCATTTAAATATCTTATGTTAGATATCTTTGTATGCTTCTTTATAGTAGTTTTTACCACTGCATTGGTTTCTTACCCACATAAATTTTAAGTAAAATAACTTATTTTAATAGGATATTTACATACATTCATACACACTTATATACTTGATTTTTTTATCTAGAATAAAGATGTGTTTATGTACATATATATGTTATTTTAACTATATATAAGTCCATTTATACATGATTCCTACATAGATATAATCCAATACTTATTTGATCTAATATATTTTCATATTTTACAATATTTTCTTTATAAAAATGATCTTATAGATATTTTAAATCACATTAACTTTTCTATATATGTTTGAATTTATATTTAATTACATATATTCATACACTATGGTTGGTTTTACAGATAACCCCTTAAATATCCCATGTTACATATGATGGTATTGGTCCAATTTCTATATTACATGCATATATTTGCCCACGATACTCCTATAGAAGGGGTTTCTTACATATATAATTATAACCATGTTGAGAACATCATACATCATATAATTTATATGGTACAAATATCCTTTTACGTGTATAATGGGTCATGATCATTTTTTTATTTATATTTCCCTGTCAATATCTATACATATGTAGATAGATGTTTTTAAAAGATCACCACACATATAGGTAACATGTTATATAATCCTAATTGTTGATAGATCAGTCAAAAGGCCGAAGGGATTGATTGAGAGCGTTATCGTCGTCATTCAGGCTTTGCAATTCCCCTTGGACTTCGACGTCTTGGACAAGGCGGTCCCTGACTGTGTGGACGATACCCCAATCATATTAGGACTACATTTTCTGACGATAACAAAGGTCGTCTCTGATTATGCTACTTGGAAGGTGTACTCAGCCTGCTCCCTACAATTACTACCTATTCGAGGCCTACCCTGAAGGGCACGATGTACTACTTGAATACTTCATAAGAGAGAGGAAACTGAGAAATCCAAATATACTTAAAAGGTCGAAGAAAAAGGACCTTTATCCTGATAAAGAATTTTGGGAAGGAGATGCAATGGGAGAGGAGACCCTCGTGACCTCGTAGAGTATATTACCTAACCTACTTCGACTTTTAGGAGGTGAATAAGGAATGGGGAGAGACTTTCTCTGTAGGGCGATATATTTGGGACAACTATTATCTCTTTTTGGACCTAGGTTTAAGAGGGGCGAGTTGGGCTTCTCTTATGAAGCTCGAAGGGTTTGAGTCGTGAAAAGGGCACCCAGATTAGACTTCAAGGCTTCCAAGGTGAGTCTTACACAATCGAGTCACGGGATCATTGACCAAAAGGTGGAGACCTACTACTATTTGATTGGAACAGGAATCTGACCATCAGGTCCCATATCAGGTGCAGATCTAATACTATTGGAATAGAATGGGAGTCTGACTAAAGAAGGTCCCGATAAAGCAAGAAGTCTAATAGACCTCTTTTTTTCTATATATAATGTTGGATATATAATAGCGGCTTCACTACCTTTCACCTAGGATGGTCTATGTATATTCATTCATCTATTTCTCGGTCACTCTAACTATGGGATTTTAAGTCCCGACCCGCGATTTCAAGTACCCTTATTGTTTCTTATACTTAGGGTGTGCTTTACCCTAAGGGGGGGGGGTAATATCACTCATTTTCGTCTTTGATTGTTTTTGATTTTGTGTGTCGTCTGCTCTCTCACTTGTCCCTCAACTGTTGGTATTCTTCTCTATACTTAGGGATATTTTAACCTAAGTATAGGTGGGATAAGCCGAGACGTTGATTGTGTACATTCTCTTGGTCTCGATCATCTTCATTTTTTAGTCTGCTATCCTTAGGATTATTTGATCCCAAGTATAGAGGGGATTATTGACTTCTATTCTTTGAATTTGTTATCCTTTGAGTCGTTATAGTATAGTATACTTTTCACCAATTAATACTTAGCACGGGTTATGTCTTCCTTTGTTGCTTCTTTGGTCACTTTGAGGCCATAGTTAACGCTAAGTATAGGAGAATGTCGAATATATATTCTATATATAATTTAGAAGCAATATCTCTTATTTTATTATATTTTTAAATAATATGGCTTTAAAAGTATGGATATATATTTTGAGTTTTTAAAAGCCAATGGAAAATTGTAAATATTACTTATTAACAAATTTAAAATTGTATATAAAAGTGTTGTAAAATAATTGGATAAAATTCTTAATTATTTAAAATTTATAAATAAAATTCTATTATAAAATAATGTATAAAATCTGTATAATCTTGTGTATATAAAATATGTATAAAATTCTTTGTAAAAATGTACATAATTCTTGTAAATTTGTGTAAATTGATTTAATTCATTAACTCCTTCAAAAATTTTAAAAAGAATAAAACTTTTAAAATTTGATAAAAATTGCAAAATTCGATAAAAATTGTAAAATTCTTAAAAATTACATTAAAAGCTTAATCAAAAAGTCACTTCATAAAAAAAATATTGCATTCATAATCATTTTTCAGAACTAGTTCGATTCTTAAATCAAATGAAACTAAGTCTGAATGATGGGGCTTGGTTTATGCCTTAATCCACTTAATTCTAAAGGGACTTTATCAGGAATTGGAATTTAGACTCTTCAGGTTTTTTTACTTAATTATTTGGGTTCCATAAGATCGTATTCGGAATTCAACTTAAACTTGCCTAAGTGGGAAACTTGGTTTCATCCGTTTAACTCTTCTTTATTTGAAACAATTTTGAACTTATGCCCTCTATACTTTTCTCAACTCGCATGGGATTGTGAAGGGCATTCCATTTTGGTGGTACGTTTTCATCCTTGTCGTGGTGCTGACGTCTAGACGGGAATGTGGTGTTGAAATAAAGCTTCAGATGAGGGAAAGATCTGCTGGCATAATTTTTCCAAAACTCCAAATAATCGACGGAATAAAAGATGATATATCTGTCAGAGTATAAAGATGAATCCAGTGCAACAATAACTTTCTACCAAAAAGAAGCCAAATACCAAATACATACATGATCACAATGGTCCAAGCTTTAGATAGCATGCATATCTTAGTGGAGACTTGGCTAAACTGGCCAAGCTTTACTGGAGATGTGACTACACTGGTCATACTCCAATTCTCATCCCATTCTTCTACTTCTCTCTCTATTCGATTGTGGACACAGCACGACTTGACCTAAGAAGGAAATACCCCCCTCCTCTAGGATCGAGTAGCTAAATGACGGTCAAATGGGAGTGTATTACTGAGATTGGCGGTTTCTTCGCTTTTTTAAGCGGGAAGAGCTAACACCTTCCACACAGAGTAAAAAATTGACTTCAATGCTGAGTAGTTTGCGTGATGGATGGGTGGACCTAAATTGGCTATTGAGGTGAACCTGGATAGGGATTTGTAGAACTAGAGGGCTGTTGAGACTTAAATCCTAATTCTAATAAGATCCAAACAAACTAATAATCCAAAGGCATGCTCTAAGTTTGATTTTGGGTGAAATAAAATTTGGTTTAAAGAAACAATCATGTTCTAAGTTCTTTTATTTTCCTTTTTCATTTTCCTTTTTCTTTCACTTATTTATAGACTAAGTATTTGCCAAGGGACTAGAAAAGGTAAAGTATATGGGAACACGAGTATTGACCCTAACTCGACATATAATGAGCGTTAGACTCATAACATGTGTTGTTTTTTCAAGGGAAAATGAGTGGTGACTTATTTTCTAGTTCAAGGAAAACTTTCCATCATCGTGAAGTTGAAGTGGTACTAACCACAGATGGTTTGTTTATGTAAGGTTGTCATTATGCCCACTGGAACATGTGTTATGCTACTTTAATTGTTAGTTTCTTTCTGTAATGTATCCATGATGGAGTTGTAATAAGAGAACTACTAAGTCGATTGGACTCTAGTTTAAAATGATATATTCCTCTACTCATTGATTACCATGCATGATTCGGTAATAGTTCGGTCGTGCAAACAAATGTCGCATGCTTCTATTGGTCAGCTTGACCTGTTCCGTTACAAATGGTATCAGAGCTAGAGTTCCTCTGGGTATAATATATCCACAATTTATATTGACCTAGGATCTAGGTTTATAGAGATAATTAACCTCACAAAGTAACTCATCGACTTTGTCGATTTTGAATCAGATGGCTCCTAGTTGTGCAATTGAAGCCAATGGAGACCGTGAGTCATCGACGAGCCAAGAGACCCTTATGGACATCCAGTGATAGATGCTGAAGTTAATTGCATTAATGACTCAATAGTAGAAGAACCACCCATCAAGCTCAGGAGAATTGACTTTAAAAGCATTCATCCAGCATGATCCATCGACCATCAAGGGTGAGCATAAGCCGGAAAAGCTGAACACTAGTTAAGAGAGATGAAGACACTTTTGAGGGAATTGAATGTCCGGAGGAAAAGAAAGTCAATTTTAGGATATTTCGTCTGCAAGATAATGCTAAGGAGTGGTGGACTTCATGCAAAGGAATTCACTTCTCGGAGACTCCAGTTATTAAGTGGGATGATTTTGTGGAATGTTTCACAAAGCATTACATCTCTGAACATGCTAAAGATGCTAAAAGTCAAGAGTTCATAAATCTCCGATATGAAGTTTGACAGTTGAAGAGTATGCTGCAAAATTTCAAGAACTAGAGAAATATGACAAAGGCATTTGCGCAAATAAAAGCGATGAGGTAGGAAGTTTGTAGAAGGCTTGAATGTGGGGTTAAGCATTAAAGTGCTCACGAGGAGTCTCACGATCCTATCTGAGGCAGTCGTAGTAGCTGTGGAAAATGATGCAGCTTATCAAAGGATGCATGAAGTAAACCCTAGAAATCATCCTCACAAGCCAAGCTACAATGACAAGAAGCATCATACTATAGTAAACGTCAAGAAAACAAGGACTGATGATGTCCCAACCAATAGGAAGTACACATTGGATGTATGATCTCATTGTGATAGAAGACATCCAGGGGAGTGATACAAATTAACAGGAGAAAGCTTGAGGTGTGGAAAAAAGGGTCACTTCATGCGAGATTGCAAGAAGGATTTCAAGGAGGAGGAAGTCATTCCAACAGAAGAAAAAGGTACCTAGAAGGGTGTTTGCCATTACACACGAGGATGCAATGGATGCTTACATAACCACAGAAGGTACTCTTATAATTGCAAGAAATTTATGCCATGTTCTTTTTTATTCAAGAGAGAAGCATTCATTTATTTCAAGTGCTTTTGCAAGAAAACTGAACTTAGAAGGTTTTGAGATTCCATACAGAGTTTCTTCACCAATGGGTGATATTAGAGCAATGGATATGTTCATAAGGAACATATCGTTTTAGATAGGAGGAGATGTCCCCATTCCTAATTTAATCCTATTTCCAATCACAACCTATAATGTCATATTGGGCATGGATTGGTTATGGGAAAACTATGCTGCAGTTTATTGTAGAGAGAAGAAGGTGGTTTTGAGCAGACCAGATCATAAGGAGATAGTCATTCGAGGCACTGGTAAGAGTGATTGATTGGTTATCTCATCGTTGCAAGCAAGCTGACCATTGTTTGAAGGTTGCACCACTTACCAAGCTAGTATAACTAGTACTGATTCATCACATGCATGCATAGATGTGGTCCGAGATTTTACCAATGTATTTTCAGACGATCTTCCTGTACTATATATTTGTAGAGAGGTTGACTTCCCAATTGATGTTATCTCAGAATGACATCAATTTCGAAAGCTCCATACATAATAGCTCCTGCAGAAATTGAGGAGCTAAAGAAGTAGTTACAAGAACAACCGTATAAGGGATTTTTACGTCCCAGTGTTTCCCTGTGAAGAGCACTTGTCCTCTTTGTGAAAAAAAAGATGTTCTCTTAGAACCTATATTGATTATCGAGGTCTGAATAAAGTGACCGTGAAAAGCAAGTGCATGTTACCTCGCATTGGTGATTCATTTGATCAATTGTAGTGAGCAATAGACTTCTCAAAAATCGATTTGCATATGAGTTACCATCAACTCCCAATAAAAGAAAAGGATATATCGAAGACCACTTCCAAAAAAGGGTACTACCATTATGAATTCTCGGTCATGCCTTTTGGTCTAACTAACTTATGAATCGATGATTCATCGCCTTTACTCTTTTATTTTAGCTTCATTTCCTTAATCAAACCCCTGTAAATACCCACTAATTCCATGAAATTATCATTTTTCATGTATTTGTTAAATATGTATTTTTAACACTTTTTGTTCTCAAATAAAATAATAAAGAAGAAAAGAAAAATAAAGGATGTATTTATGAAACAAATGCAGACTGACCTGAACCCAGAGAGAAGGTCAAGACTTGAATTGATCGATCAGGAATAAAGTAGGGAGAGATAGGGTCTTTAATCCAAAAATCAAAAAAATAATTTGTAAATTTTTCCCTGTATATTGTATAAAACTTGTATTATTTTATTTGTACAAAAATTGACCAAAATTAAATATTCTTGTAAACAAAAGTTGTAAATAAAAATATATTGTAAATAATAAAAATAATTACAAAATAAAATAATGTAAAAATTACAAATAATCACACTCAGAAAAAAGCCGTAAAGCAATCCCTGAAAGACCAATTCCGGCTCCATACAAACTCAAATTGAATCAAACTCACTTCCATTATACTCTAAATTAAATTATCATTCAAATGGTTGTGGTCTCATAATTTTGAAGTTACGGTTGAAAAGTCAATTTTTCGGGGTATTTTGTGTAGGTTTACCACATATCTATTGTATATATTTATTCATATTTATTTCATTGTACATAATTGTATATATTATCTTCATTATTAAAAATAAAAAATAATAAATATAAAAAATAATTTGTTTAAAAAAATATTTAACGATAAATTTCTTATTTATACATGTTTATATAGTACTATATGTAGATAATATTCGTATACAAGTACTTTCCTTATATAAAAATCATTAAAAAAATTAAATATCTAATGTTAATTAATTAAATTAATTCAATTACAAAATTTAGATTTAATTATTTAATTTATTCAGTATTTGATATGAAAACATACCTTGTATATAAAGATATTATTCTATACCTTAAATAGCCACCATTAATGTGGCTAATTAATTTTTAGAAATTAATCATTTTATTTATTTTATATAAATGCGAATTTCGTTTTTAATTAATTAATTAATTAACTAAATTCACCACTAAATACATTCCTTAATTGCACATCCTTTCCTTTGGTATTTTTCTTCTCTTTTTATTGGGCTCCTCCAGTGACAGCGAGTTGCCCCCCATCGAGGCCATCACGGCGTATCCGATCTCGAGGTGAGATACATTTTCTTTCCCATCATTTTTCTTAGATAAATATTAGATTAATTTTTGCTTTGATTTGTTGACTAAAATTTAGATCCCAAAATCCCAAAAAATTATCCATCTCCATATTTGACGTCAGAATCCGATTACCATCTCATTTTACGATCCTTGCATTTCTTATTTTAACTCGCATACCCTATCACCTCGGACCACGCACGGGGCCAGAGATCTGGATCTGTCTCCTGCTTTGCGACGATCCTACTGATGAATCCACGATTCATCGCCTTTATTCTTTTATTTTAGCTTCATTTTCTTAGTCAAACACCTGTAAATGCCTACTAATTTCATAATTTTACCATTTTGCATGCATTTGTTAAAATTACATTTTTAACACTTTTTGTACAGAAACAAAAGAATAAAGAAGAAAAGAAAAAGAAAGAAGGTATTTATGCAATAAATACAAACTGACCCGAACCCCGAGAGAAGGTCAAGACTTGACCTGATCGAACAGGAATAACGTAGGGGGAGATAGGGTCTTCTGTCAAAAATCCAAAAATAATTTGTACATAAATTCCTTTTATATTTGTATAAAACTTGTACTATTTTATATGTACATAATTTGACCTCAAATTAATTATTTTTGTAAACAAAAGTTGTAAATAAAAATGTGTTGTAAATAATAAAAATAATTGCAACGTAAAATAAAGTACATATTACTAATAATCACCCTCAGAATAAGCCATGAAACGATCATTGAAATACCAATTCCGGCTCCATACGAACTCAAATTGAACCAAACTCACTTCCAATATACTCTAAATTGAATTATCTTTCAAATGGATGTGATTTTATAAATTTGGAGTTACAGTTAAAATGTCGATTTTCTGGGGTATTTTGTGCAGTTTTCCCATATACTTATTATACATATTTATACATATTTATTTTTATATACATAATGTACATATATGTAAATGTTATCTTCGTTAAAAATAAAAAGAAAAATTATAAATAAAATTTTAAAAATGTGTTTATAAATTATTTCCCTATGTGTATATATAGTGTATTATATGTATATAATATGAGTATACAACTGAATTCCTTATATAAAACTCACCAAAAAAATATATCTAATTAATTAATTAATTAATTTTCGAAATTTATATTAAATTGTTTTATTTATTGGATTTATTTGAATTAATTGATTTTATAACCTACCAAGTATATAAGATTTGATTTTATACCTTTAATAGCCACCATTGAGGTGGCTAATTAATTTTTGTAGATTATTTAATTTAATTAATTTAATTAATTCCAAAATTCATAATTAATTAATTAATTAATTTAATAATTAACCACTAAACACCTTCCTCATTTGTAGATACATTCCATTTGTCGTCCGGTGACAGCATGTCGGCCCTCGTCGAGGCCATCATGGCATTTCCGAACCCCGAGGTAAGATCCATTTATTTCTTGTCATTTTCCATAGATAAGTCGTAGGTTTATTTTCTGCTTAGACATAGTTTATCTCAAGATATTAAAAATCATCACAAAAATTTGCCATACGATACTTTTTATCCGACACCGAGTTCCATCTTATTTTCTCGATCTCTACGTATTTCACATTCTACCTCGCACAACATATCACCTCCGACCACGCACGGTGGTCCGAGTCATGGATCTCTCTCCCATACCGACAAGATACGACTCATTCATCGACTCCCTTGTGTTCAAAATAAATTTAAAAAAATTGTATCTTGTTTTCTAACATTTGCTTTTACAGGATACAATAAAAAAATATTTGGTTGTTCTTCTCTAACCTTTGTTTTGCAGGAAAATCAAAATAATAAAAAATATAATAGACAAAAAAAAATTTATCATTCTCTGTTTACAGTTAAAAAAATAAAAAGAAAAGTTTTTATTTACTTCTTTTTACATTTACAAAGAATTAAAATTTTAAAAAAATACAAAACAAAAAAATCTCTACAGGTCGGTCGGTCGATTCCCACGCCCCTCCGGCCCTCCGCAAGCAGGACCAGCCGAACCTCCGTCCTGCAGCCCACACTGTGCGCTGCCCGCGTACGCGCGCCCTCCTCCACAACGTGGTGGCGCCCTTCCGCCCAAACCCGCAACTCCCCTCCACTAGCCTCTCTCGCCCAGGTGCCCGCGCCTGCCCCCACCTACGCGGTCCCGCATCGCCCGCTGCCGATCGCCGCCCGAAGCCTCCGACGTCGCGAGCATGCGTGCGCCGCCACGCGACCGTCGCTCCAGCCCACGCCCTCCGCAGGCGGCGGCGCCGCCCCAGTTTCAGCCACTCGCGTCGCCCGTGCGCGGGCACCACTCCAGTCGTCCCGTGGGCGGCAGCTCCCTCACCTTCATAGTCGTTGCCTTGAGGAAGAGAGGGTGCAGCGGCCGGCCCTCTTGTTGGTGTTGAAGAAACAACAGGAACTCTAGGGCAATAAAAAAGAAGATATTTGGAACAATTATGTATAAGCCCCTGGTTCTTTCAGAAATTACAAAGATGCTCCTGCCAACATGTGATTTACTGGGTAAATTGCGATTCTGATTTGATATTTTGTTTTTGTTAATTTCTGCTGTAAAAACTTTAAATAATTGTGTTTCAGTCCCTGTACAACGGAACTTGAATTTGCATGCCTTTTGTGATCAAATAAATGTTTTTATTATTTGAAAAAACATCAAAAAAATTATGCATGCTCCTATTGTAGTTCTCATAATTAAATAAATTTTTCATGATTTTTTTATTGTCATTTGTTATATTTAAACAAATCAAAAACAGTGTATTTTTTTCTACCCGAAATTTGAAAATCCATAAAATTTCAAAAATTATTTAAAAAATCCAAAAAAATTAATGTAGCTATGTTTTGATGTCTTATGATTTCTGTCCAATTTTTGTGCTTTAACTCTTTATAAAACTCCAAAAAATGAGAAAAATAAAAACTCTTCAAATTGTAGAAAATTCTAGAAAAATCTAAAATTTGTGATTTCAGTTTCTGATTGTAGATATTTCTTTGTAGTTTATATAAAAATAAACTCCAGGAGTATTGGGCACTTAAAGTATTTTTAAGTTGCAAAATACTCTCGGATGTCCACTGTTTTCCTTGTTTTGTACTGTGTGATTTTTATAAAATCAGAAAAACATCAGAAAATTTCAAAAAAATTATCAAAAGCATTTTAAAATATATAAAATACAAAAATATTTTCTTTGGAATTATCTGAGGAATTTTTATTATTTTGAAAAATACAAAGAGAGAGAGAGACTGTGTGTGTGTGTGTTTATTCATTTGTGCTTGTTTTGAAAATTAAAAAATAAAAAAATTCAAAAACCACTAAAATTCACTTCTAAAAATTGACTACATAGTTTTTAAATCGTGCTCCTTGTGTACGACCCTGATCACTATACCAGGTAAAAAGAATAGCGAAAACCACTTACATTGTTTTTATTGATTCATCTTATTTTGAGTGGTTTAAATACAATTTTTTTCTCGTTGACCAAGTCGTGCTGTTGAGAACAACGACATTGTGATATTATTTACATCTCTTAACCGCACGATTTTTGGCTCATAAGAATGGTGTCGTTGCCGGGTAGCACGGCTTTGTAGTCATTTTTCTATTTTGTCTCTCTATATCATAATTGTTTTCTGACCTTCTCTCTTTGATTTTTGTGCGAGGTACTGCTTGGACGACTTGGAGTTTACTTTTTGGAGGATCTGCACAGGAAGAAGAGCAAGGAGGAGAAGAAGATTTTTCTTATATTTGAGAGAAAAATTATTTGTTGTAATAATTTAGGACTCTAAACTTGTGGACTTGGACATTATTCGGGGTATGTTTTGCCAAGTGTCGGTGCACTTGGGGGACCTCACCGCCATTTTCCATGTTTTTGATTTCACCGCTAGAACTTGTTATTTGATTCTCGTGATTTTGGCCCCTAGACATAGGATTTTTGTTGATTGTGACGTAAATTGCTAAGGCCCAACACCTAATAGAATATATATATTCATATAGAACGTGATTGGACCTTGGATAAAAATTAAAATGAAAAAGTTAGTTTAATTGGATTTGAGACCACGTGCTGTGAGAAGTCAGATACAGCACTGGCAGGACCCGTTGTGGCGGGCACCGATTGACTCCCAAGATCGGACTCCGGACTCAATTCAGTTAACTAACTATTGTTCTTCACGATCAATGGAAGTTGCTCGTCTAAAGCCGATTTTCTCGTGCATCATATAGTTAGTTTACATTCTGTCTTTAATTTATGTGCGGGTCATATTGCATGTAGAGTGCTGGAGCAAGGTACGCATTTTCTATCTCTGCATGCATCATTGTATTTGACCGTGCATTAGCTTTTTCGCTTCCTCCCATGTTTTCGACTCAAATTAATCAAGGAGGAAATCAAAAAGCTCGTTAGGCGTTATTTTTGAAAAAAAATCCAAAAAAATAGAAAATCAAAAATTAAAAACTGAATGTTAATTGAATTTGACCTTTAAAATTAAACGTAATTGATCACTTCATTGTTTTCGGAGAGCAATCCCCTCATTATTTGCATTTTGAATTTCTCGCGTACACACTAAGGAGTAGTACCCAAATCCTATTAAAGCCTCCTAAGTGTTTGTACAACTTTTGTTGATCACCTAACTCTTAAAATTGAAAAGATAAAGACCAAACTCTCACGGTCATATTTGTGTTGAGTTGGTGAACTGAAGGTTTGCTTTGTGTTTTGTATGTCTTTGGTGTGAGTCAGTTACGATCATTCTTTGAATCATTAGCAGTCACCTTCTGTCTCTACACCACCCTCCCTCCCCTTATTTCCCTCTCTTATGATGGGTCGCATTCCATTCCTGCTGGATTTTGCGGCTTCTTATCTTCATGCCCATCATTCCCGCCCACTCTCTTGGGAGGTTGGAACTCCGTATGATTTTCCATCTTCTTCCTACCCAACCTCCCATTCGGGACATTCTGTGAGTGAAACCCGAGGAAACCAGATTGACCAAACATGAGACCCGGGTGTTCACCTTGCTGAGATGACAGTGCATCCCATAGGCGATCATATGGTGCAGTTGAGTGCTTTAGATGACTTGTATTTCGTGATGATGGATGAATACCAAGATCAAGAAGCACAGTCTGCTTCGACTTTGAGACCATTCATTCTAGATTTAGAGTTCATTGATATACTGTCGAAATTTTCAGGGGAATTACACGAGGAACCTTATTTGCGTATTGATGAATTTGAGGATATTTGTGGATCACGATCATATTCGGATATCAATTCTGAGGACATGATGCTGATTTCCTTCCCATGTACACTTCAAAGTAAAGACAAGAGTTGGCACAGATGATTGGGAAGGAATATTGTTACATGGGGAGATTTACGATCATTGTTTTTGCAGAGCTTTTACCCCCAACGTAGAGATGATATGATACGGTCTTGTATTCGTGATTTTTCAGTTGACCCCCAGGAGCCATTGATAGATTCATGGTTGAGGTTATGAGATCTTTTGAGACGATTTCCAGATCATGGATTTTCGATGACTGACCTTATCCACATCGCCATGAGGGGGAGGACCGCAGAGCAGATTGCATATGTCATTACCTCGTATGGTAGTTCACACCACTGTCCAGACCTGGATTTAATTGAGACCATCTTGGATACACTTTCATACATTCCATGTGCACAAGATGATTTATTCGGGACAAAACATGAGGGAGAGATGACACCAGATGAGCGTGTAACACATCATGCCGATTTTGACAACACACAACGATCAAAGGATATGGATGCTACTACTTTTCATATGATGGATGTGTTGACTACCACTGTGAGTTCCGAGAGCCGGACATTGGTTGAGTTTGCATTGGATTTACAATCAGATCTTGAGATAGTCTTGCACTTCCACATTGATGATTCTTGGATTCTAGATCTTCTAGTATCCCGAGAAATAGAGGAGGAACCCACATCTCAGCCATCCTTTGAGTCTTTCCAGTGTCCATACGCAGTTGATTCAGTGTCTATCCTTCAGAAGATCTTCTCAGATTCAGAGATATATTTGGATTCATCTCAGCATAGAAAGCTTTATGAGGGACCGATTGTTGATTTGACAGACCTTTATAGTCCCATATTTGAGCCTTGTATCCTCCCGTTTGATGAGGTTGATACATTTTTGGAGGACATGATATTCGACAGCATAGATCCCCCATTTCCTGATGATGTGGCATTACTCCCCGAGGGTTATCTGTGGGAGGATGCCACGGACCCTGTGTACTCTGTTTCACTTTCTTTGAGTGCATTCGATCTGTCGGCTCACGAGACCGAGTATTTTGATCTTTATGATAATGAGTTTGATGTTTCTCTCCTCGACGACCCTCGCGAGGATGATCCGATCTTTGAGGTATTCGATGATTTCACTGATTTGTCTACATTATATGCCTCGGATATCAACCTTTCTAGTGAGTCTCCTGATCATGACCTTCCGTACCTTTTTGAGATTGTGATTAACGTGGAGGATTCACTAACAGATACTTCCTTCTCCACGTTCGACTTCTTCGGCTCTGCCCTTTCACTCCATACAGATCTTGAGCCGACGATTTCTTTTGTGCTACCGGAGCCCGATTTCATCTGTCCATATCTTTACCCGGTAGCAGACACCCGCCTGATTGATTACCTGGGTGTCCTTACTTACACTATTGATCTCGTTGTTGTTCTCCCAACGATACTGCAACGACAGTATGGTATTCTCCTTACAGATGTCGTCCTAAACCTCGATACTGTGTTATCCTAACATTTGCGCCCAGCTAGGGGCGTAAACTCTAGCGCTTGTTGAGAGGCACCTCAACATTGTCCTACTCACAATTGTATAGATCCATTTGTCCATATCATGCATTCTTTTTGTCTCACACCCCATTTCCATCTCATGATCATTTCATACTTAGGGTGTACTTTACCCTAAGTATAGGGGGGATGTCAGACTTGTGATTATTCTTTTAATTCTTTTTACCTCTGTTTTGTTGCATATACTTAGGGATATTTTACCCTAAGTATGGGGGGGTAAACCCCGTACATTCTACTCCTCGGTTTTCCCCTTGTGTACGGTCTTCCATGATCCTATGTATAGGGGGATCACTGACCTCTATTGATTATATTCTTTTATTCATCATTGCAATATACTATTCTTTTCACTTTTCTATACTTAGCACGAGTTATGTCTTTCTTTCCATCTCTTTGATCACTATGAGGACATAGTTCGAGCTAAGTATAGGGGGTGTCGTATATATTGTATATATGCTTTAGCCATAACTCGTACTTTTGTATTTAATATGGCTAAAATATTGTGTAAATACTGGTAAAAAAAATTAGTAAAAAGATATAGAAATTTCCCTCAAAAATTTTTCTAGTACATACTGACTAATAAGTCAGGTTAAAATATTTTGAAAAATATTTTTAAAGTAGTTCAAAAATCTATTTCAAAAATCTTTTGAAAACTATTTGAAAAATGTTTGAAAAATATTTTCAAACTTTGTAAAAAGATTGTGGCTTGTAAAAATTTTTCTCTTTGTGTGAAAAAATGATTTTGTGAAACTATTTGCAAATGTTTGGAAAAATGGTTGAAAACTTATTTTGAAAAACTGTATATACTGTTTGAAAAATGTTTGCAAAATTGTTTTCAAATGATTGTAAATGATTGTAAAATTGTGTGAAAAATTATTTTGGACTATAGTTTTCAAAATTATTTGTAAAATTATTTTCAAATAAAGTTGAGGAATACATGCATCATAAAAACAAAAAATAAATAATATATTAAAAAAGAGTAAAAAGGAAAATTAAAAAATCCAACTGTGTATATACTTGTATAAATTACTCAAGTTGTAAATCCTTTTTCATGACTCTTGTAAATAATTAACTCACTTCTTTGTAAATATGTGTATATAATCCCCAACCCTTGTAAAAAATGTACATATTTGTATATATTTCTAACTATTTGCATTAAAAACTTTTGCATGTGCATCATTTTTCAAAATCCCATAAAAATTTCAAATTTTTGAAAATTATTTCACAAAAAGATTTTGTTTTCTTTGCATTGTACATATTTTCTTGCATTGACATGTGCATTTTTCAGGATAGTATTGACAATTAATCTAAGTCTGGAATAAATTTGAAGAATGGAACTTAGTTGGACCTTAATCCACTTAATTTCAGAGGAACCTTATAAGATTTGGAGTTAAGACTTTTCAGGTCCTAGTAACTTAATTCTTTGAGTCCATAAGACTATGTTCACAACTTATCTTGATTAGTCTAAGTAGAATATTTAACAATACACGCATGATTCTTTCGGATTGTGGCTTACCTTGGACTATGCACTCTACACGTAGCTCTTCATGGAGGAGGTAGTGAGGGGGCAGAATCTTTTTCCCTGGGGTAGCATACGAGGGTAGTACATCTAGGCGGAACCTCTCGTCCTCCTCTAGGGAGGGAAGTGCGTCTCAACCTGGTTTGGTGATGTTGAAGTCTAAAGACAGGAGTCGTGGGGTTGCAATAATGCTTTAAAAGAGGGATAGTCTACTGGCTCAAGAGGAAAAACTCCTTATGTACAAGTTGCACCTTGTATATATTTTCAAAAGAAATAAAAAAATAAAAAATGCAGAATCTCCAAAAGTGGACATGCCTGATTGAAAAGTAAAATGCCTACCGGAGTGTATATACAAGTGAAAAAAAGAATAAGAGCTTCAAAGTCAAATATTTGTGAGCTTGCAGCATGTGACATGGCTACATCGGTCATGCATCCAAGGATAGGTAACTACACTGGTTACCGTCCATTCTCTTCTCCATCCCCTCTTCTTTCGCTGATTGTACTTGAACTTAGAAGGGAATATTCTCGCTCCTCGAGGAAAGAGTTGCTAGACCGGGGGATTAGAGTTACCATTTTAGAGAGGTTATTTCTTTGTTACTTCCGAGATGAGGAGCTATATTTCAAATACACCGTACAAGTAAGAACTCATAGTCATAAGAATTTGTGTATAGACTTGTTCTGAACTGACTGTTGAGGTGACCTGAATAGGAGTCTTGTGAAACTTAGAGTCTGTTAGGTTTTAAATCTATTTCCCATTAAGGTTCCGACACACTAATAATCCAAAGGTCCGACAGAGCTACAGACTACATTTTTATGAAGAAAAGTTTAAAAGTCAACATTGTTCTAACTTCTTTCCTTTTTCTTTTCTTTATTTTTGTTTGCACTTATTTTCCAAATAAGTGTTTGTTATGGGACTAGCAAAGGTAAAGTATAGGGGAATGATGAATCCACGATTCATCGCCTTTATTCTTTTATTTTAGCTTCATTTTCTTAGTCAAACACCTGTAAATACCCACTAATTTCATAATTTTACCATTTTGCATGCATTTGTTAAAATTGCATTTTTAACACTTTTTGTACAAAAATGAAAGAATAAAGAAGAAAAGAAAAAGAAAGGAGGTATTTATGCAATAAATACATACTGACCCGAACCTTGAGAGAAGGTCAAGACTTGACCAGATCGACCAGGAATAAAGTAGGGGGAGATAGGGTCTTCTGTCAAAAATCCAAAAATAATTTGTACATAAATTTCTTGTATATTTGTATAAAACTTTTACTATTTTATTTGTACATAATTTGACCTCATATTAATTATTTTTATAAATAAAAGTTTTAAATAAAAATGTGTTGTAAATAATAAAAATAAATGCAAAGTAAAATAATGTACATATTACTAATAATCACCCTCAGAAAAAGCCACAAAGCGATCATTGAAATACCAATTCCGGCTCCATACAAACTCAAATTGAATCAAACTCACTTCCATTATACTCTAAATTGAATTATCTTTTAAATGGTTGTAATTTTAGAATTTTTGGAGTTACGGTTAAAAAGTCGATTTTCTAAGGTGTTTTGTGCAGTTTTCCCATATAATTATTGTACATATGTATTCATAATTATTTTTATATACATAATGTACATATATGTAAATATTATTTTCGTTAAAAATAAAAAGAAAAAAATATAAATAATAAAATTTTAAAAAATGTGTTTATAATTTATTTCCCTATGTGTATATATAATGTATTATATGTATATAATATGCGTATACAACTAACTTCCTTATATAAAAATCACCAAAAAATAAAATATATCTCATTAATTAATTGATTTAATTTATTTCCGAAATTTATGTTTAATTATTTGATTTTATTGGATTTATTTGAATTAATTAATTTTATAACCTACCATGTATATAAGATTTGATTTTATACCTTTAATAGCCACCATTAAGGTGGCTAATTAATTTTTGTAAATTATTTAATTTAATTAATTCCGAAATTCATTTTTAATTAATTATTTATTTTATTTAGTTAATTATTTTATTAATTAACTACTAAACACCTTCGTCATTTGTAGATACATTCCATTTTTTATTTTTGTCATCCTTTTAATGAGCTCCTCCTCCCTCATTCCTCTTGATCAATCCTTGGAGAGAGGAGCCCGATCTCCGAGAGCATTCTTGCTGAAGAAGGGTGCCTAGCCTCTGAGCCGTCCGGTGACACCGCGTCGGTCCCGTCAAGGCCATCATGGCATTTCCGAACCCCGAGATGAGATTCATTTTATTTCTTGTCATTTTCCATAGATAAATCGTAGGTTTATTTTCTAGTTAAACATAGTTTCTCTTTAGATATTAAAAATCATAACAAAAATTTATCATACCACACATTTTGATGCGACATCGAGTTCCATCTCATTTTCCCGATCTCTACGCATTTCACATTCTACCTCGCATAACATATCACCTCCGACTACGCACGGTGGTCCGAGTCATGGATCTCTCTCCCATATCGACAAGATCCGACTCATTCATCGACTCCCTTGTGTTCATAAATAAATAAAAATGTATCTTATTTTCTAACATTTTTTTATAGGATACAATAAAAAATATTTGGTTGTTCTACTCTAACCTTTGTTTTGCAGGAAAACCAAAATAATAAAAAAATATAATAGACAAAAAAATTTTATCATTCTCTGTTTACAGTTAAAAAAATAAAAGAAAAGTTTTTATTTACTTCTTTTTTCATTTACAAAAAATAAAAAATACAAAAATATAAAACAAAAAAAATCTTTGCAGGTCGGCCGGTCGATTCTCGCGCCCCTCCGGCCCTCCGCAAGCAGGACCAGCCGCACCTCCGTCCTACAGCTCACACCATGCGCTGCCCGCGTACACGCGCCCTCCTCCACAGCCGGTGGCTCCCTTCGGCCCAAACCCGCAACTCCCCTCTGTCAGGCTCTCTCGCCCAGGTGTCAGCGCTCGCCCCCACCTGCGCGGTCCCGCAACGCCCGCTGCCAATCACCGCCCGAAGCCTCCAACATGGCGGGCGCGCGCGCACCGCTACACGACCCCCATCCAGCTCGCACCCTTCGCAGGCGCCGGTGCCACCCCAGCTTCTGCCCCTCGCGCCGCCTATGCGCGGGGACTACTCCATCTGTCCCGTGGGTGGCAGCTCCCTCACCTCCATATCTGTTGCCTTGAGGGAGAGAGGGTGCGGCGACCGGCCCTCTTGTTGGTGTTGAAGAAACAACAGGAACCCTAGGGCAATAAAAAAGAAGATATTTGGAATAATTGTGTATAAGTCCCTGGTTATTTCAGAAATTACAAAGATGCTCCTGCCAACTCCAAAGCACATGCCTTGCATGTGATATACTGGGTAAATTGCGATTCTGATTTGATATTTTGTTTTTTTTTAATTTCTGCTGCAAAAACTTTAGATAATTGTGTTTTAGTCCCTGTACTGCAGAACTTGAATTTGCATGCTTTTTATGATCAAATAAATGTCTTTATTATTCAAAAAAATTTCAATAAATTTGTGCATGCTCCTGCTGTAGTTCGCATAATTGTATAAATTTTTCATGATTTTTTTAATGTCATTTGTTATATTTAAAAAAATAAAGAACAGTGTATTTTTGTCTGCCCAAAATTTGAAAATCCATAAAAATTCCAAAAATTGCTTAAAAATTCCAAAAAAATTACTATAGTTGTGTATTGATGTCTTTTAAATTCTAACCAAGTTTTGTGCTTTAACTCTTTATAAAACTCCAAAAAATTGAAAAAAATAAAAACTCTTAAAAAATTTAGAAAATTCTAGAAATATCCAGTATTTGTGATTTTAGTTTCTGATTGTAGATATTTCTTTGTAGTTTATATTAAAATAATCTCTAGGAGTATTGGGCACTTAAAGTATTTTTAGGTTGCAAAATACTCTCGAATGTCCACTGTTTTCCTTGTTTTATACTATGTGATTTTTATAAAATCACAAAAACATCAGAAAATTTCAAAAAAATTACCAAAAACATTTTAAAATATATAAAATACAAAATATTTTCTCTGGAATTATCTTAGCATTTTTTACTATTTTGAAAAATACAAAAAGAGAGAGTGTGTGTGAGTATGTTTATTCATTTGTGCTTGTTTTGAAAATTAAAAAAATAAAAAAAAAATTCAAAAACCACTAAAAATTCACTTCTGAAAATTGACTGCATAGTTTTTAAATCGTGCTCCTTGTGTTCGGCCCTGGTCGCTATAGCAGGTAAAAAGAATAGCGAAACCGCTTACATTTTTTCGATTGATTGATATTTCATTAAGTGGTTTTAAAAAAATATTTTTCCGATTGACCATACTTATTGATTTGGCTCACAACGACCATTGTTTATTTACATACTTAACCCGAGTCTCAGGCGTGTCATCACCTAGCATTCATGCATCCTTTTTTGTTCATAAATAAAATAAATAAATAAATTTGTATATTTCAGTTTCTCTAACATTTGTTTTGCAGGAAAATTAAATAAATATATATACTAATAAATATTTATTTGTTTACGGATCCTATTTAAATAAAAAGCTTTTCATTTCTGTTTACATAAAAAATATATAGCAGCCGACGACCCAGGCCATCGACCGTCAACTGAAGACTGTCGCGCCACCGCAGCCCGCCTCTGCCAGTCGCTCCGCCCCCTTCACTTTCGACGACAACTGCCGACGCCCTTCGCCTCCTCTAGGAGGTCGCCGCCAACTCGTTGATGCCCTACTTCCCAGTTGATGCGAAGCCTCCTCCGCCCGCCTGGGAGCCTAACGAGCCCACCGTGGCGCCTTCCATCCGCAGTACCGCCCATCTTCAGTGCGACGCACGCGCCCCCGACCTCGCCTTAGCCATCTGCCGCCTACCTCCAGATCCTCTCGTCAACGATCGATGACTTCCGCCGCTACGAAGCTCCTCCATTCCCGACCGGTGCCCCCTCCGCCCTCAGCCCCAGCACACCTCCCAGCGGCGCGCCCGCGTGCACTGACGCGACGCCCGTGCCCCTCTATCTCTAGTCGCCCATCCCAGCAACGCGAGCCCGCCGCCTGATCGACTGCCCTCTTCATCGACGGCACCCTTGCGGCCTCCCATTTTGCTATTTTGAAAAGATATGAAGGCCCAAACAACAGGAACCTTAGGGGGCATTTTAAAAATAAAAAAAATGGGTAAATTGCAAAGTATTCCCAGGAGGTTTTTGAAATCGCAAAAAAATCCATGTTCTCTAGATAAGCACGTGCAACACATGATCCCTACTGGGTAAATTACGAATTTTCCCTACTTTACTTTTGTGACTTTTAATTGCAAAAATTGTGTTTCAGACCATGTAAATTCTAGACCTTCAATTGCTTGTTCTTCTTGATGAAATAAATGTTTTTATTGATCTGAAAATTTGACAAAAATTTGTGTATACTCCTGCTATGTGCTTGAACATTGTGTAAAATTTTCATCGCATTTTATCATCATTTGATATTTTTTAAAAATCAACAACAGTTTCTTTTCTCTTCCTAAACTTAGAAAAATTAGAAAAAAATTCAAAAATTTATCTAAAAATTCCAAAAAATTTACTGTAGGTGTATTTTGTTCTCCTTTAATTTGTTTCTAACTTTCGTGCATTAATCATTTACGAAAAATCCTTTAGAAAATTCTAAAAAAATCTAAAAACTATAAATTCATTCTATATGTGTAGAAAATTGTTTATACTTTAGATAAAAAATAACTTCTAGGAGTTTTAGGCATCTAAATCAATTTTTAGGTGCAAAATACTCTTGTTTGTGCATTGTTTTCTCTTGTTTCCACTGTTTGATTTTTATAAAATCACAAAAATATTTGAATAATTTGAAAAAAATTCCAAAAATATCTTAAAACATGTAAAATTCAAAAATATATATTTTTTATTTTTTGAGCATTTTTGGATATTGTAAAATATAATAAAATAGGGTGGTTTGTGTATTTTTATTCTCTTGTGCATATTTGTTCCTCATTTGAAAATAAAAAAATTGAAAAATAAAAAACCACTAAAAATTTTATCTTAATAATTTGACTGCTAAGTTTTTAAATCGTGCTCCTTATGTTCGACCCTGGTCGCGATACCACGTAAATTAAATAGTGAAATCCGCTTACATTTCATTGCTTGATTTCTTTAAAGTGGTTTATAAATATTTTTCTCGTTGACCAAATCGATTGGTTGAGAACAACGACCATTGCATATTTATTATATCTTAACCCACATCGGTTCTCGTGTCATCACTAATGCTCCCGCAACTTTTATGGAGCTAATGTATCGGGTATTCCGAGAATACCTTGACAAGTACATCATCGTGTTTGTGGATGACATCTTGATATACTCATCTAATCCGGAGCAGCATCGATGCACTAGCATATTATGTTCAAAACCTTATGGCAATACCAGCTTTATGCAAAATTCTCTAAGTGTGATTTTTGGCTAGATAAATTTGCATTCCTTGGTCATGTGGTATCCAAGGATGGCATTGAGGTATATCCAGCTAAGGTAGAAGTTCTGATGAATTGGAGTCAGTCTAAGAATGTTTCTAAGATCTGTAGCTTCCCTGGCTTGGTCGAATACTACCGGTGATTCATTCAGAATTTTTTCAAGGATCTCACTACCATTAACAAAGCTCACCCGAAAGGATGTTAAGTTTTTATGGTCTGAGGAGTGTGAATGGAGTTTCCAAGAATTGAAGCAGAGATTACTACAGCTCCAATCTTGGCTTTACCATCAAGTAGTGGTGGTTTCGTGGTGTATACAGACTTATGAGGCATGGGAATTGGGTGTGTCCTTATGCAGAATGAGTTCATTGCCTATGCTTCACGACAGCTAAAACCGCAAGAGTGGAAGTACCCTACTCATGATTTGAAGTTGGTAACGGTAGTCTTTGCTCTTAAAATTTTGTGCCATTACCTTTACGGTAAACAATTTGAGGTGCTCAGTGATCATAAGAGCCTCAAATACATTTTTTCCTAAAAGGAACTTAATTTGAGATAGTGATGTCGACTATAGTTCCTAAAAGACTACAACTTTTCTATCAATTATCATCTTGGAAAAGCAAACGTCGTTTTTATTGCATTAAGAAAAAAGTGAGAAGGCAAACTAGCTAGCTTAAAACTTCAATGGAAGATGTTGAATGATTTCGAAGACTATAAGCCTTTCTTGAGCGATGCAAAAAAGATATCATTTGCAGGCCTTAGAATCCAACTCGAGATAATTAGAAATATTATGACAACACAAAAAACAAACATTGATCTTCTTAAAATCATAGAGGCATCTAAGAAAGAATGTCCAGATTTCATAATCGAAATCGATGGAGCTATAAGGTATCACAACAGATTATGGGTTTCGAGTGATGTTGAGTTAATGCAGGAGATTCTAGATGAAGCTCACAGATCGATGTACACTATCCATCCAGGTACAATAAAAATGTACAAGGATATGCAATGGAATTTCTGGTGGCCGAAGATGAAGAATGTATCGTAGATTTTGTTTCTAAATGCCTGATATGTCAGCAGATCAAAGATTGAATATCATAGGATAGCATGCCCTATTCAACCCTTAGAGATAGCTGAGTGGAAGTGGGAGTACATAAAGATGTACTTTGTTACAGGTCTACCCAAAACCAAGAAGTATCATCATGACACCATATGGGTGATTCTTGATTGATTGACCAAATCAGCACATTTCATACCTATCCGCTTCAATCAATCGACATATAGTCTAGATGAATTGTATGTGATGAAATCGTAAGGTTAAATGGTGTTCCTGCATCAATCATATCAGATAGAGATACTAGATTCACATCTCGCTTGTGGAAAAACTCTCAAGATGCTATGGGAACTCAATTGAAGTTCAGCTTTTCATTTTCACCTATAGATTGATGGTCAATCAAATAGGATCGTCTAGATGCTGGAAGATATATTGAGAGCTTGTGCTTTGAATTTTACAAGCAGATGGGATAGACATCTCCCATTATAAGATTTTGCTTACATCAACATCCATCATTCGAGAATCAAGATGGCTCCCTATGAAGCATTGTATGGGAGACTACGCATATCACCTTCATGTTGGAGTGATGTTGGTGAGAAGCATATTTTGGGACCAGAGCTAGTCCAAACCAGTAAGAAAGATGTTGAGCTAATACGGAAGAGACTGTTGGCAGATCAAAGTAGGCATAAGTTATATGATGATCGTCACAGAAGGGAGTTGAGTTTCGTAGTTGGAGGGCACATGTTTCTATAGATTTCCTTTACCAAAGGTGTGTTACGATTCAGTAAAAAAAGGAAAACTTACTCCTAGGTACATAGGACCTTTTGAGATTCTGCAACAAATCGGAGAGGTGGCATATCGTATTGCATTACCACCTCACTACTTGAAGCTACACGATGTATTCCACGTGTCTATGTCGAGGAAGTTGATGTATCTGATATTAATGCATTTGATGAGACACACTCTCACAACATTAATAATCATATGATGAAAATGGTTCAGCAAAAACCACACTTTCGAATATGTGGAAGTTAATTTACTTGGCATGTATACCAAGGTCGAACCCAAGGACACGAGTTGTTTTATCTATTTATCAAAAATATTGATTAATTAGCGAGTGAGTATTACCTAATCCTAGGTCGTCATGTAGATATGATATGCAAAACTATATGCAGATAAAATAATGCAAACACAATGGAAGGAAATGATGCAAGAATAAAGTAGAATGGTGCATGTCAATTTTTATTGGATTTTAAGATGCAATTATAAGATAATGTATGTACGCAATCACTACAATGCAAATTAGATGCAAGGCAAAATGTACAAATATGCCCTAAATTAGCAAATTGTTGAGCAATGGAATAAGGATCAGTTTCAAAGTCAAGGTAGGTAACAATGATAAGTAATGGCATTTAACATAAAAATTAAGAGACATGGAGTACATAATAATCTAGTCTTTTGGTCAGCTTAAAACCCAAAATCTCTATGCCATTAGAAAGTGGATAACATTAGCAACACAATGAAACTGAAATCATGCGATTTAGAGTTAAAATGCTCAAGATATGCTAAAAACAATGTAGGGGCATAAATGTGATAAAAATGCATGAGAAATAAATATAAATATTAGAAATAGTTGTAGAGGGACCTATTTGCAATTAGCAAAAACTGAAGGGGCCCCTGTGTAATTTCTCCTTGTGTGTAGGGCCTTCTTTGCCATTAATGAAACTCGATCGGGCCTCCTTGTAAATGACCCCATGCACGTGAATGAGGCACGTGCCTGGAAGACCTGGATGTAATTTCTGGCAGGGTTTGCAATGTAAATTACCCAACCCCTCACATGTGGGGCACGTATGGGGGCTAGGCTCGGAGGGCGAGAGATTTAGATGGACACATGGCATGCCCCAAGCGCTTTGGGCAAGTGGCTCGGTCTACCCGAACCTATAGGATAGGAGTTAAGACTAAGGCATGATCTCAGCCATCAAATCAAGATGATCCAATGGCTAGGATACATATCATAGATGGACGGTTGATGCGACTCCATGACCTAATCAACGGTTGGCATCCCTAAGATGCAGGTACCAGTGGATCACAATCCAAGGGAAACTGCTCCTTCTTCCCCCGTCATGGGTTGTGGCGAGGGGAGTGGGCTCCAGTGAGCCCAGAATCCCTTCACCTTGCTCCGACATCTCTTTCAAAGGTCGTGGAAGCTCGCTGGAAGGATGGCAGGGAAGCTGGACATAAGGTGAAGGTCCAACACTGACTGGAGAAGCCGGGCAATGTTAGATCGTCGGAGGCGGAGCACAAGATTGGAGTTTGGGGCACGCGCTTCGGCCATTGAAGCAGTAAATACCTATAGGGGGTTAGAGCATAGACGAAGCATGCGTGCGTGAGATTTGTGAGGTGGAGTGGAGGCCTAATCAAAGCAGAGAAGGGGGAGGCCCAATGAGTCCTCCGACGTGTTGTCGGAGAGAATGGAGTGAGGCGGAGAGGGTTGTGGAGGAAGAGGGAAGGTGATCGGAGGGAGGCGTATGAATGCGAGATGAACGATGGAGCTAGTAGTGTGGTCAGTAAATCGTGGAGGTGGGTGAGTAATAATGGATAATGTGGAGAAAAAAAAGAAAAGTAAAACTACAGTACCTTGGAGGATCAGAGAAGAAGAGGGCGGGGTAGAGGCTTGTGTCGGGCCTCGTTTGAAGCTTGGGGTCGTCGCCCAGCAAGGTTGGCCTTGTCCTCGGAGTTCGACGGTCACTGGAGGGGCAGCGACATGGTCAGAGGACCATGGGTCAAATACCGAAGTTGGAAGGCCATAATGGCCCTCCTCCAACCTATGCTTGTCACAAGGAGGTGGATGAGGGCTAAGGCTCTTTCTCTGAATTGGTAGATGGGGATTATCGGTGGCGGAGGTCTGCTATTTGTAGGTGGAGGAGTTTAGCGGTTATGTGGTGGAGGCGATGATTGTAATGGTCGTCGTGAATGCATAGTGTGACGAAAGGAGTTATTAATGGGCTGGAGAGGGTAGCCGATGTCGGGGTTGCGTGAATGTAGCGTTGAATAGTGGAGAGGGGTCGAGGTGACGACCAAAAATAGAAGGGAGCAGCGGAGTTGCAAGGAGTAACGCTCGAAAAGGGGGAGACTGGAGGAGGAAGAGGGTAGCTCTGTCGTTGGATCGAGTGATCAAAAAGCTGACATCGAAGCACGAAGGAGTGTTTTGGATCTGATCTATCAGGTCTGATCGAGTCGATGGGAGATAAAAGAGAGTGAGTGGTCTAGATGCATGCGGCAAACAGCTGGAGGGCGAGCGGAGGTGAAGGGTTGAGATGGAAGCGGGTCCTAATCCAAGGGTAGAGCAAAGAGAGGCAGCATGGAGGATAAAGAGCCATTGGATAAATGATCATCCACCGGTGCTGATGAAATCGGAGGGCTACAATGGAGATCTAATGCGGGGGCCTGATCAGATGGATGTGGAGAGGGCGCCAAAGAGAGACCAAGATGGAGGCGCCTAGTGGCGGATCCAACGGCCAAGGAAAGTGGCAGGTGGCACAAGGAGAGGCGGCCATGTGGCAGCTCCAGAGAGACCATGTGGTTGACGAACCGCAAAATCGACCCTTTAATAATGCTAAATTAGCACATGGAATCGTCATCGTAGTCGGGCCGATTTCGGACGTCAAAGAGATCCCCTCATTTAAAGATATGCCATAAATCAAAATGAGGCGATCGAAGATTTATTTTACTTGGCAAGAACCAAGGTCGAACTCAGGGACACGAGCCTCTCTCTTATTGATCGGATTTAAGTGTATTTGATTAAGTGTTGAGTTAGAGGCATATAGGTCAAACCATGCATGTAGACAAAATAAGACATGATAATGCATTAAAATAAACATGCATTTTTTTATCATTTTTTATCATGCAAATGAATGCAATACTATGCAAATGGAGATATGCCCTAGATAGAAAATAATGAGCAAAAGTAAATACGAATCAATTTCGAGTTCCTTAAAAAGGCAGATGTGATGAATAATATTAAGAAAGGCATCATGTTGAGCTCAAATAGACACATCGCTATAAAATAATACCTAACAAAATCGTTGTGTCCAAAACAGTAATCAAGCATGCCATTTGAAAGATCATCAAACCAGCTTTAAAACGAAACTGAAATCAACTCGATTGGACATACGTAGCTCAAGATATTCAACAAAGAAAGCAAGGGCATAAATGAAATAAAACATGAAAAGATAACTACAAAAAGGTCCCTGGAAAGGACTGAAATGCAATAAAAATAAGGCGCGAGACCTTCCCTGTAATTTACCCAAACGTGCGGGGACCTTTTTGCAAATACGGAGAAGTTCGAGGACGGCTCTGCAATTTACCCAGAATAGCACGTGCGACGCACGTGCTATCTAGGCTCGGACGAAGGGCAGGCTCGGCAGAGGTTCGGGGTAGCTTCGGTGAGGCTTGGACGATACGAAGCTCGATGCGGCTCGATGGAGGCTCGGAGCAACCGAACCTGGAGGCACGGAGACGGAGGCTCGGTGCAGCTCTGGTGACGACGCGTGGCAAGCTCGAGGCCGTTGGATCGGGATGATCCAAGGGCCGCTGAAAGCGAGGACGTGGCTCTATCTGGACCGTTGGATGGTCACCGGGGGTGGACCATCCAACGGTGGCTGCTCATCTCCCCGGCCGAAGGTGGGTGGAGCGTTCTGGGCTCCGGCGAAGAGCCTCGTCCTCCGCCGCTTGCTCCCGGCTATGGTGGACGCCCCCCGAGCTCAAAGAAGGATCGTCGGAGAAGCCCGTGACTCGGGGGAGGTCCAGAAGCTCCTGGTGTAGCATGTCGGAGCTTGGCTGATGATGGCTAGCTCGATGAAATCGGCTCCGGCCGAGCTCCGATCATTAAGCGAGTACAGACCTGCAAGGTTAGTATCGTATAGCCGAAGCTTTAGGGTGTGTGAGTGAGTGAGGTGGGGAGCTCCTGCGGGCGTAGAGGGTGGTGAGCTCGAAGCTCCTCCGCCGCGACGGCGGAGGAGGTGGGTTGGCAGCGATGAGGTATGGAAGATGAAGAGAGGGTGAGCCGAGGGTGGCGCGATGAAGGGGGAGGTGCAGCGGAGCTGTTGAAGGGGTCATCGGAGCGAGAGGGTGGCCGGAGAGGCCTAGAAAATTAAGCGAAATTAAACAAAAAATGCAAAGGGAGATCGGAGGAGCTTACCTGCGATGGGGCGGAGCAGAGGCTTGGGCTGGAGCTCAAATGGAGCTCCGGGTCTTCGCTGAACATCTTCAGCCACCTGATGCAGCTCGGGCGGTCGCCAAGAGGCGCCGCAGCTCCGCCGTCAGAGGCGGAGGGTCTCACCGGGGGTTGGGTCGTCTTCGCTCTATCCTATCGCCTCCCCCTGTCACGGGGAGGCGGAGGAGGGCTGGGCCCCTCCCCGCGTAAAGGCGGACGTCGGGAACAGTGGTCGGAGGAGGTGTATTTGAAGGGCGAAGTGGCGGAGGTGATGGTTGACGACGTGGGTTTCGAAGACCGATGTGGAACGACTGGCGGGTGGTCGTGGTACGTGGGGTGATGCGCGACATGAAGTGAAGATGGGGGAAGACCAGGAGATGGTTGGCGAGATGTGAGGTCAACTGGAGTGGTGGATAAAATGGGAAGGGGGCGAGGTGTGCGAGTGCTGGATCGTGGGAGAGAGGAGCTGACGGGAGGTTGACGACGGTCTCCTGACCGTTGGATCTGGAGATCCAACAGTGGAGAGTAATGCGCGAAGTAGCGGTCACGATTAGATCCAAGGCGGTGCGATCGGATGGAGATGGGATAGGCCACGTGTCGTCTTGAGAGAGCGGCGCTAATGGATGGCGATGATCTCGGTTGAAGGCGATCGAAGGGCTGAAATTTAAGTGTTTGTAGACGGTGGGGATCAAGGCCCCCAGTGCGTGATCGAACGGCTTAACAGGCGACACGTGGCGTGCTCTGTGCACAGCGTTAACGGGCGGTGATGATAGAGCGCGGGAATGATCTGAGGGCTGTGGATAAAGGTCGGCGTGGAAAAAGCGCAGCCGTTGGATCCATGAAGGGATCTAACGGTTGTGGTCGGCGGCGGATAAGACAAAGAGGCCGGGCCACGTGGCGCCCTCAGAATGGGCCACGTGGCCCAATCAGATTAAGTAGATTGTATTTTTGATTTTTGAGGGCTTATTTGGTGGAATTTGAGAAAACTCAAAACATGAAAGTTGTAGATCTTGACAAGATCTACAAGTTTCATGTTGACCACAACTCGAAAAGAGATCAAACAAGGGCCCGAAATATTTTTTAGGGTATTTTTGAGTCTAAAAATACCACTGATTTTTTTTTTGTTTTGCCATTTTTTTGTGGTTTTTAATTTATTTAGGACTCTGTTAATTATTAGACATTAACAGGGAATTATTGACAAAGTTTTAAGCAAGGGGGTTAATTATGGAGAATAAAGATGATGAAACTGAGGTTCATCACCCCCCTATACTTAAACTATGCTCGTCCCCGAGCATCAAAAAGAATGACTAAGTTGGATTAACCCCCTTGTGCATGTGAATACAGGATCCAATCTGATCAAGTCGACTCTGCTTCAGAGATCCAAAATTTTAGAGTTCAACCCAGCCTTAATCAAGAGGCTTCCAATTCCTCTACTTCTCTAGACTCTCTCTGATGTACATATAAACTAAAGGATATGATTTTAGTGTTGACTGCAATTTCGAGAGTAGAGTCAAGTCTTCACCCAAAATCTTGGTTCGAGAAAAATCTCCTAAGGACCCAATCCTCAGCACTAGGGAATAAATCAAATCTTGCATTCAGTCCACCGTCTCTTTAGTTGTCAGACTTAGAAAATGTGGATGGCAGGCCAGAAATGGAGGGCATGGGATTGTGTCAATTCTTCTCTCCCTCTCATTGGAACAAGGATTCTCTCTAGTGCCTTTTTACGCAACACATTTTTTTGGTGATGATCAGTGCGTCCGTCAAGAGAAGTTGGAGCCGTCTGCACTTGTTTTCCTGGGAGTACACCGGGGTGTGTCTTTTTTGAGTATCTATTATACCTTCTACACCCAGACTTGTAGCATTTACGATGCAGAGCCCTTTTTTGGTGCAAGCCCGACTCCTGGTCCTAATAGCGGTGGTCCAAGTGGACACTTTGAAAAGTTTGGGAGCGCTCGCCTTTGGTGGAAGCTCTTTGATATTTGACTTTGTATGGAATGAGAGCTTTTCTTTGAAATTTCATTAACTTGTATAATTGGTGGCTAGCTCCACTGCTTTTACCAAGAGTTGGCGCACACTGATCAACAATTTTTTTATTTATTTTTCACACCCAGGCACTTAGGTTAATGTCAAGAGATTAGTATAAGAATCAAGTTCTCATACTGGCTAATATTGCTGACACTCAGGTTTCATGAAGCCTTCAAAGATTTTATCCCATCCTCGAGCATCATTAGATCAAATCCAAACTTGACTTCCTCATCCCAATCCCTCAGGTGAAAAATCAACTCATCTCAATCAAAACCGCAGTCGTGCATGTGATGTGCTGATCATATTCTTTTTGTCTGAGACTAAGCATGGAATATGGCATGCAAATCTAGAGACCTAGGGGAATGTGGATGATTAAGTCTAAGACCCTGATGGTTAAGGCTGGTTAACCGCAAATCTCAAAGACCTCAAAAAGCTAAGTCTTCTTGACCAATTCAGATCCTGGGTGAAAGTGTAAGAGTAGAGGTTTAATCCAACTTCTTCATCCAAAAACACATTTTTTTTAATTTTGCTAATTTTTATGGATTTTAGTTTTTAAGGTTAAAACACAGGTTAGACTCAACTTTCCTTGATAAAAGGTTTTCAAAACCATGTCACATAAATAAAATATTTTCAAAACATTTTTCAAAAAGATTTTTCAAAACAAGAAAAACTCATTTTTTTCAAATCATTTTCAAAAAATATTTTTATCAAAATAGTGTAACATAGTTAGAAAAGCCGTGAAATCTTTTGAGTTCTCTTAATCCAACGAATTTTACCTTAGCCAAAAAGTTTTTAATTTTTCAAAAATTTCAGATATTAGCTAAAGTAAATAAATTGTATGTACGGTATACCCCCCTATCCTTAAACTTTGCTATGTCCTCATAGCACTAGATATTACAAGTACATAGGTCCATTTAAAAATAGAAGAATATACGGGAGATAAGAGGGACTCCCCCATATACTTAGGTTAGAAATAACCTAAGTATAAAGGCAAGAAAAGATGAGTAGAGAAATCACAGGGACTTGGGTCCCCCCTATACTTAGGCTAAGATTAGCCTAAGTATAAAGATGGAGATTGATGTTGGGAGAGACCCAAGGTGAACAAAGAAGAAGGATGAATATACAAGTGAGTGGCTGAATCTTCGGAGATGAAAATGGAGTCACTACGGTTTTGGGGTTGTGTGTCGCAACAAATATGGCTCAATCAAGCAAGCAAACCCTTAGTTTCACCAACTCACACATGGAACCAACCAAGGTTGGTGGATTATCTTGTCGGTTTTATTGGTGATAAAACTTTAGATAATTACGCAGTAAAAAATGTGAAATAAAAACCAACGCGTAACTGAGGGTGTTGCTCTCCCAAAACCGAATTTTACTCCATTTATGGTTGACTTGCAATTAACAGTCCCAATTTTATTTTGAGTTATCACTGAATTAAGGTTAGCACAAAATCAAGAAGTCATCGTCTACCGTTCATTCTATTTTCCATTAATCCTAGGTGATCAAGCTAGGAAATGAAAGCCGAGAAAAACATGTATTCGAAGAAACCGCGATCTAGGCTAAGCGAGAAATCATGCAGTGATTTGACGATAAAAGCCGCGAAAAAACTGAGGCCGTTTGAAAACTCAAGTCCAACATGTATGCAAGTCGAGAAAGCCGCACCTAATCATGCATCTATTAGCGGTGATTGATCTTCATTAATTTTAGCTAAGTGATGCGAGATTAAGTGCGTCTATAAATTAGTGGGTCCTACCTACGATCAAGCACATAAAAATATGAAAGATAAAGTGAGCTCGGAGAGCCGCGTGCCTAGTCCTAGGTCGACACTCAAGTGGGGACGATCCCCGCACAACCACCATCGTTCGATTACAATCGCGAGTCTTCGATCGAAGACCGCTGTAAAAGACGAGTTTATTAAAAATAGAATGCAACAAAAATGCGAGACATACACATTTTTTTTCTTTTCTTCCTCTTTTGCTCCAAGCATGCTCCTGCGGCTCCTCGCAGCGGGGAACTTCCTGCTCCTCGCCTCCTTGATCCATCAAGGGCCCTTCCACAGAAACAATCGTTAGATATCAAATAAGGAAAAAAAATTTATATGCAAAATATATGATCATTTGACCTATAAAAAGAAACACTAAATTAAACACACAAAAATCCAAAAAATAAAAGAAATGAGCCGTATCCCCGGCAACAGCGCCATTTGACGAACCGCAAAATCGACCCTTTAATAATGCTAAATTAGCACATGGAATCGTCATCGTAGTCGGGCCGATTTCGGACGTCAAAGAGATCCCCTCATTTAAAGATATGCCATAAATCAAAATGAGGCGATCGAAGATTTATTTTACTTGGCAAGAACCAAGGTCGAACTCAGGGACACGAGCCACTCTCTTATTGATCGGATTTAAGTGTATTTGATTAAGTGTTGAGTTAGAGGCATATAGGTCAAACCATGCATGTAGACAAAATAAGACATGATAATGCATTAAAATAAACATGCATTTTTTTATCATTTTTTATCATGCAAATGAATGCAATACTATGCAAATGGAGATATGCCCTAGATAGAAAATAATGAGCAAAAGTAAATACGAATCAATTTCGAGTTCCTTAAAAAGGCAGATGTGATGAATAATATTAAGAAAGGCATCATGTTGAGCTCAAATAGACACATCGCTATAAAATAATACCTAACAAAATCATTGTGTCCAAAACAGTAATCAAGCATGCCATTTGAAAGATCATCAAACCAGCTTTAAAACGAAACTGAAATCAACTCGATTGGACATACGTAGCTCAAGATATTCAACAAAGAAAGCAAGGGCATAAATGAAATAAAACATGAAAAGATAACTACAAAAAGGTCCCTGGAAAGGACTGAAATGCAATAAAAATAAGGCGCGAGACCTTCCCTGTAATTTACCCAAATGCGCGGGGACCTTTTTGCAAATACGGAGAAGTTCGAGGACGGCTCTGCAATTTACCCAGAATAGCACGTGCGACGCACGTGCTATCTAGGCTCGGACGAAGGGAAGGCTCGGCAGAGGTTCGGGGTAGCTTCGGTGAGGCTTGGACGATACGAAGCTCGATGCGGCTCGATGGAGGCTCGGAGCAACCGAACCTGGAGGCACGGAGACGGAGGCTCGGTGCAGCTCTGGTGACGACGCGTGGCAAGCTCGAGGCCGTTGGATCGGGATGATCCAAGGGCCGCTGAAAGCGAGGATGTGGCTCTATCTGGACCGTTGGATGGTCACCGGGGGTGGACCATCCAACGGTGGCTGCTCATCTCCCCGGCCGAAGGTGGGCGGAGCGTTCTGGGCTCCGGCGAAGAGCCTCGTCCTCCGCCGCTTGCTCCCGGCTATGGTGGACGCCCCCCGAGCTCAAAGAAGGATCGTCGGAGAAGCCCGTGACTCGGGGGAGGTCTAGAAGCTCCTGGTGTAGCATGTCGGAGCTTGGCCGATATGGCTAGCTCGATGAAATCGGCTCCGGCCGAGCTCCGATCATTAAGCGAGTACAGACCTGCAAGGTTAGTATCGTATAGCCGAAGCTTTAGGGTGTGTGAGTGAGTGAGGTGGGGAGCTCCTGCGGGCGTAGAGGGTGGTGAGCTCGAAGCTCCTCCGCCGCGACGGCGGAGGAGGTGGGTTGGCAGCGATGAGGTATGGAAGATGAAGAGAGGGTGAGCCGAGGGTGGCGCGATGAAGGGGGAGGTGCAGCGGAGCTGTTGAAGGGGTCATCGGAGCGAGAGGGTGGCCGGAGAGGCCTAGAAAATTAAGCGAAATTAAACAAAAAATGCAAAGGGAGATCGGAGGAGCTTACCTGCGATGGGGCGGAGCGGAGGCTTGGGCTGGAGCTCAAATGGAGCTCCGGGTCTTCGCTGAACATCTTCAGCCACCTGATGCAGCTCGGGCGGTCGCCAAGAGGCGTCGCAGCTCTGCCGTCAGAGGCGGAGGGTCTCACCGGGGGTTGGGTCGTCTTCGCTCTATCCTATCGCCTCCCCCTGTCACGGGGAGGCGGAGGAGGGCTGGGCCCCTCCCCGCGTAAAGGCGGACGTCGGGAATAGTGGTCGGAGGAGGTGTATTTGAAGGGCGAAGTGGCGGAGGTGATGGTTGACGACGTGGGTTTCGAAGACCGATGTGGAACGACTGGCGGGTGGTCGTGGTACGTGGGGTGATGCGCGAGATGGAGTGAAGATGGGGGAAGACCAGGAGATGGTTGGCGAGATGTGAGGTCAACTGGAGTGGTGGAGAAAATGGGAAGGGGGCGAGGTGTGCGAGTGCTGGATCGTGGGAGAGAGGAGCTGACGGGAGGTTGACGACGGTCTCCTGACCGTTGGATCTGGAGATCCAACGGTGGAGAGTAATGCGCGAAGTAGCGGTCACGATTAGATCCAAGGCGGTGCGATCGGATGGAGATGGGATAGGCCACGTGTCGTCTTGAGAGAGCGGCGCTAATGGATGGCGATGATCTCGGTTGAAGGCGATCGAAGGGCTGAAATTTAAGTGTTTGTAGACGGTGGGGATCAAGGCCCCCAGTGCGTGATCGAACGGCTTAACAGGCGACACGTGGCGTGCTCTGTGCACAGCGTTAACGGGCGGTGATGATAGAGCGCGAGAATGATCTGAGGGCTGTGGATAAAGGTCGGCGTGGAAAAAGCACAGTCGTTGGATCCATGAAGGGATCTAACGGTTGTGGTCGGCGGCGGATAAGACAAAGAGGCCGGGCCACGTGGCGCCCTCAGAATGGGCCACGTGGCCCAATCAGATTAAGTAGATTGTATTTTTGATTTTTGAGGGCTTATTTGGTGGAATTTGAGAAAACTCAAAACATGAAAGTTGTAGATCTTGACAAGATCTACAAGTTTCATGTTGACCACAACTTGAAAAGAGATCAAACAAAGGCCCGAAATATTTTTGAGGGTATTTTTGAGTCTAAAAATACCACTGATTTTTTTTTTGTTTTGCCATTTTTTTGTGGTTTTTAATTTATTTAGGACTCTGTTAATTATTAGACATTAACAGGGAATTATTGACAAAGTTTTAAGCAAGGGGGTTAATTATGGAGAATAAAGATGATGAAACTGAGGTTCATCAGTGGTCACTACAGAAAAATCAATAAATACGAAAAAAAGTAAAATAAAAGAAATAATAAGAGGTTAAATTAGAAAAAACTCTTAACATGGAAGTTATATATCTCGATGAGATTTACAAGTTTCATGTTGGTCAAAATGCCAAAAGAATTTATAAAAATGAATTTTGCAAGTATTTTCAATGAGTAAAAACATTGTGTTTTGGCGATTTTGCATTTTTATATTTTCGATTTCTTTTTAAAACCAAAAGAAATGTATACAATATTTAACCTAATTTTTAGAGATTTTTAATAATAAAGAAAATAAGAAAAAGGTGAGTAATTAAATACAATAAATTAGGGTTAGATATTATACATAAAATATGTTAATTATACACAAATTATTTACAATATAATGCAAGTTAATATTAATGATTTAGTTGTGATTTTTATTGAATTGTCGAAGATAGGAGAATAAAAAATAGATCTTAACATGATGTATCTTAGATTTATTAGTACACTCCCAATCCCTCACACACGATCAAGCATGAGGTTATCGATGTTCAATCAAATCTCTCCTTCAAGGAGAAACCCTTCCGCATAGGCGATCGTAGAGACCATCAACTTCGTAAACGTATAGTTCCGATGGTCAAGATCCTCTAGCAGCATCATCCGAAGGAGAAGGTCACCTGGGAGCTGGAGAGTGAAATGCGAAGAAGCATCCGTAACTTTTCGTTATGTCCTTGCTAAGAAATTTCGATGACAACATTTTTTAAGGGTCGTAGATTGTAATTGTTAGACATTTTCTCTATTTCCAGCCCAGTTTTCCTTTTATTCACTCAATTAATAATAGCATGGATTTGATTAAAAATTAATGATATTATTATCACATTGATTGTCTCATTGGAGACATAAAAATCCAATAAATTCTCCTTCCCTCCGCTCATATCACATACTTTTGAGAGAGAGAAGAGAGAGAAGGAAAGGGAGAGTTAGAGAGAGAATCTCATCGGAGAATTGTTCTCGTCGCAGGGAATATCGGCGTCGATTCGGTAGAGGAAACATTGGCGGGAGCAAGGAGAGGACGTAGCGATCTAGTAGATGCAATCCGTCAGACTTGAGGTATATGTCGAACTTATAGGAACGTTATATAGTAAGTAAGATAACTACTAATGTACGCATTTTTTTGTGCATGATGTTGTGTAAATGGATTTCTTGCTTGGTGTTGCTAATGACAACCTAAAGTAATAACAGATTTTGGGTTTCAAAAACATTAGCATGTTGATTCGTGAAGCGTAACATTATTACATTGCAAATGGAAAACATTGAAAATGTGCACCTTCATGTTCTTATGTCTCGTTTCATGCCTTCAAGAAAATCATATATATATATATATATGTATATATATATATCAATTTTTTTAAAAAAAAATTGAACCTATATCTAATACCCATTCTCTATGTATGTAGATTCATACTTTGCTTAGTCATAGGTTGCATTTTTTCAATTAATTGAGGTGTGATCTTATTATTAAGAATATTGACGATAAGTCTATCTGCTCGTATTAATTGGTTAGCAAAAAAAAACCTAAGAGGGCATACAGAATCTTTGGGTCTATTGAATCATCTTTCTATAAATCAGCGGGTCAAGTTATCTGCAATAATGTGCTTAGTTTTTGGTTGTACATTGAGAATCTGTGAGGTACAATATCTTATATTTTTTAAAGATAAACCTCCTTTAGAGAAGAATAAGAGGATGTTGATATAAATAACACATGACAAAAAAATAGTAGAGTTTTGTTAGACTTGACAATATCATGCACTTTTTAGCAATGCAAAAAAGCACATTTAAATGAATATCTCACATTCATACCATTTAAGGTTACACACTGGAATAAGGGGCCAATTCTCCTCCCGACACGGTTCCCAGTGGTACGACTATTCTCCATTATTCCATCTTATTTCACTCTTATTCTTATCTTTATCCCACTTTACCTACCTTTATTTCACCTTATTCTCCTTATTCCTATCCTCCAGCCGAACAAAGAATATACCCTTATTCTCCTTATTCTCCATCCTTATTCATGCTTATTCTCGAACCAAACGCATCCTTAGAATCTACATCTAACTATGGCACACGTAATATTTAATAGATATTTCCATATTAACTTGTTACTGGTGATATGAATGATATCTATATCATCTCAAATAAACATTCCATTATCTTATGTATCAGACAATGTTATACACCATTTTACGTCTTAAAATATAATTGCTTATAGTACGATAAAATGTTTAATTATTGTCCAAAGGTTTAAGTATTGTCAACAATAGTCATTGATGATATCAAGTCATTGAAGATAACAATTAAGTTTTGACCTGACTTAAATTAAGAAGAGTTATTCTCAACATTATGGAAAAGGCATTAAAAAGATTGGAATTTTCTGTAATATGAATGATGGCATGATAACGATAAGTTGAGTTAAGTGCTACATCTAATGGTGGAAGCCACCTCTTGAGTCTAACTATCGTAGGCCTAAAGAGGTCAATGCCTTCCGAGGGTGTACAGTTCAAGGAACCGATTGAGGTGAAGGATAAGTCCTCTATAGTTGTAGCCACATTGTCATGTAAGTCATGTTCTTGGACCGCTTATGATGGCGATAAAGCCATCAAAGCTAGCAAAGCTATCAAAACTGTTATAAGATTTAACAATTAAAACAACTTTAATCACTAACAAATCTGGTCATGTGTACAATTCTGAAAATGCTAAGGTACATGTGTGCAAATATGACAATGTTATAAAAGTATTATGATTGTAATGGGTAAAGGTAGTTGTGAAAAATATTAAAATGTTAAGGTGTATATGCAAATATGAAAAACTTAAAGAGTATATACAAAATTATGGCTTCAATAGGCGGATTCGGAAGGAATACCTTCATATGCATGTTCATGTGAAATAAGAGCCACGTACTAATAGTATATGAGAACAAGTCATTATTATGTGCAAAAGTTAATTATGAAAATTGAAGAGATGTGTTGATAAGTGATTGCATGTAAGAGGTTATGTTTCTAACGGTTTAAAATAATATAGGGAGACTTGTTTTTCTGCGCTCGTCGACTTGATCCCAACTCGGCACATGTTGAGTGTTAGGATCATAACATGTGTTGTTTTTTTCAAGGTAACAAGAGTATTGACTTATTTTCTAGTTCAAGGCAAACTATCTGTCGTCGTGAAGTTAAACTGGTACAGACCACTGGTGGCTTGTTTATGGAAGGATGTCATTATACCCATTGGGTTATGTGTTATGCTACTTTAATTGTTAGTTTCTTTCTGTAATGTATCCATAGTGGAGTTGTAATAAGAGAACTACTAATTTGATTCGACTCTAGTTAAAAAAATGATATATTACTTTTCTCATTGATTACCATGCATGACTCAATAATGGTTCGGTCGTGCGACCGCGTGCTTTTGATGGTCAGCTCGACTTGTTCCGTTAAAATGGTATCAGAGCTAGAGGTCCTCTGGCTATAAGATATCCACAATTTATATTGACCTAGGATATGGATTTATAGAGAGAATTAGCCTTACAAAGTAACTCATTGACTTTGTCAGTTTTGAATCAAATGGATCCTCGTCGTGCAATTGAAACCAATGGAGACCATGGGTCATCGACGAGCCAAGAACCCTCGTGGACATGCAATGACAGATGCTGGAACTAATAGCATCGATGTCTCAACAACATAAAAACCACCCATCGAGCTCAAGAGGACTAACTTTAAAAGAATTCATCCAGCATGATCCACCGACCTTCAAGGGTGAGCATGAGCCAGAAAAAGTCAAACATTGGTTAAGAGAGATGGAGATGGCTTTTGAGGCAACTAAATGTCTGGAGGAAAAAATTGATTTTTGGGACATTTTGTCTGTGAGATGCACTAAGGAGAGGTGGACTTCGTGCATAGGAATTCACTTCTCAGAGACTCCAATTATTAAGTGGGATGATTTTGTGGAACATTATACAGAGCATTACATCCCTGAATATGCTGGGGATACTAAATGCCAAGAGTTCATAAATCTTCGACAGGAAGTATGACAGTTGGAGAGTATGCTGCAAAATTTCAAAAATTAGAGAAATATGGCAAGTGCATTTGCGTAAGTGTAAAGAAATGAGGTAGGAAGTTAATAGAAGGCTTGAATGCGGGGTTGAGCATTAAAGTGCTCACTAGAGGTCCCACGACCCTATCTGAGATGATCGCAGTAGCTGTGGAAATTTGTACAATTTATCGGAGGATGCATCAAGTAAACCTCAAAAGCATCCTCACAAGCCAAGCTACAATGACAAGAGGTGTCTTACTGCAGTAAATGTCAAGAAGACAAAGCGATGATGTCCCAACCAACAGAAAATACGCATTGAAAGTATGCACGCATTACGATAAAGACATACAGCGAAGTCCTACAAACTGAAAGAAGCATGCTTGAGGTGTGGAGAAAAGGGTCATTCAGGATTAGTGGAAGTTGTTCGAGTAGAAGAAAAAGGTACCGTAAGCTTTTTGTCATTAAACACGAGGATGGAGAGGATGCTTACACAATATTAAAAGATACTCTTATAATTGCAATACATTTATGCCATGTTCTTTTTTATTCAGAAACCACACATTCGTTTATTTCAAGTGCTTTCACAAGAAATCTGAACTTAGAAGTTGTTGAGCTTACGTACACACTTACAGTTTCTTCACCAATGGGTCATATTGGAGCAACGTGTATATACACAAAGGACATACCGTTTATGATAGGTGGAGACGTCTTCACTGTTAAGTTGATCCTATTATCAATCACAACCTTTGATGTAATATTGGGCATGAATTGGTTATGGGAAAACTATTATTTTAGAGAGAGAAGAAGGTGGTTTTGAGTGGACCAAATAATAAGGAGATAGTCATTTGTCACTAGTAAGAGTGGTCGATTGGTTATCTCATCTTTGCAAGCAAGCCGGCTACTTGTTGAAGGTTGCATTGCATACCTAGATAATATAATTAGCACTGAATCTTTGCAAGCAAGCCGGCTACTTGTTGAAGGTTGCATTGCATACCTAGATAGTATAATTAGCACTGAATCATCGCATGCATGCCTTAAAGATTTAGATGTGGTCCGAGATTTTACCGATACATTTTCAGACGATCTTCCTGGACTACCTTCTTGTAGAGAAGTTGAATTATCAATTGATGTTATCCTAGGAACGACACCAATTTCCAAAGCTTTGTACAGAATGGCTCCTGCAATACTTGATGAGATAAAGAAGCAGTTACAAGAACAACTGGATAAGGGATTTTTACGTCCCAGTGTTTCCCTTGGGGAGTACATGTCCTCTTTGTGAAAAAGAAAGATGAGTCTCTTGGACTCTATATTGATTGAGGTCTGAATAAAATGACCGTGAAGAACAAGTACCCGTTACCTCGCATTGATTATTTATTTGATTAGTTGTAGGGAGCAACAGTCTTCTCAAAAATTGATTTGTGAATGAGCTAACATAAACTCCATATCAAAGAGGAGGATATATCTAAGACTGCTTTCAAAACAAGGTACAACCATTATGAATTCTCAGTCATGCCTTTGGTCTTACTAATGCTCTTACAGCTTTTTATAGAGCTAATGAATAGGGTATTCCGAGAATACCTTGACAAGTTCATTATCATGTTTGTGGATGAGATTTTGACATACTCATCTGATTCGGAGCAGCATAGAGTGCACTTGTAGATTGTGTTCAAAAAAATTACGACAACACTATCTTTACGCAAAATTCTCTAAAGTGTGATTTTTGGCTCGTGCATTCCTTGGTCATGTGGTATCCAAGGACGGCATTGAGGTAGGTCCAGCTAAGGTAGAAGCTGTAATGAATTTGAGTAAATCAAAGAATGTTTCTAAGATCCATAGCTTCCTTGACTTGGCCATATACTATCGGAGATTCATTTAGAATTTTTCAAGGATTTCAGTACCATTAACAAAGCTCACCGAAAGAATGTGAAGTTTGTATGGCCTGAGGAGTGTGAACGTAGTATCCAAGAATTGAAGCAGAGATTGACTATAGCTCCAATCTTGGCTTTACCATCAGGTAGTGGAGGTTTCGTGGTGTATGCATATGCATCAAGCACGAGACTCAGGTGTGTCCTTATACAGAATGAGAAAGTCATTGCCTATGCTTCGGGACATCTTAAACTGCAAGAGAGAAACTACCTTATTCATGATTTGGAGTTGGCAGTGGTAGTCTTGGCTCTTAAAATTTGGTATCATTACCTTTACGATGAACAATTTGAGGTGCTTAGTGATCATGAGAGCCTCAAATATATTTGATCCCATAAGGAACTTAATTTGAGACAGTGACGCTGGTTAGAGTTCCTAAAAGACTACAACTTTTCCATCAATTATCATCCTGGAAAAGCAAACATCGTTGTTGATGCATTAAGTAAAAAGTGGGAAGGCAAACTAGCTAGCTTAAAATTCAATGGAAGATGATGAATGATTTCGAAGACTGGAAGCCTTTCTTGAGTGATGCAAGAAAGTTATCACTTGCATGCCATAGGATCCAACCTGAAATAATTGGGAAGATAATGACAACACGTAAAACATATGCTAATCTTCCTAAAATGATAGATACATCTAAGAAAGAAGATTTCGATTTCACAATCAGAATCAATGGAGCTATAAAGTATCACAACAGATTATGGGTTTCGAGTGATGTTGAGTTAAGGCAATAGATTCTAGATGAAGCTCACAAATTAATGCATACTATCCATCCAAGTACAACGAAAATGTACAAGGATCTGCAACTAAATTTTTGGTGGACGAAGATGAAGAATGATATCGCATATTATGTTTCTAAATGCTTGGTATGTCAACAAATCAAGATTGAACATCAGAGGCCATCGGGCCCTGTTCAACCCTCAGAGACACCTGAGTGGAAGTGGGAACACATAATGATGGACTTTGTAACAGGACTATCCAAGGCCAAGAAGCATCGTCATGACACCTTATGGGTGATTGTTGATTGATTAACCAAATCATCACATTTCTTACCTATTCTCTTGGATCAATCGACAGATAGTCTAATGGAATTGTACGTGAACAAAATCGTCGTGTTAGATGGTGTTTCTGCATCAATCGTATCAGATAGAGACACTAGATTCACTCGCTTGTGGAAAAGCTTTCAAGATACCATGGGAACTCAATTGAAGTTTGTCACTTCATTTCACCAACATCAGCACTTCATTTCACCCACATACTGATGATCAATCAGAAAGGACCATCTAGACGCTGAAAGATATGTTGAAAGCTTGTATTATGGATTTTGCAGGTAATTGGGATAGACATCTCCCATTAGTAGATTCACTTACAATAACGGCTATCATTCGAGAATCAAGTGTCTCTCTGTGAAGTATTGTATGGGAGACCTTGCAGATCACCTTCATGTTGGAGTAATGTTCGTGAGAAACATATTTTGGGACCAGAGCTAGTCCAAACCAGTAAGAAAGGTGTTGAGATAATAATCAAGTTATCCAAACTTAAATATATAATCAATAAGCACATGTTCTAAATCAATACTACAATAAACTTGACTTAAGGCAATGAGTAATTTTATCCGTTGTTATATCATCTGTAGTCAAATATATAACAACAGATGTATATTACCACTTACTTCATTCTATAAAATTGCAAAAAATATCTTATTCGTTGTTATATTTCTAGAAACGAATCATATAACAATATAACAACAGTTATCCATTGACTTTTTCGTCTAATCATTGTTAATTTTGGCAACAATTTATACAAATTTTAACGAATACGTCAACAAATAAACTGTTGTTATATGGACCTCTCACAATGAAAACGATATTTGTTGCTATTTCAAGAAGAAAAGTCAACATCAGAAGACACGACAATCGATATTCAAATTATTCCTTGCCTGGGGATGAATTTCTTGTAGTGAGATCATTAAATAATTCAAGAAACGTTATTGTAATTTATGATGCAACTAAATGGAAGTATCACAAAACACTACATCAAATCAGGTCTATAAGGACGCTTTTTTTAAAAAGTTGTAACTATATCGTCCATTGTTATATATATAACAACGATATTATTCATTGTAAATTATTTTTTATACTTCGAATTAGCGACGAATATTATATTCATTTTTATATTTTTAGCGATAGTAGATCACTACAAGAAAAATGGGTTGTGGACACAGAATGTGGCTACGGAAACTGGTGACCACGATAATTCCGTGGCCACTAGTTTCTCGTAGCTACAATCCGTAGCCAAAGTCTTCATACAAGAGTTGTGGCCACGACAAGTTCTGTGGCCACTTATAGTGGCCACAACATATTCGTGGTTAGAGAACTATGGCGATGAGACTTGTAGCTATGGCTACTGGCCACGACGTGTTGTGGCCAGAGCCCAACTCCGTGGCCACAAACCTTACATCCGTGGACATAGTTCTGTAGACACAACTTATTTTCCTTGTAGTGCATGTAGCAATGCTTATCCGTTGCTAATTTTTAAAGTTTTTCCTAATCTTCGCTAACTTTTTAGTTAATTCAAATCGAATAATATAGTAACGGACTTTAAAAAAGGTGTCACTATAAAAACCTTTTTTAGTGAAAACAATACAAGAAAAATGAGTTGTGGTCAAGGAATATGGCACGGAAACTTGTGTCCACGATAATTCCGTGGCCACTAGTTTCTCGTAGCTACAATCCATGGCCAAAGTCTTCATACAAGAGTTGTGGCCACGACAAGTTATGTAGTCACTTGTAGTGGCCACGACATATTCGTGGTTAATGGCTACGACGTGTGGTAGCCAGAGCCCAATTTTGTGACCACAAATCCCACATTCATGGGCATAGGGGTGTCTATCGAGTTCAACGAGCCGAGTTGGCCTCAACTCGAACTCGAACTCGATAAGAAACCTAAGGCTCGAACTCGGGCTCGATAAGAGTCGAGCCCTGGATCACCAACTTGAACTCGAACTCGTCGAGTTCGAGCTGACTCACGAGGCGCTTATCGAGCCACGAGTTTCAGAGCTGGCTCACAAGCCTCAAAATGAGTTGGCTCACGAGCCTCTTATCGAGTCATGAGTTTCTGAGCCAGCTCACGAGCCTCAAAATAAGCTTCCATTTTATACATTAAATTATGCAAATGCCATAAGTAATTTTGTTTTTTTTATACTCTTTTTTGTAGCTTTTTGGGCAAGCAAAATGTTAACCTCTATTTTATATCAAACTCAATGAGGAAGTTTCGATATATATTTTTTCAACTTTTTATTAAGAGGGGAAACGAGTTATCGAGTCAAGTTTCCTAGTTGAACAACGCTCAACTCGGACTCGCCTCGATAAGCTAACGAGCCATAAAACCCAACTTAGGCTCGGGCTCGTTAAGGTGTCGAGTCCGGCTCATGAGCCCTTAACGAGTCGAGCCCGAGTTAGGCTTGTCAAGTTCGAGCTTTCCTGACAGCCCTACATGGCCATAGTTCTGTAGCCACAACTTGTTTTCCTTGTAGTAAAAAAAAGAAGTCATTCGTAAACATCTGCAAATACTGGAATAGGAATTCAGCATCCATTAAAGATTTTATTTAGAGAAAATTCCTACTCCACTTTATCGATGTATACCATTTAACGATCTAGTCCCACATTACGATGCTCATGATGACACACTTCGACCAAGATCGTCTTTGAAAGCATCTTAAAGAATCAGGATAGTCAAGAGAAAGAAAGGCTAGTAGTGAACAAGAGACAAAGATTGCTTATCCGTTTGATATTCTGAAATATATGAATATAGTATGGATTAGCCTGAGGATTTTATTTTCTATGTGGTTCCAAGGCCCCGTCCGGTCGCACAGTGATCCTCTTGATTTCGCATGTGGAGGCCTCGACATAAGGTTTCGATTCGAATAATGAAACAACATAACACTAAAGCTTCTCATACTCATCAATGCTTCGAATAATGCATATAATACAGAATTGACTACCCATTTGGTGTTCTTAACCCTCAAATACGATCGATACTGTTGGTTCCTTGCAGTAGGTCTGTTTTGATTAGTCGTCCACGCATCTATTGTGCAGCATGCATGCATGTTGGGGAAGAGGATCCTCCGCTGTAAAGATGATTACATGTGGCAATACGATAAGAAAGGCGTATCTGTCCACCAAACTCTTCTCCTACGCCCTTGGCATCTTGGAGCAGCTTGCTTTCTTACATTACAGGGACCAGGGTTGAAGCAACTTGCCTTAATTCTATGGGGTAGCATATTCTATATCTTAGGGGGTAGCATGTGCTGCGGCTACTTGTCTTTGCCATCGCGCTCTTTAATTTCTGCTGTACTCGCTACATGCTATCGCTCAATCATGTATGTATGCATGCAAACTTTGAAACTTGCCTATATTGCAGCCATCCTTAGGTTAGGTCAATAATGCAGGGTACGAAAATGCATCATGCATCTCTCTTCGTGAACTGACAAGCAAGTCCTTTGCAGCCCCCAACTGTGCAGCAATAACACGGGAGGAAGGAGATCTATGTTGGGGTAAAACATCCTTCACCAGAATTTCTTATGAGATTCAACCCCTGTCATGTTGGAAGATGGTATATATTATATATACAGTAGCAATGGAAGATGGGAATGCTTTAGGTGATCTGTGCATCTGTGAGGAGTTGTCCCATTTTCTGCTCTTTTACCTTAATCTTTTGTGGAGTACCCTTTTTTTTTTGGCCTCGCTCGGTTGAATGAGGGAACAGATCCATACCATCTAACGTAGATGCTCGATCTTAAAGCAATTCAGACACCGTCAAAGTGGATTCGGTGTCCTGTGTTTGCAAAGTTTTGCTTTTTCCCTTCAATGGTCACCATCATCGATTTCTTTCCCATGTGCTTGCTGTACCATTTGCCCGGGAATCGCTGATTTCATTCGACTTTGTTTGCGTTTGGGTACACAGGTGAATTGGAGAGTAGCTGTTTAAAGAGTAAGTTCGTGTGTAAGTTCTTTGTTTACTCTCGTGTCTAAATGAAGGATCTTTTTTCCCTTTAGATGGTTTGGTGTGATTTTACTGTTTAGTTTAATACATAGAGCGAGAGAGGAAATGGAGCCTACTTCATGGAGTAGGTAACCTTACTTCATGATCATTTTTTGTCAATTTTTCTAACCGTGGATTTTCATAACAATTTCCATGTAATATGTCATTCCAATTTTATCAGAAACAGTTAGGGGTGTAAACGGACCGAACCTAAACGAACCTATATTTTTTAGGTTCGGTTCGTTTATTTAATCGAGCCTAATCTTGTGTTCAGTTTCGGTTCGTTTATTTTCGAATCGAATCCGAATCGAACCTCTTTTTAAACGAATCGAATCTAAGCAAATATCGAACTTAAGAATTCTTTAGTAAGAAGGGGTGAAGAGAAGAGAAATAGAAATATATGCGTGTCTGCAATTACAATAAATATTCATTTAGTTTTTTCTTTATCTACCTCATCTTCATCTTTTAAAAAAATAGATTAGTAAGGATTCGTCTCTTTGAAAAAAAATATAATTATAATACATTTTTATATATGTTCAGATGGGGATAAGGAATAAGAATAATGTGGAGATATCCGACAAGTAATGTTTATACTTGATCTGTTGATTTGAAAATAAAGAAGGTAAAAGTACTAGATATATAGATGATGGATGTTATAACCACGATGTAACTATTTATTTTTGGATAGTTTTTACTGAGATAAAACCTATTTATCACGTAGACATTCAGTTATCTCTAGACAAATGTCACTTATCCTTAGACAAAATCCACTTGTCTTAAAATAAGGTCCACTTCTACTGATAATGATTTGTAAATATGTATATGTGTATGTTTATCGAGCTTTTAACGAATCGAACCTGAGCAAACCTGTGATTTTTAGGTTCGGTTCGTTTATTTAATCGAACCTAAACTTGTGTTAAGATTCGGTTCGTTTATTTCCGAACCGAATCTGAATCGAACTTTTAGCGAGCCGAACCTGAGCGAATATCGAACTTGAGAATTTTCTGACACCCCTAGAAACAGTGAATCTTATGCCCTTCATCCATAACCAATTGATTACAACAATTTAAGACTGTTAAAATTATATGTTCTAGATAGATGGTATAAGAGTATCTGTTTCTGATGGAATTGGAATGATATATTAGGGGGGTATAGTGATGAAAATCCACGTTTGTATTTTCCAAAAAAATAAAAAATTGGTCAAAAACATGCATGAAGTTTAAAGTTACATACTCCATGAAGTAGGCTCCATTTTTACATATATGTGTGTGTGCATAACATCCATTACAGTCGTTCATTCTATTCCAATAAACTCCATTCCAGAACCATACGTGAGGTTTTCATCTCATGCAACTCCTCCCATTTGTGAATCGTATTGATATTATATGAAATAAAAAATCAATATTCTCATTGTGAACTGACAAGGGCTAGTATTTTTATACGAAATTTCTAGTCAACCTTCCTATAAGAGTTTTTATTTTTCTTAATACCAATCATATTAGTATTCGATAGAAATGGTAACTCCGACAATTTCTTTATTTTTAACGGCTCTTATTTTCAGGAATTAGTTGCTTCAACAATCTTCAATTTCTATAAAAGTATCCATAGGAAGTCCTATTTTTCGATTAAAAAATCTTAGAACTCAAATTTCTAAAACTTTGGTAGTTCGACCGTGAAATTCCTTTGTTTCGATATTTCCAGAATATAAGTGTGACTTGTTATAATCGATCTATTGATATTACATAGAATAAATCTGTCATATATGATAGAGATGATTCTACCTCATCACATATTTATATTTATTTAATATCAGGAGCACGAAAGGGGTGGGTGTATATGTGTGTGTTTGTATATCCCTTCAAATAGGATGTGTTCTTGAGTCCAGGAAGGTGCTCCATTTTTGTAAAAAAACACTAGTATTTTAGTAGAATAAGTATATATTGTATATTATAGCTGCACATTATAAATAAAAATCTGGACATTATAAAATACAAACTGCATATCGTAAATACAAAAATCAAAACTACATATTATAATACAAATTGTATACTTATTGTACTAAAATGCTGCTGAGACCTGGCCTTACGAGACTCTGAGATTCCCTCACATATTATCAAAATCTTAGCTAGGACTCTAGCATATTCGATGTTATATTTCATTTTGATATAAATAGTTATAATTATCAAAATCTATCCTAATTAGAATTAGATTTTCTATAGTTTTATAATTATTTAAATTGTACTATTAGAATTATTATAATGTTTCAAATTATCTAAAAAATCTAAATAAAATGGTAGAGAGATGAATTTCGAGTCAGAGAAAAGAATAAGGTATCTCGACTAGATGTCTTTTACAAAAAGGGAGGGCGGCCTTCTTGAACTCAAGAAGGATGTGTCCTATTAGAAGTTTCACACACACACGCATAGGGGAAAAAGAGTATGTTCCATGTTCCCCATGTTTTTTATTTTTTGAAATGAAACCAGAAAAATGTAAATCACCATATGTCACCATGGTGTCATTCAAAATTCAACTCAATTCGAGACTTATAGCCTATAAAGACTATCAATTTTAACTATCTTAGAATTGCTAAAATTGACCCCTTCCAGATGGTCATGATAGAAATGTCTATTTTTCACATAACTAGAAATGTATTTTCTACTTATTTATCTAAGTAAATCCCCCGTAGGTTTCAAAAAAATAAAAAAATGAGGAAAGAGGGGTGGGAGCATACTCTTATATGCTCATACTCTTATATACTCTCAGGGATCATATGCATTTAATCCATATTTAGGTAAAATGAGAATGCCCCTTGAGGGAGCTAATCTGGCTCCCCCTATCTTCTTTTTCGTACTTTTTTTGTGGATTTTTTTTCAAAAATACATGAGTGAGATTTTGATCACTAAATGAAAATATTTTGTCACTCAAGTTTCAACTCAATTGGTGATTCCTATCTCCTCCATCAAGGCCATCAAATTTTAATGGTCTCAAAATCATTAAATCAGTGTCTCTAGATGGACATCTTAGTAGTGTATATTTTATATGAAATTTGAATGACAAAATATTTGTAACATCCATAACCTCAATGATCGTCCCACATCTAAAACTCACAAAGTGTGAGAGTGGGTTATAAGTGGTGGGGATTACTACTTGACTACTTGGGCTTAAGCATTTTGAGTGGTTGTCAACTGATCCATTTGGGCTCGAATCCAACAGGTTATTAGGGCCAATTTTCCTTGATAACGGACTGGAGACCTAATCCTGGGATGTTACAAATGATATCAAAACGGGTTCCCTCTGATAATGGAAAGGGCTACCTGAAGGGACCTAAACCGAGAGCATGCAGCCACCACTGTCACTGGGAATAAGTGATGGAAAGTACGAGTTATGGCTAGAGTATACACAGTATATACTACCCCTAGCTTGAGCTACGTCCTCATAGATCATATATAACAGAGAAGACATAACTCATAATGAGAGCCTAAAGAATAAACAAATGAAGAAATGATAAGTCGATATAGCAAATTGTACACAGCGTAGGGAGGGTCAAGGGTTGGAATGAACAAATCACATCTCGGACTATCTCCCCCATACTTAGGGTAAAATACCTAAGTATAGACAAGATGAGGAGACGGTAGAGGGGTCAGGGAATTGAATAACTCGGCGTGAACATCCCTTCGATATTTAGGATAAAGTACATCCTAAGTAAAGCAATGATGAAGGGGATGATAGCTTTTTGAAAGAAAAGAAATTAAAGAATGAAAAGAAGAAAAGAGGAAAAATCATTCAAAAATGTTTTGATTTGCTTCATCTTCTACTGCAACTATGGAAGTATTCGCCTCATCATCATAAATCACTTGGATTGAGTCAATGGAAGAGATAAATGTGTCATGTTCAATATAGGGATAATTACACCCATAACCCTGAGTAATTTCTCAATATCAATCATAACCCTGCATAATCGCGAATTACACGGAAAACCCTGAGTAGTCACTCCGTCACACACTCATGACCCTCCGTTAGTTTTCTCCTTAACCCAACCATACTATTAGGTTAATCTAACCCCTAACCCATCCAAAGGCTGCTAAATTTTTATAAAAAAATAAAACCCTTCTTCGTCCCCTTTCCTTCTTACTCCTCCATCCCACACCGGCAGCCAACCACCTTCCTCGTCAGGGTACGAGATGGCGGCGGAGGTGAAGAGTCGGCAAGGACTGGGTGCGGAAGGCCAAAGGCACCTCGACTCCACCTACGGAGGTAAAGCCACCGGGAAGGGCCAGTTCTCATGGCCCTCCGGTGCCACCTACGAACGGGAGTTCAAGTCTTGGCTCCTCGAGGGTTCAGGGACCTTCACCGACGCCTCCGGCGACACGTACCGGGGGAGCTTCTCCATGAACCTCAAGCACGGCCATGGCAGGAGGACCTATCCCAATGGCGATTACTACGACGGGGAGTGGAGGAAGGGAGTTCAAGAAGGGCACGGGAGGTACGTTTGGAAGAATGGGCACGAGTACAATGGGTCGTGGAAGGCTGGGAACATGAGCGGAAAGGGGGTTCTGTTATGGGCCAATGGGAACAGCTACGACGGCGAGTGGGACGATGGCGTGCCCGGCGGGAAGGGTCAATTCCAGTGGCCTGATGGCGCAGTTTTTGTTGGTATTTGGTGCAAGGATCAGAGGAGTCAGAAAGGCATCAACTTGATCTCCGCGGCACCGGAGAATGTACGGGGTGTGCCTGAGGAGGAAGCTCGAGATGGGGCTTGATGAGTGTAAGGTGTCCCGGGGAGAATATGTCAGTATTTCCATCCCAGAAGGTGACACACTGGACCGGGAACGGGAGCGAGAAGACGGCATCCCCACGCCCTAGCACCAACCCACCTTCCCCTCCCGCACCGCTGGAGCTCCACCACGTCGAGCGCCTCCTCCCCAACCGTGACTTCTTCACGGGCATCGCGTCCCACGACGACCGGCCCCACGGCCCCGGCAAGTACCTCTAGAGCTTCGAGGAGAGCTCGCTCGGCACCGGGATGGGGGTTCGAGGAGGACCTTGATGGGTGGTGGGGGACTTCGAGCTTGCCGTGAGGGGAGGGGGTTAAGATGGCATGTTTTTTTTTGAGAAATATTAAGATGGCATGTTATTGCAAATAAAAATGTGCTTTAGGGGTAGTTTCATCCTTTTTCAATGAAACCCGTCAAATGTAATGTGTGTCACAAATGGAATTTAACACAGGGTTATGTCATGTAAGAGTTAACCATTACTCAGGGTTTCCCATGTAATTCGCGATTATGCAGGGTTATGATTGATATTGAGGAATTACTCAAGGTTATGGGTGTAATTATCCCTTCAATATATGGTTTCAGAAGCTGTCCATTGACCATAAATGGTTGTGTATTAGCTGACAAACTAGATATCACCACGCTTCCATTGTTATGCACATGCCTCACTGTAAATGGCCCAGTTCATTTGCTCTTTAGCTTTCCTGGAAAAGATCTTCAATGTTGCACCAAAAAATCACACCTTCTGACCCATCTCGAAGGACTTGCGATAGATATGCTTGTCGTGCCACTTTTTGACCTTCTCCTTGTACATCAGGCTATAGTCATATGCATAATCTCTGAATTCCAACAATCTCTTCAGATCCACTTTTCGGTTCTTCCCGGCTTTCTCATAGTCCAAGTTGTCGATGTTGATAGACATAAAGATTTATGTATCAACTCAACGAGTAGATGACATGGCTTTCCATACACCGAGAGGTAGGTAGACATTCCTAATGGTGACTTGTATACAGTCCCGTAAGCATGAACAACTGAATCAGGTAGTTAAGACTAGTTCTTTTGATCAGGATGCACAAGCTTCTGCAGGATGGCATTTATCTCCATATTTGAACATTCAGCTAAGCCATTGGACCGTGGGTAGTATGGTGAAGCGGCACGATGTTCTATGTAAAATTCTTGAGTTGACTTCTTCACCTCTTTTAATGAAATGGCTACCCCCATCCGATATTAGAATTTTGGGGATCTTGAACTGTGCAATGATGTGATCTCTTAAGAATCGACAAACAGTTCGACGGTCGGCAGTTCCGGTGGGAATAGCTTCCATCCACCGACTCGTGTACTCAACAACAAGCAGAATATATTCTTAGCCTTAGATGTTCGAAAAAAGGACCATAAAGTTGATGCCCCAAGCGTCGAAGATGTCGTATTTCCAAATGAACTTCAGAGGCTTTGCATCTCTCATTTCTATGGTGCCACCCATCTTTTGACAGTCAGTGCAATGTTGGACATACTCTTTTGCATCTTTGAATAATGTAGACCACCAAAGGCCACTCTGAAGAACTTTTGCTGTCGTCCGTCTGCGTGAATGGTATCCTCCTGACTCTTTGTCATGACAACGTGTGAGGACACTAGGACCTTCCTCCTGAGGAATACACCTCCTCCAGATGCAATCTACCCCTTGTAGAATAGATATTGATCCTTCCATTGGTAGAAATGGATATTAGACAAAATTTTGTCCACTTTAAACTTAGGACAATCTTGTGGAGTTCTCTTGGACACAAGATAATTCATAACATTGGCATACCAGGGGAGCGAGGTAAATGACAATATCGCCTCATGTGGAAAGGTCTCTACGATAGGTTGCAGGTTCAGCTTAAGAGAATTGAGCTCGGGAAGTCTGGACAAGTGGTCGGCCTCCACGTTCTTAACTCTAGGTTTATCTCGGATTTCAAGGTCAAACTCCTGGAGAAGAAGGATCCACCTGATGAGACGTGGTTTGGTGACCTTCTTATGTTGTAAATACTAGATGGTCGAGTGATTTCTATATATGATGACTTGGACTCAAGGAGATGGGATCTGAACTTTTCCAAGGCAAAGACACCGCTAGCAGCTCCTTCTTAGTGATTTGTAATTTCTTTGAGCTTTGTCGAGCGTTCGGCTAGCGTAGTGAATAGCAAATGGGATGTTGTCTTTTCTATGTCCAAGCACAGCACCGATGGCATAGTCTAATGCATCTGTCATTATCTTAAAAGATTGTGTCCAAACTGATAGTTGCAAGACAGGGCCCTGAGTGATAAGATCTTTCAACTGATAAAGGCAAGGATCACAGGTCATCAACAATGAAGTCATTCTCCTTGCCTAGCAGCTCTGTCAATGGTCTGCCAACTTACTAAAATCTTTGATAAATTGTTGGTAGAAACCGAAATGGCCTATGAATGACCTGTCTTACTTGATAGTTTTATGTGGCTCTAGTTTGGAAATCACCTCCACCTTGGCTAGGTCAACCTCCATACCACATTTGGATACAATGTGACCCAGCATAATATCTTCTGTCACTATGAAGTTTCTCTACTCCCAAGAGTGCACTAGATTGACTTCACAGCACCTCCGAGGAACTCAATCTATGTAATCAAGGCATTGATCAAATAAATTCCCATAGATCGAAAAATCGTCTATGAAAACCTCAAGAAAATTGTCCACCATGTCGGCGAAAACTGCAAGCTGAAATGTGACTGGGGCACTGCACAAACCGAACAGCATCCATCTGAAGGCGTATGTACCAAACAAACAAGTGAACGTGGTCTTCTCTAGATCTTCAGGAGCTATAACAACTTGATTGTACCTATAATACCCATCCAAGAAGCAAAAATATTCCTTCGCAGCCAGTCTCTCCAGAATCTGGTCGATGAAGGATAATGGAAAGTGATCCTTCTTGGTAGCGAGATTAAATCTTATGTAATACATGCATACTCACTAAGAAGTTGGTACTCTTATCATGATCTCCTATCTTTTATGATTCTTTACGATGGTGATCCCTGATTTTTTAAGCACTACATGCAGAGGGCTCACCCATTTGCTATCGGAGATGGGATAAATGAATCTTGCAATGCACCATCTCTGAATTTCTTCCATGAAAACCTAACGAATCTCCATTTCATCACATTTATTCATTTTGGCCTTAAAAACCTTAGCTAATGCATGTAAATGCCTTCAATTTTGTACAAATTACATTCATTCTTTATTTGTACAATTAGTGTACAAAATACTGTTTTAATGCCAAAATTATAGAATAAAAGAAAAGAAAAGGAATAAAATACTAAAGGTATTTATGACCCTAAACCTTAATACCTAGGAATCTTGATGACTAGGTCGATAAGGAATAAAGTAGGGGGAGATGAGGGCCAATAATTCAATAAAAATTTCATTTATTAATTGAAGATTTATTTATTTTTGGGACCTATTTTATTTTCTGCTTTTGTACCTCAAATAAAGAATCTTTGTACATGAAAGTTGTAGATAATAATATAAAGAAAAAAATTTATTTCATGCAAAAATAGTATGCAGTGTAAAAGTTATACTCTAAATAAGATTCCAAAATCCCAACTTCCGAGACCCATATCTCTAAAATCTCAAAATATTCCAAAAATTGTATATAACTTTTAATAAGCAATTTAATGTAGGTGGTTTCATATTTTTTAGAGCTAAGATGTTGAAATTAGGTTTTGGACCCCTTTTGTACAATATAGACTATTAAAATGATCATTTTATTTATTATTTATTATTTTTAAATTTTATATTTTTTATAATTTTCTAAATATTATTTATAATATATGTAAATATTAAAACTAAAATAAAACCATAAAGAAAATATTAAAATAAATTTATAAAATACATAGATAAAATTTCTATACTTATACATATATATTATACCCTTATTTATTTAAGTGTATGTATTATATTAGAAAATATAATAAAGTATATTTAAGTATCTAAAACAAGTTATAATTTTATAAAATAAGAAAATAAAATAATAAAATCAAAATCACAAAGTACAAAATAAAATAAATGCCCTAAAACATAGGTAAATATACCTATAAATGAAACAATAAAAATAAACTTATAATAAAATACTCGAAAAAATAAATAAAAATAAGAATAAATTACTATAAAAATAATAAATATTTTTTATTTTATAACTGAAAAATAATAAAATCGTTTACTAATTTATTTTAACTTATTCTCAAATTTTACTCTGGTTTTGTCTTTTTGCGGGTGATGTGGCCCAATTAGGCCACACCCCCTGTGACCTAGGGTTAATTGTGACCTCGTGTCTAGCTTCTGACAATCCTCCATTTTTCCTCTCCTTCTCGATTTTCTTCCTGCTCATACACTGCTCGAGAGGACTTCGACCCTTCATGAGATCTTCACCCTATACAATAAGGATTTATGCCGGGCTTTTTCCTAGGGTCGGTCTCCATCGATTCGCCCTAGATGTTGCCTCGAAGGTCGCACCTCTGTTGCCTATACATAACCATGTACCAGACTTCCTCCATTTTTTTGAACCCATTTTGCCCCGTCTTGGCTTCTCCCCTGTGAGCTCTGGATTGAGATTGGTGATAGAGATATATCCAACTCCTTGGCAACGTGATCAGGCGAGCTTTAGGTGTGTTCCAACTACCTCCAGCGAAGCAACACCACCAAGGTCAGATCTCTTGGTTCTCGGCCATTGTGGTATGTTTTCCTGTCATTTTAGGTAGATGTTAGTGTTAGATTTCATGTTATGCATTTAGCTTAATGTTTGGCACTGGTAGCTTAATCCATCCATTCGTAGTTCACCGGAGCTCTGCTCCGGCCAACCCTTCCCACCTTTGTTTCATTGTTCCCGTCATCCTCCGACTCACCAGAACACTTTTCCTTCTTCCCATGTTGTTTCTCATCATCTTGTGCATCTCACTCACCCAGATCAGTCCCTGATCTGGCCTATCGACCTCCTGCTCCACCGCCACGCCGGAGGATATCCGCTACACTCCGCCCTTCGCCTATAAGCCCCCATAGCCTTTTTTTCTTGTTGTGCATAACTCCTGCAGGTTTTGGAGGCCGAAGGACTCCATCGAGAGTCGATTTTTATGCAGAGCAGGTACCTGGAGCTCCAATCCTCTTTCGTGCTCGTACGATCTCATATGAGCTCTAACGTACCTTCTGAAGCCACATACGGGTAGAGGAACTGTCCTGCTCCATTGCATGACCCTAGGAGCAGATTCGGACCATCGAAGCAGTGTTGCACCATCGATCGAAGTTCCTCTCCCGCCTTGTTCTTCCATGTTCTTACAAGGAGGTCCAAGGCCGTTGGATCAAGCCTCAATCCCAGATTCTCCTCCACCGTTAGATGAAGCAGCACTCCACCGTCAGATCCTCAAGCAGGATCTAATCCAGACCCGTCATGTTGAATCGTCATTGTCTTCCCTCGTGACGCCATGTGTGTTAGCGGCTTGATCAGAGTCGTCCAATACAGCGTTTTGTTGGGGTATTTTGTTATTTCACCTCGTAGCCTTTTGTATTTAATATATAAATCTTAAACTTTCATCTACAATTATTTACTTTATGTAAAATTTGAAAAACACCTCCAAACTATCTTTATTTACATTTTGGTCTACGTCAGCTAACCTCACGTAGCCGCCCACGTGAGGTGGGCATTTTGCAGGCATCTCCTTGTGGCATTATGTATTTCATTTTAATCTTTTTACTTTTTAGTAATGTTATAATATTTTGGTAAAATTGCAGCAAGGTCCTCTCACATTATTTTATTTACATCCATGCCCCTACCAGCAATTCAATCTTTGCATGTTTGTTTTGTTTATTTAAAATAGAATCTATGCTTAGAAAATTCCACAAAAATAGCATTTTGTTCTTGGATGCTTGTATTTTCATGCCATATATTTATTTTACATTTTAGGACATTTTAGTATTTTATAAAAATAAAAAAGAGCACAATTAATCCATGTTTAACTTAAAATTTACCAAAAAATATAAAATGTTTTTGCAAAATTCTAAAAAATATATATATTTATTTATTTATTTTGCAACTCCACGACTTGAATTCTCTTCATTAACGACCGGGGACCTAAGCTCGGGATGTTACAAATGGTATCGGATCCAATTTCCCTCTGATAATGGAAGGTGGAGCAACCCCTGTAAAGAGAAAGGAGGAATGGCTACTCAGAGTGTGCAACCGCCACTGTCACTAAGAATAAGTGATGTGTCATGTCGCAATGAGGACGTTGCGTATATAAGTGGGAGAGGTTGTAACATCCATACTCCCAATGATAGTCCCACATCTAAACTCACAAAGTGTGAGCGTGTGTTATAAGTGGTGGGGATTACTACTTGACAACTTGAGCTTAAGCATTTTGGGTGGTTGTCAACTGATTTATTTAGGCCCGAGCCCAACAAATTGTTCGGTCTAGTTTTCTTCGATAACGAACCGGAGATCTAAGCTCGAGACCTTACCATATTATCATCGAATTATCAAATACGTCAAGTATTTCAAAAAAAATCGACCAAAAAAATAAACAAAAAAGTACGAGAGGAGCCCAAGTTAGCTCCCCTTAGAAACATAAATTTTACCCAATATAAAAAAGATGTGTGAGTTGGTTGAGGAAATATGATTTGGGCATTGCATCTAAACGTGGTAGAGTTCACTTTTTTTACAATAATGAACTAGTAGGTGAACGCATGCAATTCTTGGAGTAGAAGGTTGATCTGTAAAGATGCTTGGATTTAGGAATTAATTTGGCGTGTGGGATCAAGTAAACGGACTTGTTAAAATTCACGTATAAGGATATCTTTCTCTCCTTGTAAACAAGCCATTATGTCACATCGACTTTATCAATTTCATGAATTCTACAATGGAAGACTAAAAAGGACCATCAAAATGGGTTACTTTCTCTTCGATGTTGACATACCAAATTAGGAGAGTTTGTGTAATATCTCAGGTCCTAAACCCGATATGTTATCGGCGATTACTGGTCCCAAAAAAATTATTGGGCTTGATCCCAACTGGATCCTTTAACCACATCCCAAAATGCTTAAGCACAGATTGTCTAGTAGTAGCTCATGTTACTTATAACTTACTACATACTTTGTGATTACAAGATGTAATACTATGTTTGGAGTGCTACAATCACACTTACTTCTATTCACAACGTCCTCCTTGCGCAATGGTTCATGACCTATTCTCAATAATAGTGGCAACTTCACCTCTTGGGTAGCCCTTTCCTCAAACTCTAGGTAGGGAGGGGTGGCTCGACCTCTCTTGATCAACCCTTTCCACTATTAGATGGTACATGACTCCGATACCATCTACAACATCCCGGATCTTAGATCCGTCCTGTTATCGAGGATTAGGGCCCATACAACTTGTTGGGATTGGGTCCAACTGGATCCCTTGACCACAACCCAAAATGCTACTAGGTTGTCTAGTAGTTCCCTCTACTACTTATAAGATATTATCACACTTTGTGATTACTAGATGATGTACTATGTTAGGGTGCTACAAATTGATTTATGAGATGGTTACCGTATGCAAGAATGACTAAATATTTCCTGCTTGAAGCATGCATGCAACACCATTGATTTCTTATTTGTGCAAGTGCTCAAATAGTCTTATATTATTATGATCATCGTTCAATCAATATTATCACTATTTAAAAACTCAAATCCATTCACTTAGATATACTGATGATTACTTGATATACTGTGATAATAGGCTTAAATTATGTGGAAGATAATATCAATTCTTGATTTATAAACTCTAAAATCACATAATCCATGTCCAATTTATTCCATATACACAACAAGAGAAAACCTCTAAATTATACAGAATAAAATCGACACATTCATGATTCTGCATCCAGATGAATTATTCCCAATAATATCTACTATATGGTTATATAATGGGAAATATTATTTTACCAAAGTCAAATGATCATACCTGTTAAATCATCACCCTGAAAAAATTCGCTTTACTCTAAAAAACTAAAAGGAAAAATGTCATGGAGTTTAATCAACAACTAGCACATTGATGGACATACATTTCTTTAACATTTTATGTTGATAAGAAAAGAGAGGAAAGTTAGTACATAAAGAGACACCAACATGTGTCCTCCTCATGCATATATGGAGCCCCACGTTCCCCATGTCCATCCCTTCCCCATGCAAAAATTAACTCTCCCTACACTAATAATGGTATTTTGTCTTCATCTGCATGGGATGTCTCCAAGCAAATACCATTATAAAATGATGCCCCCCTCTCTCATGCATTCTGCCTCATCCATTTTCCTTCACTCACGCATACTCTTCCCCCATCCATTTTCCTTCACTCACGCACACCCTCCCCTCACGCATTCTTCTTCTCACGCCGCTCTTCCTCACGCCTCCTTTCTCTTGTTTACATCTCCCTCTCTCTCGTTTTTTTAATGGAGGTACAAGGATAGCGCCAACAGCCCCCCCCCCCCCGACGTTCTTCTAAAAAACGCCACTACCTTCCTCGTGCAGCGTCCAACGCTTCTTCCATGCGCGGCTGTTCACCACCTGTTGTGCACCCCCTTCCTCGACACGGTCTCCTCCTCACAGTTTACTCTAGCCGTGCACCTTCACGGCAGCTCCAGCTCGCAGCCACCGCGCACCAGCGTTCGTCCAGCAACCGGCATATGCGCAACTAACTCTAGCGTGTTATCTTCTAGCGACCAGAAACATCCCATCACTCATGTGACGACAATTTTTTGTGCGGTGTTCCTCTCCCATATAGCAGCTTGCACGTCCGTGATAGTCGTCGTCGCCATTGTCATTTGGATAGAGAAGCATTTCCTTTCTTATTTTTATATCTCTCGTGCAATTTGTTATATTAGTTGCTCTTGTTTAAGATGGAAAAACTTGTTTGGTAATAGCTTTTATTTACTATAGTTGTTCTAATATGCATTATAACTCTCAAATATTTTATTACATCTTGAAATGTTGCAAGCAATCCTCAATTTATCCTTACTAAGTTGCGAGTTAAACCTCATTCCTTCACTTAGTTGCACTCACATCCATATTTAGTCAATCTAAGCTCTTGGAAATACTTTTCCATAGATCGCAATTTTCCATTATCTGTCTTTCATCGTAAAGGATCTAAAATTTGCATCGAGTTTGAAAGAAGAACAAAAATTGCAAGTTTGCTTAGTCCCTGTGGATACGAACCTCTACTTGCACTATACAACTCATATTTTTTCCAACATACTTGTAGTTGTAATCTTATTTGTTTGATTACGGTTTTTCGTGGAACAACAACGACGGGGTAAAACCAACTTGTTAAACCGCGAAAAATCGTGTCAATATTTTGGCGCCGTTGCCGGGGACTAGGCAACATTTGCAATTTTTCCTTCTTCATTTTTACTCATTTTCAACTATCTAATCCGTGTATTTTTTTGTTTTGCAGGTACTTAGGCTTCAAAAAGAAAAAAAATAATTGTCTTTTCATGCATTTTGTTTTAGCAAACTTGTAATTTGATAAAAAAAATTTGTTATCTTAATTTCCCCCTCCTTCTCGGAAAAGCTCGTCATCAGGAGGATAAAACATTACGGATTAGTGTCAGAAGTGCAGGCACTGTGAGTCCCTCTTTCTCTTAGGCATCTTAGGCTTTTAAAATTTCTTGCATTTGTTTGTGCTCCGAACTTAAACTGAAAAGAATTAAAAAATACTTCTTCTTTACATCATCTCTGTGGTCTTCTCCCTCTGCTCACCTAAAAAGATTACCAAAACGTGTGTTATCACTCAAAAAAGATAAGCTTGAAAGACCACCGCAGTGGCCCGAGTAGAAAGCGGAAAAATTCTGAATGCTTGTTTGATGCACGTGTATGACACAAAAATCACGAGCACATAGAACCCTTGGATAGAGACAAAAATCCCTGGTGTTACGTGGGATTGAAGAGAGAAATCGTAACTCCTTGACGCGTTGGACACATGTTCTTGTGGGAAGAGCAGATCTAACGATCTGAGTACCAACCCTGGATCCCCCAGTCGGATTAGGACATCGATTTCTCACAATCTTCCACACCCACCTCATCCTTAAGGACTCTAAATTCTCTGAAAACTTTTGTTGAATCACTAATTAAAATCGAAAAGATAACCGCTTCCGCGGCAATTTTTGTGTGAGTTGGTGAATCAACAAATGTCTGGTGTATTGTGCTGTGTATGCTAGGTCGTAGATCTCTGAAAAATCTAGTGCAACCACCATTAGAGTACGACCCGATTTATAGAAGAAAATCCAACCCATCTCCTTCAACTGAGAATTCACCTGACCTAGGAGACATGGGAGCAGAGAAACCGAACACCATGGACCTCATCTTCCAACAGCTACAACTTTTGAGAGAAGAGAATGCGACAATCCGACATACCATAACTCCTCTCATCCGACAACCACCCATCAGCATGCTTTATTTCTCTGCAGCAGAGGACACAGTCCATTGGGTCCAAAATCACGGCTGCAACACAACAAAAGTCCAATCAAGCCAATACACCAAGTGAGAGACCCAACATACTTGAACGATCGTTCTTAACCACTGCCAAGGCACATTTTGACTGTGAAGATGAGAAAGTGGAATTGAAAATCAATGATGAAAATATTCCTGTGGATCATGTCACCCCTACTTCTGGTGACTCTGAAATTGAGGAATGTGGATGGATAGAGAACTGTGTTATTCTTGATGATTTTGACCCCATCCATCTCAGCAAAGATCCTCTGGAGGTTAGTCTGAACACCTCACAACTCACTCATAAGTACATGTCTCATCTAGACTCTGCACTTGAAGCCCCACCATGTCCTCTTACTGATCGAGAAATTTTTGAATTAGATGAAGCCTGGGAAACACTAAATACGGGTCTCAAATTAACTTCATCCCTGGGTATGCCAAAGATGAAGACATATTTTGATGACAGCATCGATCCTTCCTCAGACGATTTTGAAAATTATGAACCTCGGTGTATTAATGATATCGATTGGTCTGAAATAAAAGTTGAAATTGAGGATGGCACTTACGTTGAATGGGAAGAAGAAACAGAAGGAGATATATCATTTGATGTTGATTCCCAATGTGATTTTTCAATATGGAAAGTACAGATTTAGAGTTGAAATATGAGGACATATCAGACAATGAGTTGACGTCTTCATGCACCAAAACTCCCTTCCATCCAACACATGATGATATGCTGAAGATTTTTTTGTGATAACTCGTTCAAAGATGAAATTTCCAATTCCATTACCCGATGAAATTTCCAATTCCATTACCCCCACCACAAGGAAAGAAGATCAAATCAATTCAGTCGATGATTATATGAATACATCTTCTACTATTGAGTCTGATAAGAGTGATTTTCTATTCTTTGATCCTTTTGAGATGATACCGAGGAACTACTAAAAATAATCAAAGAAAATCATCCATTAGCCAATATTCCCTCGCTCTTGGCCTCTGAATCTCCTAATCATATGTCTTGGAAAGAATCATCTTTGTGGCTCAAGAAGAGAACTGAAATGAAATTCACAATAGATGCCACCGAGGATAGCCATGATGATTATTTGAGGGAAAATAAAGATTTATCACAATATACAGAGGACCTCATGGAGGAATCAATTCTTGATCATGTAGAGATCGACTTCAGTATATCATATTTGGTCCATGAGCCCTTCACTAGTCCACACATTTCCCTCCCATCACATCCAATCCAAGATCAAACTGATTCATCTCTCATTTCGATTCATCAACCAATTAATGTCTTCACCATATTAATAAGAGAACACATTTATCAAATTCATCAACCACACTCTCACATCTGGGTCAGGATAACCGTATCATATCAAGAGTTTCACTTGGGTTTTCTGAATACGGCTTCTGCACTCACACGTAACACTGGATACTTTTGATAAGCATATCGTCGAGTTGGGACGTTAAACCAACAACATTTTGTGGGTCCACACCCATAGGTATCTTTTCCTTTCTTTGTATCCTTCTCTGTACTGCATTGCATTAGATAAGTATGAGGGTCCACCTCCATACTTCAAAAAAAACAAAAAAAATAAAAAAAACAAAATACTTTTCACAATCACTCACCCCTTCTGATCCTCCTTTTATACCTTGTTTTCACCATGAGGACATGGTTTCTGAAAAGTATGGGGGGTATCTGCATAGTTTTTCAAAATTGCATACTCTTTCAAAAAAACAAAAAAAAACTCTTTTGCAAAAATTCCCCTAAAAATATTTTCAAAAGCAAGAAAACCATCAAAAATACATCCTTCCTAGTTTTATCCTATTTTGAGAAATCATGTCTTCACTGCATAAATCATAGATTAAGGTTGAGTTGACCCTAATCCACTTAACTTCATCAGAATTTCACTAGGCATGAGTTCTTAAGCTTTCTTCAGGTCCATATGGACTTTATTCTCTCAGTTCCACTAACTCTACTGGTGAATGAACTTCTGTATCTAACTAGATCACCTGAGAAACTAATAGCACTCTTAAACTCTTCAGTGGATATTAAGCAACTGCACATTGCACTTAGCTTGATTGAGTTTATTTTACGAGATACAAGTACAATCTAGTTGAGGTGAGGAGTTGTCCTCTTGGTTGTGCCAATGCCAGAACCTTATCTATAGCTAATGAAGGAACTTGACTCAGGAGCAACATGATCTCTCTAGTCTAAGTATGTCAGTAAATAAGACAATATCGTGCCTCCAAAGTCAATATTAAGCTAATACTATCTTTTGATGCCAAAACCCAAGACAAAAAAAACACCACAAAAAGGCATATCACAATACAAATGCCAAAAACCACCAATCATGCAAAGATACGCAAAGCAAAAGCAAAGAAGACCACCAAATAGTCCTTCTCCACCAAAAAGCCATGATAGCAGCCCAATGATGCTACCTAAATTCTTAAAAGAGGCCCAAAGAGGCCCAGGGTTATGCTCTGCAAAAGGAAAAATATGAGAGCAACGGACCAAAGCGGTCTACAGAAAACCCCGAAAGTTTAAGTCCCATTTTCCAAAGAATTATGACCTATTTCTTTATGCTGACATACTTGGGTGAAAAGAGAATATGCCTGAATTCGTGTGAGGACTGAGGTTATATGAGTAGGGAATCATTCGGTACCTTGATAGATTGTATTGTTAGCTCGTTCTCTTGACTCACGAAAGCTAAAACTATCACTAACACTGTTTATATCCACTCAAGGTCAAAGAGAATACCTGTTTCTTAGGGATGAGCTGACTAGATCGACCTTCTGAAACCATGTCTGATTTTGTTGGAACTGAGAGGCTGTTGAAACTACAAAACTCAAGTCAAGTCGACTATTCGAAATAAATCATTAATCCATGAGTCAACTATACTGAAGTTTGTGTATTTGTGAGGTCAGGAACTGAAAACTCAAAGACTTTGTGGGAGTGTCTGTTGCAAACCCTCACCAGATTTATCTTGGCTAATTTCCCTATTCTTCATTATTACTTATCTTACTCTTGCTCGGGACTAGCAAGACTTAAGTATGGGGGTGTGATGATTACTTGATATACTGTGACAATAGGCTTAAATTATGTGGAAGATAATATCAATTCTTGATTTATAAACTCTAAAATCACATAATCCATGTCCAATTTATTCCATATACACAACAAGAGAAAACCTCTAAATTATACAGAATAAAATCGACACATTCATGATTCTGCATCCAGATAAATTATTCCCAATAATATCTACTATATGGTTATATAATGGGAAATATTATTTTACCAAAGCCAAATGATCATACCTGTTAAATCATCACTCTGAAGAAATTCGCTTTACTCTAAAAAAATCAGAAGGAAAAATATCATGGAGTTTAATCAACAACTAGCACATTGATGGACATACATTTCTTTAACATTTTATGTTGATAAGAAAAGAGAGGGAAGTTAGTATAAAAACTCCAATCTTTATTCCCTCATAAAGAGCCACCAACATGTGCCCTCCCCATGCATATATGGAGCCCACGTAACACATGTTCCCCTTGTTCATCCCTTCCCCATGCAAAAATTAACTCTCCATACACTAATAATGGTATTTTGTCTTCATCTGCATGGGATGTCTCCAAGCAAATACCATTATAAAATGATGCCCCCTCTCTCATGCATTCTGCCTCACGCATACTCTTCCCCCCATCCATTTTCCTTCACTCACGCACACCCTCCCCTCACGTATTCTTCTTCTCACGCCTCTCCCTCACGCCTCCTTTCTCTTATTTCCATCTCCCTCCCTCTCATTTTTTTCATGGAGGTACAAGGATAGCGCCAACAGCCCCCCCCCCCCCCCCCCCCCCGATGTTCTTCTAAAAAAACGCCACTACCTTCCTCGTGCAACCTCCTCCTTAGCGTCCAGCGCTTCTCCCGTGCGCGGCTGTGCACCACCTGCTGTGCGCCCCCTTCCTCGACACGGTCTCCTCCTCACGGTTTACTCTAGCCGTGCACCTTCACGGCAGCTCCAGCTCGCAGCCACCGCGCACCGGCGTTCGTCCAGCAACCGGCATACACGCAACCAACTCTAGCGTGTTATCTTCTAGCGACCAGAAACATCCCATCACTCGTGCGACGACAATTTTTTGTGCGGTGTTCCTCTCCCCATATAGCAGCTCACGCGTCCGTGATTGTCGTCGTCGCCATCGTCATCTGGATAGAGAAGCATTTCCTTTCTTATTTTTATATCTCTCATGCATTTTGTTATATTAGTTGCTCTTGTTTAAGATGGAAAAACTTGTTTGGTAATGGCTTTTATTTACTATAGTTTGTTTCTAATATGCATTACAACTCTCAAATATTTTATTACATCTTGAAATGTTGCAACTAATCCTCAATTCATCCTTACTAAGTTGCGAGTTAAACCTCATTCCTTCACTTAGTTGCACTCACATCCATATTTAGTCAATCTAAGCTCTTGGAAATACTTTCTCCGTAGATCGTAATTTTTCATTATCTGTCTTTCGTCGTAAAGGATTTAAAATTTGCATCGAGTTTGAAAGAAGAACAAAAATTGCAAGTTTGCTTAGTCCCTGCGGATACGAACCTCTACTTGCACTATACAACTCATATTTTTTCCAACATGTTTGTAGTTGTAATCTTATTTGTTTGATTACGGTTTTTCGTGGAACAACAACGACGGGTAAAATCAACTTTTTAAACCGCGAAAAATCGTGTCAACATATACTTGCATAGAGTTTTTTTCCTACAAAACAATAAAAAACAAGTTGATTACCCCTTTTATTTTATTTGCCAACATGAATTACATATTGCATTGCATTTTTAACGTGTTAGAAAAATATTCAAAGGTTTGCATAAGATATGGCCATTCTAGCAAGAAAAATATTTTTATGGTAAAGTACAATGTTGTCAAAGATGAGATAGTGACTTAGGGTCGATTGCCAGGGTACATCGGGGTACACTGACATACCCTTGCTCCAACCCTGCATTCTTGGCTTGAGATTACTTGTATTGATGCTACAATTTCCTTTATATAGTATTTTTTAACAATGTTCAAATAAATTGATTAACTAAAAAACATATAATAATCATTAAAAAGTCAATATAATACATAATCAATGTCACATCACATCACAATTATCATTCAAACTCTTCCAACCCTACAAACAACTACTATTCATAGGAAGATGTCCCAACCCAACCTATTTACCAAACATGCCCCTGGAGTCGGTCATGCATAAGTAGCGTATGTTTGCTTGGTTAATGTTGCAACTTATAAGAAAATAGATTGTCTTGCATAGTGAGTTTATTGTGAAGTACAAACCATAAAAAGAATGATATCCTTGGATGCATGAGAAGTTTTTCATATGAATATGTTATTTAATTTTATGATTTTACAATTGTACCTCAGGGAAGTGTAAAAATATTTATTTCTGGATATTATTATTCCTCTCTCTTTTCTAATGAATCGTCTACGTCATTCCATCAAAGAGATTCCCAATGGTAATCCTAGCTTAAATTATTTCTCATCTATGCTGTGGGTCGACTATGTAAGAAAGTTATCTAGCTAATTAAACCTAGCATACATGTAGTGTGCTAGATCTCTTGTCTAAGGGCGCATTCTGCTTGATAATAAGCAGGAATAAGGATGGTGAACAAGGATACTATGGGTATATTCTCTGTTCAATTGGAAAGATAAGAATAAGGGTAGATAATGTGGGATAAAGATAAAAATAAAGGTAGAATAAAGTAAAATAATAAGATGTGGATGAGAATAACAATATTCTTAGGAACCGTGTCAAGCGGAGAATTGACATCTTATATCAGTGCTTATTCTCCAAATGAACAGAACCTAAGAGATGAGATCGTAAAGATTAAGGAATAAATGTAACTCCCTAATAATACTCAGTAAAAAAATGATTGACTACTGAAACCGATTTCCTTATGGCCAGCCTCATGCAACTTTTTGATAGCAAATTTGAGTGCACGATAGAAAAAGTCATTTCTTTAACTTTTATGATCAGCTCGATATCCTTACCTTTATGATAATAAGAGACTTTAACTACTTAAACTGAAGGGAGACACACATTCTTGATTTTTGATGAGTGATTTTATAATTGCGTAATTATTAAAGGATTCGAAAATAACAATACCCGCCAGTTAATTAGGATCACTGCAATAAAATTGAGCTATAGTGACGGTTTTTTCAAAATCCATCAATAAATTAGCCGTTGTTAAATATATAACGACGATAATATTAGTTATGAAATGTATTTTCATACTCGAAATTAGCAACGAATATCATATCTATCGTTATATCCTTAGCAATGGTCCACATAGCGACGCTTATCCATTGCTATTTTTAAAATATCGACAAATCGTTGCTATTTTTGTTCAAAATTTAGCGATGATTAATTAGAAGTTTGAAAAATAGCAACAGATAAGCGTCGCTATGTGGACCGTTGCTAATGATATAACGATATATATGATATCCATCGCTAATTTTGAGTACGAAAATCATTTTGCAACAAATAATATATTCGTTATATATTTAACAATGGCTAATTTAGTGATGGATTTTGAAAAACCGTCACTATAGCTCAATTTTAGTAGATGCGTAAAATCCTGTATTTTCATTTTAAAACCTTGAGGGTTTAAAATATTTAAAAAATACAAATAAGCATACCATTTCTAGAGCTTGTTGAGATTTCCAACGAGCTCAAGAACGTTAAATTCTGAGTTTCCTGGATCAAGATACATGTGTTTTGAGATAATGGGTTGGAAGTCATATACAGGTCCTCCGAACCCGATCCAAAAATCAACTATTTTCTTATAGATATAATAGGAGACGGATGTCATATCAAACCTTAGCCATCATCCCATATCTCACCTCATCGGTGCACCATCTTCTTTGCCGTTTTTTTCTTGACAGAGGGCTACTATCATTGTAGGAGAAGGCATTCCGATCAACAATCCGAAACCACCAATATGTAGGGGAGCTCGAAGTCACCTTCATGGATGCATTCTCGTTGTGACAAGGGTGACGGAAATCGTATTTCCATGTGGAAAGGGATCCCAGGGAATATCCTCTGAGGTAATGAAATTTTTCGTCCTTGTTGTTGGTTTCACATGAACTTAAATGTCTCTACTCCCATCTTTTATGCATATCGTCTTCCTCGTATTATTTCCATCTTGCTGTATATTTGTATATCCTTGAGATGATTGGTATCTATGTTGTTTGCTTGATACTATGGAAACCTCTCGTTCTTTTGAGTCAAATGACATTCAATAATTGATGGTGTTAACGATCATCTTATCTTGCATGTTGAAAATGGAAATATAAATTTACTAGTTATGTGCTACAATTAAAAACGTAACAAGAGGTATTGATAGAATATTAATTTTGAAATCATGGGTAATAATAAGTTTCCGTTTGATATATATTATGTTGGAATCGTGCATGCGAAGTATTAATTTGGATCAGCTATTCATATTCCCTGTGATTAACTCTCGTGGGTACCTGACCCCTCTGAGGAGCCTGACTGGATTTGATCATAAGTTGATGAAATAATGGCTTGAATGTTAGATGTGATATACATACATCTTCTTCAATTTCAAACTCTTGTTACTTTTGAAAAGGAAAAAAAGCCATTCAACTTACTCTTAGTAAACTCTTAACAAAAAGTTATGCAAATCCAAATGATCAAACACCATTCAATAATGGCATCTTATCGTGTGTCTTCTTTTGTTTTTACATTTCTAAATGTCCATAACATAGCTTTGCAAATTAATGGAAACTAAAGGGAGACTGAATACATGTTGTATAAATTCCATGCATATACATACTATTCGTTCAAAACCAAGTCTTTGATTTTTATATTATCTTGTTGATGCAAAGCTTCATATGATATATTTAAACGACGTGAATGTAACCTTGATAATTAAATCATATTCATTACATCAAGTGAAGTTAGCTAGACACCAATCTACATGGAATTCATGTATATCAATTACTCCAATGGTGTAGTGTTGTTAGCATCTTTAGTTACTAGTATACAATGTTGGGGTGATTGAAATGAATTGATAATTGTGATCAGTGTTACAATGAATGTCACAATAGTAGTTCCACATATAATTTTGTCTAATTATAGAAAATTGTAAGTACCATTTCATTCGGCATGAGACTACAACAAGAATACCGAGGGTTCTTGTTCACCTAATAGCCGAAGAGCTTAATTATACATATCTTTATGATGATTACCTTTCCGTAGATGAGAATTCTTATCTATTCGGCTAAATGGAGTTAGACGTTGCAAGTCAAGTAGATACCATGAAGGTCATGACCCAAATGGACGAGTAGGGTAGCATGTTGCACCTAATATCTTGGTTGCATTCAGAGTCGCTGAACAGAGTTGGCGGGTGAAGTAGTTGACGTTCTTGATTTTATACTTATACACAAGATTAAGAGTCAGAGTAGAATTAGGTGTGACCGCATCATATTTTACTTTTAGTATTAGTATTGTGAAAGGTGTTACGTGATGATGGTTTGAAGTTGGACAATTTGGGTTCGATCTTCTCTTGTTCCTGCTTGAACATAGGTCCTTGAAGGTTTACTCAAGATGACTACTAAATTCTCGCATAGCACAGGCTTGTGAGTTTCATGCAGGTATGTGCTTGTTCATGAGAAATGATCTATGTCGGTGATCAGTAATTGTAATTGTGCATTGTTGTAGATGTTTTACCCATGGGTGAGATCTTAAGGTTAATGGATAGTGTTCATATCTGAAAATTAAATCAATAAATGGAATATGTGGTCTAAGGTCAATTAGAATAACTTGGTATGATTCAGTTATTACCATTTATGTATATATATCATCAAAGAGAGTTTGAGTACGCATGCCTTGCTTACCCTTACATTAGTGATTGTAGTTTTTATCTCATTATTGAGCAATTGCTTACAACTTTACCTTTGTGCGAACCCAACAAGTGTAGCTGAGCAGCAGCCGCAATAGTAGTGATGTGAGGAGATCAAGCTTCTAGTCATCATATTAGTACCCGATAGGATACATATTTTCTTAGAGTAATTTATTTGCTTCTGCATACTTTCATGTTCCTTTGAGAGACAATGTAATGAGAAAATGTGGGAACTTCTACTATACATTCTATACTTATATTTTGCATCTCATTTTGTAGATATGGACATGATGATTATTATTAATGAGAATGAATGAATGTTGCAGTTTACATTTCTTTTTATTTATTTTCCTCCTGCTATTACATATTTCAAATGTTAATCTAATGTACATAAGTCAGTTTGTTGAGTATCAAAGATCATTGGCATATTTGGACCGTATGTCCGATCCTCTCGTCCCATCGATTTTCAGTTGCCAGATGCGCAGGACATCATAGGACGACATACCTGATCCCAAGCGACAAGATGGTGTAGTTTAGTTTTTTTTAGTTTCCTTGCCAAAGGAAATCACTACAGATTTTATCGATCATCTTGACTATTTTAGCCACCAACTTTATAAATACTAGTAAATGGATTATAAAGGGTTAATGATTGAATTTGCAAGAACAACCCTACAAGAAAGAGAGACGATTTTTGCTTCCCAATCTTTTAATTATTTGCAAACTTATCTATAATGGAATACCAACTATCCATTTTAACTGGGGTCATGCATAACATGAAATCAAGATAGGTTAATACAAAGGAATCCAGTCTCTAGAAAAAAGTGGGTTGAATGAAATTTTCCTTGTATAGTACTCTAACATTGAGATAGGAATCAAGAGCTCCTTATTTGATATGGATGCCATAAATCAAAGGAAAAAATCTTGAGGACCAACGTGATATTTTAATTGCCACATTATCAAACTCCATTAGATAAGAAGACCATCGTTAACCCATATATTGGTCATCTTGATATCTATATTGGTTATCTTGATATCCAAATTTATGAGACTAAAATCCTTAACTAAGTTATGCTTTGTGAGGTTATTTAGAAGTTCATCCAGAATATTTAGAGTAGTTATTAAAAGTAAGTATGGAAAGGGTTTCCTTGTTAGGACTGCTAATTGAAATGTTATGTACGTTTATATTTCGTTCCATAATAATGTTCGCTTGTTAATAAATGCACTTAACGTAAACCTCAAATATTAGTTTAGTGAGCTTAACGAACCGAACATGAACTTAACATGCGTTCATTTGATAAATGTTCGAGTTTGATTTTATATATGTGTGTCTATTTATGTATACATTCACATAAAAAGTTTTAAGGTTAGAGGTACCAATAGAAGGAGTTAATCCAATTCAATATGAAATATTTTCAACATTTACAAAAGCTTATCAAAATAGCAAATTTTATTGAACTGCAATTTCAAAATTGTATATTTTAACAAGTTAGAACTTAAGTCAAAGTGTTAACAGACTACTATCGAACTGAACTTGGACTTTTTTCCATCGCACTTGAACTTATGCTATCGAACCTATATAGAGCCAAACTCGAACCTAATAACATTCTTGCCCAACCGAATTCAAACATAGATTCATTTTTATAGTTCGATTCAATTAGCAGTCCTTCTCCTTGTTCAATGCTATGCGTACATTTGGTTATAATTTTCAAATGCAAAACAACATGCCACTCCTCTATTCTTGAGGAAAGCACATTAAGAAGAGGGGAAACACTTTTCTATTTCTCATCCCATCTAATTGCTAATAAACTTAAGATTGCTCTCAAGGGGCATTAGCTAAATTTATTAGTGATAATTTATCATTGCTTGTGACTCGCTTTCTTATAGATAATAGATACATTAGAATTATTAAGATGTATTAAATTTCTATGATCACTGTCGTCCTCATGAAGCGACTTTAGCATGTTCATGAAATTTGATTTGATAAATGGCTAGTATGTTTTAATGAATTCTTTTATGCAACCATCCATGTCTAGCGCCTTCAAAATTTTGAGTCCCTTAATCACGACCTCAACATTAAGGACGCTAAAAAGCAATAAGATCCTCCAAATTCTCAAGTTATCCCTCCAATGTTGGGCTAAGATGAAATCAAAGAAGATCATGACTATCTTATTCCGAATAAAGATTTTGATAGTAAATTAGAATCGTCCTAGTATATCTTGGAGATCAAAGAGGATGTTACAATGGTTATCACATAGATCAAGAATGTGATTTTGAGTCCCTAGGGAGGCCAATATTAAGGAAACTAGAAATTCGCCCCCTTTTTAGTTTATTTTATTTTGGCATGTTTTTCTATATTTGGAACTCCTCATTCAAGATAGATTCTAACCTAGAGTGGAGATTTGCAAGTCTCTTTCTAGTACCTTTCAAAAGTGATTTGTTGTCCATAATGACTTCTGTGGAATTGATATCTAATTGGACCATTTCCTTTCCAAAGGCGGTGTGGGAGATCTATTCTTTCTTCCATTGAGAGATCATTTTTTATATAATCTTACAACATCAATTGTCATTATATGAAGAAATATAGAGGAACCAAGGCCTCTCTGGTCCAACTAGTAGAAGGAATGTTTGTTTAACCAAAATATCTCCATCTTGAAGTAATAATGGAAGGATTTGGAATACCTCAGTGAACTCATATTTAGGGATGCCAACAGGTCAGGCTTGATATGTGTTTCAATATTCTCAAACCCGAACTCGTTAATAAAAAAACTACTCATACACACGCCATTTATTAAACGTGTAATTTCTAGTATGTACCCATATACCTGATAGATACCATGCACCCAATGGGTACCCACATATTCGCCATAGTAAATCTTAAGCTATTCATAAATTTACAGAAGATTTTCACTCATAAATTAAACAGAGGGATTCATGTAATTTGGTGGTATATAAAGATGTGCAATGTGTAGTGAGTATTAAAGATTTATATATATTACGTGTTTAACTCTTTTGTGTTGATATTATTTATAAATATACTAAAATGTAGTTGAATACCGGAAGGAAAGGAGAAAACGAGTTAGATTTTTATATATGTAGATCGATACCTATTAGATATAAAATAGATTTCATTAGTTAGACTAAAATGCAACACACATCTATATTTATATTTTTTTATTTGGGTTTGGGGTACGTTCGAGTATCCACAAGGCCATCCCAAACACATATCCCTACATGCATGGGTAATAGATTTCTTAAACCCAAACCAATTCAAAAATAAATGGAACGTGTTTCGAGTTCTTAAATAGGATGGATTCGGATTGGATACCCAATGGGTAGACAATGATTGTACTTTCAAATATTACCATGTTAAATCCTCTTTTTGAACCCCATGATGGTCTAATAGTAGAAGCAGTGGCTCCTACTGGAAAAAACCAGGGTTTGAATCCCCCTCCAACTCTCCCCTTCTAGTACTTAAAAAAAATCCCTATGACGATGACATGACCAAGAAGAGCCGCGATGGATTGCAACTGAAGCTGATATTTTCTATCTCTAAATTAAGAGAATATAGAATGATAAGATTCTATAAAAACTACATCTTTGATTAGAATACCAATGAAAATGGACAAGACCGGCAACTCCTGATGTAAAGGATTGTGATCTAGTTTAGTTTCATGGATAGCAAAGAGGTTCTTATTTTTTTTGGACTCTCAAGAGAGCAAAGTTGGTTTTATCTTTAATGATCCATGATAAACTAACTAACTACATATTCGCAAGTCCATTGCTTTCTATAAAAAGTTTGGGCCTCTAGCATGAAATCACAATTCTTTATTCCAGAAAGCCTCGAGAAGATGAATTTATATGACGAGTCATCAAAGACAAAATTTAAATGTGCAAGTGATTTATTTGAAAAATAAAAAGTCTTTGTGGAAATGTCAAATTTGTTATCTACCTAAGATGTGTCTGGTGTTTGGGTTTTCCTCATCACATAGGGGGAATTTTTGCTAGGGAGGAACATAAGCTTATGAGCAATCATTGGCCTCAGATCCATTGGGTAACCTGGCAATTAAACATGCCTCTTGTATCGAGAGTCCATAGATCCATCTAGGTGACCCCATGGCGCGAGCCGGGCACTGTGATCAACACAAGGTGCATCCTTATGAATCGTTAGATAAACATCATTGCGCCACGTGTGATGTGTATGTGATGGGTTTTTTGCGCATTGTACTCATGGATGATCTCTGAATTCGAATCAAGCCCCTTCCTTTTGGAGAAATTGCACCAAGGTGCATCCTAGTCTTCCATTTGCAGATAAAGCCCCAAATCAACTTTTTAGCTTTTATTTTAAGTTCCAAAATTGCAATATAGTTTTTTTTGTAAAGACTTGTTATTATTTTATGATGCTCCAAATTTGATGAAATTCATTTTGTTTTAAAGATTAGTTTCTTCTCCTTCCATTGGGCTATTTGTGGTAAATTGTTTTAGCTAAGTTTGACTTACTTATGAACTTTTGATTGGAAACTTCATTTTGAGCTTTTAGTTTCAATATAAATACGAGGATATTGTGGAAAATTATAAAATTCGGATATGTTGTAGTATTTTTTATAAGAAAACGTTGATATAGGTCTTATTTAAATCCACTACAAATTTTCCATGGAGAAAATAATTCATAAATTTCTTATATTTTTTTCTTGTGTAATTTATGCAATATTTATCAAATTAAAAATACCACATGATATCCCTTAATGACATGTACATGTTCTGATTTATTGAGATGGTTTTCCATGCTTATAAATACAATCTAACCATCGTATGCATTTTTTCATTTTGAATTAATTCATCTTACCTCCCAAAATTGAGAAAAATAAAGTTGGTTGCATTTTTATCTACATCATTCCCTATTTTTGATTTTAAAATATCACATCCTAAACCTTACAATACAAAACATCTCATATCGTGCATAATCCATAGTTATTCATATTAAATAAAAATACCAAAATGTGTTCTAAAATCTCATTTAATTCTCTATCCAAAAAATGTGTTCTAAAAACTGTGTTTATAATGCAATTCCTATTTTCAATCAATTCTAATTCCCTTTTAAAATTATCTTCAAAACTTATTTTTTTGTTTAATTTAATTTTATCTTTATTTTTGAAGTACTCAATAAACATTAAAACCCCTAAATAACCAAAAAACACTTTCTTCCAAATTTTTTATATTTTTATAATCATTAAAATTAATTAAAGCCATTACTTTAGCTTTATCCCTATTATATAAGTACAACATCATTTTTCCTTTTCTCTTAAAATCAAAAACCATTTTTAAAAGTTGCAAAAGTTTAAAAATATGTATAAATATATAAATACAAATACAAATAAAACACCCAAAACCATTGCATATACACATTGCATTAACTGCATGCTTTCACATTCTTTGCATCACATTTTATTCACATTGCATTATTTCACTTCATTTTCACCACATTTAGTTGTATTTCACATTGAAATTAAATACAATGTTATCTATACTTGAGCCATTAGTTTAAAAACTCTCCACCTCCATTTGTTCGACCTTGGATCTTTTCAGATGAAAAAGATCACCATACTCTCTTCTTGAAGATGCCGATTTCATATACATTGGTGTGGAATTTATGATCATTTGTTTTTGTCAGAGTATATGATGACTCGATCATACTAACTTAGGGTGAAAGCAACTATCAATTGTCATAGCTCCATCACTTCTCCATCGTCTGATTACCTAAGATTGAGGACACATACCAACACCACATGCTAGAATTGCATCCACCTAATAGAGGAAGGTGCCCGCATCTTTTCTGTCAAATCCCATAGAAGAGTCACATGCCAACAGACATGTGCTAGGGGAGAACTGCATCTACACAAGCGCTCTTTCATTGAAATGTAACTGAGCACTCGCCTTTGGTGTTTTTGCATTGTTACCTAACCACTCTAAAATAACAGGTAAGTCCTTTTAGGTTTTTTAGTGTAATTTTTAATTCCCAAAATTTGCATTTAAACACATGACTGTAATTTGAATAAATTGAGAACCTTATATCGCAATTTCATGAAATTATGTCAATTTAAAACTTGTTTCATCCTCTTTACATTAAGCTATTGTGGGAAACTTACTAAGCAAATTTGTAATTACTATTAGCTTTTTGTCTGAGACATTGCATTTTGATCTTATTAATTCAATATTAACTAAAATATGTTGTGTAAATTTATGGAAATTGGACATGTTGTATCACTTTGATGGATAAACCTTTGACATATGTTTTATAAAATCCATTGCATTACGCGTTACGTACAAATTAATTGGTAGCTCTGAGTCATATAGGATGCTTTATGCAAAAATTTCCACAAATAAAATATATCCTCGAATGCTCCTTATTGAGCTCTATCGTATGTGATTTATTGAGGATTTAAAATTCATGGTTTGCTAGTTTTTAAAAAAAATCAAAAACTCAAATCCTGATAATGTTACAGTTGCATTTTAATTCATTAATATTTATTCCAAAAATCTAAAGAAATATAGAAGACCCCCATTTGCATTGCAATACATCTAACATTTTAGGTTTGAAAAATATTGTATTTTTAACCTTAAAATTAAAACATTGCTTCCTTGCTTAATTCATTTTAACGTCATCTTAAATCCACATATTAAAATAAGTATTCTGAAAAATTGTTTAATAATCTATCTATAAAAAATTATGATTTTTAGGCCTCATTTGATACACAAAATCCTTTTTTAAGTTGGTGCTTGAAAACATTTTTAAAAGGTTTCAAATCTTTTGTTTAATTTTTTTTTCATTCTAGACCTACACATTTAAAATACCTAAAGACATCATAAAAGTATTTAAATCCCCCAAAAATATTTAATTCTATATTTTACTGTATTTTCATCATTATTAAAATATCAAAACACTCACTTTTACTTCATCGTTATATTAGCACAACATTATTTTTAATTTTCTTTTAAATTTTTAAAACCAAATAAAATATACAAAATAAAAATAAATATAAAAAATTTAAAAACACAAACATTTGGCATTCATATGCGCATTCATATTTTTATTGCACTGCAATCACTACACATTATATGCATATGAATCTACATACTTTGCCTTAATTCACATTGCATTTAAGTTCATTTCACTACATCTGTTGTACATCACAATAAATCTAAAACATGAATTGAATCAGGTGACTAAAAACTTAACCGCACCTTTTTTTTCAACATTGGAATTTTCCCAAGTAAAATAAAAAATAACACACTCTTTTCAGAGAGATCCCTATCACATATACGTACTAATTTGGTATTTGTCAAATACACTACAGTTCCTTCATATTAACTTAAGGTGAAATCAGTTTTCAAATGACACAATTGGTGGGTGTTAAGGAAGGAGGGGTGAATGATATAAGAATAGGGTGAGGAACCTACATGTACATTGATGACTGGAGCTTGGGTTCCAGTTTCCTCTTCAATCCCACCGGCATCAAGGGTGTGAATCTCCACAACTCCTGGTGGGCGTTGCAACAAGGGTAACCAATGGTACCTTATATCTCACCACAACTAATTGACCTCCCATCGTAGCTTGACCATAGGTCATTGGAGTTGTCAACTCTGTCATCCTTGGGGGCTATTATAATAATGGTGGATTCATTTTGAGGTCCAAGTTATTTTTATGTGAGAAGCTATTCAAGACGAATGGCGATGTCAAGCACAGAGCTTTGGTCGAGGATGAGGTCAGTGGTGCTCAAGGAAGGGAGTTTGAGGTGGTTGGTTACTGAGGTGGTGGTGGCAGGTGGTGTTATTCACAGAAGAAGATGGATGTTAAAATGAGAGAGGAGGAGTTGACCAATAGTATATCCTCGAAGGGGATAGGATGATGCCTTCAAAGAATAAGGAGAGACAGATAACTCACTAAGACCAAAGGTATATACCACAGACTAGAGCCACATGACTCACTAATATAGATATAAAATACAAAATTCTTCAAAAGCTTCCTAATAAATAAAATAGGATCTCAAATCGAAAACTCAAAATATGAAAGTTTCTTGAGAAAAAAGATCTACATGTTTGCAGGACATTTCTCCAAAAGACCTTTACACAGGTTCCATTTTTATAGGCATTTTTATACATGAATTTTGGATTTTCCTGATTTTCCATTTTTGTTTATAGTAATAGCACAAATTATAATTTATAATACTATATCTATGAACTACGTAGACATATTTTTGTTGATTTTTATTTTAGTGAAATAATGTATATAATAAAATATGACACACAAGTCGAGTAGGCATGTATAGAAAGAACATATATTTGTTTCTTTTTTATTTTAAGATTTTTACTTTATGTTATATTTTTAAAATAAACAAGAATATACAAGAAAGACAATAAAATTTGAGTGAAAATGAGTTGAAAATTATCTGTAGAAAAATATACAAGTTCCAAGCACACGTGTATAACCGGTCTCAAAATCAACTTTTTATAGATGGGCCCCCTCTCGATTTTGAAGTAGTTTTATGATTTAAAAACTTTAAAACGATGAACTTTAAAAGTGAGCATGGTTGAATTAGAGTTCATATGCTCTACGTTGAAAATACAAAATGCAAGTATATTGAAAAAATTAACCTGTTCCAATTATCATCTATGCAAGGTGGTATTTTTGTGATATGTTTATATTCTCCTATATAATTTGATTGAGTTAATGCTAAATAAATTACATGAGTTGTGCAAAACTATATCATGAGTTGTGCAAAACTAGCGGTAGCTATTCGAAGTCTGTGATATATTTCTTATGATTTTATGTACAAAACATCATGTTTTTGTTTGTCTCCTTATTTTTTTCTATTTTTTATTAAGTCTACTGAGTCCTGCGATCTCAGTCTCTAGGTAAAGGTGAGAGCTCGAAATTACATGTATATTTATTTTGATTCCTTTATCAATCTACATATATATATATATGCTTCCACACAGTCTATCCTTTTCTTGATTATTTTTATATTTTTTTACAGTTATGTATTTTTGGGTGTTAATTCAAGCTTTTTATGGCATGCATTTATTTATAATAATGCTATATTAATGCATACGTGCATGCATTTGTTAAGATATTTAGCTCAATTTTTAGGTCTTACTAGATGAAACCTTGATTCATCACCTCCTTATACTTAAGATTTACTAGTCCCTTAGCAGACATTGATTTAAAGAATGAATTCTAATAAAAGTGAAATGAACTTGGATTACATACCGAATTTACAAACAGACTGAAAACTGAGCTTGATCAGACTTATGACTTGATGATCCGTCAAAACTTTGTTAGAATTAAGGTTTTTAACTCACCTGATTCAAAGTTCCACAGTCTCTATTCATGAAATGGGATCACCATCTCATAAAAGCATCTATCTATATACCTTCTTTAAAGCTGGTTTTTTCACCCATCATCTGACACGTGGAATCATGAGAGTTCTTCCCGTCTCTCCCTACCTGTTTTCTTTCCTCGCCCATCCTTGCTGTCCACCCATCTCCCCTTCACCGTCACCGCATCTCCTGCTCCTCAGCTAACCGCCTCCACCCCTGCCCCCTCCATGTTGTTATGACTCTGCTCATGCGCTACCGACACACCCTCCCCTCCCCCTTGCCATCCCTCTTCGGTTCTCCCCCTGCTGATGCTCATGTCCTACGAAATCTCCACCTTTCCTAAGTCGCTATCCATGTGCATGAATCAAAGAACAATATAGGAGGGGGCGAGTCGTCGCATAACTTCAACCTTTCCCACATAGATATATCATTGTTCCAAAAATATATGGTTTTCCATGGTATTACGATCGCATAATTAGTTAGGCATGCAAACGCTCGTACATCTTTCTTCTGCTTGTGTTGAGATCTAAATTTGATGTGTTTGTTGGAATTTGAAAAATCCTCTTATCCAGTATCCTCCATAAGTATACGTGGATGCTCACTTCAGATTCATCTCCGAGACCTGAAAGATGACCTGCCACAGTCACCTCACCTTATCTTGATGGCAATTGAGCAAATATTGCTAAAATGATTACAACTGGGCTTAGCAATGCAGGAGTGTGACATATACAGCTTCAGCAGATTCTCCCCTCTTTGATAATCCGTTTGCTAATGCTATTGTCGTATTCAGTCTATCTTTGATATCTATACTCAAATGCGTACTCCTACCTTTACTATATAAACAGGAAGTGTAAAGAACATATTTTTTTGTTATTGTCCTAACAGTTGTCTCTGTTCTTGCACTCAAGCTCCTAAAATACTAACATTTGTCAACTAAATGCCTATCATTGATCCCCGAGAAACAAGTTTAAAATGTATGGTGTTCTCTGCCATCAAATTTCTCTGAAGAAGTAAGATTGTATTCAAAATCTATGATCTTCTCTCCCATCGAATTCCTATGAATATAGATTGTAATGCCGAGAGAAGAGATAGCAGAACAGACCAACGAACTGAAGCAATCATAGATTCAATTTGCTTCCATCCTTGACCTTATTCCCTATCCATCCAAAGATGATGGGAGTGACAACAACAGTTGGGGAGGGAACCTAATTGGAGACGACTCCAGTCTCATCAACTGATACTCCTACTTGCATATTAATTCAGTGATACTAAGACATTTAGTGGCATAGATGACACTTTGGCAATTAGATGCAAGGATACCTTCTGCAAGGATGGGACATTTATTTCAATATCGACAAGAATATAGCAGAGAGAGAATGAGATCAAGGAAAGGGTGATGGGAGCTACTAGGTATGCACCTCCATACTTTGGCAAGTGGATCCGTAGCTTGCTCTATTTTGGATTTTCTCTTTACGTTCCCTTACCTCAGAGCGAAACATTCGTATCCATGAATTCAAAACTAATTGTAAGCAAGAGAATTGAAATTCCTAAAGCAATCAAATAGTTACCTTTTTGATTTATTACTACTTAGGATATTAGATTTGATCGGAGAATTGCAATCTCATCTCATGGAACTTATCATATACGGTCTATAATTAGTTCTTTCAATTTAATGAACTAGGGCATTTTTAAGCCGATTTCATTCTAATATATCCCGATCTTTAATTAGATGATGCATTTAAGGAGGTTTTAACTTGTGCAAAGAAAACATTGAATACCACGTTATGAATGTATAAAAGTTGGAATGCAAACCTGCCAGTATTGACAAGGAAAAGTGAAGAGTTGTTCATAGAAGATTGGAAATTTTTTGAAAGGAAGAAATCAGTATTGATCTGGAATGTCCCAACCAAGGCATGAACCACACTGGACGCACATAGAGGTACAGAATCCATTATCCATGTCGCTGATCCCTTGGAAAAGCCCATATTATTGTTTCTGTATTCACCATATTTTACTCATTGTCCTGTATTGCAACAAGATTCAAAATCAGATGACTAAGCGGAATCACTCAGATATGTTCCCGTAGAGAAATAGATGTGGTTTGTGATCAAAACTGGATGACAACTTTATTGCCAGGAAAATATATTCCAAGCAAAAATGTAACAAATATAGCATGATGATGCAACCAGGACTACAAGGGCAACTGATCGATCACATTTTGATCAGAATAAGAAGGCACAGTTTTTTCCAGTAAAACATTTCTGATCATTGGTAATACTTTCTGTTTTAAATAACGTTCACTGCGGATGATACTTTCAATATCTTATTATTATTATATTTAACCATATGATAGCTCTCGCATTTTCTCTTTATCAAATTTTCCTTCTTACCTTAAATTCGTTTACATCGAATATAAAGAGTAAATTACACAAAAGTTTATGAACTATACACCTGATTTCAATGCATATCGGAATTATAGAAGGTAATAATGTGGTACCCGATCTTTAATATTTATCTCGGTTTAATTTTGAGTTATAATTTAGGGTTAGAAAGACAAATCGATCAACTAAATTTTAATAATCAAGGATTACACCGAGACAAATATAAAAAGATCGTATACCACATTGTTATCTTTTAAAGTTTAGGTATGACATTGAAATCGGATATATAGTTCAGATATTTTTTGTAAATTACTTAAATTTTAACCCTATTATCATGACACATGCATCTTTTTTACCAATTGATTTTGAACTTCTTTTGAATTGTTTTGCTCTAATTGCACAAATAAATAATGAACTAAGAATACATTCAAAAAACATTTCAATAATTTTTTCTTAATATATATACCTTTTAAAGTTGGATTTTTCACTCATTGCTTTACACGTGGCATCATGAGAGGCCTTGACGTTTCCCTCTTCACTTGGTTGTTGCCCACTTCTGACCGTAACTTCCTCATGATCTGCACATGGTGATCACCACGTCCTTCTTTGTCGAATTTTTCTTTCCCCATCCAGCGAAGCATCTTCACACACGAGCATCAACCGCTGGAGGTCCATGCCCCAACAACTTCGTTCGCCCGACATAGTACCTTCAAGCATCTTCCATCCCTGACCTTGAACCAGTGTCGAGTCCTCTTTCTACCATCGAGATCCAACCTTCTTCGATGAAGATCAAACCCCACTCGGAGCTAGAGTAGGAGGTGCAACAGAATCAGTGTCCTCCACGAGGTACCAGTGCAATAACTACGATAATAACCTTCATACCTTCTGTGTGTTGTGCCCTCTAGTTGAGTTCTTCCCCTTGCACTCAAGCTTATATCATAGTCCATTGGAGATCAAGTTCATCGTAGCTCTTGGAGATCTGAACTGCTACCAGGATGGTCGAGCTTTTAATCATCACATGGAATGAAGATCCGAGGAGTATGGCATAACCAATGCCTCCAGAAGTAGTATTGAGCTCTGCCACTTGGAATTTTCACTATCAGGGAAGAACAAGGGGCTGAATCCAAATGTTCAGATATTGTCTGATCAGATAAAGTGAAAGCATTATCTACGGTCGAGATCCAGTGAGCCGCTCATTCACGACCAGAGGATGATTAAGTGAATCATGTGACTTGTATTTAGGATAATTATACCACACCCCCAGATATTATTGATATTCCTGTATAGGACCTACATGAACAGTCTTCACATGAGGTCACATCAACCTGAACTTTTTGCACCATTACAATCTGTGTTTTCCTATACCAACTAATGTATTATATTAATGTTTAGTAATATAATTTATTAAATATATACTAAAATTATTGATAAACTTAAAAAAATTATGATATATTTCTTTAGTTTACTACTTTTATGGTATATTTCATATTTTTAATATGGATGCATTAACGTAATATTTTAACTAATATGAACTATAACAAATAATATATAGAAGATTTATATGTCCATAGATGTTATAATCCCTATTGGATATAATATTTATGAACAAATATTAGATAATCCTTATACATGATATATGATACAATATCGTATCATAAAAAAATTGATTATATTATGTATGATATAATTTTTATTATGATATATGATATATTATGGTTCATAAGACTTAATACATATTCTATGAACATATCACATCTTCACTTCAACGTATATTCACTTTGACATATGTGTTATGCTCTTTGCAAATAGACAACATATAATGTTAAGTGAATTCCATATTACTATTAGCCATAAAATAGTTTTATGATATACATATTGATTATATGTATCATAAAATTATTGATAAATTCCAACTTAACAATATTATTATATATAATAAAATTTCCATAGATTCAAATTTGATTTAGCAAGTTGTATATACGAGTACGATTATGTAATCTTCATAGTAGATTCTTTTGTAAATTCGTGTGTGAATTCAATTCTATGCATGAAAGAAGTTGTCTACATATTAGTGATGGCAAAAGAGGAAATGAAAATAGAAGTTCTATATGTAGATGGTTATTATTGGTCATTTTTTACACTAACAAATAGTGTATAAAAATAGTATATTTAATGATGTTATCCAACACGGTGTGATAGTAAAAATATAGTTTTAGATGTGAACTTTATAAATAAGTAGATATCCGCAGCGAAGCGTGTGCATTAACCTCCATGAGGTATGCTCGATGACAGAGGCCCATCACTGCGAAGAGAGGTGGGAGAGATCTGATATGATGGTAAGTTCAGTGATATGACCAATCAGCAAAAACTCTTATGCATTGACTCTTAAATATTATTTTTTAAAAATTGCTTATTTACTGTTACATACAATAGTATTCTGGATATTATAATAATATATATTAATTCAAATGGATTCGACATCGTAAAATATTTCTAATGAACTTGAATAAATATTTTACAAATCATTTAAATAATTACTTAAAGTAGATTTTAAATTAGTTCTTTACATATAAAATTGATTTTTTATAAGTGTTTTTATACATTTTTCAGAAAACTTCAGAATTAAGCTTTTATTTCGCATCGGCTCGATAAAAAACATTCCGCCGCGAAGCGCGGGTAACGTACTAGTACTCTTTAAAAAGGAGACTATCTGTACAACGTGTAAGGTGTCAGCTACTTCCACTTTTTTTTGAAAGGTAAGAGTAAAATCTATATTCTCAAAAAAGAAAAACAATTACAGGTAAAGTTTGTGGCCCCAATTAGGGATTACAAATTTTCAAAAAGAAAACCAAAAAGGTATAGTTTAATCTTTGTAGATCAAGGGAAAGGAGAAGATAATATCATTGATGATATGGTCAACCGAACGACGAACAGAAGCAGTCCAAATGCAATTCCTTTCGACCCAAATCTGCCAGACCACAACCGTAAGGAGAATGGCGAAGATAGAGCGGGCGCGCTGGGGCCTAATGGAGATACTCCCTGAGATCAGATCCAACAAGCTGGTAACAGTGGGGACCAACCCCACAATGGCCAAACATGAGTCCCTCCAAATGCCAAAGGAGAAGGGGCATTGGAAGAATAAATGGGCATGAGATTCATCATTATCTCCACATAAGTAGCAAATGGAAGGTACATTAATTCCATAGGCGAGCAGCCGATCCATAGTGGGGAGGCGTTCACGGACAGCACGGTAGAGCATGAAAGCGAAACGAGGGGGGTCGCCCGATCCCAAACGATTGGAGCCCAGGTTACCCTAGGGCCCCGAGATCACAGCAGGTCGATGACTTTTGCAAAGGAGAAATCCCCAGGGGAGTGTACCCACAGGAAAGGAGGGAGGACCCCACTAATAGCAGGCCGCAAGCAAGGCCTGATCCCAAGCATACCACGCCAGATGCGAGAGGCAGAATGGGCAGCCCGACAATCCCAGAAAGAACCAGAAGAGAGGTATTTCACTCGCAAGAAATCAGCCCAAATAGAACAATCCAAGGTGAGGAACCTCCAAACCCAGGATGCGAGCACTGCCTTCCGGAGATCAACAAAAGACGTCAAACTCAAACCACCCTCAAGCTTGGGGAGACAAATAGTCGTCCAAGCAATGTCATGCCGTTGTCGCCCCCAAAGGAAATTCGCGCAAAGCTTGTCGAGCCTATTGGCCAACATGGTCGGCAAGTAGGCGCCAGCTGCCCAATATAAAAAGACACCCCGAATAACGGACTTTAGAAGTTGGGCGCACCCAGCCATAGAAAGGGCATGCGAGCCCCAACCATCAATCAACATCCGGGTCCGATCTTCAAGAGCCCTTGAGTCACTTCCCCTCCTATAAGCTGAGGCAAGAGGGAGACCCAAGTAGGTTGTGGGCAAATGATGTTGTAGCATACCCATTTGGAAGGTGGCGGCGAATGATTGGGCCTCCCATCTAGGCCTAAAAATTTTGCTCTTTGAGGGGTTCAACTTCAGACCAGATATGATATCAAATTCATGGAGGATCTGCTTAACCGCATTGAGGGCCTTGAGGGAGCCCTTGCAGAAGAAAAGGAGGTCGTCGGCATAGATTAGATGAGACGGGGCCTTGCAGCGCCCCCGACCCATACTCTTAAACCGCCCACTAGCCACAGCCAAGTCGACCAGCGAGGTGAGGGATTCCATCCCTATGGTGAATAGAAGGGGGCTCAGGGGATCCCCTTGGCGCAATCCACGGGAACCAGCGAATATCCCATGAGGCACACCATTGATCAGGACGGAGAAAGACGTTGTCGAGATGTAGTTTGAAATCCAATCAGTCCACTTATCACAAAAGCCCAACTCCTTGAGAGCGTTGATAACAAAGCCATGGTCAATGGTGTCGAAGGCTTTGGAAAGATCGATCTTTAAACATGCCTTATTCTGGGAAAGCCTCTTGTCGAAGCCCATCAGGAGCTCGTTGGCAAGACGGATGTTGTCACTAATCCAACGACCTTTAATGAAAGTCGATTGATTGGAAGAGATAAGGTGAGGGAGGAACGCAGCAAGTCGATTGGCCAACAATTTTGCAAAAATCTTGCAAGTGACGTTGCATCCTGAGATTGGCCGGTAGTCGCAAATTCCTGCAGGAGATTGGACTTTAGGGATTAGAGTGAGGAAGGTATGATTGACTTGACGGACCATTCTGCCACCATTATGTAGGAAGAGCATTGCAGCGCGGACTTCGTTTTTATTCACCGGCCAATGGCTTTTAAAAAATTAACACTAAAGTCGTCAGGGCCCGGGGCTTTGGAAGATCCAATAGAAGACACCGCATTCCAGATTTTGCTATCATCAAATGGCCGAACAAGCCAAGTTCTCGCGTTAGCTGTAAGACAACGCTTGGCTGGAGGTGGTTTAGGCCGAAGCATGACTGGGTCCCTCGGGGAGAGGAGGTCGGAGAAGTGGCTTAAGGCAGAGGACGCCACCTCAGTAGCACGATCAATAACATGCCCATGTTCATCAACAAGATGTGAAATAAAATTTCTGGAGATCCTCTTGTTTGCAGCCAGGTGGAAGAACTGCGAATTGCGGTCGCCCAGCGTCAACCAGTCCTCCCTGCTCTTTTGCTTCCATGCGGACTCAAGATCACTTTCAAGCGAGGAGATATGGCCTTTAACATCAACTTCTAATTGGGAAAGGAAGGGATCCACCGGAGATTCCCCGAGTGCAACCGAGATGGACTGCAAATGGTCCAAGGCTTGCTTATGCTTATACAAGACATTACCCTCCCTCAGCGCCCAGGACTTCAAAGCAAACTTGACATTTTTCAGCTTGCTCACAAGCCTGAAGAGGGGGTTCCCATGCACTGGAATGTCCCAGCCATGCTTGAGAGCCACCCGATATCCGGGCCTTTGCATCCAGTAATCGAAGAACCTAAATGGATACTTAGGGCGTGCATTAGAGCCAATGACCATAGTGAAAAGATGGTGGTCCGATTCAGCAAGGGGCGAGTAGCACAACTTGATCTGTGGGAGGGAGGTGATGAGAGCCTCATTGACAAGTGCGCAGTCAAGCCTGGCAGCGATCCTCCACGAACCTACAGAGGAATTGTTCCACGACCACAGGTTTCCCGTAGCTTCCAAGTCATTAAGACCACAATCAGCAATGCATGAGTTGAAGTCATCGAGGTCGGAACGTGGAGGGACATGATCCCCAATTTTCTCAAAAGTTAAGCGCACGACATTGAAGTCGCCCATCAGTAACCACGGGCCGGAGATGACGTTTTTGATTGAGCGAAGGTGAGCCCACAGTTCTCTTCTGACCATAGGGCAATTTGCCCCATATATAATAGTGCAATTGAAGGAGAAACCCCCATGGTTATAGCAGTGCATAGAAATAGCCTGTGCGTGACAATCGAGCATTTCACATCTCCAAGAAGAAGTGTTCCACAACAAGTAGATACGCCCAAGGGGCGTGTTATTATGCGCACGGTCCCAGCCGTTGGGAATTGCAGTCGTGAAGCGGTTGCGATTTGTCGGCCTGATCTTTGTCTCAATAAGGCCAATTATCTGGGCATCCTTCGAACGGAGCAATTTGAGTAGTGACCAGACTTTTATGGGCTTGTTGAGCCCACGAGTAATGCAAACGGCCACCGACATATGGCAATTATTGGGGTAAATGCTTGGGCACCGATTGCCCATTGGCTTTGGACTCAGAGTGTCCATTAGAAATGTTGGGCCCTTTTGAAGCTTTCTTTTTCTTATGAGTCGCTGTAGCCCAAACAGGGTTGGGCTCAGCAAAATTAGACACGGCCTCAGTCCCAAACCGGGAGGCGTCTTCCCTACAAGGATCATTAAGGCCAGGGACCGCCTGTGGAGGTGCGGTGGCCCGTCGGCCCGCTAAGGCCTTTCTGTGCAGCAGGTTCCTGGTACCAAAAGGGAAAGCGGTGGAAATTTTCGTCGAGGCTGAGGGGCGCCTCTGAGCTTTCTGGGAGAAGGAAGCGGCCTCAGGAAAGTGATGGTCTGAAGTGGGAAGGGAAGAAGCAGTAGCAGGACTGTTAGGATCCCCCTTATACGACAGGTGGTGCGAGGAACCAGGAATGCCGATGACGACCTCAGGTCCATTAACAGGGGAGCAGGCGGCCTGAACATAGGAGGAAGGAACGTCTTGAACAGGGGATTGTGAAGGTTCTCCTCCCATGGAGGCTTGCCCATGGGTATCATTAGCCACAAGTGTCTGAGAGGGTTCCTGCTCGATCTGGTTAGAAGCAAGATCCAAACGCATACCTTCCGCAAACGGACAACACAGAGTGCTGTGGCCAAAGGAGACACAGGAAGAACACCGCGGGGGAGACCATTCGAGTTCCACCACCACGTCTTGCCGGGCTCCCGAGTAGAACACCAAAGGGACCGTCCTAGGGATAATCTTAGAGGCATGGACCGAGATACAACATTTGGCGAAATCCGGGTTTCTCCCGCACGCAGTGGCATGATCCATGAATAAAGGTGTGCCAAGGAGGCTGGAGAGCTTGTTTAGAATGAGATCCGAGCAATGGCCTAATGAAAGACCGTGAAATCGCACCCATAATGGAATCTCAGAGAGGAGATCCCTCTCAAGGCAAGAAGCCGCTTCCCATCTACGTAAGACCATGAAGCGCCCTTGGAATAGCCAGGGGCCGCCTCCAAGGATTCTATCACAATCATCATTGTTGTTTAGCTTCAGGTAGTAGAAGCCATTTGCCTTCGGGACGAGTCTGTATTCACCCTTTGGTTTCCAGACCTTCGCAACAAAATCAGACAGCAGTTTGAAGTAAGGTCGTTTACCGAGAACATAGAAGACAATGGTGTTCTCCCAAAGGCTTTCCATGGAGCGGGCATTCTCCTCCGAGACGAAGGTGACCTCCTCCCCTTCAAGAAGAGTCGGCGGAGTGAACCTCATCCTATGGTTTACATTTGGGGAGTCAGATCTAAAAGCACATACCTCCCGCCAGGATCTCCGGTGGGGCGCTGAGTTCTGTGGGCCGGCGACGATGGATGGAATAACGGGTAAGGGGGGTGGGAAAGGAAAGGCAGGAGGTGGGCAATGAGAAGAGGGAATGTCATGATCGGATGCGGGGTAGGTGCTCGGTGGAAGGGGGGGTCCTTTACCCCTAGTCTATAACTATACTAAAGCTGGGTTTTCCCCAGCCTTAGTCCTATATCGACACGTGGTGCTCTCCCATGCTCTATTCTCTCCGGAATATATCCCCTCCGCATTCTCTTGCATTCGAATCCCTCCACTTTCCCATTAACACGTGGATAGTCAGACCCCACAACCGTCTTTCGATTCCCAGATCTGCCCCCTCACGCGGACTTCACCAAATCCCAACCATCCCGTAAGTCCCCCTCCTCCCACCCCAACAAAAATATCAGCCCAAAGCCCTAGCCTCCGCTCGAGGACCGCTGCCAACGATAACCCGAGCTTGGCCTCTTCCTCTTCAAGCTTTCCCGCGACACCATTGCTCCCGGTGAGGGCCTCACGAAGGCCATTGACAACACCGTACGCCACTCTAAGTCCTTCGAGCATTGTGTCGCTGATTAGGTCGACGACCCCCAGGTCCCTAAGCTTACCTTGACACTGCGTGTCATCGGTGGCCTCCTCTGTTGCCCCGAGATGTATCTTTCTGTGTTGTTGCGGCATTAGGCTTTGGATTTGTTTCGGTTTTGTGCGCATTCTCTTCATATCTATATTTTATATAATTGGTCAGGGGGTTTTCTGGAATGAAAAGTCTCGACTTTTACCTTCACTTTTTGTCCTAAACCCTAACTTTTCCCCTTTCTGCAATATGGGTGGAGGATCTGCATGTTATGTTGTGGATTCGTGATAGTGCTCTATTTGGCAGAATGTGATTTTTCTGGGTAGATGCTGCATTGCCCTAATTATGAGATCAAGTGATTGTATCTGGTGAATACTTGGTAGTTTTCTATTTCTTAATTGAACAGGAAGGCAAAATAGGTAGCTTTTGAGGATTGAAGGCATCCAAAGGACGCTTTTAAAGGGATCTGGAGGGTTTGGCATTAAGAAAGATTGCATCTTTGAGATTTTTTTTGCAAATTCTTGAATGCCAGACAACTTAATTTCTTATGAAATTGTTAATTATAATCGTATTGATTTGATTAGTACATTATTGGATTCTAATGTATCCGTTGGTTTTTCATCACAAGAAGTAGGAATCGAGGTGTGTGATGTAAAAAATTCTTAGCAATAGCTATTGATGTTATTATGTGACATATTACACTGCAAAAAGTAGGAAAAATAAAGTTGGTATTCACGGCTCAAGTATTAAGGTATATAATTATATTTGTCTCTGTCTAGGTAAATGTTTATCCCCTATTTTTCTACGAGAGTATTTATCCATTTTCATGTGCAATTTGATGTAAAAATGGTCATCATGAGCAATTCAAAGATGAAATAGCTCAAAGTTTCAGGCCAACGACGGAACTGAACTATCGGCTCATTTGGATGCCTTGAATTCCTCTCCATGAGATGCATGAAGTACAATTCCTTTCGCTAAGCATGCCGACCACCTCATACACAGCACTAGAGCTCATTGTTGAAGAGGCCTCACTGAATCACCATGCCATCCACCCCCATCTCACTCTAAACAGTAAAGTTCGTCAATCATCAGAACCAATTGGTCCATGGGCGTTTGTATTTTTCCCTCTACACCATACCATATAGTTTGATGTTTTAAAAGGTTTATGAAGGTTGCAGTGTAATATAGTTGATTTTTAGATCACATCCAGATTTTATGGTTATATTTATGATTCGTGTAGTACAACAATACATCTTGTGGATTTTTCTTTGTCCGAATCCAAGAAGCCTTAAAAGAAAGGACACCAACCAAATTATTGGTTCCATCATTTTTATTTGTAATTTATTATTTTAATGTGGATTTGTTGATCGGAGCACAATCCGAAAGAGCTGCTGCAATATGCTACAATGTTCAAGCTTAGATATAATGTATACTCTCTCTCCGTTAGATGCATCTGAATAGAGATCAAACATTTGCTAGGTATAGATCAGGATTTCTAAAGAGGACATGTTGTGAAATCCGTCAGCATCACCATAAAATATAAATAAATATAAATATGCAGGAATGTGTCTAACTTAAGTTAGAAGAAGAATCTCTAATGGATGCACAGATATGTATGTGTATTTGTATATTTCATACTATAATTATCTTATGCTAAATGATCGGAAGTAGCTAACATAGGAACATAGTGGCATTTGCTATCTACTGGAATATTGCTTTCTAGCTTTTATTAAGTCATACAATATGTTGTCGGTGTTGGGGTGTATATATTATCAAGAGATATACATCATTTTCTTGCCTTTATGTTGTACATATTGATAATAAACGATTTATACATATAGAGTAGATAAATCTGACCTACAATGGGTATACTCACATGCACATAAAAAAAGTTGCGACAAGATTCTTTTGGGTAGGTACGGAGCCAGGAATTTTCTCTTGGGGGGCTAAAATTATTTAGACATTATTTATCTAATTGATCTTATCATATTAGTTATTCATATATATGGAGTAAATCATTTGTTGTAACGCGAGTTACAACAGGGGTGTTGTAACTTGCTTATTGCTTGAATTTGTTTCCAAAAATTCAAAATTATAGATTGAATCACCTATTACTATTATACATACATACATATCCTTTAAATTTTGTTTAAATATGAGGTTATTTGCTATTTAATATTAATAAAGTCTGATTCTTTTTTAACTGGGATTTAAGTTGCTTAAATGTTGATTGGACTAATGACCATTAAGATAAAATTGTAAATAATATCGGATTTGAGTAAGATCTAGAGGATATGTAGAACGTTAATCAAAATTCAATTTATAAGGTTGGATGCTTGGAAGCGAACTTAATCTACAAGGAAATATTTTAATATTTCTGTAATTGATTGGCACTAATATTTAACATATTTTTTTATCATTGTATTTGAAAGTGATTCTGAAAAGCAATACACCACATGTAATAGTGTGTCATATTTTGATACAAGTCTACATAAATTGATATATATATATATGTATGTATGTATGTATGTATGTATCTATGTATGTATGTATATTAGTAAGATATACATATATAGATTCGATTATATAAATAAATATATCTCTGTACACTAGAAAGATATGAAACCATATTTATTTTCAGATCAAAAAAATGAAAGAAATATCCTCATTCATATATGTATCTGCAAAGGAAATAAAAATAAACAAATCAGTGTCCTAAGGGATTTCCGCCACGACTCGGACCCCATACATATACTACAACTCAAAAAGACTATTGGACGGCTTACCTTTATAAGAAGAATCCGCTGACACGCCAAATGAGGCTGAGGGAGACTATTGATAAGGGGGATCACATGATGCAATTTGGATAGCGGGAGATGTCCACGACGCAAGTGCCGAATACGATACTAAAGCTGGGTTTTGTCTATCTCTTCTCATTTTGGCTACACGTGGTGCACTCTCCATCTTTCTCTCCACGGTGGAGGCTCCTCCCATTCTTTGTACAACTCTTTCCTACTTAATACATGTGGCCCACTGCTGTTCTCTCCCTCCATTCAAAGTCCACTTCCCTCTCACATATTTCTCTCTCTACCCATTCGATCTCTCTCCTACAGGTCTCTCAGCCCAATGTTCCTCTTCTCTCTCCACCCATTCATATTATCTCTCTCACATACTTATATGTTTCTATATTAAGATTTTATATTAATAATATTAATTATACATATTCTCTCTCTACCCAGTGGATCTCTCTCCCCTTCCAACATTCTAATCCCTACATTCCTCTCCTCTCTGTCCACCAATTCATATTCTCTCTCCCACATTCCTTTGTGTTTCTAAATTTAGATTTATAGTAACATTAATTTTAAAGCAAAACATATATTAATAGTGTCATTTATCAAATTTGAAAAATTTAGATTAGAAATTTTCTTTTAAGACATACTACTTTTGGAAACCTATAATGTAAATTTCAAAAACTACTCTTCCCACCCTTCGCTTATAGTGTAAATTAATACATTGTTTGATAAGTATTTCAATTATACATTGTAAGAATAATAAGAATCAATCCATAAGGTTACATAAAATGTTATACATATAATATTTTATATCAAATAATTTATATGACTTTTTGATATTTTTAGTATGCATGCTACAATAGATCATCAAAAAAATTCAATTCAAGATTTTATACGATCCAATTTTTTTCATGTGACACAACATAAATTTAAGAGACTACTCTTCCCTACATTTGTAGTTATTTAATAACCCATTTGATTTTTAATAAATATTGAATTTTACTATTATTTTAATTATTTTAAAGAATTCATTTTTAACCAATTTGTTATTTTATAGATATATTTTTTTATTGTGATTATAGAACATTGATAAAGTTTTATTGCTTTTTTTAGTTTTTCCTTAACTTGATCTTCCTTACTTTTAATTGAAATATTACTGGTTCCGTGAGTAGTCGCGCATCTATGCGTGTAGATTGTGTATGCCCACACATGTGGAAGAGTGGCTAAAGTCTGAGTCACCAAGGTTGTTGTAGTTGCTGATCCGATGATGTGCGAGGATATTGGATCACATGGTGATTGCCATTCACATGCATGAAAGAAGATAAAGAATTGATCGGACGTGTTTTTCAGTTCCCGAATCACATTTGTCGTCGGGATCATTTGATTTTGAAATTTAAATGACCATTTTCCATCCGCATGCATGATCGAGCGAGATAAGAGAACTTTTGATTTTGTGACATGCAAGTGGAACTGCCGTCAAAATCAAGACCGAATATGGATCCGCCGCGAAGCGCGGGATCATGCACTGGTAAGTCCCTAAAATGGCTTTGGAAGGTACTCGGCCGCATTTTTAACGGAAAGGGGCCCACTCCCCACGTGTAACTGGTAGAAAAAAAAAATCCTCGAAATCGCCTGAGCAGCCCTACCTAACCTACTAGTACTTTCCCGCTATCAAAAGGTTAAAATTAAAACAGAAGTGTGAAACCATTCAGACATGACGTGAGTAGGACAGAGAGATGGAAAGATGGCCGCCCTCCTCTCCTTGGACGTGAACGGAAATGAATGCTCTTTATCTATCTATCTATCTATCTATATGTTCCCAAGCAGCGTCGGCCGCAGGATGTATTGCACTTCCTCCTCTCGCTCTCTGGACCCCTCCGCTGTACGACTGCAGTCCCTGTCCAAACCCCCCCACCTATAAACAGCACTCACCACCGCCCCACTCCTCTCTTCTCAGACCACACTGATGGAGGAAGGCGCAGGGGACCTGGCGGTGCCCGCCCGGGAGGTCGTTCTCATCTCCGCCGGCGCCAGCCACTCCGTCGCCTTGCTGTGTAATATCGCCGCTTACCTCCTCTTCTCTTCTCTTCTGCTGGATCCCAGTGATTTCCAAGGGGGCTGCGAGGTTTGGGGTTCAGGGCTCTGCAATGTGAGGCTTGGATTTTGTTCAAATTCACTCGGATTCGTTTTGGAGGGAGGAATTCTGCAATCAGCAACTCGATTTGAAATTGGGTCACTTTGAGTTGTTGTTTTCTTTGTCTGATCTCTTCTACGATATTCGTTGTTGTTGGAAAATTTCCCAAGCATGCGGAGATTGTTCTTGTATTTGAAGTCTGGATGTAGATGGAGATTTACCCTTTTTCTTTTCTTTTCCCTCTCTTGGTGTTGCCATTGCATTAACTTTTTCCATTTGTTGTGGGGCTGAAGTTTGGAAGTGAATGTTTTGCAGCTGGCCATATTGTTTGTTCCTGGGGACGTGGCGAGGATGGGCAATTAGGTCATGGTGATGCTGAAGACCGACCTAAGCCGACATTACTGAGTGCCTTGGATGGCCGGGGCATAGTGTCGATTACTTGTGGAGCTGACCATACGATTGCGTATTCTGAATCGCATCTGCAAGTTTTCAGTTGGGGATGGTGAGCCCTCATGCCTTTGCGAGAAGTTCGTTGATATTTTTCTTTGTGCTTCAGGCATGTTGCATCTTGAAGGTTTTGTTTTGCACAGCAGAAACATTTTTTGGCTATAGCTCAGATTATAATGTAAATTTTCCCATGACTTGGACATTTTGACATAGATTGAAATATTCTCACCATGTCTCACTCTTCCAACTATCACGACGCGTTTGCAAGACCTCTTTTGTTTCCTTAACTTGTTCCTTCAAAAGAGTTTCTGTTAGCTCATAGTACGTTGGAGGCTTGTACGACCTCCCACACTGTCCAATTGCTTTGCACATTCGAAGAAATGAGTCACTTTTGACAAGATTAAAAGCAATGGCATTGTCATAGAAGTACCTTGCCACAAATGTATTCACGCGTGCACGTTCCTCCTTGGCAAAGGTATCTTTAATTGAGAATTGGCGGAGAGTCTCCGCTGGTACATCTTCTGCTGAAATTCGCAACCTTTTCCCACCCCTCTCTTCGTCATCCAAGGGTCGATTAATCTTAATGGAGACTTGCCCTTGAATTTTTTTCATCCTCGAGGTCTTCTCATTCCTTTTCACTTTAATTCCTTCCATGTTGTCCGTAATTTCTTTCTTCACCTCAGGAGATACCTTGGGACAAGATGATGTATTGCCTTTAATGTGAGCCAAATGTTGCTTCATACGATTGATCCCTCCTTTCACAACCTTCCGACACAACCGATAAGTGACCATGCTCGGGCTACTCGGATTATCTAGAAAAGCCTACTTCCGTCCCGGATCATTAGAACCAGGAGGAATAAAAAACTCCGAAGTATCGCTTCTTTGAATGAGAGGCTCACTTTCAGTTCCAGACATAGGAGAAGAACCGCTGTCAAATGGTAGTCTAGAGGCCATAGTTGCCTGGCATTCAATCATAATTTTAAGATAAAAATATCAATAAGAAGTTTAATATGCATATACAAATAAGATACAAATGACGACCTTTTGTGTGTCGCTGGTGATGAACAGAAACAGAGCGAGAAGGGACATTTTGCTTCCCATAGCGAGGCTGTGGTCGATTTGGTTGGGGAGGAATGAAGCCATCTTCTCGGGTCAACGCTTCTACATGGACAACGTGCTTCTTCAATGTGTGAGACTAGTGGATGATTGGGCTATGATTTAGGTCACAGTGGGTTTTTCTTTTTTGGGCTGTGGCGCTTCCTGTACAGTTGTAGATTTCCTTTTTTTTCCCTCTTTGTATTTCTGTTTTTTTCCTCTTTCTTTTGTTTAATATATTGGGGCGAACACCGCTGAGTGTGTCCCCTTTTTTTGGGCGTCAAAAAAAAAGATACAAATGATGGATGGGCATGATTGGACATGCCTTCAAATACCGATATATTCAATCAATAAGAAAACTTTTAATAGATTCATAATGTTTATCAGATGTCAACTAACACCCTCAACCGACACCATCTATTTGTTGTTCCAGAATGGTGAGGGTAGGAGAGATATGCCCACGCTACTGGTGTAGACACTCTTTTTCTTTTTTAAACACAAGCATTATTAGTCTTGTTTGAAGATCAGTCTATATTAAAAATAATGTTTGACCTAAAGCATTATTAGACCTATGAATAAAGTTTAATACACTTTCTGCATTGAAAATAAAATAGCAAGATCGAAATTATTGAAAAAAAAGAAGAAAATGCAAACCTTAACCTTGGCACAGGAACTAACGACAGTGGGATGCCTTGGAGGCACTGCTCGTAGCCTGGTAGGCTGACGCAGTAGAGGAGCGGTGTGGCGGCGAAAGTGCTGGGAGGAGGCGAAGGAGCTGGCATAGGCGGAGTTGCTGTGAGGAGGCGACGAAGTAGGAGAGGGCAGAGGAGCTGTGAAGAGGAGGACCTGTGAGGCGGCGGAAGAGATGAGAGGAGCCAGAGGAGTCGGGTGGAGGTACAGGCGCTGATTGGGGGCGGAGGCTCTCGAGGTTGGAGGAGTCCGGAGGAAAACCTAAGTCTGGCCGCTAAACCTAAGTTGGGATGAGGCATGGGCCTAATCGGACTTATGGGGATCCGACAATGAAGGCTCATGTCCTGAGCGGCCGATCGGACCTCCTATGCGGTCGCATAGCCCGCATACGCGGTCCGTTCATGCGCTTGGGGTGCACAGGGCTCCGATTCACGTATGCAGCGCGTCTATGGGTCCGTACACGCATATACGGTCGCATATGCGACCGCTCAGAGCGCATTCGTGAACACTGACACTAATCGATGTAAATTGAAAATTGTGTTCGATAGAAAATTAGAGGATGAGAGGGAGAACTACCAGAGATGCATGTAACACAAGATTTCGGTAGAGAAACACATAGATGCATGTGGGAATGGCAAGAAAAAAGGAGAGGATTGGAGAAAACTCTAGTTCTTTGAATATAATTCATCATCTGGTCTCTAACACACATATTAGTCCCTTTATATTGATCATGGGTAGAGTTACAAAACAAATAAATAAAAAATAAAAGTAAATCAAAGAACCCTAATTGATCCTTAAAATCACTCAACCTAAATAAGTATTCCTTTTATTTTTTTTTAAAATAAATACATGTCTAGTTGTTTGTGCAAAGGGGAAAGAGTTCACTATTTTCAATTTGAGGAAATATTAAGCTCCTCGTAGAACATAGTTCCAATCAAATCTCTCTAGAAAATGGACGATTTCCTCATCAAGTGAAATCTATTGTCCATCAACCAAGTTCATCAGTTTTCCAATATGAACTTAGGAGGATTCCAATAGCAATTTAGATAATAGTGCATCACTCATAAATCCAAACACGTAGCAGTGACCCACCTCACTATTTGAGAGTTCCAATGAGGAAGCGTATAGGCTAGGGCCAACGGGAACAGAAGCGGGAGCATAGAGGCGAGGGCCGCCAGGAACAGAGGCGGGAGCAGTAAGGAGAGGGCCAACGATTTTTTCGGAGGTTCCGACGGGCCTCAAGAGGACAAAGGTCAAATATGTTTTGACGGAGGCAGGGGAGGAGAGAGCCTGTATCTCTCCGAAGAAGAAGGCTCATAGGTCCAAGGGAGGAATCACATCGGGTTCGTGGTGCTTCCAATGCAGTGCACCTAATCACATGTCCAGGAATCGCTCTGCTGCGGAGAAACTATTCTTCCGATGTGATCTTCCCGGGCACAGAAGGTGGGAATGCAAAGAGACAAATGCATGGGCAAGGAAGAAAAACATGATCGAGTTTCTATCGACCAAGGTATTCTTTCTCTGCTGCAATGGTTGTTAAAGGATGCTTTCTTTATCTGTTGCAACAGTTGTCGAAGGAATCTTCTTTGGAGTAGTCGCTCGACATCATCATCATTGGTGAAGGATGCGTGGAGGACTCGAGTAGGCTGCGAGAATGACTGGGCGTTGCAAAGGGCTCTGATGTCTCGATTGATGTTTGGTTGCCTGGAGGCGTGCTGTGCTTATGGGGTTTATTGGCAAGAGGAGTGAGGGAGGTGCTTAATGGCAAGGCCTTAAATGTCGGATGTCGGTTTCGTTTCGGTGACTGACCGAAACGAAATTTCGGTCGAATTTCGGTCGAAATTCGACCGAAATTTCGGTCATTTCGGTTGGTTTTTGAACTAGGGCACCCAAATGTCGGCCGATATAGGCCATTTCGGTCGAATTTCGGTCACCCACCGAAACCGAAATTCGACCGAAATTCGGCCGAATTTCGGCGAAATTTGATCCCATGCTTAATGGTGTCCTCGATGGGTGTCTTCCATCGCAGGCGGAGGTCAACATCTGATGGTGAAAACCTTGATTCTTGGATAGCATGTCAGATGATTTGAAACATCTATAGAGATTGAAGGTTGCGATGGTCCCCCTACGGTGTCGAAGGCTGGGGATCCTTCGTGAAGCTTTGAGGCTTGTTTGGGAGGCAACAGAGGTGTCTTGCTCATGGTCGAGGGTTGATGACAGATCAGAGATGGAGGTGATCTTGAGGGGTGTCAAGCTGGCATCACCTTGACGTGTAGAGCTGACGATCGAGAGGTGTGTCATGTTCTTGTTGCTGGCGGTCGGTGACAAGGCTCCTCCATGGCCATTCTGGGGCCAGGCGGGAAATCCGTGTGTCACGGATTCTTCAGGTAATGGAGAAATTTTGGCAAAATCCACGCTAGAAACCTCGAGCACGGTTAAAACTTTCTTGGAAGCAGTGCTTTCCAAATCTTCAAAGGTGGCATCAGGTTCGGGTTTACATCCAAACCCGAGAAATTTGACGAATATTATTGTTTTGAAAGGCGACTCAGGTTCGGGTGCTCCACCTAACCTGTTTGCTTATGTGGGTTCTTTTGAAGGCCATAAAGTGGTTTCTGGCTTAATACCATGATTTTCTCTAGGTGCAAGCCTATTTCATAAAAAGGAAAGGAGGGGTCTGCCATGGACTCGGAAGGTGGTTCTACGTTAGCGAATGGTATTAAAGTATCCATGGCTCTTGTGATGGGATCAAAGGGAAGTGTGAAGGGTGTTATCGGTGGTTCTGAGGTGGAAGGAGTGAGTGGGGTTGCTGAGGGAACATGTGGGGGGCTCTGTTTCAAGCTCGGAGCGTTTTGGCCGTTTCGAGGAGGCCGAGGTTAGCTCCTTGTTGATCGTAGGGGTTGGATGCTTTAAAGTAGAGGAGTTCGATGATATCAACACTGGAGGTCGTGAGATCACATCAGAATTGTTGATCTTATCTCGTAAGAGGAGAAGAGCAGATGCTTTGGACTGGGCCACGAGGCAACTCGAGCGTGGCATAGAAAGGGAGTTTTAGGTTCCTCTTGAGGAAGGTGAGGTGTAACCAGAGGTGCTCTGCTTGGTTTAGTGCACGAGGGGGGAACCGAGAGGGGGGGGGGGCTGTAGTCATTCTTGTAGCAGATATATAAGAGGAGTTCATTGGGGATGTGTCGAAGGTGGACAATGGTCGTCAGGCAGAGGTTACTTTGAGATGGCAGTAGCACAACGAGTGGGGTTTCAGGTGGCAGGGGGCCCCCTTGATTGCTGAATGAAGCGTGTTACATGGAATGTGCGGGGTTTAGATCAACTACATAAGAGATTGGAGGTTGGCTCCTTGCTTGCGACATGGAAGGTGGACGTTGTCTGTTTACCGGAGCCTAAGATTGATTCTTGGGATTCTGTTAGACGGAACTCTGTTTCTGGCCCTCATCTCACTAAATTAAGGGCAGTGTTGGTGAATGGAAGCTCTGGGGGCTTCTCGTTGCTTGGAACCGAGATTTGTTCTACATAGTAGAGGATGTGGTTTCAGTGAACTCAATATCTGTGATTTTAACTAACAAAAAGGATCAAACAATAATTTTGGGAACCTCTATTTACGATATCCCTGGTGTGCCTCCAAATGCTCCTTTATCGACTGGCTTGCGAGAAGTGAGGGCTAGATTCCTGCAGATAGTTTGGTTTGTGGGGGTGATTTCATTGTCACTCTCTACATTGATGATATACTTGGGGTGGGGGGGGGGGAGAAGCGCAAGATCCTGACTCTCTGGTCCTTTTTACTGAAGGTTCTGATTCATTTATTGAAGTTATGGAGGAGCTTGCATCGGAGGTTCTTGATGCAACTAATTGCAAGTATACCTGGAGGAACACCTCGTCCATATCGCGCTTAGATCGCTTTCTCTTGTCTGTTGAAGCTCTGGAGATGTTCAATTTGGCTTACGTTACCTCTCTTCCTCGTTTGAGGTCGGATCATTCGCCTCTATGTTTGGACACATGCAGTGGTAGATGCTCATCTTTCTACTTTCGCTTTGAGCGTTGTTGGTTGTTGGAGGAGTGTTTTAGAGCGGAGGTGGTCTTTTTTTGGTCAGATTTGGTTGTGGAAGGTTCGACTACTGTAAGGTTCACTTTGAAACTGGCTGCGATGCTAGAGGTTGGTTGCTTACAAGGAGTCTAGTTAAGAGCGTGAGTAAAGAAGGAGCCAGACCAAGATGAAATGGTGAGACTTGACTCTTTGGAGGATTTTAGGGAGCTGGACGAGGAGGGGCTTCTGAGCCGTAGAGTTGTGCATAAGATACTTGAAAACAAGGATCGGAAGTGGGAGTTGGAGTAGATGCAGAGGTTGCGTCAGAAGTGACTGAAGGAGGGAGATATAAATACTGGATTCTTTCATCGGTGGCAACTGATCAGAGGAGAAATTTGATTCATTCGATCGAAGTTAGAAACAAAGAGTTTACTGTAGAGGTAGTGGTAGCAAGGGCAGTCACGAGTTACTTCAAGAACATGAGTTGACGTCTGCCACATAATGGATCCAGATGGCTAGATTCATGGGTTAGGCACATTGTTGAGGATGACACGACATTATTTATGAGGGATTTTGATGCACGGGAGGTTCGTGAGGCAGTATTTGCACGGATTCCGGATGGTTGTCCATGTTTGGATGGCTTACTTGTCTTCTTTTTCAAGGGATTACGGGACTTGGTCTCTGAGGAGGTTATGGGGTTGGTGGCTGAATTTGCAAATGAGAATTTTGGTTTTGATCAATTGAATCGATCAAATATTTTTCTGTTTCCCAAGAAGGATGTTTCCACAAGGGTGGCGTATTTTTTATCGATTGCGCTATCAAATGCGATGTACCTTATTGTAGCCAAAGTGTTGGTGAACATGTTGCAGGGGGAGGGGGGCTTTTGCGAGATCATCTCTCATGCCCAGAATGCTTTCTTTTATGGAAGGCTGTTGATGGACAATGTGGTTATGACGTCTGAGATTGTGGCACATTGGAAGAGCATGAAGACATGGGGAGTTTTGTGGAAGGTTGATTTCTCGAAAGCCTATGACAGTGTGGAGACAATTCCTATGGGCATGGTTGTATAGAAGATGTTCTCCTAACATGCGGATTGCATGGATGAAGAGGTGCGTCACAACTGTTACTTGCGTCGTCCTTGTAAATGGGCAACCTAAGGGTGGGGGTGGTATTTCCTGCCGCAGCGTGGTATCTGTTGGGGTTGTTCTTTGGCCCCCTACTATTTGTCGTGGCTGTAGATGCTTTATCTATTATGGTAGATCATGTGGTTATGGGTGGTTTTTATAGCGGTTATTTGAGAGAGGAGGTTTCTATGCATATTCTACAATATATAGACGATACCATTCTTTTTGCAGAGGGAGGACGCGACAGTTGTAGGGGTTTTTCTGTAGTGCTTGAAATTTTTGGTGTTTCGGGTTTGAGGCTCAATAGAGACAAGTTTGAATTTGTGGCCTTCGACTTGGATGAGGAGGAAACCAGTTCATGTGCGAACTGGTTGATGTCCCCCCATAAGACCTTGCCTTTGCGGTATCACGTCCTCTCGTTGGTAGCCGGGAGGATGCATATGTCTGATTGGTTGCCGGTGATTGAGAAGTTAGAGAAGAGACTCACAAGGTGGAAATCTGCCTGTTTGTCTAGATGTGGCAGATTGGTGCTTCTGAACTCGGTGTTGTCGATGATCCATGTTTTCTTCCTTTACTCTAGGGTTTTGTCTGCGGGGAGAAGGAAAAGGCTCGAGAGCATTATGAGACGATTCTTGTGGTTGTCCCTCAGAAAGTCGAATGGCTTAGCTCTGGTGGATTAGAAGATGGTGGTGTGCTTAAAGGAGGATAATGGCCTTGGGATGCATAGCTTGGAGGAGGTGAACAAAGCCCCGCTTTATAAATGGATCACTCGTTTCTGGAGGGATTGTGGCAGTTTATAAATGGACACTGGTTTTAGATTTTGGCATGATGACTGGTGTGAGGGAGGGGGGGTGTTTGGCATGAGATTTTTGCGTCTGCTGGCTCTGGCGTTCGATTCTAAGTGTTCCGTGGTGGACGTTTGGGATGGGTAATCTTTTTCCCGCAATTCAAATCAGAGTTCTCGGATCAACGAATGGGTGAACTAATGAAGATGTTGGAGGAGTTGGAAAGTGAAGGACGTACTGTAAGACGAGACTGTTGGAGCTGGTTTGATGTAAGATTTTCTGTGAGTAAAGCTTATCGGATTTTGAAGGGTCCGATGACCTTTGATCCTGGGTGTGTATGACGAACTGTAGAAGGATTTGGAAGTGGAAGATTCCCTTTCGGATGAAAGTATTCATGTGGATATTTGGGAGGGGAAGGCTTTTGACTGGTGACAGATTTGCACAGATATTTCATGTGGCTCATAATGCATGTCCTCACTGTCATGATGCTATCGAAGATGCCAACCATCTTTTTTTCAAATGTGATAGCTCGTTGGAGGCGTGGGAAAACTTTGGGAGATCTTCTTTGGCTACAGATAGGTAACCTGATTCTGGGAGTCCATTGGTGCAGATTTGCGTAGTACTGAGGAGGAGAGATCAAGATGTGTGGCCATGATTTGGGCCTTATGGTTAGCAAGAGGCAGAGTGCTATTTCACCATGACAGATGCTATGGTGAAAATGTAGTTGCGCATGCAAAGGCGCTAGCTGAGAGTTGGATCATGTAAATTCTCGCCTTCCTTATAGCTTGTAACAACCTTGTACATCTTTTGAATTAATGATGAAGTTCTTGGACACACATCTATATGGTGGGGGCCCCTTTTTTTCAAAAAAAACCCCAAACACCTAGGTCACCTTTTGCCTTAATCTGGGCAACCTTTTTGCTAAAGAAAATCCTCTACTTCCGTAGGTTAACCTAACTGGCAGAATTTCTTATAGATTCAAGTTTCTGTCCTCTCTCCGGTATACCTAAAAAGACATGTAAAATATGGGAATTGCGGAGGGGATTGTGTCCATTAATATCGACCTCCTCTTGACCTGAGCTATGATGTTCAACCTTCTGTCACATGATCACTACAGTCTTGATCGCAGTACTGATTAGCAGGTTTAATTATTAGATAAATAGACAAGATCCAGACTTCTTACAATGTTGAACTTTCTTCTCATTCAAAATAATAGGCATGAAATTTGACTTAAGATGAACCTTTATCGGTCCAGAAGCTTCACCAACAGAAAGACGGACCACCTTGAAGAAAGAAAGATATCATCAACATAATGTAATTCAAAAGCTCATTTGGCTAGTGAATTAACTGTTGGAGAAATAACAGAGACACCAGCAGACAACCTTGCCTAGCACCCTGCTGAAAAAATAATCTCAATTTAGTTTTCATTGGCAAGAAGATATGTTCTTTTACAACATGACTTTCTCTTTCTATCATTCGTATGTACTGAGAAGTCTGGTATTTACTTTATTATTATTATTTATCAGGACATGGGACATAAAGTTATTCCTTTTTTGAACATTCATAGTTATTTCTGACCATGGATTAAATATTTGGCAATGATCTCTGCAGTGTAAAATCATCTAGATATTAGATACCAATTTTTTCCCTCGATTCACATGAATATCATTTGCCTCAAGATGAATTCTTCATTAACTTGATCAGTTATGGAGAGAACTAAAAACTGTAGTAGATTGCTAACATTTTTGTCTATTTTAATTTATTTCATTTTAAATTTGTCATTTTTGTTGTTTGCAATATTAGGGGAGACTTTGGACGGTTAGGTCATGGCAACTCTAGTGATTTGTTTACTCCTCAACCGGTGAAAGCTTTGCAAGGGGTAAAGATTAGACAAATTGCTTGTGGAGATAGCCATTGTTTGGCAGTGACCATGGAAGGGGACGTGCAAAGGTTGATAGCTTATTTTTATTAAATTACTATTTAAACACTATTGCTGTAGATTTCATATTATTTTTAATTGCATCTCACACTCCTCTCTATGTCTGTACCGTGTCAAGTTTTATATTCTCAAGGAGTTCCAAGGTAAAAATTTGTTTAGTTGACCCTGCAGCAACCCTGGAAGAACTACGAAATTGCAACCAGTTCTGAATTTAGTCAACCTCAGGAATGCGACTCTATGTATAAATGCATAGCTGATCATATTGGATAACAAGGTTATAACTTACAACTTCATGTATCATGACTACATGCTAAACTTTATTAGACTGTAGAATAACTAATCATAGATGTACTGGCAATATGTATTGGGTTAAAAGAATCTTGGGTGTGGATCTTTTTAACCGTGCTAGCTACCAGAAAGGCCGCTACATCATCATTCTTTTGGCCCCCCTGCATATTTACAGGGTTTCCAAGTAAATCTTATGTCTCAAATATGTATTTGCTTTGATTATTATTTTATCGGATGCTTGTTTTTGGGGTTTTAGTGATATCTTTGCATGTACTCAATATGCATTGAGGGTATCTTGTAACATCCGAAATCCGCCAAACCCGAACTCGTCCGATGTTGGGTCTAATGAACCCAATAACATTGACGGTAAATACTAAACAACCTAAAACGATCAATTAGTAGTAAATCAAAAGTCGTTCGGACGAAATCGACCAAAAATCGGTCCCTTCGTAGCACGCGCCGTGAAAAGCCACGACGCAAATTCGGAAACCGCGAAACGAACCGAGACCGTCATTAGATCCGATTCGATGACACGAGACCAACGAAATCGACCGTTCATCAATCGGAGGTCATATGATATTTTAAATTACAAAATTTAGTCTTAGGCAAAAGCCGTATCCGAAAATTTCGGGTATTCGAAACTCGACCGAAAGTATATCAATATTGTACTCATATTGATCGTCGTTCCGAGATGGTCAAAACAAGATGTTTCGCGCCGAGACCCAACGTTCGAGGCACGAATACGGTCAATTTGAAGTAAGTCAAATAAGTTTGGAAAAAAAATAATTATTATTTTCCAGTGGCAGCAGACTTCGGTCAACTCTCTCCAGGACTGCCATGTGACATTTCATCTTTCTCCACATGGCTGCACCACAAGCCCCATATTCCTTATATATATACCACCCAAACCCTTGGTATTTCCCCCAAATTTCCCTCTTTCGTTCCTTACAACTCTCCCTTCCGAAGCCCTTCTTCTCCACGGAGGTTGCTGTCCAGCAGTCGGTAAATCCCTTGTTTTTTTTTTATCTTCCTTTTCTTCTCTCTTTTCCATCGTAAGAACACTATATTTTATTTCTTCTTTTAGATCTCAGATGATTCTCCTACTCTTCAGGAAATTCTGGAGGTTCTGAAGCTCGACAAGCCCTCCAATTTGCAGCTACTGCTGCTGTCTTCCACAATAGTAGCATGCTACTGTCTGTTTCATCAACCACTGCATGTCATTTTAATCTTAAGAGGTACCTCCTTCCCCACTTTGCTGTCATGCATGCCCATTGAGCTTAGCATATGTACAATCCCCTTCCCTATTACTACCATGCATGTGGTATTATATTGATTTTTTAAGGCTTGACACCTCTCCTGTTCGATCTATAATTAATACTAAATATCTCAAATTCATGTTCTTGTTCAACGTATAATGTACCTGTTTAAATCATATGCCTTTATATAAGAATTTGGATATATATATATAGATATCTAAATGCTAAAACTTGTTTCACACTGATTTAGGCTAAACTTGTTATTATTCCAAAAAAAAATCCAACTTCTACTTTACACACAGAAACTTTGTCATAATCATGAAGAATTTTAGCAGTAAACAGTAATAGTCAAATCGTTACGTGATGATCAAGTATACTGGAATTGATAGAGATAAATTAGAAATAAAATCTCATTTACTTTTTAAAATCACGTTGTAAACATATGATTAGGAAAATTGTAACTACACACAATGTCATATTGAACTTAGTATTTTTTTTTAGTTGCCATATGATTGCATAGCAGACAGGAATATTGAATAGCATGTTCTAATGCAAAGATTATTAAATCATTTCCGAAATTTTTATGTATAACACCAACTATCTCTGGAAAAAAAAAATGTTGAAATTAATAATTAATTAAGCACATTTCATTTATTTAATTTGAATTTATATATATATAGATCAATTTTGCTCTAGGAACAATGGTACACATAATTATAAATGCTATACCATTCTATGGTATATGTGGGATGATAATTGAGTAACAAACCTTGATCGTGCCTATGTACTGGCCATACTACTAGGAGAGTAAGGGATAAAATTCGAAAAGAAAAGATACATGTTGATCGGAATATATTTTTGACCTTCAATTACATTAGTGAAAACATGAGTTGCTAGATAGTCCTATTGTTTAAATATATGATATTCTTCTTGGAAGCTTTTATAATCTTGAAGCCATACTCCTTTCATCATCACTAAGATCTATAGACATATTCTAGTAATATCTTAATCTGATTACTATAAGATCTTCTGTTTATATCAGTGTTACAAATCTCATTCCCAGAGAGCAGAACTCCTATAAATTTTGGATACAGATAAGAATCAAATCAGGATTTAATACACGTGCTAAAGTAAGATGTGAGTTTTCACTCTATTCTAAGGAAAGTTTTATTATGGTAATGATCAAGACTTCATAAGACACACTATATCAAATAAAGTGGATTATTATGAATATATTCTATTCAACCTTGAACTAATCTGTAATATGGAGAGTCTTGGGTTCCTACGTTCGTACTCTACGTTCTCCTTTAATTCGATTTTTTTTAGCTAATACAAGGGTTGTTGTTGAGTCAGATAATTGGTTAATTAGAAATAGGCGATCCTTATATGAATATCTCTTAATCATAAAGGAGTTGGTGTTCATTTCAGTAGATTTTGGGTTAGAATTGAAGGGTTAATGTTGACATGGATATCCTATAATCCATATCATGACTCTGAGCTTAGAATTTTTCATAGATCTCTCACAAAACCTGACATGAATCGGTAATATCAATAAGAAAGCTGATCAATCTTGAATCCTGATCCCCATCTCAGCCCAGTTATAGATCTCTAAAGATGACCACATAAAGTATTGAGAAAAGAATGAGTGGTTAAGTAAGCAAAGATGGCAGTGAATAATTGATAACAATTAAAAGCGCCGGTCAGGATGACCTTAGGCCTGACCGTGCGAGGGCGCGGTGACCCTCAACTGGGCGGAGGAAAGGAAGCCCAGTTAGGGCAGCGGCCGTCAAGTGCGCGGGTCTAGGATCCCAGTCCCCCTTCGGTTTTTAACGTGAGCTCACAGTGTTTTTACACCTCGTTGGGATCCCGACTTTAGACCAGTTCCGCTGACCCTGTTTTAGGATGCCCAGGCGGGGGATCCTTGGTTTTCAGTGTTACGTGCGAGCTCGGTTGCCCGTTACCGGTCGGGCTGTTTTTTCTAGAGCGACTTCCCGGGAAGTCTCTCTCACCCGTCTCAGTGGCGTAGTTGGGGAGTAGACCTATCCCTCTATTGGACCGTCCTTCCAATTAGAGGGCGAGACGGAAGAGCCTTTTGTTGGCTTCTTCACCGCTTGAGTTTTTCTTTCGCCAACAGACTTGGCGATTCTACATCCAGATCATCCATATCTATATCTATATCATTTAGAGTTACAATTGAGACTGTTGCACTAAGGTTTGAAGGAATTGATTCTACATCCAGATCATCCATCCCTATATCCATACCATCTAGAGTTACATCTGAGACTGTTGCACCTAAGGTTTTAAGGGATTATAATTAAAATTAAGTAACTGGAAAAGATACTAATCTGATTCAAAATCCCTTTAAGTTAGTGGGCGTGTTGGGAACTTAGTTAGGATGCATTACACAACACCGCATGCCTACGGAGGCCCCCCAACCCTAAGAGGTTCCCCAAGTCTTAGAGTCATAGTGTGAGGTTTCACAAGAACCAAGACCACAGACTATCCACTAACTTAAAGGAGTAACTAGACTTCATAATTTAATGAACCATTATATCTTCTCATCTTATTTTTCCCATCATCAAAATCCAAACATACGATCTCTGAGTAATATGAGAATAAAATATCATACTCATGTGGGAAATGTTGGAATAATGGCTGATCATCAGAGGTGCTTGCTAGAAATTTGGAAACCTTTTACATTTGCAAGTAGAAATAAATTTTAAATTTGAGTTGCTCATGCCTCTCTACTTGCTTTCTTTTGTAAATAATAAATGCCTGTTATTTTTATATAAGTTTTTGGGAGGTACCAGCAACCGCTGACGCCTTTTCTTCCTTGCACGCTTGGCAGGCAAACAGCCTGCAGTTCAGTAGCTATACATGGATTCAGAAGATAAATTTTATACCCAACGGTATGGTTTATTTTGTGCTAGTTTCTGTTCAATGTTTAATGTATTATGTTTCTTTCTCTTCAGTCAGATTTTGGGATATAATGTATGTACTGTCAGACTTTGTACATGGAAAAAAAAATATGGAAGTTAATGAAATGAAATCAGATTTTGGTGACCATTGTTCTATGTGTTTGTGGTTATAAATGTTGATTGTGAATGTCAGATGAAATTGTTCATTCGCGAAAAATTTCCCCGTACTTTCAGTTACTTAATGCGATAGAAATGAATGTTGTAATGCAAAATGTGTGATTAACGGGTACCCGGATCCTCGGGGGTTCACATATCTACACAATCATAATGTTTGGTTGATGGTTCTCACGCTTATATGAATATCTTCCTCTCCTTGTTGATTGTTTCTTTTCCTTTGCCATGAGAAGATCGATCACCCTTCGGAAAGTTATTGATCAAGAGTGCCTCGTGTTCTTTTTAAGAAAAGATCATGATCAACCACTTCGACTAGCATTATTGATCATAGAGATACTGTTAGAGTATGCATCATATGCATAGATGGGTAATTGGATCCCTCCAGGGTCCAGTTACCACATCCACATGTTTAGTCCGATATCTACTAAGTGGGATTCAATCATTCTGGTGGGGTTATATAAGAAGCCCCACACCATTGTAATCGTTGAGAGAGATCAATACAGAATACCCGACCCTTGAGAGGCCTTCTCCCGTGGTTTCATCCCGCTCCTTATGAGTTGGGTTCCACGTAATATTCAGTGTTCTTCCATGTTTTATATTCCTTTATCTCTAATACTCTTCCACATTTATCGTTTTCCACATGGTATCTGAGAGGGTACGATTCTGAGCATTCCTGAAGATTTATTGGTGAAGATCTATTCGAGATTTGAAACCCTAATTTTGCACGATTCTACTATCAGATTGTGTTCGATTTTAGTGATTTGTTCTTGAAAATTATTCTTTGTTCTTGAATATTTTGTTCAATGTTCGAAATTGGTTCAAATACTCAAAGATCGTCATCGAGTTCTAGAAAATCTAGGGTTTATGAAGCACTAGGAAATTGCGGATTCTCCAGACAATGCGATTCCCAAGTGCAAGATCGACACAGAATAGATTACATCCATCAGATTCACGATTGCAGCAACGCTGATTACAAAAACACGCGATGGAATCATGTCAAAGGTGGCAACAACTCTGTTGGATTCTTGCCCCCATAGTTCTTAGAGACCAAGAAGAAGAGGATGGTGGGCGGCACAACTTCATCTCCAACCTACTAGCAAAGTCTTCGCAACACCTCCATGCATCACCGATACTAATCTCCTCCAGGACCTTCGTGCTCTATTGGTCTCCTTACGATGCTCCAACCATCCCCAGATTCATGATGCATCATCTCCATATTCGCAACACAACCACCTCCTCCAACGTGCATCTTTGTCCATGTGCAACATATCGGCAACAACCCAAGACTGCCCCATTAAATTCTGAAGATTTCAAGATGACGGCTATGGGTTCTTCGAAACCCTAAAGGGCACATAGTGCTTCATAGCACCACAAAACAAGGCGATGCCACCCCCTTTTCCTATCTGCGATGGTTGCCTCTGCGTGTGTTCAACTCAAGTGTTGTGTTTCAGATATAAAGCAACAAGCTGTGATATGATGGGTGCCACAAAGTGGGTTCATCCCATCGGAACCCCTTACACAGAGATGCAACGACTTTGGGTTTTCCTACCATCGAAGGCCTCTCAGATCATGCGATCAGGTCACGGTCTCATCCTCTCCTCCCTCACCATCACCTCCAGCACTGCCATCCAAAAACCCCAATCGTGGGTGGCGACAACAAAAGAAGGGTTCCCCTGATGGGAACCCTAAATAGTATACTCTTGGTAGATATAGTTTTAGCCCAATGAACCCGTTTAGTGATGCTGGGAAGAAAAAAGGGTTCTTTGCTTGTAAAGGCCCACGAGCCCTACTGTTATGATTTGAGGTCTAAGGAGCCTTGTTAAAAAAGAGGGGCCCACGAAAAAAGAAAAGGATTTTTTGGGGAAAAGGCTTGTGCATAAAAAAAGGCGTATCGAGAAAAAAATAATTTGAAAGAAAGTCGAAAAAAGTTGAAACGACTCGTTAAAAAAGGGAGACAACTATAAAAAGGGAAATAATCAGATTATTTTTTTAAGATTGGTTTGTGTTTTATCAATCTTCAGGTCTTCTCCCAACTTTATTGACATCATATTTTCCGATAAGTCTGGGAGAAAGGGCTGGTATTTTGTAGACTTCTGTTGTTCAAATTCAGACTCTACATTCATATTATTTTAGAGTCTTTAGTTCAAGGCGCACATGCACTTGCACGATCATTATGTGAGAGGTCCTCATCTTGATTTGGATTTAGGGTTTTTATGTGGATTTATTTGGGCTGTAAAGTACAATTCTCATTCTCTGAGCCAGTGTGGACTCAAGATTTTCATGTGGATCCATAGGGACTCCATAATAGAGATCCCATTCTCTAAGTCAGTATGGGAGAGACCCAGTTCTCCGATGAGGGGACTTTTTTTTTCAGACTCCATTCTCCAACGTCCATGGACTTTGATGAGGGTGTTTCCATGGCTTTCTCCAATTTGGCGATTCAGAGATATGGAGAGTTGCATGTCAGAGTTTTCCATGTGGAAACTCATTTCAGTTTTAGTGATTCTATGCAGTACAGAGCACATGTTCTCGGACGAGGAGATATTCAGTTACGGTGACTCTGACTGCTGCAGTACAACAAACAGATTCTCCGACGAGGAGATTCCGTTCACACTTCAGCCCTTCTATTCCTCCTCATCATCATGACATGAGAAGTAACATCCTCAATTGACAACCAACATAATATGCGTTGAGTTGATATTGTTTGTAGTGTCTTGTATTGTATGACTGTGTGAATTTTTTTATTTGTCCAAGCTGATCAATGCATGCTTCAGCTTGAGGGGGAGTGTTAGAGTATGCATCATATGCTTATATGGATAATTGGATCATGTTAGGGTCTAATTACCACATCTACATGTTTATTCACACATCTACTGTGAGGGGGACTCAATCATTCTGGTGGGGTTACATCAGAAGTCCCACACCCATTGTAACAATTAAAAAAAAGCCAATATAGAATACTCGACCCTTGAGAGGCCTTCTCCCGTGGTTTCATCTTGATCCTTATGGAGTAGGATTCTGTGTAATATCCAATGTTCTTCCATGTTTTATTTTCCTTTATCTTTGATACACTTTCGCATTTATCGTTTTCCACATCTACTATTTAAGGATGATCGATCATTCATACCAATGTGATGGGCACTTGATCATCTTATTTTGAATGTATCTATCAACGTGATTAATGTGATTGATCACACCTTGCTCATGTGATTGGTTATGGAGGCCATCATGATCGATCATACTTCTTTCATGCCCATATTTTGGGTTGATCAATTAGACTTTTGTGATCGATCAAGATGTATAAGAAGAATAACTAAAGTGACAAGGTCTCTATAACATCTTAATAGGATTGTGTGATGTAATGTCCACAAATCTCACCCCACGACAAGTATCTTCTTCGGACAACTGTGCAGAAATGGGAATACTTGGATGCGGTCTTGTTAGATCACTAGAGTGATGAAGGAAGCCTTCATGAAGATGACCCCTCTAGGGAACATTGGTACCGTAACGCTAATCCGGTGATTCCGGTCAAGGCTTGGATCATCAACTATTTATTCCTAGAGTAACATCTATTGATCGTTATGAAGGAGACACTTGTCACATTTGGAGCATTCTTGCAAGCATGTCCAATAGAAGTAGGATATCAAATTACCCAGAGATTCACAATCTCTGCCCATGGGAGATGATAGTGGTTAGTAGTTACGAAGGTTAGTAGTTACGAAGCTTTTGAAATCTAATTGCAAGTATATGGATTACTATGCAGATGACGAGTTTAATATCCCCAATGATAAGATACACCATTGAAATCTGGTTTTGAAGGCGCATGCATCTATTTTTTATAGGTTTCAACAAATCCAAATAGGAGCTCTAACAAGTTATGAGCATCAAGGTTCCCAAGTTGATACCATGGAGCATAGTGTCTTAGTGTTTCATAGAGCTTGAGGCAATACTATTAAATAGTGTTGAGAAAATAGAAAGAGATGTTTATTCCTTAGGCCCTAGGCTCTCTTATATAGGGAGAGGCATATTGGTAAATTACAGAAAGTGATCAAAGGAACGGGAAAATAAATGAACGATACACATATATAAAATATATCTCTACACTCCCCCTTAAGATGGAGCATAGATATCTATCATACTCAGCTTTGATGAACACTTCTTGAAGGGCCTTCTCAGTAGGGCTTTAGTGAATATATCTGCCGTATGTTCCCCTGAACTGACATTAGATATAGAAATGAATCCCTTATGGATCATGTCACGTATATAATGGCAATCAACCTCAATGTGCTTTGTGCTCTCATGAAAAGCAGTGTTATTAGCAATGAATAAGGCAACCTAGTTATCGCATTCTAGCAACATGGGAAGAGGAACATCTTTATGTAGATCTGTTAGGATTGCTTGAACCCACACCACTTCTGTACTTGCTTGGGACATGGCTCTGTACTCAGATTGGGCACTAGATCTAGCAACCACTATTTGCTTCTTACTTTTCCATGAGACAAGAGAATCTCCAATAAATATAGCAAACCCTGATGTAGACTTCCTGTCCTTGGGCACCCTGCATAATCTACATCTGCACATGCTGAGATAGCATCGAACCACCCCTCTTAAATAGCAGTCCCGCACCTGAAGATGACTTGAGATACCTTAGTATCATATGTATATCTTCCATATGAACTTGGCGAGGTTGTTCCACGAGTTGGCTCACCCGACTTATTGCAAATGAAATTTTGGGTCTGCTAATGGTAACATAAAGAAGCTTTTCTACCATCTCTCTGTATCTTTTCCTGTCCACCTCATCAGTATCATTATCATAAAGTTCATGCGTGTAGTCGTTGGTCTATAACCAAGCATTCCCGTGCCACTTAACAAATCAGTGACATACTTCCTCTGAGTCATTACGAGCCCCTATTGGTTTCTGGTAAACTCCAATCCAAGGAAGTATCTTAGAGATCCCAGATCCATGGTAACAAACTCATGTCCCAGAAATTCTTTTGCTCTTTTTATGCGATACATATTATCTCTTGTAATAAGTATATCATCAACATAGACCATGATAGCATTTATACCTCTGGAGGTTCTCTGTGTAAAGAGTGTGATCGACATTCGACTGTTTGAACCCCTGTTTCTCAAACAATTCCGAGAGTTTATGGAACCAAGCTCTAGGGCTCTGCTTAAGGCCATAGATTGCCTTATGAAGTCTACATACCTGTGAACACTCCCCCTCAACAACAAACCCCGACGTCTGTTGCATGTAGACTTCCTCCTGAAGATCACCATATAGAAATGCATTCTTGACATCTAATTGAAATATGGGTCAATCTCGACTCACGACAACGAATAGCAGGATCTGTAAAGTGGAATGTCGAGCAATTGGGGAGAACGTGTCAAGATAATCGACCCTATATGTCTAAGTAAATCCTCGTGTAACCAGTCGAGCCTTGTACTTGTCAATGCTAGCATATGCATTGCATTTCACCGTAAATATCCATTTATAACTTACTATAGATGCTCCGGGGGGGGGGGGCTGGGCCGAGACTCTAGGTACCTCTTGACTAAAGGGAAACCATATCCTTTTCCATAGCGAATCGCCATCGACTGTCTTGTAAAACCTCCTGATAATTACGTGGAATTGCCACGACTGTCAATGCAACTGCAAACTTCCTGAAATCGCCAGTCAAGCAATCAAAGGAGACCATGGATGTTATAGCATATGATGCACAGCTACATTTTTGCTTCCGAAGCACAATAGGTAAGTCTAAGTCATCAACCTCCACGTTTGTCCCCTATAAAAAATCTTGCTTAGGTAGATCTCCAGACTCATCGTTAGAAATTGTGTATTCAAAACATACCTTGCATGTGCTAGGTGATGAGAGATGACCAAAAGCAGAAGTAGGCTGACAGGTATAATGATGCGGCAAAGGAGGAACATGGACCGTGGTAGGTGGTGGAGGTGGCTACAGTGGTGGTGGAGGTGGTGATGGTGATGGTGGTGGTGGAGTTGGTGGCGGTGGTGGTGAGGAAGGAGGTGATGGTGGTGGTGGCATGTATATTTCATCATCAGGTGTAGAAGAAGTTAACTGATCACCTGTAGGAGAAAAGTACATTACAGACTCGAAAAAGGTGGCATCAGCCCTGGTATAATACTTCCTGCGCAATGGATCATAACATCTGTTCCTTTTTTGTGTCTTGGAGTACCTGACAAAGATACACTTGATAGTTCTAAGAGAAAGCTTGTCAATCCCTGGTGACAACGGGTGGACAAACACAATCGAGCCAAAGACACGAGCAGTAAGTGAGAATAATTCCTTTTCAGGAAAGGCAAGGAGAAGGGAATTTTCTTACCTAAGACCGACGAGGGCATGAGATTAATAAGATAACATGCCGTAAGGACAACATCGCCCCAAAAGGAATGTGAAGCACGACTCTGAATGAGAAGGGTCCTCGTAACATCAAGCAAATGACGATGCTTCCTCTCTGCAACACCATTTTGTTGGGAAGTATATGCACATGAAGTTTGATGAATAATACCTTGGTATAAGAAATACTTGGAAAGATTGTGAGTACAAAATACGAAGACATTATCGGTTCTTTCAAATTTCATCGAGGTTGAAAAAACATTTGTTACTTCAGTTAGAAAATTTTTGATAACATCTCCGGCTTCAGATTTATTCTTTAATAAAAAGTTCCAGGATAGACGAGAAAAATCATCTACTGCAACAAGATAAAACCTGTGCCCCTGATGATCAGGAACACGACTCGGACCCTAAATATCTATTTGAAACAACTCAAAAATGGAGCTACTGCTCCGTCTCTGACGGATGGGAAACACAGACCGATGATGTTTTCCCAACTGATTAGCCTCATAGTAAAGGAGGAGTGAGGAGAGATCTGAGGCAGAACACAACACATTTTCTGGAGCGGGAGATAACTAAAGCGCTGTGCCACATGAATGGTGAGACATGTCCAACAGAAAGAGCGGAAATGCCAGCATACGGAGTCCGAACTAAGCGATAGAGGCCACCTTGCTCATGACCACATCCAATCACCTTGCTCGTAAGGATGTCCTGAAAAACAAGAGAAGATGGGTCAAATATAGCTCGACAATGTAAATCCTTCGTAATCTGACTAATAGATAGCAAGTTCATAGTAAAGTCAGGTGCGTGCAATACATTATGTAAATGCATAGAGGGTGTCAGACCGATCTCCCCTTGTCCAGTGATTGGGGAATGAGTCCAATCAATAATAACCACAATTCTTCCTGGAGGAACTTTTTTGTATGCTGTAAGTTGATCCTTGTCTCAACACAAGTGATGTGTGGCACCAGAGTCCATAATCCGTTCCATAAACTAAATCCACTACTGCTAGTGAGTGCATCAGTACTACCTGAGGTACCGTAGGAGGCTGAAGCCCAGGGAGTCAGAATGGGACCTGCTGGAGGTATAATGCCCCTCAAACGGGTTACAAGATCATCAAATCGTTGATTTAGAGAGGATGCAGCCGGGGCTCAATATGCTCAACCACTCGAGCACAGGCAAGAACTCCATGCTTAGAGTAGCATGTACCTTCGGTATGTCCAGAGCGATGGCAAAATGTGCAAGATTGATGAACACGACCTCCTCTGCCACGAGATCCTCGCCCACGGAAATGAGAAGAGCCTCCTCATCCTCGGGAGTCCACCATTGCTGATGAAGTCTGACTGGCAGTAGAGGATGCAACAGTGATCCGACTGAGCCTGCAGAAAGCTCCCTCCATAGGAGGAATAGTAGAGTCTTCCAGAATCTGGGAACGGATTGCCTCATACTCAGGATCTAAGGCTGCCAGGAGTACACCAACATGGTGGCATTGCTATAAGTCTTATGCTGCTCAGGAATAGATGTGAGTGGCATGAAGTTATTGAGCTTCTAAAACATCCCTCGCAAGGATGTATATAGTGAGTGAAAAGGATGTCCATTCTTCTTGATAACAAAGATATCATGCTGGAGTTGCAGAATCTTTGTCTCATTTTTTGCATGTGAATAAGTGGCAGCAAGAATATCCCACATCACCTTGGTTGTGGACTGATGGAGTATATCATTGCCGATCTCTATTGCCAATGTGCCTGATAGCCAAACCTTAGCATATGCATCATCCACCTCCCATGAGGCATAAATCACAGTCTTCTCAGCCAACTATTCCTCGGTAAAAATATGTTTCTTACCTGTAGACTTCATCATGCTCATGAACTGCATAGCCCACTATTCATAGTTTGACCCGTCCATCTTTACTATAGCGCAGGACCTTTGAAGGCGCATGTAGAGGGGATATCCACCTTGCTTTCTGACATGGTGGCTGAAGAAGACTAGGATTGAAAACTTAGACAAGTATTTGTCTACACTAACAAAGGCAGATTTGGTTGCGTATGTAGACTTACGCAATCAATCTCATCATGATGTAGGCTCGGCGGTGGTGTCCCTTATTAAAAGAGAAGAACGACACACCCTAGGAGAGCAGTGGTACTCACGAGCCATGTTCCAGGGCCACACCGTACGAGGAGACTGACCCACAGGGGTCGCAGGGATTTAGCCGGCCTAGGCGACGATGGTAAGGATCCCGCGAGGTCCGGGCAGGAGCTGTACGGGCCCTGCGATGGTGGTGGGGATCCCACAGGGATCAACTGCAGCGAAAAGGCCCCACAGGGGAGAGAGGAGGGGCCCTTGTGAATGGGCAATGGTGGTGCAGAGGCCCGCAGGGCTGGCAGAGAGGCCGCAAGGGCGACGCGGAGGCCCGCGGGGGCTAGGCGCTGAGCTGCGGGGGGTAGGAGTCCCGCAGAGGCTGGGTGGAGGCCTACGGGGGCTTGGGAGGTGGAAGCCCTAGGCGATACACGTGAGGGAGAGGCTTGAGGTGGGGTTTAGGATTAGGATTTTGGTATAGGAGCTCCGATCTAGGACCGCCGCTCTGATACCGTGTTGGGAAAATAGAAAGAGATGTTTATTCCTTGGGCCCTATGCTCTCTTTTATAGGGAGAGGCCTATGGGTAAATTAAAGAAGTGAACAGAGGAACATGAAAATAAATAAACGATACACATATATAAAATATATTTCTACAAATAGGGATATGACGAGAAATGTGCCGCTATAGTAAGCATGTTGACAATGTTGGGAGATGATGAGACCTTCATTCCGACTAGAAGCCTAGGCTTGTGAAGATAGGGATAGAGTCATATAGATGATTTAGATTAAGAATTAAGAGTTTACAAACCATCACATTGCCATATTATGATGTCAATGGTGATCATGGTTTGAAGAACTCTGGACTAGGTATGAGAACTTCAAGCTGCTCTTTCCAAAGTCATGATGAGCGAGGATACTATCAGTGATTCTGATGACATCAATCACTCCCTTGCTGTTTAGGAAAAGAGAAATACTTCCAATGATAAAGCTAATAATTCTTCTCCTGATGAATGGAATTTAGACTTTGGTGCAAGTTAACCGACCTCGATGAGTTGATGCTTAAAGCCTCGAGTAAGTTTTAGGGAATAATAATATAACCTCGAGGTTATAGCCTCATATTACTTCAGTGAATGAGGCTTATGCCTCCATTGTTCAAGGCAGTACCGAGGTTGTGAGGTGGTTTTAAGGCACCACCTCGATTATTTAGGGAGTGTTAGAGTATGATTTATGTTATAAAATAGAAAGCGGAAGCGGAATAACATAATAAAGAAGAATAATCACGAAGAACACAAAGATTTTTATGTGGAACCCTACTCCGTGAGGAGCGGGATGAAACCACAGGAGAAGCCCTCAACGGGGCGGATATTCTATTAGAATTTCTCAATGAGTACAGGAGGTCTGGGGCTCCTTATATAGCCTTCCCAGTGCCTCCAAGTCCCACCGTTGGTCCATGTGGGACTAAACACAGAATGGGGTAAATGGATCTTCTCCAGGATCCATTTACCCTGCTACAACTCAACATGGCGCACTACCAAATACTCTAACACTCCCCCTCAAGCTGGAGCATGCAATGCTCAGCTTGGACAAACAGAAAGTAACTCAACTCAACGCTACAAGACACTACGGACAATATCAACCCAACGCGCACATTGCTGCAGTCGAGGACGTTGCTTCTCATGCCGTGCAGGTGAGGAGGACGAACGGGCTGGAGTGTGAGTCAACTGAAGACTCGGAACCTGACCATTGAGTCTGAACTTGCGCCTGGAGTCTCCTCGTCGGAGAACTGGGTCTCTCCCATCTGGCTCAGAGAATGGTGCACTGCTCTGGTGTACCTATGATACCACATGAAAACCCTTGCTAGTATATGGCATAGGGAATGGTCCTCTGCTCTGGAGTCCCTATGGCTCACATGAAAACTCTGGCCGAACAACAACAAGGATGATGGGGACCACGAAACAAAAGATGGCAACATATGCTCATCTGACAATGACCGTAAACTCGTGCGTGTCTGAAAACTGAACTCTCTCTCTGGAGATCTTGAAACTGGGCCTCTCATCTTAGAGTGCCTCAAACTTGACTCTGACCAATTCGAATGTCGAGTCTGAATCTGCGCCTCAAACTGGGACTCGGAATCTGAACGTCGAGTCTGGATTTGCGCATGAACTGTAGAGTCTGAACGAATGGCTGGTCTGGAAATTTGCATCTGAATCTGGAATCCGGATCTAGACCTGTGTCTCTACACATACTCCCCCTTTCTCCCATACTTGTCGGAAAATGAACATCGACAATGTTGGGAGAAGACAAGATTGAAGGGAAAAACAAACACTTAGCCGATCACAACTTTGTCGGCTTTTCAAAACATTCATCATTTTTTTTCATTTATTTTTTTATTTTTATTTTTTTATAAGCCGTTTGATTTTTTTATCGGCTTTTGCATCATTTTTTTTTTCAAAATTTCTTTTTCTTCTTTTTTTTAAGCCATTTCACTTTTTTTTACGGCTTTTCTTTTTTTTTGCTTGCGTACGGATTTTTCTTTGTACGCGCCTCCCTTTTTATTTTTTTTTGAACAAAACATCTTGGCCCACAGTGGGCCCAAATTACAACTGCCCCTTTCTTCCTTTTTTTTTCATATCAGGCCCTTCTATTCTTCTTTGATCGGCCCCTCCCCTCTTTTTTTTTTGATCGGACAGAAGACTCATGGGGCCTAAAACAAATAAACCCCAAAGATATTTTTTTTTTAAAAAATAAAAGGGTCCCGCAACCCTTTTAGGGTTCCCAACACGGGAACCCAATTCTTCACCGCCGCCCAAAGATTTCGCCAAAGGGGCCCTCGCCTGGATGGAGATCCTCGAGCGCATACGAGCGCCTGGATGGGGAGGGGGGGCTGGAGATCGCGCGTTTGGCATCTCTCGCGCACCGCCTGCGCGAGTTCTGATGTGGGTGGCATCGGAGGGGCGCGCGATGGATGCCGCCTGGGGGTTGCGCGGCGAGCCGCCTGGATCTCACGCCAGAAAGTTGGAGGCACACATCGCAAGGAAGGGGTCTCGCGCCTGGAACGCAGCGGAAGAAGATGGTGTCGTGAGGGGCTTCGCCAGGATCTGAGGGAGGAGCAACGGGGCAATCGCCTCTGGTGGAGTTCGCAAGAGGCGGTGCCATGCGAATCGGATCGTTGCTTGATGCTTGTCTGATAGGCGACCTGGATATGCTTGCAGGTGCGCGACCTGCTTGCGAAAGGCCTCGATGCGGAAAGATCGACACCGCTTGAACGCAATCTGATTGGGGATCTGCACGCTGCCTGGAGATCGGGCTATTGCGCTGCCCGTGGATGGCCTGGAGTGGCGAGAGCGAGGCCTCGGCTTGAGATGCGACTGGAAGATACGCCGCTGTTGAACTGGAGAGCATCGAACAGAAATATTCCGGGAACCGTGGAACCGTGGTTTAGGGTTGGTGAAACCCTAAACCGTCGAACAGATCTTCAAACATCATTTTAAGAAAAAACCTTGCCTTGATAATCAAATCTCGAACATAATACTCTTCAAGAATGAACAATCGAATCTCCGAAACAAAGAACATAAAAATAATCGCGAGAATCGAACCCGCTCTGATACCATGTTATAAAATAGAAAGCGGAAGCGGAATAACATAATAAAGAAGAATAATCACGAAGAACACAAAGATTTTTATGTGGAACCCTACTCCGTGAGGAGCGGGATGAAACCACAGGAGAAGCCCTCAACGGGGCGGATATTCTATTAGAATTTCTCAATGAGTACAGGAGGTCTGGGGCTCCTTATATAGCCTTCCCAGTCCCTCCAAGTCCCACCGTTGGTCCATGTGGGACTAAACACAGAATGGGGTAAATGGATCTTCTCCAGGATCCATTTACCCTGCTACAACTCAACATGGCGCACTACCAAATACTCTAACAATTTAGATGGGTAAGTGGATCTTTCAAGATCCAATTCGCTACTCTTTGGTTTAGTCTCATATTGCCTACTGGTGGGACTTTGTAACGTTGGAGTTATATAAAGAGCCCTACACCCATTGTTATATTAGCGGGTATTCTAATAGCAAACCTGGCCCTCTTTGACTTTCTCCCATGGTTTCACTCCGCTCTTCATGAGGTGTAGGGTTTCATGTAAAATAAAATCATTCTTTCTTGTTTTACGATTCCATGCATCTATTTTTTTATTTCTACATCATATCAGAGTAAGTTGGTTTTGAGATTTGTGATCTGTTTGCATTTTTTCTCCATGCGGATTGTTCTATTTGTCAAAGTTGCAGTGGTGCACTGTGGAGGCAAAGTTCGAGCTTTGCATGATGCAACATTGGAACTACAATACAATGAGCTTTCCTTGATTCTCTTGCATGATTTCTATGGTAAAGAAGATCGATTCATATGCAGAAGGTTTCTGTGTTTGTGCCAATACCATGGATGCTACCCCGCAGATGGCGGTCACGTTGAGAGATAGTGCTATATGTAATGGGAATGCACATTGTCGGTGGTTTTGCACACGACGAGTCTTAAAAAATCTGCATTTATGGGTTTCCCTGTCACGAATCTTGTGTCGAAAGAGAAGGATAAAGGAGCGGCATCGTCGGAGGTGAAGTTTCTAGTTATCACTGTGATGATGATGACACAGAGAAGAAGCATCAAGAAAGTTGGTGCTTAAAGTCCAATATGAGGCGTTTAATGATGATTGACCTTGTTTCATGGTGGCTCTAGCCGAGCAAGAGACACCGATTCAAAGGAGAGAGGAGTTATTGGCAGAACCTCAAAGGGCGGTGATTGCAGTTGGTTTTTTACGCCCGAACCCTAGAGCACCGTTGTGGAGAAAATAGAAGGGCTCGATGCCTGCTGAAGCAGTTGGACTCCTACATTCAATCCATTTTTAAAATGCTCTGTTCAGCCCAAGGAAGCTGGAAGTCACCGTTTAAAGTCAGGGGAGGGGGATTTGGCCCCGTCTGATACTTAAATGGGCCTGAAGTCCCTGTCTGTTTCTTTTCTTTATTTGTAAGACTTAAATGGCCACTGCTGTTGTTGTGTTGAAAAAAATCAACAGTCCAAAAAAGGGAGAAAAAGGACTAAAAAGGAAGAAGTTTGAGAAGAAGAAATAGAAAATGAGGACGAGATGAAGAAAAGGAAGAGGGAAACTTGAGTTGCATATGGTTCTTAGGTCCATTTGACTTTCGTGTTATATAGATGGCTCTGTTTAGAAAAAAAGTTGCTGTTCATAAAAAAATAAAGAAAGAAAGGAAAGAAAAGGGGTAAAAAGGAGAATTCTCGAGCAAAAAAAACGTGATGGTTAAAAGTTGATGATGCTTGCGAAAAAGGGGATGATTTGGAAAAAAGGAAGATAAGAAGAAAAAAGAAAGTAAAAAGTAAAAGAAAATTTCTTTACCCCATATGTTTTCTGAACATGGTCAATTATCGTTATGTTTACGACAAGTATGAGAGATAAGGGTTGTGAAAAAGTAGTGCACTATTTATTCTTCTACTTGAGATTGTGCATAATACCTTATCTAACGTCCATCATCCTATGCTCATGGTCCCCAGAATGAGATCTCTTTGAGCTTCCTATGTATTTGAACCAACCTCTTGAGGCCACTATATTAGAGACTCACTCCTTGACGTCCCTACATGGGAGAAGAAATGCTGACTTCTGAGTGGGAGAGACCCTTTCTTAAAGTTTCTGTATAATAGAGTCCCACTCTTGAGATCATCTAGAGGACCACTCCACTTTTGATGCTCAGTTTTAACTTCAGATGGACATGTATTATTAATGCTTGGGATCATCTTTAAATGCTGACCATTATCTAATTGCATGAATATCAACATTCCAACCCATCTACTACATACCGACCCTCTTCATTGAGCATATACTCCAGGCACGAGTCTCCTCCCAGTGCTATCTTTGTCGTGCTGCACTCCTCCCAGCAACGACTGTGATGCCTTGCCCCTACTGGAGAAGCTTCAGACCTAAACTTTCTATGATCATGATACTCAGCAATAGTCACATTCATACATCATGATTAACATTTGGAATGCAGCAAAAGAAAAAAAGAATATAAATGAAACATTACAACAACATTATTTTTGGTGCAAACAGGAGAACGGTGCGGGAGGGAGAGGGCGTTGCGAGTGGGAGAGCGAAGGGCCCGTGGTCTGGCGGGCGGAAGAGAGAGGGCGATGCAAAGAAAATAGGGCACACGGTCTGGCGCGCAGTGTCGGCGAAGGCCTCCGAGAAGAAGCGCTGGGGCGAGGTCCTGAGGGCGGAGGAGGGGGCTGATGGGGGGGATTTGGGTGGTTGTTTCTCATCGGAGGGCCGGTCCGAGGTGCTACAGGTGTGTCCATCTTGGTCACCGGGCGTCTTTCTGCCCTACACCCACGAGGTGCTTCTCCTGTAGCTCGTTTGGACACAAGCAGGGGTCCTGTGCGGTCGTCCTGCAGGAGCATTCGCGTGCTTGCCCGGTGGATGGTAGTCGGCTCGACGTCTCTTTCGCCCTGACAACAACAATGCAGGATGGAATCTCATTTGCAAGAGCGGTGAAGGGGATGCAATGACCCTCTACCGCTGAGCAGGTTATCATTGGTTCGGTGCGGAGGGTTCCGCATGTGTTGGTTGGTGTTAGAGAGGAGATTCTGGCCACTTTGAGTGACCTATTCGCAGGTGATATCGTCCCTCTGCGACAAGGATTATGCTGTGTGAGGGGGCTCTCTCCAGCTCAAGAGGAACTGCTGCTACGTCGGAAGGGTTCAGGGGTGATAGCTTGGAGAAGGTCGCGTTTCGTCGATGGGGAAGGGACACCAAGGTCGCTCAAGGTGGCACGTATAACGGGAGTCCCCTTCCTCTCTCATTCGGTGATGGTTCTTGACGCCGCACTCTCAGAGTTTAGAAGGGTGGTCCGAGTCCTCTCTGATGGTACTTGCCCTGGTGATCCTCTAGTCACCATTGTTCTGATGGAGCCCTACGACGAGTTGGGGACGTCTGCTTCGTGCTAGCTCTCGGTCGGAAGGGTTGTGTTCCACCTCTCCAATTCTTTTCTGGGTCCGCCGTCGCCGCCACCATCTGTTACGATAGAGATCAACCACTCCTCGTCGGCGGCAACTTTTGCCGTTTCAGGAATCACAATTGTCAGGGGGGGGGGGTAAGTTGGAGTCAAAGGGTCTTTTTTGGAAGGGGAGAAGGACCACAACATTCCAAGAGATCATGCTTCAGTTTTCGAGGAGAGACTGCCTGCTCTTTCTGCAAACATCTGTGATCCGTGCCTCCACAAACCCGCGGCCCTAGCCCTAACAGCCTTTATCGCTGCTAGCCAATGGCCCTAGCCGCCTGTGGCCTTCATCGCCGGCAACTAGTGAGCCCTACTACCTACGGCTCTTGCCATCTATCTCTACATCCGTGGCTCCTTATTGCTTGTGTCACCACGACTACTTAATGGGATTGGTTGCTTGAATCTATACATGCAACCAAATCTCTTTATGTCAGTGTAGACAAAAGCTTGTCCAGTCTACAACCCTAGTTTTCTCTAGCCATCATGTCAGAAAGCAAGGTAGAAATCCCTACCATAGGCGCATTACACCTCTAGTGAAGATGGATGGGTCGAAGTACGAATTGTGGGCCATGCAGTTTATGAGCCTAATGAAGTCAATGGTAAGAAGCATATTCTTACCGAGGATGAGCGACAGAGAAAACATAGTTGTATGCCTTGTGGGGGGCTAATGATGCTTATGCTCAGGTCTTGTTGTCTGGTACCTTGATACCAAACATTGCAAACGACGTCTTGCATCAGCCCACGACTAAAGCGATGTGGGACATTCTTTCTGCAACATATTTACAGGCCAAGAATGAGATAAAAATTCTACAGCTCCAACATGACATCTTTACTATAAAGCAGAATGGTCAACCCCTGCATGTTCACTCCACTTCATTGCGGAGAATGTTTGAGAAGCTTCATAGCTTCATTCCCCTCACGGCTACTCCAGAGCAGCTGAAGACATATCGGAATGCCACAATGGTTGACGTGTTTTTGGCCTCACTTGATTCACAATATGAGGCTGCTTCTTCTCAGATCTTGGCGGATGCTACCATTTCTCAAATGGAGGGGGTCTTTTGAAGATTGAGCCGGATCAATATATCAAGCCCTACTCCATCGTCGAACTCCTCTGCTATGGCGACCACTCGTGGAAGAGGTGATACATCTCAATTCCGTGCACGTGGACCACGTGGTAGGGATGGACGTGGTCGTGGACCACCTTGTACTTATTGTCATCGATCTGGTCATACAGAAGATACATGCTACTCCAAGCATGGTTACCCAACGTCCGCCTACGTAGCAAAGATGGCCCAACATTACGACGCTCCACTTACATCAGATCGAAAATTTGATGAGCTTGTTTCTCGGCTGAGAGATATCATGCACCCAACTAGCGCAACTTCACCTGCTTTCGAGACCAATTCAGATATCTTTGCCACTGCAAGAGCCAGTACCTCAGGTAGTGCCCTTACCTCCACTTCTCATCATGATTCAGATATCTCAGAATGGATTATAGGTTCCGATGCAACACATCATTTGTGTGGAGATAGAAATAAGCTCATAGCCTACAAACATGTCTCTCCAGGAAAGACAGTGGTCATAGCAGACGTGACTCATTCTTCAATCACATGACATGGGGAGATCAGCTTGACACCGTCTATGTGGTTGCAGAATGTCTTGCATGCCCCTATTTTCTCCATGAATTTACTGTCTATTAGTCAGATTACTAAGGATTTACATTATCAAGCGATATTTGACCCATCATCTCTTGTGTTTTAGGACATTCTCATGGGCAGAGTGATTGGTTGTGGCCATGAGCAGGGAGGACTCTATCGACTGGTCCAAGCACCATATGATGGAATATCCTCCCATTCTACTGTACCTGTCTCTCCTTTCTTATGACATCTGCGCTTCAGTCATCTTCTACTTCAGAAGCTCCGTCAAGTCGTTCCCCAGATTTCACCTCACTCGTCGTTCTACGATGAAGCATGTCAGTTAGGGAAGCACCATCGATCTGTCTTCCCGAGTCGTCAGAGTCGGAGCAGTAGCTCCCCTTTTGAGTTTTACCACATAGACATTTGGGGTCCAAGTCATGTTCCTGATCATCAGGGACACTGATTTTATTTAGTTGCTATGCATGATTTTAGTTGTCTGTCTTGGGTTTTCTTGTTGAAAAATAAATCGAAAGCAGACAACGCTATTATGAATTTCATTAAAGAAGTGCAGAATGTTTTTTCCACCTCTGTCAAGATTGTAAGGACTGACGATGCTCTTGAATTCTATACTCATGTGCTCTAACATTTTCTCTCATCTCATGGTATTCTTCATCAAACTTCCTGTGCTTACACGTCCCAACTGTATGGTGTCGCAGAAAGAAAGCGTCGTCATCTTCTAGATGTCACTTGTACTCTCCTTGTCCAGAGCGGTGCACTGCATTCATTCTGGAGTGATGCGGTTCTCACAGCTTGTTATCTCATTAATCGTATGCCTCATCGATGCTGGGAGAAAAGATATTTTTCCATGGTTTTTCCTGACAAGGAGTTATTCTCTCTCACCCCTCGTGTTTTTGGGTCTATTGCGTTCGTCCATCAGTTGTCCCCATTGTTTGACAAGCTCTCTCCTAGGGCTATCAAATGTGTTTTTGTCGGGTATTACATGACTCAAAAGAGTTGTTGTTGTTATGATCCGTTACACAAGAGGTATTATGTGAGTACAAATGTCATATTCTTTGAGTCTGTCATGTATTTTTCTCCAACAAGTGACATGTTGACACCTTTAGACTCAGATGACGAGGTTTATATTCCACCTCCACCCGTGTACCCACCACCTTTACCACCACCACCACCCCCATCATCACCTCCACCAGCTCTACCTCCTCCCATTGTTTCGGTTCCACCACTACCACATCACTACAATCAACGGTCATCTCCTGCTCATAATCATGGTCCATCATCCAACATGCCCCAGGTTTGTTCTGACAACATTACTTCTAATGATGGGTATGATGGTGTTTCTCAGCAGGGGTTATTTTAGGAGGAGAATGGTCAGGCAAGTGGCAGTGATAATGGAGACCTTGATTTGCTGATTGCTCTTAGGGAGCAAAAGCGATCTTGTGCTTCATATACAATTGCTTCTCATGTAACATTTGAGCATCTGACAGGTGATTTCAGGAAGTTTGCAGTTGCTTTGTCTGCCGTGGACATACCACAGACGCACCAGGAGGCAATGATGGATAGTAGATGGCGTCTGGCTATGGAGGAAGAGATGACAACTCTTCAGTCTAGAGGTACTTGGAGCCTTGTCTCAGCCCCAACTGGGGCATCTATAGTTAGTTGCAAGTGAGTATTCACAGTGAAGCAGAATGCAGATGGTGACATTGATAGGTACAATGCTCGACTAGTTGCACACGGGTTTACTCAAACGTACGGAGTGGATTACCTTGACACATTCTCTCCGGTTGCTCGCCATTCTACCTTACAGATCCTTTTATCTGTTGTTGTGGTTCGAGATTGACCATTGTTTCAGCTGGATGTCAAGAATGCCTTTTTGCATGGTGATCTTCAAGAGGAAGTCTGCATGCAGCAACTACCTGGGTTGGCTGCTGAGGGAGAGTGTTCACAGGTATGTAGACTTCATAAATGTGGCCTTAACCAGAGCCCGAGAGCTTGGTTCCAGAAGCTCTCAGATTTGTTTGAGAAGCATGGGCTCAAACGGTCGAATGCGGATCATTCTCTTTTCGTACAGAGAATCTCTAGAGGTATGACTGCTATTATGGTGTATGTTGATGATATACTTATTACAGGAGATGATATACATGGAATAAAGAGGGCGAAAGAATTTCTATGTTGTGAATTTGTTACTAAGGATCTTGGAACCCTTAAATACTTTATGGGATTGGAGTTTGCCAGAAATCAACATGGGTCGGATTTCTTATCATGAACCATTGGAATCATGTCCCGGTCTCGGGCTCGGCGGCGGCTAAACTCTCTCAGAAGCTCTCCTCCCTTCGTCGGATTCTTGCTGATTTCAAGTCTTCCATTAGGCATACGCGTAAGGCAATTCGTGTCGAAGCGGAGAATCTTATTTTGCATCTCGACTCCACGGAAAACGAGCGCGACCTCTCTATGGACGAGATTCATGATCGCTCTAATGCTATTGCGAGGGTTCAGGACGAGGATAAAAAGAGATCTATTGAATGGCGTCAACGCTCTAAGGAAAAATGGATCAAAGAAGGCGATGCCAACACGTCATTCTTCCATCGGGCGGCTAGTAACTGTAGGCGCATTAATTATATTCGGTCTATCTCCATCAATGATGAAGTGTTCTCGGGTGATCGTGAGATGGGTATTGCCATCACTGACCAATTCAGACGTTCTTCTACTGCTCTCCCTTCTCGGCGGTGGCGCTGGCTCGAGGAGGGGGGGGGGCTCCACGGGTGTCGGACGTGGACTCCTCTCTTCTTACTCGCCCTATCTCCATGGCGGAGATTAAGGCTGCTGTGTGGGGCCTGAATATTGATTCTTCCCCGGGTCCGGATGGTTTTCCCATCGCCTTTTACAGGGATTTCTGGGATGTGGTCTCGGGGGACGTCCTCGCGGTGGTCTCCGAGTTTTGTTCCGGCAACCAAGGCTTTGATCGTATCAACAGGGCTAACATCGTGCTTATTCCTAAGAAAACCCCCGCTCTTCGCTTCGACGACTTTCGTCCTATTGCCGTCTCCAATGCTATCTATCTCATTGTGGCTAAAACTTTGGCCAACCGGTTATCGCAGTGCTTAGATGGCCTCATTTCGCCAGTCCAAGGGGCATTTATTAAAGGTAGAAATATTGCGGATTGTATTCTTGTTGCGTCGGAAATTGTGGCTGATTGGAAGAGGGAGAAAAAAGAAGGGAATTCTATGGAAGATCGACTTTGCTAAAGCTTACGACTCGATTGATTGGCGCTTCCTATGGTCTGCTCTGCATCGTCGGGGATTCCCGAATATTTGGATCTCTTGGATGCGCAGATGTATCTCCACGGTCTCTCTTTCTGTGCTTATCAACGGCCGTCCGGTTGGCGGATCTTTTCAGCCGTGCAGGGGGGTTCGTCAAGGCTGCCCCTTGGCACCTTTGCTCTTCGTTCTTGCCTCGGATGTCTTGTCACGTATGGTGCACGGCGTCATTGATGCTGGTCTCTCGTCGGGTTTTCGGAAGGGAGGTTTATGCGTGCCTATTATCCAGTTCGCGGACGACACAATTTGCTTCATCGAGGGGGGCTCCGACGCGTTGGCTAGGATGGCGCATACACTCTCTATATTCTGTGAGCTTTCGGGAATGTCGACTAATGTGGCTAAATGCATTATGGTGCCCTTTGGCTTGTCGGCGGTGGAGGAAGTCGAATGCAGCCGCTTACTCGGCTCTCAGATTGGGGAGCTTCCACTCCCATACCTTGGTGTCCCTCTCTCGGTTGGCCGGAACCGTTCTAATGACTGGAGGACTATTCTGGAACGGATGGAGTCGCGTTGGGCGGGCTGGAAGGCTTCCTTGCTCTCCCGGGGCGGTCGTCTTGTCCTTCTTAAATCTGTTCTCTCTGCTATTCCGATCTACTTATTTTCGGTTCGAAAAATGCCTGTGGGTGTTCGCGTTCGTTTGGAGAAATGCATGCAGAGATTTTTGTGGGGTCGCTCGTATGGCAGTGGCCGTGGGGTTCATTTGATTGCTTGGGATGTGGTGACCCTGCCTAAGAGGTCCAGCGGGCTTGGCGTTCGAAACTTGGCTCGCGTCAACGAGGCTCTTCTCCTGAAATGGGTGAGTAAGATCTGGGGCAAGGATGATTCGTTTCTCTGCAACGTGCTGCGTGCGATCTTGGGCGAGGATTGGAGTACCTTCATGCGCGGGATTTGCCCTGTTCACTCCTCTCATTTTTGGCGTTGCGTGTTTGACGCTTATCAAAGGAACCGCTCCTTGTTTAACCCGGTGCTGGGGTCGGGTTCCGTCTTCAAGTTTTGGCAGGACGACTGGTCGGGGGGTGGCTCCTTCCAGGCTCGCTTCCCGAGGCTATTCGCTCTGGCGGAGAATCGGCTGGCCTCTGTTGCGGATTATTGGATCAACGGCTGCTGGTGCCTATCCTTCTCGGGTGTTCTTTCAGATCAACGTGCCAACGATTTAGCCTCTCTTCTGGAGGCTCTATCCTCTTCCCATTCCCCTGGTAGTGTGCGGCACCATTGGGCTTGGAAGGACGGGCCCTTCTCCTCTCGCAAGGCCTTCTGTGCTCTGCTTCCTCCTCCTCCTGCCTTGGCTGCTGCCTTGGTGCGCGACTGCGCCTTCGTATGGGGGCTGCGCCTGCCCGCGCGGATCACTTTTTTCTTTTGGGTCTTTCGCCACCAGCGACTGATGACCCGCGACCGTTGCGCCTCTTTTCTTCCCACCCCCAACGTCCGATGTCAGCTCTGCGGGGTGACGGATGAATCGGCCGACCACCTTTTCTTTCAATGTTTGTCGGTGACTCGGATTTGGGACGATGTTGCTTGGGCACGTGCGGCCAATACCGAAGACTTCTGCGACATCCTTTGGGTCAACAGGGAGAGGTCCCGTTCTGATCTGCTGGGTCCCATTGCGCGCCTTTGGTCTATCTGGCGGGCTCGCAATGAGACTATCTTCTCGGGGGCGCGTTTTTACGAGGAGAATGTGACGTTTGCGGCCATCCGATTAATCTCAGATTGGTGTATTTAGTTGGGCTACGACTTGCTTTAGCCGCTCTTTTATTTTGTATCTTTGGTTTCCCTCTTCCCTCCTTCTTCCCCCCTATCCTTGTAAGTATCTCTTTCTATACCTTTCGTAGTATATAATACTGGGGCGAACACCAACGAGTGTATCCCCCTTTTTTGAGCCTAAAAAAAAAAGAATACCGACATTACAATTGAATCTTGAAGAAATAAAGAACATGAAAATCTTGCGAATCGAACCCGCTCTGATACCATGTTAGAAAATATAATGTGGAAACATATTAGAGAAATCAAGAATAAAAATATGGACAACGGGATTTTAACGTGTTACTCTACTTCCTAAGGAGCTGGATGAAATCACGGGAGAACGCCTCAAAGGGCTGATGTATGCATTGCACTTACTGCTGGATACAAGAGGTTTGGGGCTTCTTATATAGCCTCCACATACTCTCCAAGTCCTAGCACTGGCAGATGTGGGACTAAACTCTGGATGTGGTAAATGGATCTTGGAAGGATCCATTTACCCATATTACATGATAAATGACACATACTCTAACAGGAGTTTTGCTGTAACATTTGGATGAACGCTGTTGGTCATCCAAGTGATAACCTGGCAGTTGTCAACATATCGAGTGTCGTAGTCATTGTACATCTCCTTGGGAGGATCCTTAGTAAGAACATAATTCTTGCGCTGACCATCGAGGAACACCTTGAATGATCAAGACCACAATACATAATTCTCCAAACCTTTCAATTTGATAAAAGTGCCTTGTACCATCATAAAAGAAGTAGAGTAGGCGGGTTAGTCTCGGTGGACGTCATCTGGTCACACAGGTCAAGAAAAAGCGATCTAGAAGAAGATTTAATCAAGCATAAGGGTGACCTAGATCATTGTTTCATCCCTTTTTCGGGCTTCCATAGTATTGAGCTGTGGCTGTGACGCCACCTTTCAGACTTTGCAGGGGAGTTGGTGCATACCAGTGATACATAGAGGCCTAGAAGCGCCTGGGGGGTCTATCGACGGCGCAGGAGAGCCTCTCGGCAGCACTGGATGGTCCAGGCAGAGGCTCAATGGCCTGGGGGGCCTATTGACGATGCTGGAGGGGCCTTTTGGTGATGCTGGATGGTCCAGACGGAGGCCACATTGTCCTAGGAGGACAACACGGAGGCCTGCAACTGGTAATGGGACTGGGCGAGGATGCTAGAGGCTGGGCGTAACCCTGCTTTTGCCAGATGGATGTTTGTTGTGGCCAGAGAAGACCCACATGGACCTTTTTTGAGGCCTGGCCGTGGCCAACAACGGCCTAGGAAGGCCAGAGCACCACCGACTGTGTGAGGTTGTAACCTCGGAGCTGTGTACGAGGCACTAGGCATAGGAGAAGGGCCTGTTCTTGGGCTGGTGGTGGCTGCGACAAGACGAGGATTGGTGATGGCGACGGAATTTATGTCAGAACATCGGTTTAGGACTGCCGCTCTGATACCATGTGGAAAAGATGAAAGAACACAATGACTTATCTTTTTTTTTGAAGCCAAACAAGGGGGAAACACTAAGAGGTGTCCGCCCCACAAATGCATTAAATAAAACAGGAAACTAATAAATGACAAGCAATTAGGAAAGCCAAAAGTCAAACAAACCCGACACTTGGATACAAATATTCTCCTTATAAAACCGTTGGCCAGGAATCAACAGGGCATTCCTGGCCAACGAGATGGTCCAAACAATGGCCACTAGACGAAGCAGGATTCTCCTCGGACGATGCCTGGTTGCCACTAGAGTGTCGCAAAAAAAGGAAAGGTTCCCCATATCGACCCGGTCCAGATCCGGGTCCACCCAAATTGACACAGTTACCTGACAAAGGAAGAATAGATGTTCCACAGTCTCAATGCTGGTCCAGTACAAAGGGCATCTGTCTGAAACCGTCCCAAGCAGTCTATTACAACAATCACGAGTCATCAATCTCTTTCTTCTGAGCAACCACAAGAAAAAGCCTATTCTCTCGGGGAGGTCCAGTCCCCAAAATAAATGCAATCCCTCACAAGCTCCGTCGACTGTGAAGGAAGAGGTCGACAAATAGTCATATAAGCCTTTCTGACTGAAAAACCATTCCCACGCCACACCCAGTGATCCCGATCCCCAGAGGGGCCGCCGAAGATCCTCAGAGAGTCAAACAGAAGGAGAAAATCCTCCAAACGGTGGTCCGGAAAATTATATCGAAACAACGACATCCATTTACCATCCGTCCAGCAGGAAGCAACACACACCTCCTGATCCGCAGTCAATGCAAACTAACGGGGGAAACGATCACATAACGCACCACCATCCGTCCAATTGTCCTTCCAGAAGGTAAATGACTCCCTATTTCCCATATCCGGTCTGAACAGAGTCCGCAGACGAGGAATGGCCGACAAAATCCCCTTTTAAAAAGGCGAAGACCGCTGCCCACGACCGCTGCTCTCCGGCACAGAACCAAAGCCGTTGTAGATCTGATGAATGCGCGTAGTGCAAAGGTCCTCAGTGCTCCCCCAGATCCTGCCCACCCACTTCAGCAAGAGGGCTTCATTAAATGCATCAAGACGCCTAACCCCGAGGTTGCCCTCCCTCTTCGGGAGAGTGATAGTCTCCCAGTCAACCAGGTGATTGCCATAGGCCTCCTGACCGCTCTTAGCCCATAGAAAACGACGCATCAGACCCTCCTATCTCCTTCTAATACCAACTAGCATGAGTCTCGTAGATGCAAAGTATATCGGAATGGTTGAAAGTACCACTGTCAGAAGAAGCAGACGACCTCCCTTGGAAGGAATCGAGGACTTCCATCCCGCGAGCCTCCTCTCCAGCTTCTCAAATGGTGGTAACCAGTCTGCCAGTTTTATCCTGCCATCGGTCAGAGGAATGCCCATGTAGTGCTGGGGAAGCTGGGCACAAGTTGTTCTCAGCATGTCATTGCAAAGACGCGTCTCCTCTTCTGATAAGACAAGCATGACCACCTTGGACTTGCTGGCATTCTGAGCCAGCCCCGCCATCTCACCAAAGAGCTCGAGAGTGATTACCATGCCACTGGCCTCACCATTGCCCCCCTCGATGAAGAAAATGGTGTCATGAGCATACTATAGCAGAGGGACCCGCAAGCTATCCCTCGAGTAGCCACAAGTGAACCCATTGTCCCGCACCCGGGTTACCATACAAGCGAGCACGTCCGAAGCAATGATGAAGAGCAAAGGAGAAAGAGGGCAACCCTATCTGACGCCCCTTTGCGGCTGAAAAAACCACCCTCAGGACGCCCATTCACGAGGACCGACAACAATGTAGTAGTCACACAATGCTTCATCCAAGAGATCCAGAACTCTGGGAACCCCCTTCTATGTAACACCGGCCAGAGAAAGTGTCATTCTAAGGTATCGTAAGCCTTTGCAATCCACCTTTCAGAGCAGAGCCTTCCTCTTCTACCTCTTCCAATATGCAATAATCTCATAAGCCAACACCAAGCACTCCGCAATCTGTCTCCCACAAACGAAAGCAGACTGAAAAGGGGAGATAATATGCTCGAGCACCCTACTCAGTCTGATAGAGAAGACCTTCTCCACAATCAAATACAAAGCATTGGACAACCCAATTGGCCTAAAATCTTTGATCCTGTCAGCTCCCTCTCCCTTAAAGAGGAGGACAATCAGAGCCTTATTGATGCGATCAAAACCCGCATTGCAGCGGTAGCACTCCAACACGATGTTGAGCACTTCCAAACCAACCGGATCCCAAAAGTTCTTGTAGAATGAGATCGGAAAACCATCCGGCCCCGGTGCGCCATTGCCATTCAGACTCCAAACAACCGTCCAAAGCTCCTCTATGGTAACCGCTTGAATCAAGCTAGCGACATGGGCAGCCGATAGCCGCTCCGCGCCCAACCCCGTCCATCTCCACCGCCTTCCTAAACCTCTCGTGGAAAAATCAAGAAAATGTCTACAATCACGTTCCCAAACTCCTTGTTTCCATCCACCCTGACTCCACCAGTAACCAACGACCTGATGGCGTTACAACAATGTCTCCTGCTAGCCACTCTGTGAAAGAAGGCCGTATTCACATCACCCTCCTTGGGCCAGATGTGTCTGGATCTCTGCTTCCACTCAGTCACTCTTTTCCTGTCCTCATCAAAAATCTTCTTTTGAGCCTACTCTCTGAATCAGCTCAGCCTCAGTCAGAGGCATGGTATCCTCTATAGCATCAAGATCCAAAACTCCTCCTCAGCTGCCCCTCTGCCCGCGCGACGAGCCTCCCTCGACTCCCTCTTAAAGGCGCACAACCACGCCTGTAAAGAGGTCAACTTTTGCACAAACTGCGCGGTCGCAGAATTAGTAGTATGAACCGAAGTCCAGTGGGACGTCACCAAGTCCCTGAAGGAGTCCTCTAGCAGCCAAGCCCTTTCGCAACGGAAGAACCCCCCAGGGGTGAAGGGTTACCAGAGTCCCAAAGGATCGAAGTGTGGTTTGATCTCGTTCGCGGCCTGGTAGCAACAAAGGAAAGTGGAAAGAGCTCCAACATCTCCGCCGATGCCAGAAAACGATCAAGACGGGAACATGAGCCAGAGTTTCTCCAGGTGAATTTAGTGCCAGCCGCATCCATTACTTCCAGCTCCAAAGAGTGCACCACCTCCACTAAATCCATAGAGCCAGGGTCTTGACTGCCCCTCATCCTCGGCCTATCCGTAGAGAGCATCATAACATTGAAGTCTCCACCAATCAACCAAGGACAGGCGTGGAAAGCAACCCTAGAATCCCGTAAATCCGCCCAAAGCTGATTCCGCGTTGAGGGTTGGCACGACCCGTACACGCAAGATAGAGCGAGCAAGGAACCCGATCCAAGACATTCGAAGAGCACCGTGAGAACATGGGTGCCCTTCAGCTCCCGCCCGAAGCACAAAAGCCGAATTCCTCCAAGCCACCAGCAGGCCACCCGTAGAACCAACAACCCTAATCGAACTGAACTTAGAGAGCGCCCCTTCATCAAAGGAGCGCCAAGTCATTACCGAGACAGAATCCAACTTAGTTTCCTTTAGAAAGACATATATGGTGAAGCACTAGAGTGCTCATAACTAGGAGAGTATATAGGACAGAACACTAGAGTGCTCATAAGTAGGAAAGTACATAAATACCCCAGAGGGGATACAATGAAATAAGATAAATATAAACAAATCTTTAACCTCTAACAGAATGCATCAATTATTATTCACAAACATTATAAGCAATATATTCCATACAGTAAACAAATACATATGAATGCAGCTATGGCATACTCGAACATACCGTTGATGTTATTGGAACACAATTACATTGCAACTTTCTTATTTTTCTGCATACTGTTAGATATGCTGTTGGTGGCATGCCTTGATATGATATTCTGGGCTTTGGCAGCTGGGGACGTAATCAAAATGGGCAGCTTGGGCTTGGCAACACTGAAGACTCTCTTGTACCACAGAAGATACAAGCCTTCCAGGTGCTTGAAACAGCTTTATTCTTCAATCGAACATAGGACTTGTTTTCATGTAACTAGCATCCTCATCTCAAAGCTACCACTTTGCAAATGGCATTGAATTAAAGAACTTGCTAATCTGTTGGAGTTCTAAATTTAGAAGTACTAATTATTTATATATATATATATATTGTCTTGATGACCTAATTACAGTGTAAATTCAATCCGAAAAAGCCAATCTGGCTTTCTAAAATCGGTGCGTTGAATAGTTTACATGCTTTACGAACTACGGAAGAATGAAATTATGCAAAATGTGTTCTACCGAGTTTTGTATATTTCCTAAAAAAAGCTGCTTCATGAGATTTTTTGAGTAATATCATCATAATATTGTTCCAATGCAGGGTATATCTGTCAAAATGGTAGCTGCTGGTGCGGAACATACCGCTGCAGTTACTGAAGATGGTGATCTGTATGGATGGGGCTGGGGTCGTTATGGGAATTTGGGTTTAGGTGACAGAAGTGATCGTCTTCTCCCTGAAAAAGTTTCAGCTGTTGATGTAAGTATATATACTATCTATTCTATAAATGTACTCAACATATATGCAACTTTATACTAACATTTATGCCAATCTTACCTTCGATGGATACATGAATTTCCGTTATCTTTCTATAATGTAAGAAATGCTGCTTGTGATCCTAACAATTTCAGTATTGCACATATTCCAGGTGCTGTTTTTCCAAACAACCATGAATACCTTTTTTTTTTTTTGAAGAATGTGGATTAACTTCATACACATCAACCACAGAGCAACTTGGGCCCAAGAGGTCATTGAATAAACAAGTGAATGTAATCTTGAGAAGTATGGGGATATATATGCACTTGGGCCCAAGAGGTCATTGAATAAATGAGTGAATGCAATCTTGACAAGTGTGGGGACATAAATTTGATGCTGCAACATTTAAAATTTAGTGATATTTTGGAATAAAAAATATGCAATCAATAGAACAACAACAAAGACTTCCCACGTTAAGTAGGGTCGACTACATGGATTCTTTGCCTCTATTCCGATCTATTTTAGATCATTCTCGGGCTTAGATCCAAATAACTAAGTTCCCTTTAGATGGTCTCAATCCAACACTTCTTGGGTTTTCCTTGCCCTCTCTTAGCCGGATCAACATCCTAAAATCTTAAACATTTTAATTAGTGTATTAGTCGACCTCCTTCGCAAATGGCCAAACCATCCTAAGTCATTTTCTTTCATCTTCTCATGTCGTGCTGGTGAGGAGGAACTAAAGGGCTGGAGTGTGAACTAAACCGGGTCCCCTTGTCGGAGAACACATGCTCTGTACTACGCCGATCAAAGTCACTAAAACTGAAATGTGTTTCCCTTGGAGAACTCTGACCCGCAACTGCTCCATCTCTCTGAAGGGCCAAACTGGAGAAAGTCATGGAAACATCCTCGTTGGAGTCTACGATCGCTGGAGAATGGAGTTTGAAAGTCTCATTGCCGTAGAACCATATCTCTCCCATATTGTTTCAAAGAATGGGATCTATACCGGAGTCCCTATGAATCCATATGAAAATCCTAAGCCCACAATGTCTGAGAGAATGTGATCTCTACTCTGAAGTCCCAATGGATCACATGAAAACCCTGAGTCCAAATCAGATATGGGGACCTCTCAAACAATGATCGCATACATGTGCGTATCAAACTGTACACTCTGAAACAATCTGAATGTAGTGTTTGAATATAAACTAGTAGAGTCTGAAATTTGACATGAAATCTGAACTGGAGAATCTAATTTCCAATAGAACTCTATATAATACCCCCCTTTCTCCCATACTTATCAGAAACAATGGCATCAACCAAGTTGGGAGAAGACCTGAAGATGGGGAAATAAAAATAATCTCAAATGATTTTTTGTAGCAGTCTCCCTTTTTTTCAAAATTTTTTCCACGTACGACTTTTCTCCTTTTTTGTACGCTTGCCTTTTTTTAAAAACAAATCTTTTTTTCGAAATAGGGCTAATACTTCTACCGATGTCCTTTTTTTTAAAACTGCAGCCTAATTTCCCAATTGGGCCCAAACCCATTTTTTTGGTTTGGAACTGGGCCTATTGGGCCTCAAAGAATTAGCAGTTCTCTCCTTGTTTTGTTATATTGTAGCAGTCGTAGGGCTCATTGGCCCAGAAAAAGGCACAAGTAGCTCTTTTTAGGGTTCCGTTGCGAACTTGCAGCCTCGATGGGGGCACTTCTGCTCTTGGATTCACCGCCGCTGCCAGGACGACTACTACTGTTGGAGGATCCTGCTGGAGGGATCGACCTGTCCTCTCAACTAGGGTTTTCACAAAACCCATCACCACAAGCAGTGATTGCTGCTCACGCAAGAGGGGGGCTTATCACCGTGGAACCTTCCCACTGTCGTCGCCTGGAAGTTTCATTGTGAATGAAAGGAGGCAAATGGCGGAGCTCCGGTACGACCGTATACGAGGTCTCGCATTGCTGGAAGGGCTCTTGTCGTGCGAGGGATGGATGTGCTGTCGTCTGGTGTGTGTGGAGTTGGAAGAACCCATTCCGCATGTGATGACTTCTACTGCTGCTACGATGTGCACGTGGAGAAGATGCGTCGTTATCGCTGATCAGACTCTCTACTGTGTTTCCAGGACCAGGACCACTGACCAGAGGGAGTTTTGGAGGGATGAGAAGCATCCCAGTGCCACCGCCTGCACATGGTTGGGTACTTCTTGTAGACAAAATCTTTGATCGTGATTAGAGGAGGTGAGGGGCCTGGGGTGTGCAGCCTTGTGATCAAGCTGGAGATTGGGCTTCTCCTTTAACTTCATCTTATTCGATTATCAGTGTGATTGCCACTGGCGATGGTGCTGCCATGCTGGCTGAAGAAGATTGAGTGGTTGTTAGATATCTCAGATATAGACTATGTTGCAGATGTTGACGGGACGAGATCTATGACAACCTATGCATTTACCTTGAGGATTTTTGTCATTAATTCAAAGGCTACTTTACAACCATAAGTTACTTTCTCTACCATTGGGGTAGAGTATATGTCTTTGACGGAAGTCGCATATGAAGACATTTAACTGAAGGGCTTGGTTGGAGATCTCGATCTACGACCGGAAAAGGTTATTGTATATTTTCAATACATTATGCCTAGCCAAGGATCATGTGCATCATGGAAGGACTAAGCACATAGATGTCAGATATAACTTCATTTATTTTGTTAAAGACGGGCTAGGGTGTACATCTTCATGGTACGCGCCCCATTTTTCATCAGAAAAATTATTCGTTTTGAAAAGAGGATTAATGTTAAGAAGGTTGACACATCGGATAATCCAGCTGATATTTTCACAAAGACAGTTCGTGGGAGTAAGTTCAAACATTGTTTGTATTTGCTCAACGTCGACAATTCGCAGTAGGCCCAAGGATGGGCTAGCTACGATATGTCGAATCTTGGCAATGCTTCTCAGAGGATTCATTCAATGTGGAGGTTGTTGATATGCCTTGAATCCTAACTATCCATTCTACTGAAAGCGGGTGAAAAGGTGTCTGGCGTCCCCCTCCTGCTACCATACCCTACAGGTACAGGGGTCTCCCTGTTCGATCAACGAGTTTGGGGAGTAGGTGGATAGCGCCCCCATCCCGAAGTTTTTCTTATATGGGTATCGTATTCGGATCCTCCTGCATCCATAGCCTATTTGTATGAAGAGTAGTATATAAACTTCATAGGGTTAGGGCTCTTTGTATCCTATGTATTCTTCTTTTTCCATATATTGAAAACCGAATGCCGTTGCCTAAGGGTGTATCCCAGTTATGGGTGAACCTTGTAAATTCATCTGTCTTCGTGCTTGATTGCTTAATTGTTTGTGCATGTTTGCTTCCACGATTCACACCATTTACTTTTAAACTCTACATTGAATTGAATCAAAGGTTAAGGATTTGTAAGAGTAGATAAGTATAGAAGGTTGAATAAACGTGATATTCTTATAGGTTTAGTCAGTGATATATATTAGTTGGACATTTTTTACAACATCCCTGAAGTATGATGATAATTTTTTGAAGAAATCCAAATGTTTCTACAAATAGATTTGTTCAACTTTTATGTTGTTGGGAAAATAAGAGACTGTTTATTTTATATGCCCTAGGCTCTCTTATATAGGAGAGTAGCCTATGGGTAAAATACATAAAGAGTCCAACGGGAAAAAGAAAATACGAAAAGGTACAAAAGAAAATAACATATATCTCTACACTCCCCCTCAAGGTGGAGCATAGATGCCAATCATACTCAGCTTGGACGAACACTTTTGGAATGGCCCTCGAAGTAACGCCTTGGTAAAGATGTCTGCAGTTTGGTCCCCTGAGCTAACATGGGATGTAGAAATAAACCCCTTCTGAATCATATCTCGTATGAAGTGACAATCAAACTCAATGTGCTTGGTTCGTTCGTGAAATGTTGGATTATTTGCAATGAATAGAGCAGCTTGATTGTCACATTCCAGAGCCATAGGAAGAGGGACTTTTATATATAGATCTGTAAGCACAACCTTCACCCACATCATTTCTGTACTGACCTGGGCCATAGCCCTATATTCATTCAGCACTGGATCTTGCTACAACCTTTTGCTTCTTGCTTCTCCATGAGACCAGAGAGTCTCCGACATACACAACAAATCCAGTGGTAGACTTCCTATCCTTAGGACATCTTGCATAATATGCATTTGCACATGCTGAGATAGTAATCTCCTTGTCTTTCTTAAACAACAGACCAACACCTGGAGAAGACTTAAGGTACCTGAGTATCATATGTATAGCATCCATATGTATCTGATGTGGTTGCTCCATGAACTGGCTCACTCGACTCACAACAAATGAGATATCGGGTCTGGTAATAGTAACATAGAGAAGCTTGCCCACTAGTTCTTTGTATCTTCTCCTATCCACCTCATCAGTGTCGTCATCATATAACTTGATACTGGGATCCATGAGTGTAGTGGCAGGCCGACAACCAAGCATTCCTGTTTCACTCAACAGGTCAGTGACATATTTCCTCTGAGTCATTACCAGCTCATGAGGATTTCTGGCGAATTCCAGTCCCAAAAAATATCTAAGAACTTCAAGGTCCTTGGTGACAAATTCATGACCCAGCATTTCTTTCGCCCTTTGAATTCCCTGTTCATCATCACCTGTAATCAAGATATCATCTACATACACCACAATTGCAATAATACCTCTGGGTGTCTTCTGTACGAACAAAGAATGATCTGCATTGGAACGTCTGTACCCTTGTTTTTCAAACAGGTATGAGAGCTTCTGGAACCAAGCTCTGGGGCTCTTCTTAAGGCCATAGATAGCCTTATGAAGTCTACACACCTTAGAACACTCCCCTCAACTGCAAAACCAGGTGGCTGTTGCATGTAGATTTCCTCCTGCAAGTCACCATATAAGAATGCATTCTTGACATCTAATTGGTATAGTGGCCAATCACGAGTAACCACAATAGATAGGAGGATCCGTAGGGTGGAATGGCGAGCAACCAGCGAGAATGTATCAAGATAATCCACCCCATATGTATGTGTAAATCCACGAGCAATCGGGCATGCCTTGTATCTGTCAATGCTGTCATCTGCATTTTGCTTAACTGTAAAGACCCACTTACATCTTACTGTAGACACATCAGTAGGTGCAGTAACAAGGCTCCAGGTACCTCTTGACTGAAGAGCAGCCATTTCTTCTTCCATGGCTAAACGTCATCGACTATCCTTCAATGCATCTTGGTAATTCCGTGGAATGTCCACCGCCGATAGTGCAATGACAAAGCTCATGAAATCTCCAGTTAAGCGATCCAAAGACACAATAGATGCTATTGGATATGACGCGCAGCTGCGCTTCTGCTTCCGAAGTGCAATAGGTAGATCCAAATCACCTGCCTCCTCATTTGGTCTCTGTAACACATCCTGCTCAGGGAAATCATCATATCTATCAATATTGATAATATTCTCAGAACATACCTCAGGTGAGGTAGATGATGAGCGGTGACCATGAGCAGAAGCATGCCTACAAGTATAGTGGAATGGCAATGGGCAAACATGAACGGTAACATGAGGTGTAGAGGATGGTAGTGGTGGAGATGGTAATGGTAGTGGTGGAGGTGGTGATGGTGGTGGCATGTATATAGCTTCAGTAGTGTCAGAGGATACAACTGATCATCGTAGAAGAGAAGTACATAATAGACTCGAAAAAGGTAACATCAACACTAACGAGATATCTCCTGCATAATGGATCATAACACATGTACCCCTTTTTGTGTTTTTGAGTACCCGACGAAAGAACACTTGATAGCCCTAGGAGAGAGCTTGTCAATCACTGGAGACAACCGGTAGACAAAGGCAACCGAGCCAAACACACGAGTGAGAGAGAACAATTCTTTGTCTGAAAAAACAAGGGAGAAAGGAATCTTCTCACCTAAGACAGATGACGGCATACGATTAATGAGATAACATGCCGTTAAAACAACATCGCCCCAGAAAGAATGAGGGGCATGACTCTGTATGAGAAGCGATCTGGTGACATCAAGTAAATGACGATGTTTCCTTTCTGCAACCCCATTTATTGGGAAGTATAGGCACAAGATGTTTGGTGGATGATCCCTTGAGTTAAAAAATAATTGGAGAGAGTATGAGTACATGATTCCAAGGCATTATCACTTCTCACAATCTTTACAGATGCAGAAAAAACATTGCGAACTTCATTGATGAAATTTATGACAATATCCCCGCTTCAGATTTATTCTTTAACAAAAAGACCCAAGATACACGAGAGAAATCATCCACAATAATCATATAAAACCTGTGTCCCTTATGATCAGGAACACGATTGGGACCCCAGATATCGACATGAAACAACTCAAACTTGGAGGTACTACTCCGACACTGATGACTGGGAAAGGTAGACCGATGGTGCTTTCCCAACTGACAAGCCTCACATTGGATGGACGTGTGAGGTGAAACCTGGGGTAACACACGACACAGTTTCTGAAGCGGTAGATGTCCAAGGCACAGTGCCACAGTAATGGGGAGATAGAATAGCAGGTAGAGAGGAGTCTCCGACATAAGGGGTCCGACTGAGACGATATAGGCCGCCATGCTCATAGCCACGCCTAATCACGTTGCCCGTAAGGATGTCCTGAAAAATGAGAGAAGATGGATCAAAAATTGCTCGACAATGTAAATCATTTGTAAGTTGGCTAATGGACAATAAATTCATAGAGTAATCAGGTGCATGCAACACGTCTTGAGGTGCATAGGAGGTGTTGGGCTAATCTCCCCCTGACCAGTGATAGGAGAATGCGTCCCATTGGCAATAACCACAGTACGACCTGGAGAGACCTGTCGGTAGGCTGTAAGTTGGCCTTAATCACCACACAGATGGTGTGTGGCACCATAGTCCATAATCCACTCTAACGTATATGATCCACTATTGCTAGTAAATGCATAAGTGCTAAATGAGGTACTGGTGGATGTAGAAGCAGCAACATCGGGATGACTATCAGAAGCAGGTATTGACGCAACTGGACCAGATTGGAGGAATAATACCCCTCAAACAGCTACAAGATCATCAAAGCGCTGATTTAGAGGAGAAGCAGATGGAGGCTCAATCTGTTCAGCTACTCGTGCGGAAGCAGGAAATCCATGTTTGGAGTAGCACGTGTCTTCACTATGCCAAGAATGGTGGCAAAAAGTGCATGATGGTCGAACACGACCCCATTTACCCCGAGGTCCACGACCACGGGACTGATGATGTCCTTCACGACCTCGATTCGTTGCCATGATTGAGGCGGTCTGATTTGCAGTTGATGAAGGAATAATAATACGCTCAGTCTGTGAAATGCTTCCTCCATCGGAGGAATGGTGGAGTCCGCCAAGATCTGGGAGCGTGCAACCTCGTACTCTGGATCTAGAGCCAGCCATAAACACACAACCATAGTGGCATTCCGGTAGGTCTTCTGTTGCTCAGGAGTGGCTTTGAGAGGCATGAAGCTGTAAAGCTTCTCAAACATTCCTCATAAAGATGTGTGCAATGAGTATAGAGGTCGTCCATTCTACTTGATAGTGAAGATGTCATGCTGGAGTTGCAGAATCTTTGTCTCATTCTTTGCCTGGGAATATGTAGCGGCCAGAACATCCCACATTACTTTTGCAGTGGACTGACGGAGAATATCATTGGCAATCTCAATTGCCAGGTTCCTGATAGCCAAACCTTGGCATATGCATCATCTGCCTCCCATGAGGCATTGACCCAGTCTTCTCAGCATACTCTTCTTCGGTAAGAATGCGCTTCTTACCGGTTGACTTCATCGTACTCATGAACTGCATTGCCTACAGTTCGTAATTGGACCCGTCCGTCTTTACAATGGAGGCTGGACCTCTGAAGGCACCTGTAGATGGAATATCTGCCTTGCTTTCTGACATGATGATAATATAATACTAGGATAGTAGACTGAAAATTTGATCGTCTACACGGACATTCACGGGTTTAGTTGCATGTGTAGACTCAAGCAACCAAACCCATTATCTTGGAAATGCGAGCGAGTCTCCTCTATCACGAAAGTACCCTCGGGTTAGGAGAACTTTAGGATGTGGGACTGCTCGCATGCGGACCTAGGGCTGGAGCTGCACGCACACGGTATCAAGGCTGGAGCCGCACGCATGCGGAACGAGAGCTTGGGGCCGGGCGGTGCGAAGCCGAGCGCGACACTGGAGGCGACACGGGGTTAAGCGCAGCGCTGGGGGTGAACGAAGGAGGGCCGATCGCACGACGCTGGGTGCTGGGGGCGAGCGCGACGCCGAGCGGAGGAGGTGCCGAATGCGGGGCCTAGCGGGGCCGCGCGCGCCTGGCTGGGAGATGGCTGCACGTGCACAGAGGGCTCGAAGGTGGGGGCTAGGGTTAGGGTTTGGTTCGAGAACTCCAGTCTAGGACCGTCACTCTGATACCATGTTTGGAAAATAAGAGACTGTTTATTCCGTACTCCCTAGACTCTCTTATATAGGAGAGTAGCCTATGGGTAAAATATATAAAGAGTCCAGCGGGAAAAAGAAAATACGAAAAGGTACAAAAGAGAATAACATATATCTCTACATATGTCCCTATTAGATAGCACAAAATTGAATTGCTATTGGATCACTTGTGTGAATTTGTATTAGATTGACCATTTAAATTCTAAAAGTAAATTGCAGATGAAAAATGTTGGCTTCTGTGCATTCCAATGAGCTTTCTTATATAGTTCTGGAGAAAATGACGTTTTTTCTGGGGCTTAAGATGACATTGGATCATTCTTCCTGTATACTATAGGCGCAGAATATTTATTGCACTATTCTTCCTTTGTGGATGTTTGCCTTGGCTACCTAAATGTGAACGTCTAATGGCATGAGATTACCTGCGTATCAAACTTTATCTTAATGATGGATGTTTTAGGGGCAAAAGATGGAGCAAGTTGCTTGTGGATGGCGCCACACAATAACCGTCTCTTCATCTGGACGTTTGTACACATATGGATGGAGCAAATATGGCCAGCTAGGACATGGTGACTTCGAGGATCACCTAATTCCTCATCTGTTGGAGGCCCTCAGCAGCTCTCACATCTCAGAGGTTACTTATTGTTCTCGATTTTTACTGAATGTTACTGATGTATATATGCATTTGACCTCCATCAGTAGTAAAATTATAGTTTTTTCTCGGAAGATATAGTGTTGCACCTACCACCTTTCTGGTATATATCCTTACTAATAATGCAGTCATAGTTACTAATGTAAATGATGTCACTTTGCAAACTATCCTCTGTTTCATTACTCGATGAATGTTCTGGCTCTGTGTGTTAGCATTTCTGTTGATTCATTTTTTTTGAAAATGTTTGTAGACATTTCTTAAAATTTGGCGTGGACTGACATATCACAATTGGATCGAAATATCACAGTTAATCGCCAATATTTGGTCAACGAATCGTATCTGCTGGATATTGGGTATTGACTTGCTTATTGTTGGGAAAAATAGGAGTTGTATCTATTCCTTGAGCCCTATACTCTCTTATATATGGAGAGGTCTATGGGCAAATTACATACGGTGGACAAACGAAAAGAGAAATAGAAAAAGATCAAGAACATAAAATAAACTTCTACACTCCCCCTCAAGATGGAGCATAGATATCTATCATGCTCATCTTGGATAAGCACTTCTGGAAGGGACCCCGAAGCAAAGCTTTAGTAAGAATGTCTGTCGTTTGGTCTCCTGAGATGACATGGGTTGTAGAAATGAAGCCTTTCTGGATCATATCACGGATATTAATGGCTATCAATCTCGATGTGCTTTGTCCTCTCGTGAAATGCAGGATTGTTTGCAATGAATAATGCAACCTGATTGTCGCATTTAGCGACATAGGAAGAGGACATCTATATGTAGATATGTCAGAACTGCGCGGACCTACATCACTTCTGCACATGCTTGGGCCATAGCTCTATACTCTGATTCTGCACTGGATCTCGCAACTACTGTTTGCTTCTTACTCTTCCGTTAGACAAGTGACTCCCCAACAAATATAACAAAGCATGATGTAGACTTCCTATCCTGTGAGCACCCTATATAGTCTGCATCTGCACATGTTGAGATAGTAATAGTCCCCTCCTTCCCTAAACAACAATCCTACACCTGGAGATGACTTAAGATACCTTAGTATCATATGTATAGCATCCATGTATACCTGATGAGGTTGCTCCATGAACAAGGTCACTTTATTTAATGCAAATGAAATATCTGGTATGGTAATAGTAACATAAAGAAGCCTCCCTACCAGTTCCCTGTATCTCCTCCTGTCAACCTCCTCAGTATCATCGTCATGCATCTTCATGCTTGGTTCCATGTGTGTAGAAGTAGGTCGACATCCAAACATACTTGTGTCACTTAGCAAGTCAGTGGCATATTTTCTCTGAGTCACCACAAGTCCTTGTTCATTTCTAGAAAACTTCAATCCCAGAAAATATCTAAGTACTCCTAGATCCTTGATAACAAATTCACGGCCCAAGAATTCTTTCGCTCTTTTTATCCCCTGCATATCATCTCTCTGTAATAAGTATATCATCAATATATACCATAATGACAGTCGTACCTATGGGTGTCCTCTGTACAAAGAGAGAATGATCTACATTCGATCTTTTGAACCCTTGCTTCTCAAACAAATTCGAGAGCTTATAGAATCACGCTCTCGGGCTCTGCTTTAGGCCATAGATTGCTTATGAAGTCTGCATACCTGTACACACTCCCCCTCAGCACTAAACCTAGGTGGCTGCTGCATGTAAACTTCCCCCTGAAGATCACCATATAAAAAAGCATTTTTGGACATCCAATTGAAACAGAGGCCAATCTCGAATCACAATAATAGATAAAAGAATTTGTAAGGTAGAATGACGAGCAACATGAGAAAACGTGTCAAGATAATCTATCCCATACGTCTTAGTAAAGCCACGAGCAACCGGTCGAGCCTTGTACCTATCGATACTGCCATATGCAGTTTGCTTCACCGTAAAAACCGACTTGCTACTCACAATAGTACCCTAATAGGAGCTGGAACAAGGCTTCAAGTACCTCTCGACTGAAGGACGTCCATCTCTTCCTCCATAGGCCAGACGCCATCTAATATCAACTAATGCCTCCTGGTGAGTCCGTGGAATGTTCACAGCAAATAAAGCAACTATAAACCTCCTAAAGTCTCCTATCAGACGCTCAAAGGTAACGTGAAAGGCAATCGGATATGAAGCACATGAGCTCTTCTGCTTTCTTAGCGCAATAGGCAAATCAAGTTCTGCATCAGCTGTACTGCCATCTGTGTCATCCCCTACCTGCTCCTGCTGAGAAATACCATCAGTCCCATCATTAGAATTAATGTTATCAGAAGAAACCTGGGGCATGCTTGATGATTGACCATGATCTATGAGCAGGGGCTAGTCGACTGTAGTGGTGTGGTAAAGGATGAACCAAAGAAATGGAAGGTGGTGGAGGTGGTGGCGGTGGTGGGGATGGGAGTGGAGGTGTAGGAGCTTGCTGTGGTGCATACATGGGTGTAGGAGGAATATAGATCTCATTAGTTGTGTTTGATGGTATCAACCTGTCACCTGTAGGAGAGAAAAATATGACTGACTCGAAAACGTAACGGATCATAGAAATGATACCCCTTTTGAGTCTAGAGTACCTGACTAAACACATTTGACAGCCCTAGGAGAGAGCTTGTCAATCCTTGGAGACAATTGGTGAATGAATGCAACAGACCCAAAGACACGAGGAGTAAGGGAAAACAACTCCTTGTCAGGAAAGACAAGGGCGAAAGGTATCTTCTCCCCCAACACAGACGAGGGCATGCGGTTAATGAGGTAACATGCAGTGAGAACTGCATCGCCCTAGAACGAGTGCAGAGCACAACTCTGGATAAGAAGGGTACGCGCGACATCAAGAAGGTGGCGGTGTTTTCTCTCCACGACACCATTCTATTAGGACATGTAGGCACAAGATGTTTGATGAAGAATGCCATGGGATGAAAGAAATCGAGATAATATATGAGTACAGAATTCACAGGCATTATCAGTTCTCACAATTTGATAGAAACAGAAAAAATATGTTGCACTTCTTTAATAAAATTCATAATAGAGTTGCCCGCTTCAGATTTATTCTTTAACATGAAGATCCAAGACAAACGACTAAAATCATCCACAACAATTAAGTAGAACCTGTGTCCCTGATGATCGAGAACACGACTTGGATCCCAAATATCAATATGAAAAAACTCAAATGTAGAGCTACTGCTCCGACTCTGACGACTAGGGAAGACGGATCGATGATGCTTCTCTAACTAGCGAGCTTCACAATTGAACGACGAGGCGGGGTGAAATTTGAGGAAGGACTTGATGCAGTTTCTGAAAACGGAAGATGACCGAAGCTCAAATGCCATAGATAAGGGGATACATGTCCAATGGAATGAGATGATGCTCCAGCATAAGGTGTATGGACCAGTCGATACAACCCACCTTGCTCACGGCCATGCCCAATCACGTTGCCCGTGAGAATGTCCTGAAACACAAGAGATGATGGGTCAAATGTCGCTCGACAATGTAAATCCTTGGCAAGCTGACTAATCGACAGTAAATTCATTGAGAAATTAGGAGCATGAAGCACATTCTGCAGCTGCATAGAAGGTGTTAAGGCAATCTGTCCATGTCCTTTGATGGGAGAATGGGTTCCATCTGCTATGACAACTGTCCTTCCTGGGGAACTTACTTGTAGGATGTGAGTTGGTGTCTATCTCCATATAAATGATGTGTGGCACATGAACCTACAATCCATTCTGTGGTACCTGAACCCTGGTAGAAAGTAGAAGTATGAGTGCTACCTGAGGTACTAGCTTCTGCAGTAGCAGCAAAGTCCAAGGCCGCTCTCTGAAACAGGTGAAGGAGTATTAGTTGGAGGCATGATATCTTGCAATCGAGACACAAGGTCATCATATCGTGAATCTACTGCATGTATAGCGCCTTGATGCTGAATCTGTTCTGCTGCACGGGCAAATGCTGGGAAACCATGCTTGGAGTAGCATGTATCTTCTGTATGACCAGTCCGATGACAGTAAGTACACTGTGATCCACGACCACGACCACCCCTACCACGTGGTTCTCGTCCACGAAATTGAGATGGATTGTCTCTTCCGCGAGATGCCGCCATAGCAGATGAAATTGGCATATTAGCAGTACTCGAGACGTTGATTCGACTCAATCTCCAAAAGCCTCCTCCATGGGAGGAATGGTAGCATCCGCCAGAATATGAGATGAAGCAGCCTCATACTATGAGTCAAGAGAGGTTAGAAAAACTCCTACCATCGTGGCATTCCGATATGTCTTCAACTGCTCTGGAGTAGCTGTGAGAGGCATGGAGCTATGAAACCTCTCAAACATTCCGCGCAATGCAGTGTAGTGAGCATGCAGGGGTCGACCATTTTACTTTATCATGAAGATGCCATGTTGGAGCTATAGGATTTTTGTCTCATTCTTGGCTGGAGAATATGTGGCAGCAAGAATATCCCACATGGCTTTGGCAGTGGGTTGGTGCAAGACATCGTTAGCAATGTCTGGAATCAGAGTACCAGATAACCAGACCTGAGCATAAGCGTCATCAGCCTCCCATAAGGCATACAACCCTATCTTCTCCGTTGGGCTCGTCCTCGGTATGAATATGTTTCTTACCCATCGATTTCCTTAGGCTCATGAACTGCATGACCCATAACTCGTAGTTGGATCCATCCATCTTTACAATAGGCGCAAGACCTCTGAAGGCGCCTATAGTGGGGATCTCTACCTTGCTTTCTGACATTATGACCGGAGACAACCAGGGTTGTAGACAAGATAAACTTTGGTCTACACTGTTATTGACGAGGCTTGGTTGCATGTGTAGACTTTACACAATCAAACCCATCAACCTAGAAGCGCAGGCGAGGGACCCCTTAGGTAGACAATGACTTAACCCTAGGGGCGGCGGAACCCTAGGGACGATGGCAGCTGCACGGAGGAGGTACGCTAAGGGCGACCGAACCCTAGGGCACGGGAGGCCTAGGGCGCATGTGAGGTGGCCTAACCCTAGGGCCAGGGGGCGGCGCGTGGAGGGGGCCGAAGGGCAACACGTGGAGGGGGTCGAAGGGCAGCGCGTGGAGGGGGTGCAACAGAAGGGCGACACGCGAGGATGCTGGATGGCACGCGAGAGAGGGGCGCGCGAGGCTTGAAGGTGGAGGGTTAGGTTTAGGGTTCCGTACAAGAGTTCTGGTCTAGGACTGCCGCTCTGATACCATGTTAGGAAAAATGAGTTGTATCTATTCCTTGATCCCTAGGCTCCCTTATATAGGGAAAGACCTATGGGAAAATTACATACAATAGACAAACGGAAAGAGAAATAGATAAAATATACAAGAAAATAAAACAAACTTCTACACTTATTTATATATACTTTTGTTAAAAAACAAGCAAAAAACACTGCAATATATTGGTTGCTGCCTACGATGTAACTGGAAAGCCTGGAATACAAGAAAAGAAGCACATGTTTTCCTCGTATTGATATCATCAAATATGAACTTTTATTACCCATTTCAGTCCGGTGCTACTATATTGCCATGGAAGAGCCTTGAATACTTTTGGAAGAGTTTGTTAAATTTGAGCATTTAGAAGTTGTTTTATCAGGGATTTGGAAATTTTATTTTGAATTATTCATTCATGGCCTTTTCGTATATTTACAATGTAGTTTCTTAAAAATTTTGAGCTTCGGGATGTACTTTTGTAGGGTCCAACAGTTTTGCTCTTAGTATTCTTTGATTTCTTTTAAAAATACCATATATATATACTTAGTTTTTAAGCTTAGATTTGAATATTGTATTTTGAGATTCGAGCTTTGTTGATATATTAGTTATCTTTCATGTATTTTATGCATTATTTTTTTCTGTCTTATTTATATAATTTGCCCAATATGTTACTCTTCTATATAACAGAACTCTAGGCTTCATGAATAAATAATTTTCATTCTTTTCTTTCCACATGGTATCAGAGCGATGATCCTAGATCAGAGTTCTTGAACTCCGTATCCTAACCCTACGTTGCCCTCTCTCTTTCAACCCGCCGTCGCCGCCGTACGCAGTAGCCACCGTCGTCACATGCTGTGCCATTGAACGATGACTTCCCAACGTCGTCGCGACTCCCTTGTGGTCCCTTTTGCTGTCCCTTACGCCACTCGATGCTGTATCCATCTTTGAGGTTGATTTATTCCCTCTCGGATGTCGAACTGCAGTCTGAAACAGTCTGATTTAGACCGTAAAACATGATTTCAAATCTCTATATCACGTTTTCCAGCCCTAACACAATTCGAGGATTGATGAGGATGGTTGTATGAGTCTACACATGCCACCAATCCTCCATATGATTGTGTAGACTCACTCAAATCAGTCTACTTTCATCAGTAGATTTTTCGTTTTCGATCGTTTTCTATCATGTCCGAAAACAAGGGTGATATCTTTTCTTCATCTCGTGCCTTCAAGGACCCAGATCCCATCGTGAAGATTGACGACACCAATTATGAGTTGTGGTCTATGCAATTTCTGACCCTGATGCAGTGCAACAATAAGGAGCACATTCTAAGAAAGCCAGAGCTGACAGACAAGACTGAGGACAATGCTTCGTGGAAGAAAGATGGCGCTTATGCACATATTTGGCTCTCTGGGACCCTTACCACAGAGATAGACAATGATATTGTTAACCGACCCACCGTCGATATGTGGGATATTTTGGCATCCACTTATGCCCAAGCGAAGAACGATGCCAAGATTTTTCAGCTTCAATTTAACATATACATGACAAAGCAGAATGGTCGTCCATTACAACGTTCTACTCCTCACTTCGTGTTATGTTCGAGAAGCTTCACAGCTTCATGCCGATTACGACCTCTATAGAGCGACAGATGTCATACACTCCGCGATGGTTGGAATTTTCGTGGCTATGCTTGACCCAAAGTATAAGGCAATATGCGCACATCTCCTTATTGGAGAGGCCATACCTTCCATGGAGGAGGTTTACAGTCCTCTTAGTAGGATTTTTATTCCACCTGCTGCCATCACACAACCTTCCTCAGCGATGGCTGTTTCTTGCGGCAGAGGAGGTTTGACACAGTTCAAAGTACGTGATCCCTAGGGATGTAAACGAACGGATACAAATACAGATATAGTTATTACCGTAACCTTATCCATTTTTGAATACGAATATGGTTGCAGATACATATATTGATGGATATTAAAACTATCTTACCATATCCTTAAAAAGTGGATATATGTAAACTACGGATAATGATCGCATACGAGTAATGTTAGAAATATTCTGTGTAATCGACTTAAATATATATGAATTGGATGAAAACACATGATATAAATTTATTAAATTTGTTTGTACCATAAAAATTATACAAATATGGTAAAAGAAGGTAGGTTAAAACTAAATTTATGACTATATTTATATACAAAAACGGATATACAGATACTGATATTTACGGATATTAAAACGATATCCATATCCGTATCCATTTTAAAATGGATGCGATATGGATGTCAAAATATGTATAAAACGGATGCGGTGATGGATCGGATATGGATATATCCGTAACCGCTTGCATCCCTAGTAATCCTCGCGGTAGAGGTGGTGGACGTAAGCATGGTCCCTGTACCTATTGTCGTCGTCCATGACACTCTGAGGACACATGCTATCCGAAGCATAGATATCGCGTATCTGCTTGCATGATAGAGCATATTGTGCCTTCAGAAACTACAGCTCCTCAGGTAGATCCACGCCTTGATGACATTGTCTCTCTTATATGGGAGATCATGACTCCAGTAGCCAGCATTGCCACTACAGGATCCACAGATACTGCAATTACTTCTAGAGCCTCTTCGAGCTCCTCAGATATCATATATGCTTTTACTCAGTGTTGTAAAAGTCAACCGGCTGGCCTGACTAGTCTAGTCAGTGGGGTAGCCGATCGAGTATCGACTAATTCCGACTAGGTACACTTGTCGATCTATTTTTGCTTTGGAGATACCATATTTTTTATGTTTTGACATTTTTATAAGCAAACTTATTATAATATGCTTAATATTTTACTTAAATTCAATTACTCCTTTTATTTTATTATAATAGTATAAAAATGTACAAAATCTATGTAAATATATGTATAAAAATGAATTATATGTTTAAAATAATTATAAAATTCAAAGCTGATTAAAGTCCGACTAGTCGCCTGACTGCCGATTAATCCTTAGTCAGTGACCCAGCCGACCGAGCACCAACTACCAACTTTTGCAACCTTGCTTTTACTGGTTGTAGCAGTGTAGATATGACAGAGTGAATCATGGACTCTGATGCTTCTCACCATCTTTGTGAGACATAGGCCAATTTTGGTCTTACAGGTTTATACCTATTGGTAGATGGGTCGTCATTGCAAATGAGGTTCACTTACCCATCACGGGATAGGGGGAGGTACATTTGACGGCAACCATGTACATGCATAATGTTTTTGTTGGGAAAAACAAGAGACTTGTTTATCCATGAACCCTAGGCTCTCTTATATAGGGAGAGACCTATGGTTAAATTACATAACGTAGACAGATAAAAACAAAAATAGATAACAAGATACATAACCATAAAATATATACCTACACTACCCCTCAAGATGGAGCATGGATATCTATCATGCTCAACTTGGATGAACACTTTTGGATGGACCCTTTGAGTAAGGCTTTGGTGAAAATATCTGATGTCTGGTCCCTTGAGCTGACATGGGATGTAGAAATGAATCCCTTCTGAATCATGTCATGTATATAGTGGTAATCAACCTCAATGTGCTTTGTCCTCTCATAGAATGCAAGATTATTAGCGCGATAAGGCAACCTGATTGTCGCATTTCGGCATTCAGCGAAATGGGAAGATGAAAATCTATATGTTGATCTGTTAGAACTGCTCGAACCCACATCACTTCTGTACATGCTTGCGCCATAACTCTATACTCAGATTGAACACTAGATCTAGCAACAACATTTTGCTTTTTACTTTTCCATGAGACAAGTGAATCTCCACCAAATATAGCAAATCCTGATGTGAATTTCCTGTCCTTAGGGTACCCTACATGGTCTGCAGTTACACATGCTGAGATAGTAATTGTTCCACCTCTTTTAAATAGCAGCCCTGCACATGGAAATGGTTTAAGATACCTTAGCATGTGTTCCCTGTATCTTTATAGCATCCATATGTACCTGGCGAGGTTGTTCCATGAACTGGCTCACCCGACTGACTGTAAATGAAATATCGAGTCTGGTAATTGTAACATAAAGAAGCTTTCCTACTAGTTCCCTGTATCTTCTCCTAGTAACCTCATAAGTATTATCATCATACGGTCTCATGCTTGGATCCATGGGTGTAGTAGCCGGTCGACATCAAGCAAGCCCGTCTCACTTGACATTACGAGCCCTTGTTGATTTCTGGCAAACTCCAATCTCAGAAAGTATGCAAGGGTTCCAAGATCCTTAGTAACAAATTCACGACCCAGAAATTCTTTCGCCCTCCTTATTCTCTGCATATCATATTCTGTAATAAGTATATCATCAACCTACACCGGAATAGCAGTCATACCTTTGGAAGTTCTCTGTACAAAAAGAGAATGATCCACATTCGACCGTTTGAACCCACGCTTCTCGAACAAATATGAGAGCTTTTAGAACCAAGCTCCCGAGCTCTGCTTAAGGCCATAGATTACCTTATGAAGTATACATACCTGTGAACACTCTCCCTCAGTAGCAAACCCCGGTGGCTGCTGCATGCAGACTTCCTCTTGATGTTCACCTTGCAAAAAAGGCATTCTTGATATTTAGCTGAAACAATGGCCAATCTCGAACCACAACAACTGATAAATGGATTCGTAGGGTAGAATGACGAGCAACCGAAGAGAATGTATCAAGGTAGTCCACTTCGTACGTCTGCGTAAACTCGCGTGCAACCAGGTCGAGCCTTGTACCTATCAATGCCACCATCTGCATTTTGCTTCACTGTGAATACCCACCTGCAACTAACCAAGGTTGCAGAAATCGGTAGTTGGTACTTAGTCGGCGGGGTTACTGACTAAGGATTAATAGGCAGTGGGGAGACTAATTGAATTTAGTCTTCCATTAGTTGGTTTGGATTTTTTAATTATTTTAAATATATAAATAGTTTTTTATACATATATTCTTTTATATTTAAGTAGATTTGTACATTTTTTCTTTTTAAAAAATAATATTTGTATACTTTCTATTCTATATTAATGAAGCAAATAAAGTAATTGACTTTAAATATAACATTAAGCATAATAGAATAAGTTTGCTTTAGAAAAAAGTAAAAAAATAAAAAATAAAAAAACTCTATGTAAAAGTCGGTCGAGTAGTCAACCCGATTAGTCGGGTTGACTGACTAATGGACGACTAGACCTAGTCGAGTCGGCTATCCCCTCGACTCGACTAGTCAGACCGACTAGTTGGCCTAGTCGGTTGACTTTTACAACATTACAACTTACTATAGACGCCCAGTTTGGGCTGAGACAAGGTTCCGAGTACCTCTCGACTGAAGCGCTGCCATCTCTTCCTCCGTAGCCAAATGCCATCTACTATCCATCATTGCCTCTTGGTGCGTCCATGACATGTCCATGGCAGACAAAGCAACTGCAAATTTCCTGAAATCACCTGTCATACGCTTAAATATTACATGAGAAACAATTAGATATGAAGCACAAGATCACTTCTGCTTCCTAAGAGCAATCGAGAAATCAAGTTTTGCATCATCACTGCCACCAGCCTGACCATTCTCCTCCTGAAATAACCCTTGCCGAGAAACGCCATCAAACAAATCATTAGAAGTAATGTTGTCTAAACAAACCTGGGGCATGCTGGATGATGGACCATGAGCATGAGCTGATCCTCAACTGTAGTGATGGGTAGTGGTGGAACCAGAACAATGGGAGGAGGTAGAGTTGGTGGAGGTGATGATGGGGTGGTGGTGGGTACATGGGTGGAGGTGGAATATAAACCTCGTCATCTGAGTCTGAAGGTGTCATCCTGTCACCTGTTGGAGAAAAATATATGAGACTCAAAGAATGTGACATCTGCACTCACATAATACCTCCTGCGCAACGAATCTTAGAAATGATAACCCTTTTGAGTCCTGGAATACCGGACAAAAACACATTTGATAGCCCTAGGGCAGAGTTTGTCAATCCTTGGGGACAAGTGATGGATGAACTCAATAGACCCAAGAAATGAGGGGTGAGAGAGAACAACTCCTTGTCAGAAAAATATGGAAAGAGGTATCTTTCCTCCCAGTGTCGATGAGGGCATACGGTTAATAAGATAACAAGTTGTGAGAACTGCATCACCCCAGAATGAATGTGTTGCACCGCTCTGGACAAGGAGAGTACAAGTGACATCTAGAAGGTGACGACGCTTTCTTTCTGCGACACCATACTATTGGGACGTGTAAATACAAGAAGTTTGATGAAGAATACCATGAGATGAGAGAAAGTGATAGAGCACATGAGTACAAAATTCAAGAGCATCACCAGTCCCTACAATCTTGACAGAGGTGGAAAAAACATTATGCACTTCTTAAATTAATTTCATAATAGCATTGCCCGCTTCCGATTTATTTTTCTACAAGCAAACCCAAGACAACGACTAAAATCATCCACAACACTTAAATAAAACCAATGTCCGTGATGATCAGGAACATGAATGTCTATGTGGAAAAATTCAAAAGGGGAGCTACTACTCTGACTCTGACGACTCGGGAAGACATATTGATGGTGCTTCCTTAACTGACATGCTTCATAGTTGAACGACGAGCATAGTGAAATTGGGGAAGGACTTGATGTAGCTTCTGAAGTGGAAGATGACCGAAGCATATATGCCATAATAAAGGAGAGACATGTCCAGTAGAATGGGAGGATATTCCATCATATGGTGTTTGGACCAGTCGATCGAGTCCGCCATGCTCATGACCACAACCAATCACTCTGCCTGTGACAATGTCCTAAAACACAAGAGATAATGGGCCAAATATCGATCGACAATCTAAATCCTTGGTAATCTGACTAGTAGACAATAAATTAATGGAGAAATTAGGGGCATGCAACACATTCTGCAACCGCACAGATGATGTCAAGTTGATCTCCCCCTGTCCTGTGATTGGGGTATGAGTCCCGTCTCTATGACCACTATCTTTCCTGGAGAGACCTACTTGTATGATATGAGCTTATTTCTATCTCCACATAAATGATGTGTTGCATCGAAACCTATAATCCATTATGCGATATCCGAACCATGATGAGAAGTGGAGTTAAGGACACTACCTGAGGTACTAGCTTCTGCTATGGCAGAGATATCTGAATTGGTCTTGGAAGCAGGTGAAGTAGCGCTAGTTGGGTGCATGATTTCTCTCAGTCAAGACACAAGCTCATCAAATTTTTGATCCGATGTGAGTGGAGCGGCGTAATGTTGGGTCTGCTTTTTTACGCGGGCGGATGCTGAGTAACCATGCTTGGAGTAGCACGTATCTTCTATATGACTAGATCGATTACAATTGGTATAAGGTGGTCCATGACCACACCCACCCCTACCATGTGGTCCACGCCCACGGAACTGAGATGGACCACCTCTTCCAGGAGTGGCTGCCATAGCAGAAGAGTTCGGTAATGGAGCAGAACTTGTTATATTGATCCGGCTCAATCTTCGAAAGGCCTCCTATGTGGGAGGAATGATAGCATCCGCCACGATTTGAGAAGAAGCAACCTCATATTGTGAATCAAGTGAGGCCAAAAACAGGCCAACCATTGTGGCATTCTGATATGTCTTCAGCTGCTCTGGAGTAGCCTTGAGGGGCATGAAGTTATGAAGCTTCTCAAACATTCCCCGCAATGCAGTGTAGTGAGCATGCGAGGGTTGATCATTCTGCTTTATAGTGAAGATGTCATGCTGGAGCTGTATAATTTTTGTCTCATTCTTAGCATGTGAATACGTTGCAGTAAGAATGTCCCATATAGCTTTGGCCATGAGCTGATGCAAGACGTCGTTTACGATGTCTGATATCAAGGTACCAGACAACCAGACCTAAGCATAAGCATCATCCGCCTCCCACGAGGCATGCCACCACATCTTCTCTGCGGGTTCATCCTCGGTAAGAATATGCTTCTTACCCACCGACTTCATTAGGCTCATGAACTGCATGGCCCACAATTCATAGTTCGACCCATCCATCTTCACTATAGGCACAGGACCGTTGAATGCGCACGTGGTATGAATTTCTACCTTGCTCTCTAACATGACAACTAGAGAAAACTAGGGTTGTAGATTGGACACGCTTTTGTCTACACTGACATAAAGAGATTTGGTTGCATATGTAGATTCAAGCAACCAATCCCATCAAGTAGTTGCGGCAACGCAAGCGATAGGGAGCTGCATGTGTAGGCTGCAAGTAACGGGGTCCACTGGTTGGTTGCAATGAAGGCCCCAAGTGGCTAGGGCCGCTGACTAGCAGCGATGAAGGCTACGAGCAGCTGGGACCGCTGGCGGTAGAGGCAGAAGGTGGCAGTAGAGTCGTAGGTCAGCGGAGGCCGCAGGCTGGCGGGAAGGCGATGCTCTGTGTGTGAGTGGCTGGAGGTGGGGCTAGGGTTAGGGTACACGAGCTCTAGTCTAGGACCGCCGCTTTGATACCATGTTGGGATAAACGAGAGAATTGTTTATTCCATGATCCCTAGGCTCTCTTATATAGGGAGAGATCTATGAGCAAATTACATAATGTAGACAGATAGAAACAAAAATAGATAACAAGATACATAAACATAAAATATATCTCTATATTTTATATGCTCTTGATTTGCAGGTGAACTTGCTTTCTATTAGTCAGATTATAAAGAATATGCATTTTTGTGTCATTTTTGACCCATCTTCTCTTGTGTTTCAAGACATACTCACGTGTAGGGTGATTGGATGTGATCGTAATAAGCGAGGGCTCTACAGACTGGTCCAATCTCCTCATGTTGGTACCTCTACTATTCCAACTGGAACAATCTCACCGTACCTGTGGAACCTTCGTTTTGGACACCTCCTCTGCAGAAGTTGTGTCATCTCCTCCCATAGATCTCCACACGATCTTCCTTCCGATGCGAGGCTTGCTAGCTTGGGAAGTATCACCGTTTTTCGTTTCCATCTTGTCAGAGTCAGAGCATTTCTCAGTTTTTTGAGCTTCCTCGCTTAGATGTTTGGTCCGAGTCATGTCCTTGATCACCTAACATCGTTTTTATCTGGTTGCAGTTGATGACTATTCTAGACTTTCTAGAATTTTCTTCTTAAAGAAAAAGTCTGAGGTTGCGTCAGTATTTATTAATGCGAAAGAATATTTTTTCTGCTACTACTAAGTACTTGCATTATGATAATGCCTTAGAATTTTGCAATTCACAACTATCTGAGTTTCTCAAGTCACTTGGCATTGTACACAAGATCTCGTATGCCTATACATCTCAATAGAATAGTGTTTGCTGAGCGCAAGCATCATCATTTACTCGATGTGACTAGAACCCTTTTGATTCAGAGCCGTGCTCCTCACTCTTATCAGGTTGATGCGGTTCTTACTGCCTACATACTTAGTGAACCGTCCCTCTGTTTTGAGAGAAAAGGCTACTTTCTCGATTTTGTTTCTTGAGAAGGATCTGTTCATACTTACAATCGTGTGTTTGGATTTGTGGCTTTTCTTCACAATCTTTCGCCCGACCATGACAAACTCTCCCCCAGAGTCGTCAAGTGTGTCTTTATTTGTTACTCTCATACCCAGAAAGGGTACTGTTGCTTTGATCCACTTAGACAGAATTACTTTGTCAGTGCTGGTGTTACATTCTTTAATTATGTTATGTATTTCTTTCCTACAGGTGACGGAGTAGCCCTATTCTCTCTGATGAGGAGGTCTACATGACTCCACCTCCTATAGCTCTACCACCTCCTGCACTTGCTCTATCACCTCCCTCCCTCACCACCAACACCACCCGCCTCTACCACAACCTTTAGGACCTACACCTGCTCTTTTAGATGCCCCTGGACCACCACCTACCTTGACTCAGTTTTTGCCACGTGTGTTTACTCGCAGGTTTCGCTCTGTTCCCCCTGCTCACAAGTCTTCCCTATCGTCCAACATGCCTCAAGTATATAAGGAGCACATTGTTTCTACTAATGGCACTATTAGGTTGTCTATGCAGCATGATTTCCTTACAGGATGAGCATGTACCCTCTCACGAGGGAAATATGTAGGTTAAGGAGATGGTAGATGATCGCGATGTGCTTATTGCTCTGTGAAAGCAGAGATGTACTTGTGTTTCATATCCTCTTGCAGCCCAAGTTTCTTGAGCAGACTTTCATAGGATTTCAGGAGATTTACCATGGCACTCGTGGAGATACCACAGACGTATCAGGAGTCCATTCAGGCAGTCAAAGGCGTCTTGCCATGGAGGAGGAGATGGTCGTGCTGCTGTCACGTTGCACTTGGAGCCTTGTTTCAGCTCCAATTGGCGCATCTGTTGTTGGTTGTAAGTGGGTATTAACTATGAAGCACCTAGCAGATGATAGTGTAGATCGCTACAAGACGACACTTGTAGCACGTGGGTTCACTCAGACATATGGGGTAGACTATTAGGATACATTCTCTCAAGTGGTCAGACATCCTACTATGCATATACTTCTATCTGTTGCAGTGACATGTGATTGACTCCTCTATCAGCTTCATGTGAAAAATGATTATCTCTATGGTGAATTGTAGGAGGAGGTTTACATGCATCAACCACCTGGGTTTGCTGCTGGGGGGGGGGTGTCAGAAGGTTTGCAAGCTTCACAAAGCGATCTATGGCCTTAAGCAGAGTCCAAGAACATGGTTACAAAAGATCTGGGAGTTGACACTCCAAAGCAACATGGATTTGTGAGATCAGCTGCTGGTAATTCATTGTTTGTTCACAGGACTTATAGAAGTACAATTTTCATACTTATTTATGTTGATGATATCATTGTTACAGGGGATGACAGGCATGGTATCTGGGCCGCTAAGGTTCCTAGGTCCGCAGTTTGTGATCAAAATCCTTGGTAGCCTACGTTACTTTTTTGGGCTGGAGTTCGTCAGGAACCCGTGAGGTCGTGTAATGATCCGGATGAAGTACGCTACATATTTTCTCTCTGAGACATGCATGGCAGATTGCAAGCCTACCACTACTCTTATGGACCCGAGCATGAATCTATATGATGATGACATTGACGAGGTCGATAAGAGGAGATACAAGGAGTTTGTTGGGAAGCTTCTTTATGTGACTATCATCAAGCCATATATATCCTTTGCAATGAGAAAAGAGACTCAATTTATGGAATAGCCTAGACCTGCACATATGGATGTAGTCCATATGATTTTTAGGTATCTGAAGGCCTCACCTGGCAGTGGTCTTCTATTTAACATCGGTACATCCCTTGCTGTTACAGCTTATGCAGATGCAGATTATGCGAAGTGTCCCAAGGACAAGAAGTCTACTTCTGGCTTTGCAATAGTTATAGGAAATTCCTTGATGTCATAGAAGAGCAAGAAGAGCATTGTGGTTGCTAGATCTAGTGTAGAATCAGAATACATAACCATGATGCAAGCTAGTACAGAGATGATGTGGGTTAGATCTGTTTTGGGTTTTTACTGACCTGACTGTTGATGTGCCTCTTCCCATGCACCTCCAATGTGACAACCAAGCTACTCTCTTCATTGCAAACAAGCCAACCTTCTATAAGAGGACCAAACCCATCGAGGTGAGCTATCACTACACTCGTAACATGATAGAGAAGGGCTCATCTCCACTACTCATGTCAGCTCTGGAGATAAGACAATAGATGTACTTATCAAGGTCTTAGCCAAAGGGCCTTTCCAGAGATGCTGCTCCAAGCTGAGCCTGATAGATATCTACGCTCCAGTTTGAGGGGGAGTGTTGAGATTTTAGTTATCTCTCATGTCTTTTATGTATCATTTATTTCCTTTGTCTTCTTTATGCGATTTACCTAACTTGTTATACTCTCTATATAAGAGAACCCTAGGGCTTCATGAAAAATTTTCATTTCTTTTCTATCCACAAGCTTAATGAGTTAAATCCTAGTCCTATGTATTGAAAATACAATTATTATATATAGGGATCAATTTATTGTCTGGTATAGAGCCTTATGTGTAATCTACTTGCTCATCGGGAGATGTTGGTGGAGAAATGATTCTATATTAATTCATGAGACCCTAGGGCTCTCTTATAAAAAGGAGAGTCCCTATGGGTAAATTATATACTGTGGAAACATAAATAAAGAATAAAAAGCAATATTAAAATATAGAAATATCTCTACACTCCCTTCAATATGGAACATATATGCCAATCATGTTCAGCTTGGATCCACACTTTTGAAATGGGCCTCTAGTCAAGGCTTTGGTGAAGATATTACAATCTGCTCCCTTGAACTGACGTGGGGGGTGGAGATGAAGCCTTTCTGAATCATGTCACGTGTGTATTGGAAACCCACCTCAATATGCTTCATCTTTTCATGAAAAGCAAGATTATTGGCTATAAAAAATGCAGTTTGGTTGTCACATTGTTAGTGTATGGGAAGTGGTAAATCAATGCCAAGGTCGATCAATACTGATCTAACCCACATCATCTCAGTGGTCTCCTGTTCCGTAGCTCTGTACTCTGATTCTGCATTGAATCTATCTACCATTGTCTGTTTCTTACTCTTCCAAGATACTAAAGAGCTACCGACAAATACTGTTAATCAAGAGGTAGACTTTCTGTACTTTGGATATCCTGTATAGTCTGCATCTGCGCAAGTTGAGGCATTAAGGGATGCCCCTTTCTTGAAAAATAGTCCTGCACCTGGAGATGACTTCAAGTATCATAGAATCATATGAACAACATTCATATATACCTGTTTGGGTTGCTCTATGAACTGGCTAACTCGTCTAACAACAAATGGGATATATGACTGGTGATTTTAGTATAAAGTAGCTTCCCAACCAGCTTTCTATATCTTGTCTTATCCACTTCATATGTATTATCATCGTATAATCTTGCTATGGGGTCCATAGGAGCAGTTGCAGTTCTACACCCTCTCTTGCATGTTTCTGCTAAAAGGTCTGTAACATACTTCCTTTAGGTCATCACAAGACCCTGCTGGTTCCTAACAAACTCCAATCCCATGAAGTATCGTAAAGGATCAAGATCCTTAGTAACAAATTTTTGTCCAAGGAACTCCTTAGCCTTGCTAATCCCTTGCACATCATCTCTTGTAACGAGAATATCATCAACATAAACCATAATGAGAACTGCACCTCCCTGGCTTCTTTGAACAAACAGTGCGTGGTCTGCATTCGACCTTATGAACCCTCTCTGCTCAATCAAGTCTGAGAGCTTCTGAAACCATGCTCTTTGACTTTACTTAAGGCCGTAAACAATCGTATAAAGTCTACAACCATGCTGACACTTCCCCTCAGCAACTAACTCTAATGATTGTTGCATATATACTTCCTCATGGAGATTGTTTGTTCACCATAGAGAAATGCATTCTTGACATCAAGCTGAAATAATGGTCATTCTCGCACCACAACAATAGTAAGAGTCCGAAGTGTAGAATGGTAGGCCATCGGGGAGAAGGCATCCTGATAGTCCAACCCATGTGTTTGAGTGAACACTCACGCAACCAACCTTGACTTATAATTATCCACTGTACCATTTGCTCAGTGTTTTACAATGAACACCCATTTGCAGCTGACAACAGATGCCTTAGGAGGAACTGGGATTAAACTCCACGTTCCACATGATTGTAACACAACCATTTCCTCCTCCATTGCATGACGCCACTGAATGTCTTGCATATCCTCCTGATAGGACCGTGGAATCATCGCGACATATAGGCCAACAACAAACTTCATGAAATCCGCTGATAGATGTGTCAAAGAAACAATCGAAGCAAGAGGATACAAAGAACAAGTACACCTCTGCTTCCTGAGTATAATAGGTACCTCAAGATCATCCGCAACCACCTCTACATGCGCACTAGCCTCTTGAGAAGGAACCTGCTTGTCATATATTGTAGCTTGTTGTAGAGACAACTCGCCATTGCCATCAGTAGAAATATTGTGATTAGAATATACCTGAGGCGTTCTAGATGATTGAGTAGGCCCATGAGCAGTAGACGGTCTGCGGATGTAGAAGCGTGGGAAGAACCAAGATATGGGACTAGAAGGAGGTGGTGGTGGTAGAAGAGGAGCCATAGGTGGTATTGGAATAAGTGGTGATGACGGTAAAACATGTAGAAATGGAAACATGTAAACCTTCTCTCTAGATTCTGATGGAGTGAACTTATCACCTGCTGGGGAGAAGTGCATCACATACTCAAAGAAGGTGACATTAACACTAACGTAGTACTTCCAACGAACATAATCGTAATACTGGTATCCCTTCTGTGTCTTGGAATACCCTACAAAAACAAACTTGACAGCTCTAGGGGTAAGCTTGTCAAGGTCAAGTAACGACTAATGCAGAAACGCTACGAAACCAAATACATGAGGAGTGAGGGAGAACAAATTCTTTTTGGAAACAAGATCGAGTACTGCTAAGAAGACGCCAACCACCGTGGCATTCATATTCCTTCTGTTGCTCATGTGTAGTTGCGAGAGGCATGAAGCAATGAAGCTTCTTGAACATGTCTCAGAGAGATGTATATAGAGAGTGTATTGGTCATCCGTTCTGCTTGATAGTGAATGAGTCATGCTGTAATTGCATGATCTTCGTCTCTTTTCTTGCATGCGAATAACTAGCAACAAGAATATCACACATTGCCTTTGCAGTGAGCTGATGCAGAACATCGTTGGTGATCACTGTCGTCAACGTACCAGTAAATCAGACTCGTGTGTATGCATCATCGGCATCCCATGAGGCATTCATCCCAGTCTTTTCAGTTGGCTCCTCATCGATAAGAATACGCTTCTTGCCAGTAGACTGCATCAGGCTCATGAGTTTCATGACCCAAAGTTCGTAGTTTGTTCCATTCATCTTGACTATTTGTAACAGACCTCGAAAGGCGCATGTGGAGGAAGTATCAACCTTGTTTCCTGAAATGATTTCGAATACAAAAACTAGTACTTTTTTATAAATTAAGGAAAAACTTGTCTACACAGATATAAGGGAAGCAATTGCATGTGCAGACTCAAACTGCAATAATTCCCATCAGTAAGAGGTGTATCCTAGGGCAAAAGGGGTGATCTATCAATCTGAAATCACCTTGGAAACCTCAAAATCATATCATACATGATCACTTAGTCACGATGTGATGCCCTAGAACATCTAGTGACGATGCGTCGCAACCATAGATGAAATAGGGGCCAAGGAGTAGATGCGAAGAGGCGGAGTGACGTGGAGAGCTGCATGGAGGCTGCTCCAAGCAGCAACGACGACATAGGTGGCATCGGGTGGCGGTGGCGGTAGGCGAGGGCTCTAGTGGTTAGGCTTAGGGTGTTTTTGGGCGTAAGAACTCCAGTCTAGGACCGTCGCTCTGATACTATGTTGGTGGAAAAATGATTCTATATTGATTCATGAGACCTTAGGGCTCTCTTATATAGAGGAGAGTCCCAATGGATAAATTACATACTGTGTACAATATAAATAGAGAATAAAAAGCAATACTAAAACATATAAATATCTCTACAGGAGAGAGTTGAGCTTATTTTTAGGGTGTTGTACTTGTTTAAATGATAAAATAAAATGAAGACAATGACTATTAGGCCACTTCTTCGTGAATTAGGTATCGTTTTAATGGTTTTGAACTCCATAAATACCAATTTGATGTTTATTGACTCATCTTTTCCAGGTTTTATTGTAATCTACTTGCTATCAAAGTAAGTGGGTTCAAGGACTTCATTTTACGGTTTGATTTTTGTTATGTTATCTTTATATTTATCTAATGTTCTTGAAATATGTTAATAAGTCCAATATTGTACCCCAAGCATGCCTTGTGGAGATAGGTACACTGTTTGAGGTGTCCAGTCAATGTACCACATAGGATGTTTACCTCTTAACAACATAAGGATGCACACTCTCAGGTGGCATGGTCAGCAAGAGCATGATCTACTAGAAAGTAAGCGAAAAGACTTCTACGCCTAGCAACATGACACAATCGGAGAGAGGAGCGGCGACACATGCGTGAGCCAACCATACAAGGTGGTATAATTCGAAGATCATGCGGAAGTTGGTGCGACCTTCGTTACATTATTGCGGCCATGTTGCACAATGCGGAGGTGGCACAAGTTATGCATGACAGCTTCTTTGAGGGTAAAAACTATGTGTGGCAGCTCCATGGAGACAATCAGAGAGGTGTTATTCAAATGCGCATTGACAAAGTGGCTAGTGTTTCTGCGTAGAGTTCGAGCTAGTGATATGTAAGAAGGAATGCCTACATGTGCATCGAGCTTCTTTTGGAGACAACGCCGACAAGTTCTACCAGAAACATTAATAATTGAGTGTCGAAGTGGTTCTATTGGGACATGCCATCTTGTTTATGGGCTTGAGGCCCATGATCTCCTTTTTTTGTTTTTTGTTTTGAAAATCCATATATAAAAATAAAGGAGTTTTATGGAAAGGGAAAAACAGAACTAAATAAAAGATAGAATAAAAAAGTAAAGTAGTAAAAATAAGAAACCATTAAAAGAGATCTAGAGGGAGAAGCGAAGAAATGACATAAATTCAAACCTTGCATCTTCAAATTGAGATAGATGTTGAGAGGAATCAATAATTCTCACTATTTCTTAGAGTTATGGGTCAAATTTGATTCAATAGGATTTATCACTTCCATTCATTTCCACCATGAACAGTGGTTGGGAAAAAGATGAGGAGAAATGGTTTTTTATTTTTTCTTGTTTCTTCTCTCAAAATGGTAAGAATTTTTCATGATTTCGACATGGGAGAAAATAGATGGTAAGAGTAGATTCTGGGAGCTTGTAACTATACCTTTGATTGAGATCTTTTTAGAGGTACTCATTTTTGTTTCTGTGGCAAGGAACTCGATTTGACTCCATTTTCCTTTGGTAGTATTCCCCCATACAAGAATTGGTGGGAAAATAAGAGAACCTATTTATTCCATCCACCCTAGGCTCTCTTATATAGAAGAGTAGCCTATGGGTAAAATACATAGAAAGTCCAACAAAAAAAATATAAGAAAAGTACATAAGAGAATATTATATCTCTACACTCCCCCTCAAGATGGAGCATAGATATCAATCATGCTCAGCTTGGACGAACACTTTTGGAACGGCCCTCGAAGTAGCGCCTTGGTGAAAATGTTTGCAGTCTGATCCTCTGAGCTAACATGGGTTGTAACAATAAACCCCTTCTGAATCATGTCACGTATGAAGTGACAATTAACCTCAATGTGCTTGGTCCGTTCATGAAATGCTGGGTTATTTGCAATGAATAAAGCTGCCTGGTTGTCACATTCCAGAGCCATAGGAAGCGGGACTTCTATATATAGATCTGCTAGCACAGTCTTTATCCACATCATTTCTGTACTGACCTGAGCCATAGCCCTATATTCAGACTTAACACTAGACCTTGCCACAACCGTTTACTTCTTGCTTCTCCAAGAGACTAGAGAATCTCCAACATACATTGCAAACCCAGTGGTAGATTTCCTATCCTTGGGGCATCCTGCATAATCCGCATCTGCACAAGCTGATATAGTAACCTCCTTGCCTTTCTTAAACAGCAGACCCACACCTGGAGATGACTTAAGATACCTGAGTATCATATGTATAGCATCCATGTGTACCTGACGTGGTTGCTCCATAAACTGGCTCACTCGACTCACAACAAAGGAGATATCATGCCTGGTAATAGTAACATAGAGAAGTTTGCCCACTAGTTCTCTGTATCTTCTCTTGTCCACCTCATCAGTATCATCATCATATAATTTCATACTGGGATCCATAGGTGTAGTGGCAGGTCGGCAACCAAGCATTCCTGTTTCACTTAACAGGTCAGTGACATTTTCTCTGAGTCATTACCAACCCATGAGAATTTCTGGCAAACTCTAGTCCCAGAAAATATCTAAGAACCCCAAGGTCCTTGGTGACGAATTCACGTCCCATCATTTCTTTTGCCCCCTGGATTCCCTATTCATCATCACCTGTAATCAGAATATCGTCTACATACACCATAATAGCAATGATACCTCTAGGTGTCTTTTGCACAAACAGGGAATGATCAACATTAGAACGTCTGTACCCCTATTTCTCAAACAGGTCTGAGAGCTTCTGGAACCAAGCTCTGGGGCTCTGCTTAAGGCCATAGATAGCCTTATGAAGTCTGCACACCGTAGGATACCCCCCCCTCAACAGCAAAACCAGGTGGTTGTTGCATGTAGACTTCCTTCTGTAAGTCACCGTATAGGAATGCATTCTTCACATCTAACTGGTAGAGTAGCCAATCATGAGTAACTGCAACAGAAAGAAAGATCCGCAGAGTGGAATGGCGAGCAACCGGCGAGAATGTATCCAGATAATCCACCCCATATGTCTGTGTGAAGCCACGAGCAACAAGGCGAGCCTTGTATCTGTCAATACTGCCGTCTGCCTTCTGTTTAACTGTGAAGACCCACTTGCAACTAACTGGAGATATGTCAGGAGGTGCGCGAACAAGACTCCACGTGCCTCTTAACTGAAGAGCGACCATTTCTTCTTCCATGGCCAAGCGCCATCGACTATCTTTCAGTGCATCTTGATAATTCCGTGAAATATCCACTGCTGACAATGCAATAATAAAGTTCCTGAATTCGCCAGTGAGACGGTCAAATGACACAGAAGATGCAATAGGATATGATGCGCAGTTCTGCTTCTGCTTTCGTAGAGCAATAGGTACATGTAAGTCATATGTCTCCCCAGCTGGCCTTTATAAACCCTCTTGCTCAGGAAAATCATCAGATCCATCACTAGTAATATTTTCAAAACACTCAGGCGAGCTGGATGATGAGCGGTGACCATGAGCAGAAGTAGGCCTACGGTTATAGTGGAATGGTAGTGGTGAGACAAGCACCGTGACTGGAGGTGGTGGTGGAGATGGTGGTGGTGGTAACGGCTCTGATGGAGACAGTGGTGGCGGCGGCATGTATATAGCATCAGTAGTGTCAGTATTGTCAGAGGGAACCAGCTGATCACCTGTTGACGAGAAGTATATGACATATTCGAAAAAGGTAACATCCACACTGACTAAATTCCGCCTTCGCAATGGATCATAACACTTGTACCCCTTTTGCGTTCTGGAGTACCCGACAAAGACACACTTGATAGCCCTAGGAGAGAGCTTGTTAGTCCCGGGAGACAACTGTTGAACAAAGGCGACCGAGCCAAACACACGAGGAGTAAGAGAGAACAATTCTTTGTCAGGGAAAATAAAAGAGAATGGAATCTTGTCAATTAAGACGGATGATGACATTCGATTAATAAGATAGCACGCCGTAAGAACAACATCCCCCCAGAAAGAATGAGGAGCATTACTCTGTATGATAAGTGACCTGGTGACATCAAGTAAGTGGCGGTGTTTCCTTTCAGCAACCCCATTCTGTTGGGAAGTATAGGCACATGATGTTTGGTGGATAATCCCTTGAGATGAAAAATAACAAGATAGGGTATGAGTACAAAGTTCTAGTGCATTATCACTTCTCACAGTTTTAACAGATGCAGAAAAAATATTACGAACTTCATTAATGAAATTGATGATAATATTCCCCGCTTCAGATTTATTCTTTAACAAAAATACCCATGACACACGAGAGAAATCATCCACAATAACTATATAAAACCTGTGTCCCTGATCAGGAATACGACTAGGACCCCAGATATCGGCATGGAATAACTCAAACTTGGAGGTACTACTTCGACACTGACGACTGGGAACCGTAGACTTGTGATGCTTTCCCAACTGACAAGCCTCACATTGAATGGACGTGTGAGGTGAAACCTGGAGTAACACATGACGAAGCTTCTGAAGAGGTAGGTGTCCAAAGCGCTGGTGCCACAGTAATGGGGAGGTTCCAGCAGGTAGAGATGAGGTTCCAACATAAGGAGTCCGACTAAGGCGATAGAGGCCACCTTGCTCATAGCCACACCCAATCACGTTGCCCGTAAGGATGTCCTGAAAAACAAGAGAGGATGGATCAAAAATAGCTCGACAATGTAAATCCTTTGTAAGTTGGCTAATGGACAACAAATTCATTGAAAAATGAGGTGCATGTAACACGTTCTTGAGATGCATGGATGGTGTCAATCTAATCTCCCCCTGACCGGTAATCGGGGAATGTGTCCCATTAGCAATAACCACTGTATGGCCTGGAGAAACCTATATGTATCCTGTAAGTAGACTTTGATCACCACACAGATGATGTGTGGCACCAGAGTCCATAATCCACTCTAACGTATCTGATCCACTGCTGCTAGTGAATGCAGAGGTGCTACCTGATGTACTGGTGGAAGTAGATGCAGATGCGACAACGTATTTTCGGGGAGTAGCCCCTTTCTTCAGACACTTCTTGGCACATACATTAAGGGAGCCATCGAAAGGTGACTGAAACACCAGAAACGGGGACTACCCGAGCTAATGATAGAGGCAATAAAACTTTCCGACCAAGTCCCATTAATTGATCATAACGATATCGTGGAAATGCTGGTACGAGTGCCTAAGATAGCCGGAACGAGGTATAAAGGGAGATTGTCAGTTGTTTCAGGAAAGTAGAACCGCGGTCTGCTTTAGAGCCACGTGAGCCGGGAAAATCCGTCATCATGGTTGTCTGTTCCCTAAGGGACCACTCAATCCCGGGAAAGTCTAGATCAGTTCGAAAACAAGGCCTTCCAATATATCTAGTTAGTACGCTTGACTCTACTATATATAGAGAATCACCGATCTGCATATATAAGCAAAATCAATATATATAATTTCAGATGCCCCACCTTCCCGCTAGCTTGAGACTCTGCTGCTTCGTCTACACCTATCTTTGATAAGGCCCCTCTAATATGCAACTTGGTACTATCCAGAAATCAGCCCCGGAGGTCAAGGATTTGCTTCCCCAGATGTAGATTCGATTGATGCCTTTGATGTGGCTTCGACTCTTGACTTTCTGTCTTCATACCTAGCTCGGATGTCAACTAAATCCTTCTCTGGGTTAGAGGTTCTTTGGCCAAAAGGTAGAGATCGAAGGACCCTCTCTAATCAAAGAGCTAGCAGTCCTCGCTTTCCCCACTGAATATATAGAAAGAATAGTGAAGTCATCGCACACATGCCCCTCGCCACTGGAAAGGGAAAGAGCCCCTCACCCTCTTTAAGTCAAGCCAGAAAGCCGCCTCAGCAATCGTCAAGCTTGGGCCCTGACCCTGGAGCCGTCACTCTCTCTCTGTTGCGGGGCTATGAGAAAGAGAAGGGAGAGGGTCCGTGAGACGGGGGGAAGAGCTGGTGGAGGTGGGCATGAAGGTAGTCGCATAGCCACTGCGGTCAGAACTAGATTATCTAACTTAAAGACAGACAGACAAAGCATAGTTTGCCGTCGGGTGCAGAGCGGGTCTAGGTTCGGAAGGTTAGGTAGTACGGAGGAGGTGAAATAAATAGAAAATAAAGGTTTTATTTCTTCAATAGATTGTAGGGCACTCTTTATCTTTGCAGAAGGTGGTATCAACTACTTCAGACTCATCACCAGTTACACAATTAATCTATGATTTAGAATTGTAGAATAAGTCAGTGTCCTAGTGAATAAATCTCTTTTTTCCTTTTTTCTGTCAGACTGACCTTCTACTACTACTAGCCTAGGGATAGTACTATTCCTCACTTACCTCAACCTCTCACCCCTAAGCTGTCAAGAAAGCCAGGGGATAGGGATAGGCAAAAGATAGAGCCGGAGTGCGTACAACACACAAGTACGTGAGTTGCTAGGACCATCCACACCTCACGAAGAAAATCAGCAAAAATCAAAGGTCAAGGGGGCATAAAACAGAGGACGGAAAGGAGGTGCGAGGGAAGAAAGATGACTTTGATCTGCTATGGTACCACTGAACCTCTCCACTTCGGAATCCTAAAGGGAAAGTCACAAGCCGCACATCAGACGGCGTAGATGACTACTTGAGAACCAAGAAATGCTCATAAAGGCAGAATACCGTACTTCAATCAACTATTATATTAGAAGAAGAAGGTCGTAGACAAAGAAGAGGACCAGACAGGACACTCGAGATGAACACAGGAGGAAGTGGACGGACTTCCACTTCCTAGCCTGGCCGTAGCCAGAGGGGCGGGCTACTGTGCTAGGCTTCTTCGGGACGGTGCGAAGCGGTCAGAAATGCTCGTCCTAGCAGCATAGTTAACGATAACAAGAAAATCACGCTCTGTAGGATTTGAACCTACAACATCGGGTTTTGGAGACCCGCGTTCTACCGAACTGAACTAAGAGCGCTTTCTTTGATTTGATGATGGCTTTTATATTAACAGAATAGAATCAAAAAGAAAAAGATGATTTTTCAGACGAAGAAATTATGGTTAATGAAAATAGATCTCAATTATCCCTCGTTACTGCCCATAGGAGAAGTAATAGGTATGGATGACTGGATTTTCACCCGTGAAATTGAGTACCCAAAACAAAGGCGCAGCGCTACATCCCTTTTTGAAATTGTTGTACAAAAGTAACTAGATATTGAAGCTTGTTTTCCACATCATTAAGCAGCCACCCAAAGAGTGCGTAATAGCTCACTGATCGAGTGCTCTTGCACCGTATAAGTCAAAAAGAAAAAAGGGGCTAAGTCTTCGAGTATAAAAGCAGTACTAGCTTGGGAAATTCTTCTTCGCTTTGCTTGCTCCGTTTTTTTGGTTCTCCGGCTGAACGCGATAGTTAATAGCCCTTGATCCTCACTGACTCAGGCTAGCTGCTTTGCCCTGCATCTGAGGTCTTTTGAAGTTCCGCTGACCTCTGAGGATGACCGCCGGCGCTAAAAAGGACTCTTTCTCTTCTCGTCGGCTCTTACAGATCCTGGGTCAGACTACTCGACGAAGATCAGCAGTCTACCCCGCTAGCCAAAAGCCCCTTCAGATCAATCAAATCCGATCGGATCCCTCTCTTTTCTCAGTTTGAGGCGACGATTCATCCTCCTTTCTGATCCCCAAAAATGCTATTCTTTCTATCTTATCTAATTCATTGTTTTCCCCATTTACCTCATTTCAGTTCCATCTTCTCATGAACCTTCATCATTTGCTGGTCCTCAAACGGTGTATTGAGGTCAATCTCGTGGGAAAAAAGTCATTTTATGGTCCGAGAAGGGATTGTACTGGGCCACATTGTTTCCGAACGTGGAATTGAAGGCCAAAGTGGAATTGATCTCCAAACTTCCACCCCCGACCTCAGTCGGCCAAGTTAGATCTTTTCTTGGGGTTTTGATAGGCGATGAATCAAAGAATTCTCAAAAATGGCCGATGTGCCATTTGTTTGTTTTTGATGAATCATGCCCTCCAATTGAAGTGCGACGTTTTCTTCCGATTTTAATAGTTGCTAAAATAAATAAACATGTCAAATAGCTACTTCTATCTGATTCTCGGAGATGAGACGGTCCTTTTTCCTTCGCTCTCCCTGCTTTTCTAGAAGAAAGAGTCCCACTAGTGACGCAGCTCACCCCGCTAGCCAAAAGCCCTCACCCCACTTATAGAAATATGTGCAGCCTATTCGGATTCAATTGGCGGATGGGGATTCGAAGTCTTCTATCAAAGAGCGGATAAGATCGCAGCGGAAAAGAGATAATAGTTGCCGAGATCAAAGGTCTCGAGCGCGTCGATCTGGTCCGGAAATTTCTCCAGGAATCAAAAAAGAGGGCCTCCTGGTCGTATAGGGGCTTGATAAGGGGGTATTGGGGAGCTTCCCTGAACTTGACTACTCGGCGCAAGAAAGGGGAATTTCTCCGTCACGCGACGGATGTGATTCGATAGATGAATAGGCATAGGCCAATTATTATATAGTTTAGAAGCCTGGCGGGCCTCTTCTCTATATAGCGTTGGCTTGGGCAGCTGCGGATTCCGAATTCCTCTCTTCGCCGATTCCGAATTCCTGCATCAAGAAGGACCTCTCTTAATATCTTGGCCGCTAGCTCACTTATTAGAAGACAAGGCTAGCTGTCATAACTGCTTGACCACGCCATATCATAGTTAGTTAGCATGGGCACATAGTGCAAAGAGCTAGCCCTTTCTGTACTCTGACGATGCGTCTGATAGGTAGAGAGCATACCTCTGTCTCACCTAAACAAAGGCAAAAGAGGTCGTCAGAGAGAGCTTATCTAGTGGGTGGTGAGACCGGGGCAGAGAAAGAGTCGGAGATGAGGAAAAGGCTCGAGCCTCCTAGGAAGTCACAGACATAGAGGGACCTCCCAAAGACCTGCCGAAAAGGAGACATCTATGATTTCCACATCCTTGGATGGTGACTGACATCTGCCCCATTTCCGCGTCATTGAGAACGGAAGCTAGTAGGTCTTCTTGCAGTCTCAAGTATGACGTATCAGCCCCCGAGATTATGAGAGAGATATGGTCAAGGCGTCATTGAAAGCTCTGGGAAAATGCCCACCCCTAAGCCATTACATAGTCCCTTTTAGGCATTGGCAAAGGACGGGGCGTGGTGGATTCACAATCAAGGGCCTGAAGACTTGGTTGGCTACATCCTAGGAACCTCCTCGTCTGTCTTTCTTTGACGACTGGAAAAAATCAATAGTACTATGAGAATGAGAATGGAAAAGTTTCGCACTACTAGGATAGACTGTTTCAGAGCTACATTGCGCATGTTTCCGCCGCTCTTTTTTGACCTAGCAACTGACAACCTGGACACGAGCTTCCCAAAGCCAGACTAAGAGAGCGAACAGAAACCCAAGAATACAGACTCAGCACAATGGAAAAAGCATGGAACTGGGGGGCAAAAGACTGACAGACACTACTCCAAAGAAAGCTGGCACTGAATAGCAACCACCTCCACACACTATAAGGCACCTCACCCTACACATTCTCTGCCTACTTAGGCAGATGTTAATAGTTTGGGGGCTTTTCTGACTCCTCTTCCCCTCCCCTCTTCGTACCATCCGAGGTCTAGACTAGGGGAGCTTTCCCCACTTAGTAGCTTCAATGTTCTCACCTCCGACCACCTGCAGCACTAATACACTCATAGGCAGACGCGCTCGCAGAAAACACAGATCTCGGATTCGAAAAGCACACGACTACGAGACCTTCTCGTAAATGGCTAATCATTAAGGCCTACTAATATATCCCAAGACCAGAGACGATTCCCACTGTGGAAAGTACACAGACCCCCATCCGAACAATAGCAACTCGGAGGCTAGGGATCAGCTCAGGATTTTATAATGGCATTGTCAACCATCACGATTATGAAAAGGAATATATATGGGTCTCCTCATACACATCTATACATATACATAAACTAGCTTATCCCAATTCGCACTCAGAAACACACTATTCGCAGGGTCATGACATGATAGCATTGTTCCGCCAGAAAACACACTACTCAAAAAAGTCAGCAAGCTAGTGCATAGATTGACTTCCTTTTGTGAGAAAACTAACTGCTCACCTTCGCTTTGCCACTCGCCTTCTCCCCTCTTCCTCGCTCTCTCTCTCTCTGAGGAGTCCGGACTTTTGACTTTCACCTCTGTCTCCACACCCCTGATGGGAATTGGTCAATGTCTGAGGTCGGATGTCGAGCCCCGGAACTATAGAAAAGGTCGGTGTCTAGGTGTCTGAGGGGACGAGTCGTAACGGATCTTGTGGCTTAGAAGTTGAAGAGTCGGAGAAAGGCAGAAGATGCATCGGATGCGCGGGTGCATCGACGGTGATATGCTTTCAGTTGCTTTCTTCTTCCTATTTGGATATGCATCGTCGAAGCCTCATATCGCGATATGTAGTTGAGGCAGGTTGTACGTTGGTCTTTTTCGTGAAGGGCGGCACTTGACGAAATCAGGACCACACCCTCCTATGTCACATCCAAGGTAGTTGACCTCTCATTTCATTAAGCCTCATGATAGCGGGAGCAGAAATGCATCGCGAATAGCCACTTTCCCTTCCCATACCAAAACTAGCACCTTCGCTACTATATATGCCGCAGCCCAATAGATAATTGTCAGGGCTTCTACCCCCAATACACGTTAGAGGTCGAAGGGCCGCTACTGGCCTCGTGAACAACACTACACGGCCGAATCCACCCAAATCGACCCCATGAAAGGAGTGCCACAGCAAGAAAGGCTGTTCCATTCTTGCCGCTTTTTGCCTGGATTTGAGGGCCCCCTTTCTATACCCTTAGAGGAAGGCAGGCCGACCGTTCCTTCGGAATCCACCTATTTCCGGAAAGAGATGGACCCTAGAGAGCACAGGAGCCCATTAGAGGCTCAGATCATTTACCCGGCTTAGACAAATGATCACAGCTTTTGAGAATAAAGTATTCCCCGCTTATCCGTGCATTACTATGGAAATAAAAAAGAAGCGGACTATCTGAGTCAGGGAAGCAACTGGAGGAGTCTCTGATTATGGGGAGTTGGACCCTGGAGATAGAGGATGACGCGCCCTATAGCTAAGACCTATGACGAAAGAATAGAGGTTTCAGGTAGAATCTCCAGAGAACTAGATATATAGAGTCAGAAGTAGATGTTGATGTTGCGGGACCAGATGGAGGAATGATGCCCCTCAGACGGACTACAAGGTCATCAAAGCACTGATCCATAGATGACGCAGCTGGGGGCTCGATCTGTTCAGCGACTCGTGCAGAAGCTGGAAAATCATGCTTAGAATAGCATGTGTCCTCGGTATGTCCAGAACGATGGCAAAAGGTACATGATGGACGAGTGCAGCCTCCTCTACCACGAGGTCCACGGCAACGGAACTGATGATGACCTCCTCGACCTCGATTTGCTGCCATGGCTGAGGCTGTTGAATTCGTGGCAGACGAGGGAATAGTGATACGACTCAGCCTATGAAATGCCTACTCCATAGGAGGAATAGTAGAGTCCGCCAGGATCTGGGAACGTGCTGCCTCGTATTCAGGATCAAGGACAGCAAGAAAAACACCCACCATAGTGGCATTCCGATAGGTCTTCTGTTGCTCTGGAGTGGCTATAAGAGGCGTGAAGCTATAAAGCTTCTCAAACATTCCCCGTAAGGAAGTATACAACGAGTGTAGAGGCCGTCCATTCTGCTTGATAGTAAATATGTCATGCTGGAGTTGTAGAATCTTTGTCTCATTCTTTACCTGGGAATATGTAGCAGCCAGAATATCCCACATTGCTTTTGCAGCGGGCTAATGAAGAATATCATTGGCAATCTCAGTTGCCAGGGTTCCAGATAGCCAAACCTTGGCATATGCATCATCTGCCTCCCATGAGGCATTGACCCCAGTCTTCTCAACAGGCTCGTCTTCAGTAAGAATGTGTTTCTTACCGGTTGACTTCATCATACTCATGAACTGCATTGCCCGCAGTTCATAATTTGAACCATTCATCTTCACATTGTTCACAATCAGCGCTGGACCTCTGAAGGCGCCTATAGACAGGATGTCTGCCTTGCTCTCTGACATAGTGATAACGGAAGACTGGGGTAGTAGACTGAAGGTATGATCGTCTACACGGACATTAGCGGGTTTAGTTGCATGTGTAGACTCAAGCAACCAAGCCCATTACTTGTAGAAGCATGCGGAGCGAGTTCTGAGATCACGCACACACACTTGACTTAGGGTTTTTCTCGTACACGGAAGTCGAAACCTTTAGAAGGTCACGCACGGGGGAAGATCACTGGTCACACGAAGATCATGCGCAGAGGAAACACGTTGGGCACGCACACAGATCTTGCGCAAGTGCACAGATCACGTGCAGGGGCAAGATAACGCGCAGGAGATGCACGTTGGGCAAGTGAGCAGTGCGCACAGATCTTGCTCAGCCGCACGATGCACGCAGCTCACAACACACACCGCGATTGATGTGCACAACGCTGTGTCCGAGATCGGAGGCGCCAGCGCACGATGCGTGAAGGAGGGTAGGGGCGCGAGATCAGAGGCGGAGGCGCGAGAGTGGCGGCGCGCGAGGGAGGGGGGGCTCGAAGGTGGGGCTGGGGTTAGGGTTTTGGCTCGAGAACTCCGATCTAGGACCGTCGCTCTGATACCATGTTGGGAAAATAAGAGAACCTATTTATTCCATCCGCCCTAGGCTCTCTTATATAGGAGAGTAACCTATGGGTAAAATACATTGAGAGTCCAACAGAAAATAAAAATATAAGAAAAGTACAGAAGAGAATAATATATCTATACAAGAACCTTTCATGGCTCCTATGTTAGAGGACTAGTTTCCCGAGTTTTTTTATACTAGAGAGAGTCATGCTATGAATTCCTGTAGAAGAGGGGCATGGTTTAAGGCCCGTATAGAAGAAGTATGTTTTGGAGATCTGCATCTAGGACATGATCATTTTTGTTAAGAGATAGAGCCATCTTCCATTAAGAAGACAAGTCTTTGGCCAAGAAGACAAATAGTGGGCCATAGATTTTGTCTCTATAAAAAGACTCATTGTATTGTTGAAGACTGATTAGTATAGATGCAGATCATGAGAAATTTCATTTTAACTCAGTTGCTTAGTGGATCGTTAGTCTAAACTCTGAACTCAAATTCATCCTACTCACTAGCATATGCTTAGATATGTCATCACTATCATTGACAATGAAAGTAGTGTTCATTGAGTCAAAGTGGCTTGTATCATCAACTTTTTGGTTTGTAAATTATTGAGAGATTTTAGTTTGTATAAATTAAGCATTGCATGATCCAACATCATGATTTAAGAACATAGAGCAGTCAAGTTAATTAGGTATTTGGATCTTATCGAGGTCTATCTATTGTATGGTGTAAAGTCTTGTGTTTTATCCTACATGGCCTATTATAATTGAGTTGAATGTGGCCTATATATCGAGCCTTGTACTACTAGTTTAAATAAAAATGATCATTAAAGAAACACCATTATTAAGCTGCTTCTCTTGTCGAGTAGTCGCTTTTGTTTCTGACAATGGTGGTACCCATGACCATGATATAGGTAAAAAAGTTAACGTGGATGAATCACACTATTATTAGGAAGGATGTAAGTGACTGTCGTTGGACTTACAAGAAATATGGCTATTAAGTTGCTTATCTATGAGATAAAAAATATAACTATTAAGGATGTGAGTGATTTCCCCTTAAGGAAATGCTAGGTCTAAGAAAACAAAGAGCAAACCTGATAGATCAGTCACTAAAAAATGATCGATTTGATTGGTTAGAGGAGGGTATCTGATCAATAAAAAAGTCGTATTTCCTCCAACAGCACAAGTGATCGAATTCTTTGTTTGATGTAAGCGATCACAACACCAATTTGATAGGCCCTAGAAATAGCAATGCTTGTACAATGTGCCTCAACTGATCGATCACTAGCCTTAGAGGAAGACCTAGAGCAACTTGGAGCATTACAATCTTTGAGAAAACAAGTTGACTAGTTTATGGAAAGCCTCGGCATGAGAATGAAAGTTTTGAACCACATACATAAATTTTATAAGAAACCCTTAATGCATGCCACATCTACGAAGAGCCTTCTCAAAGCACCCAACCCTTGATAGGATTGACTTTCATACCGTATGGAGAAAAATGTAACCATGACACAGAAAATAAATAATTTATATGGAGACCCTCTTATATAAGAGGAAAAAAATCATCTGAAAAATGACCTTGCATCTTATTTCAGGCGGCTCATTTTTTCTCGCTTTTTAAACAAGGAGGGGTGCATACAATTTATATCGGAGAGAGTAAACATATCCGAACTCTACACTTCCACAATGAAGTTGGATATAAATATCATTCATAACCTACTTGCCTATATTCATTTTCAGTTAGGGTCACTGAATGTGAAATAAATGGTAATTGGGAGACTAATCATAAATATTTGATTATAAAGTATGTTTGGTACATATAGTTGTATATATTTATACATGTATGGTCTTTAATTAATTAGTAAGATAAAACTACCAATTGTATTACAATCATTTTTTACACATCTAATCTTTTCTTTGCACTAAATAAAAATATGGGGAAAATAAAAAAAATAATATTTTTTTCATTAGTCAACCGACTATTCGGTCCGAGCTATTCTATTCAGTTACTTGATCGAATAGAATAATTGGATTGACTAATCGATCCAGTTGCTTGGCTATTGCAATAGTACTCGTATTTATCTCATGTTGTGTCGTAGGAGGGTCTTTGGTGAATATGACTACTAACTATCTTCTGATCAATTAAAAGGAATGCCAAGTTGCCCTCTGTCGATCTTTTCTTTAAGTAAATGTGGTCAACCTATGTTTTATGCGATTACGTTGGATAGAATTGTAAGGTTGATGACAACCTTATTACTTCAATACAACTTTATAGGAAGATTAGCATTAACACCCATGTCATCAAGTGTAATATAAGCACAAACAATCTAATAGTTAATTGTTTGAGATCTATAACACGAGACTTAGATTTAACCCTTAGACGTGGCACAACCATATATTTCTTGCATACTTATAAGTGAGACCCCCCAAAATATAACGATTATCCAAAAATAAAGTGGTGATCGTCAATAGATCCATCCCAATTAGCATCAATGGATGCTTCAATGTTAATTCTATTGCCATTGTAAAAGAATTTCTCTTTCTGGGTTTTCTTTGTTCACAATACTCATATGTGCGTCAACTGAAGCATATGCAAATTGGCTCACTAGATTAATTGCATAGGAGATGCTAAATATGATGAGAGTGAGGTTGATTAATTTTCCAACAAGCTTATAGTAGTGTCCAGTGAGAAAGTTATTGAGGGATTTTCCATCTTTTAGGTTTAGTAATTTGACTGAACATGGACTCTAAGTAACACCCCCATAAATGCAAACATTATTTGCTGCAAATGGGTCTTATAATCATGCACAATGCTGATAGTTATGTCAAGAGATACAAGACGTGCCTTATTACAATGGGTTACACGTAGATTTATGGTGTGGACCACTTCGACACCTTTTCTTCTCTTGCTTGATTATCCACTTTTTGGACTGTTATGTGTTTAGACTTGCAATATAAAATGATTAATCACTTTATTCGCTTGATGTGAAGAACATCTTTCTATATGATGATTCAAATGATGAGGTATATATGAAGCATCTACATGGTTTTATGGTTGAGGGTCCAAGGATGGTATTGCTTCACATGGCTATTTATAGCCTTTAGGAAGAGTTCTTGAACCTTGTTCGAAACATGATCTTAGGTAATGGGATATATGCAATTTCTGCTATCTATAGTGCATATCATTCCCTCTTTGTGAGAGGGTCTTCTAGGGGATTGGTAATACTATTAATCTATTTTAATGATATTGTGGTTACATGAAGTGATCTGTATGACAATTCCTTAGTGAAGAAAGTCTACACATGCTTTTGTGTCCAAAGACTGTAGTAACTTACTAGACTTTCTTAATTATGATGCCTTGTTGGCTGATGATTGATTTCATCTTGACCTTCCACATGTTAAAGTTGACGTTGCGATCCAACTTCTTGATCTCAAACTTTTTTTTCATCGTAGGTATGGTACGAAAGGAGGTCATGCATACAACGGTTTTACAAGCTGGGTCAGATGGTTAGGATTCATGGCATATCAACACAAACATATCTAGATGGGAGTCTCTATGCAAAGCGAACAATCAACAAAAGCTTTAATACCAATTTGAAAAGATGATCCAAACATGCACATGCAACCACACAAAACACATGATTTACGTGGAAAAACCCCACCCATGTAGTGATAGAAAAATCACGAGCAAAGAGGGGTTCCATTATGATGAAAACTGGAGTATATGTATGTTGGAGAAAATAAGAGATCTGTTTATTTCTGAGAACCCTAGGCTCTCTTATATAGTAGAGAGACCTATGGGTAAATTACATAAAGTGGAAAACATGAATAACAAATAAGAAAGCGACACATATAAAACATAGAAAACGTAAATATCTCTACACTCCCCCTCAAGATGGAGCATAGATGTCGATCATGCTCAGCTTGGACGAACACTTCTGGAATAATCCTCTAAGCAATGGCTTGGTGAAAATATCTGTTGTTTGCTCCCCAGAGCTAACATGGGAAGTGGAAATCAGACCCTTCTGAATCATATCTCTGGTGTAGTGACAATCCACCTCAATATGTTTTGTTCTCTCATGGAACACATGATTGTTTGCAATGAACAGAGCAATCTGGTTATCACAGTATAACTCCATAGGTAGAGGAACCTCTATATGCAAGTCAATTAATGCTGCTCGTACCCACATCATTTCTGTACTTGCTTGAGCCATAACCCTGTATGAAGGATATGGTTAGATCCTCAAGCGCATCACGGAAGCGTGATCGTCGTATCGGATACGACGAAGAACGACTAATCGTAGTAGTTGTTCTATGCAGCGGAAATTAAAATTTTTTTCATGTGACGAAACCACATGATCCAAGAACACTTCTCGGATTGTTTCGTCTAAACCACAAACAAGTATTAGGGTTACCTCTTGAAGCGTGGTTGCGATCGAGTCTCTAAACAAAGAGACCTCCTGTCTCAAGTCCGATCCGACGGAGGAGACGCTTGCGAGCGCGGGGATGAACCATGTGCTTCTCGCAATCCATGTTGATGATCCAAACAGTAGGATCTCCCGATCTCGACTCACGAGATCCGACGTCTTCTTCATGAGCGAGGCGCACCAAAGGAGACGGAGATCCACGAGCAAACAATCAGGCAGCATAACGACGATGCCGCGGCGATGGAGAGCCTCTCTAGGGCATCCATGGTGGACGGCTATGAGAGGGAGAGAGAGAGAAAGAGAGATTTGTTGTGAACCCCCGAGGATCCGGGTACCCGTTTACACACATTCGGCGTTACAATATTCATTCGCATTAGATCGCATAAGCTACGGAAATACAGGGAAATTTTTCGCGCGGATAATTTTCCACATGACATTCACAAGCATAACCACAAGTTATTAGAACAATTGTCACAAAAATCTTATTTCATTAACTTCCATATATTTCACATGTACAAAGTCTGACAGTACATACAAAATATCCCAAAAATCTGACTGAAGAGAAAGAAACATAATACATTATAAATTGAACAAAAATTGGCACAAAATAAACCATACCATTGGGTATAAAATTTATCTCCTGAAATCATTAACCCGCTACTGTGCTAAAGGCTCCTTGCCTGCCATGCGTGCAAGGAAGAAAAGGCGTCAGCGGGTGCTGGTACTTCCCGTAAGTTTATATAAAAATAACAGGCATTTAATATTTACAAAAGAAAGCAAGTAGAGAGGCATGAACAACTCAATTTAAAATTTAATTCTACTTGCAATTGTAAAAGGTTTCCAAATTTTTAGTAAGAACATCTCATGATCAGCCCTTATCCCCACATTCCCCACATAAGCATATGTCTACGGTAACTCATTGATCATAAGTACGTATATTTTATTCTCATATTACTTAGAGATCATATTTGTGAATTTTGATGATGGGAAAGATGAGATGAGAAGATATAATGATTTATTAAATTCTTAAGTCTAGTGGATAGTCTGTGGTCTTGGTTCTTGTGAAACCTCACACTATGACTCTAAGACTTGGGAAACGTCTTAGGGTTGGGGTGCCTCCGTAGGCATGCGGTGTTGTATAATGCATCCTAACTAAGTTCCCAACACGTCCACTAGCTTATTAAGATTTCGAATTTAGATTATAGTCACTTCCATTTACTTAACTTAACTGTGATCTTTATAGGGATTTCAAAACTGATTATAGTCACTTCTAATCATCTCAATTTTAATTGTGATTTCCTCCAAACCTTGACTATAACTTTCTCTCTGATGTAACTCTCGATGATGTAGATATAGATGTAGATGTGGATGACCTGGATGTAGAATCGCCAAGTCTGTTGGCGAAAGAAAAACTCAAGCGGTGAAGAAGCCAACAAAAGGGCTCTTCCGTCTCGCCCCCTAATTGGAAGGACGGTCCAATAGAGGGATAGGTCTACTCCCAAACTACGCCACTGAGACGGGTGAGAGGGACTTCCCGGGAAAAGTCACTCTAGAAAACAGCCCGACCGGTAACGGGCAACCGAGCTCGTACGTAAAACTGAAAAACCAGGATCCCCCGCCTGGGTATCCTAAAACAGGGTCAGCGGAACCGGTCTAAAGTCGGGATCCCAACGAGGCGTAAAAACACTGCGAGCTCGCGTAAAAACCGAAAAGGGACTGGGATCCTAGACCCACGCACTTGGCGGCCGCTGCCCAAACTGGGCTTCCTATCTCCCGCCCAGGTGAGGGTCACCGCGCCCTCGCACGGTCAGGTGTAAAGGTCAACATGACCGGCACTTCAAATTATAAATTATTTACTATTATCATCAATGCTCATCAAACCATATATATGTGTCAACAATTCATTAATAGGCTAGAAATATATTTGTGAAAGGATGATCTAAAGAATAGAAATGATTACAAGTTTGGTCTTTGTAAGTTGTTTCCATTGGTTGATGGCATGATGTTTGGTTCATAAGAATACATCATTTTTGCTTGAATGGACAAGATATTTATAGTCTAGTTGGAATTTTGATCAAATGCTGTGGAACATATAACAAGTCCAATCTATTCACCTAAAATTCAGACCATATCACTTTTCTACTTATAATACTAAGGAAGAAGTGGTTCTCCATTCTTCAGTGCATGATTATTAAAGTTATGAGTCTACACGAAAATACTGATCCCAAATATTAGCAGGCATGAAATTGCTCTATAAAGCATTTGCAGGTGATATAAATGTATATATCTTTACATATTTCAGCAATTTATCTCCACAATTCGTTGATGTCATGATTTCTTCATAGCATTTTCAGTATACTCAGGTGATTTGCACTTAACATTTCATGGTCAGGAAATACTCCTTTCTAATGTAAGTATAGACTTTGATAATATGAAACAGAAGTGTATAAGTTGATCATAAGCATGTAGACGTGGTCATAAACAAATCAGAGTGGGTATAGAAACATTAGAGATAGGTTGATCAGCATGGATTAATAAGAACTTATTTCATCGATCGTGTAAAGAACCAATAGAGAATACTTGCTATTGAATGCACAAAGTTGTAATAATTATGTAATTTCATACATTCTTCCTTGCATTTATTTTATTTTTGTAGAATTAAGATTTACTGGAAATTTCAGACTTTGACAGTATCAATACCAATATTTCGAATGAAGAAACCCTACTCAAATCTCTAAATTAATCAACAGGGAAAAACAAAATTTAAAGATGAATTATTATAAATTTCCAATGGAGAGAGAGAGAGATGATTAATGGCATTTTGGAGGGTAGAATGAGACCACACATATCAGACTACAGTGCTCTTCTTCTCAAGGTTCAGGAAAGCGGTATGCGTATGCGTTCGGTCAGGTCACTGAATAGCGATTAAGCGGTATGCGGGGGCATATGCGGGGTATATGCGGTTCTACGCGGTTTTCTAATTTTTTATTTAAAAATAAATAAATATATGCAAAAGTGACTACAACTGAACAAAAATTATGTATAATTGTGGTCCAACAGAAGTTCTAAGAAAATGACTTTCATATATAGCTCAAAACAGTCTCTATCAACAAATATTAATGCTTCAATAGAAAAGTTAGCAGACATAATAATTGACAACAATCACCAAAATATTTAAGTTTCCAAAAGAAAACTGAAACACAAATAGCATTAGTAGAGTACTAATTAAAAACTTGTAAAAACTTGTAAAATCAGTGGATACCTTCCCCAACTAGGCCACGGAGGAGGCGATGGAGTCAACAGCTGCAAGGAGGCGGAGGAGTTCAGAGGCCACGGAGGAGGCGGAGGAGCTTTGAGGAGGAGGCGGAGGAGGCGCAATAACTGGGACTGGGAGGAGGAAGCGGAGTAGGCGGAGGAGCTTGGAGGAGGCGGCAGAGGAGCTTGGAGGAGGAGGCGGAGGCGCTTGGAGGAGGAGGCGATGGAGGCACCAGCAGGGAGTATCGGAGGAGGCGATGGTCGATTAGGAGCTTAGGGCAAATGGGTATCACGGTATCGGGGTATCGGGGTAGAAGGGTTAGGGCAAATGGGGGTTTCGACTATCGGGTAATCGGGTTGGAGCAACTGAACGCCATGCGGCGCTTGGTCCGCATATGCGGCCGCACATCCCGCATATGCGGGCCGCATATGCGCCAGACCCGCATAACACGGGGCTTCAGCAATGCGGTGCGCCTTAAGGCCCGCACACGCATATGCGGCCGCACAGACCGATTTCGTGAACCCTGCTTCTTCTTATAAGGAAATTTTGAATTTAGCCAAACACTGTAACCACCATTGCAAGTCAGAACATCTCAATCCAACACCACGTTCTCTCTCCAAATAACATATCTGAGCTTTAAATTTTCCCCTTCCTATAATTTATGAGATGAGAAACACTCTATAAAATTAACTTATTATATATATACATTAAAATCTGGAGTTACAGTATACAACGTATATATATATATATAGCAAGGAGTTAAAAAAAATCTGTATTGATGTACAGGAGAATTTGTTTCAGATCTAAAAGTACTAGGTCAATAAGATAATATGAATATCCAGAATCCAAAACATATTCCCAAAGAATGTGTAGAGACTCTATTCCCATATGATTTTGAATGTATAGAAAACACATGTATGGCAGCAAGAGAAAGGGAAGGAGTTGTACATATAATCAATCTAAGGAGCATGCATGGAAGCAATAGAATGAACTGGGATGGTATATATATTCAATGAAATAAGCATGCATGGCAACAAAAGATGGGGAAGGAGGTACCTTATATATCTTCTAAAAAAATTTGAAGGTTTCCTTTAAGTGCAGGAGTTCCAGTTGGAGATCAGCTGCTGTCTAAGAATTTTAGCAGCAAGATCTTGTTGCTCCTGCTGCAATTAAGAGTAGCTGGAGCTCCAGGATTTTGTGGACAAAAGCTCATGCATGAAGGGGGTCTTCCAGCACTTGAATTGCTTTTAGGAACAATGGTAGCTGCAGTAGAGAGGGGATTGGGTTGTAACTTTGAACGAGCTCCAAAAATGGAAGGTTTGTGATCTGAAATCGGTAGTGGCAGCAACCAGCAGGGGAATCAAAACTAGAATTCTCAGCAGGAGGAAGAAGATAGCAGCAGTTTGACCAACCTGAAGGCTTCCGAGATCAGTATCCTTAGTGTTTAACAGGAACAACAGTGGCCGAAGGGGAAAGCTGAAAGCTTTCGTTGGAAATTTTGAAAGAAATGTCAAGAAAATGGTGAGCGATAGAGTCTTCTTGGCTCTATATATAGGGGAGAAAAGGAACCAAATGGTGACACATATAATTTCTTTGTTGCCACTTGGAGGCAAAATTAAGCTATACGTGGGAGAGGATTGGAATGTACAGTACAGCTCTGCTGTCCTGTACAGTAGAATAATATATATATATATATATATATTTTTTACCCAAAAACTTCCTTTAATACTTATACTTAAAGTGTACCGCATTCGCGCCTCGAGTCTCCGATTTTGATGCGAAATGTCCCGATTTAATCGTCTCTGAACGATGATCAATATGAGTATAATATTGATATACTTTCGGTCAGGTTTTGAATGCCCGAAATTTTCGGATACGATTTTTGTTTAAGATTAAATTTTGTGATTTTAAAATATCAAACGACACCCGATTGACGAACGGTCGATTTCGTTGGTCTCGTGTCATCGAATCGGATCTAATGATGGTCTCGGTTTGTTTTGTGATTTTCGAATTTACGTCGCGGCTTTTTCACGGCGCGCATTACGAAGGGACCGATTTTTGGTCGATTTCGTCCGAACAACTTTTGATTCATAATAAATTGACCGTTTTAGGTTGTTTGGCATTGACCAGCAACGTTTTTAGGTTCATTAGACCCAAAATCGGACGAGTTCGGGTTTGTTTGGATATGGATGTTACAATTATAAAAACCTCAAAGGGAGTCTCGTCCTCGAGACTCGAGTTAAGGCTATTCGGTGTTTTGTTTAAATTCCATATGTTCATAAAAACCTCAAAGGGTTTTGAACCCATAAAACCTCAAAGAGAAAACAAGCCATATATTTATAATGTATCTAATTACAAAAGCTTGTTTTGTTGACTACATCAGAATAGCTGCGGGTATCGTGCCCGCATGTCGGCTTCAGTCTCCCATGTCGCTTCCTTGACGCCGTGTCGGTGCCACAAAACCTTGACCAATGAAATCTCTTTGCTGCGAAGCTTCTTCACGGCACGGTCAAGTATCTGGACAGGCTTCTCCTCATAGGTCAGATCCGGCTCTACATCTAGATCATCCATATCTGCATCTACACCATCTGGAGTTATATCTGAAACATTGGAATTAAGAGTTGAGAAGTTACGATCAACAGTTAGGGTTAGTAGGAAATGACCATTCTCTCTACCCAATGATTTAAATAAATTAATAGATCTTTCCAAATCATAACTTTTCCATTATCACTCAACAACGTGATCTCTGAATAGATATGTGCTTACACTCAGATACTCATGAATACTCAAGTACTATAAAATATGTCACATGTGGGAAATGCTGGGGTATGGGACAAACATTTTAGATGCTTACAAGTAGCCTGAAAAACCTTTTTCATTGCAAAGTAGAAATAAAGTTTAATTTGAGTTGTTCTTGCCTCTCTACTTGCTTTCTTTTGTAAATAATAAATGCCTGTTATTTTATATAAGTTTTTGGGAGGTACCAGCAACCGCTGACGCCTTTTCTTTCCTAACATGTTTGGCAGGCAAACAGCCTGCAGCTCAGTAGCTATACATGCTTCCTGGAGACAGAGTTTATACCCGACGGTATGAATTACTTTGTCTCAGTTTTTGTCCAGATAATGATGTAAATGTTATCTCTTTTGTATCACATTTTGGGATATATGTTGTAACATGGAAGATGCTTGTACATGTTGTAAGAAGGAAGAGCAAGAATAGGCGCTGTGGTCAACTTCTCCTTCAGTGTCTGGAAGGCCTGCTCACATGAATCGTCCCAAATGAATGGAACTCCCTTCTGCGTCAATCGTGTCAATGGACGGACGATGCGTGAAAATCCGCTGACAAAGCGTCTGTAATAGCCCGCTAATCCGAGGAAGCTCCGAATCTGAGTGACTGTCTTGGGCTGCTCCCAAGACATAACTGCATCTATCTTCGCAGGATCAACCGCGATACCTGCCCCAGAAATGATATGCCCGAGAAACGAGACCTGGGATAACCAGAACTCACACTTGCTCAACTTGGCATATAGCTTGTGCTCTCGTAATGTATCCAAAACAATTCGTAGATCATTCGCATGATCCCATTCATTCCGTGAATAGATGAGCACATCATCGATGAACACCACTACAAACTTGTCCAAGTATGGACGGAAGATACGGTTCATCATATCCATGAAAGCCGCAGGTGCATTGGTGAGTCCAAACGGCATCACCACAAACTCATAGTGTCCATATCGAGTCCTGAAGGCTGTCTTCGGAATATCCGACTCGCGAATCTTCAGCTGATGGTAGCCTGAGCGAAGATCGATCTTCGAGAAAACCGAAGATCCCTGGAGTTGGTCGAACAAATCATCAATGCGCGGCAAGGGATAACGGTTTTTCACCGTTCTCTTGTTCAACTGCCTGTAATCGATGCATAACCTCATGGATTCATCCTTTTTCTTGACAAATAGAACCGGAGCACCCCAAGGTGAAGTGCTCGGCCTCACGAATCCCAAGTCAAGCAACTCCTGCAACTGCACCTTCAACTCCCGCAACTCAGCTGGTGCCATACGGTAAGGAGTTATCGAGATCAGCTGAGTGTCTGGTAGTAGTGTGATCTCGAACTCGATCTCTCTCTCTCTCAGGAGGTAATCCTGGTAGCTCATCAGAAAACACATCTGGGTATTCTGATACTACTCGGATGTCCTGTATCATCTGCTCTTGATCAGACACCTCCCGAACAAATGCAAGGTAGGAATCGCAACCCTGATCGACAAGTCGTTGGGCTCACAATACTGAAATGTACTCCATGGTGGAGTCGTGTATGGTACCCTCAAAGGTGAACTTGGGTAACCATGGAATCCTGAAGACAACTGTCTTCCTAAAACAATCAACTAATGCATGATGAGTAGATAGCCAATCCATGCCTAAAATCAAGTCGAACTCATTAAGCTGTAGGAGTAGACAGTCTGCGATCATCTCATGACCGCCAATCAGTATGGGCAATTGCCTGACTATCAGAGAAATGACAAACAACTGGCCATCTGGCCCTCGAATGTGATATGGAGAAGACAGTGTCTCTGCAATTCTATCTAAAGAAGCTAGTAGCCTCGAAGCAAGAAAAGAACGCGTCACATCAGAATTAAAGAGAACATGGAAAGGTTGATAAGAGTAGTTAGTATGCGTGCTAGTTGGTTAGTCATCTCCTGGTTAGGTCGGGATGACATGGCTCTGAATGAGAACAATTTTTAGTCATAAGGATGTCCTAGACAGATATTTATCATAAATGCTTTTCTCTTCTTGGGATATAAGATGAAAATTAATGAAAAGAATTTTGGTGCCATATTGTCTCTTTTACTTGTGGTCATGTATTGAGAATGAATGTCATAGTTGCGAAAAAAAAAATTCCCTGTATTTTTGCGACTTGTGCGATTAAACATGAATGATATCTTGCGAATTGCGCGTAAACGGGTACCCGGATCCTGAGGGGTTCACATTTGTTGTCTCAACTATTGTGTAAAGAAGAGCAAAGGGGTGCATCTCTTTTTATAATATTTTGGGATCCATGGATCTCAATCCATGTGACAACACAAATCCAATGGTTCACATTGATTTGTGTTTCTTTCAATGGTCATGATTTGTTGCTAAAAACACAAAAATAATTAATTTAATAAAAATCAAATATATATTAAATATAATTTGATTTGGAGAAATAGGAAAGGAGGCAAGCCTCCTTGCATAAGGAGGGTGGACGACCATGCGTCCTATAAGGACTTGGTGGTCGTCCCCTCTCCTCATTAGGAAGGGAGCCTCCTTTCTCTTTTACATGAGATTGCATTATCTCATGATTTTCTCCAACATTTGCAACAACTTTTTGTTCACAAAAAATAAATCCAATTTATTTTGTGAACATTGCAATCATGCCATTGGAAATTTGTGAATCATATTAACAACCCAAAATAAAATGTAAATTACATTTTCAATTTAATATTCAATGTGAATCCAATTCACATCAACATTTAATTAACAAATGTAAATTACAAATAGCTCTCTCTTATATATTATAAATCATATTTATAATATATATATGACTAATGTGGATATTGCTATCCACATTATTCATATTCATGATAATTAAATCACATTTAATCATCTTGGATCTCTATTCTCTTGTGTCCAAATAATATGAATCACATTCACATTATTACATCTTTGATAATTAAATCATATTTAATTATCTTAGATAACTCTCTTTATAATATGAATCAAATTCATATTACTCATGATAATTAAATCTCATTTAATTATCCATTTTCTCAATGCTCGGATACATATTATCAACAATGAAATTATCCTGAACCCTTTCAAGGATAATGCGCTTTCTCCGCAGATACTTAGGGATAAGGACAGGGCGATTGTATTGTTCCACGTATAGTGACTTGGATATTGAGATCATATCTCAAATCCAGATCGCGGGCCTCCCATAGATGCTTGATTAAATCAAGACCGCAAATCTAATCTTCTCATTGTATATGAATCACATTCAGATCAATGTCCAACATTTGGACTAAGATCAGATTACTTTTCTATTGAGAAGAGTCACTAAAATCCAGACCCGTTTCATCACTCCCTAGGAATGGAAGCGTCATGGTTATACAATCATTTATGATCACATCACCCTCAGGTATTCCCAATACCTGTACATCCTGCATACTGGAAGACTCAGATTAGACTGAAGTATTTGATCAACTTTATACTGTCTACTTCATGGTTTTATCAGTAAGTTTCTCATTCGATCATTGGGAGTTGGTATCGATCATATGCTTTCCAAAAGCATATATCATACCTAGGTCTTGATCATATACTTTCCAAAAGTATATATCAAACCTACAAATTCAGTCAAGCTTCCAAAGCGAGACGACCGTGCACGGAATTTGATTCTTCCCAATATCTCATGAGTGAGCTCATGTCTTCCGGTTCAGCATATGAACCTGTATGATCCCTTTTAGAGATCGTATTACTCATATGCCCTTATATGCACACCAGCACGCCGGTGTATAGACCTTGGTTTGGTCATCAACCTATTGGTGTGCCAAATGTACATACTCAGACATATAGTAACACATCTGTCTCCGGTCAGAGGATGCGTGCCTATATCATGACAGCATTCGATATTGGACTTTGGTTATCTCGATCTCGTTAAGTCAACTCTTTGACCTAACTAATCTCACATCTCCGAATCTCTATTCCTATGTAGAGGACCTGCATCAAGAGGTCGGTCAGATATCAGCCTTAAGAGATAAGGATTGCCATCTCCTACTCAGGTTGGAGATCATCTCTTAACAATCATTTGACGGTGCTTGATGAGTCCTCAATCTAACTCTTTAGATATTCATCCAAGCACCAGCCTCTATGATTCAACAGTTGAATCAACAGCTGTATGATCATCAAGATGGCCATGGTACATAACCCTAATTGTAATAAGCGACCTATTATGCAAATTATTTATTCTTTATATCAGATCAGGGAATGATATTTGTAATAACATTTATTGCAAAATGGCTTACCGTGGGCTCGCATGTCCAACAATCTCCCACTAGCCCAAAGAGCCATTAATAGGCTAATCATTTAAACCTACACTCATGTGACAATCATAGTCTATTTAGAAAATAACTAGGTAAACTGATCAGTCACTCTGTTCCCGCGAGACTACGCCAAGTCCTTTTACGACACTTGCATATCCTCAGTAACAGTGCTTGCATTTAGTGCGAATGTTGCCTGTCATGCAACCAATACTCAATTTTGTTAGTTACAGTGTCCTTGACACTACAGCTTAACAATTATTATAACCAGTATTTCCATAATCCTTATCAGAATACCCTTATTTATGAAGATCTCTATCTCCAAAGGTATCTAGGGTTAAGACCCTTGTAGATCACTATCTACAAGGTCTTAAACTTTTGAAGATAAGACTTTGAGATCACTATCTCAAAAGTCTTGTCATCTATGAAGATTTTGTTATTACTGCAATCAAGTGTTTTATCTCTACAGTAGGATTAGTAACAGTTTACTACTCCCACTGCATGGCAGACATCTGGTATTCGTATACATTTAGCATATACTCAGTTTCTCGTAACTAAAGCACAAGTGCAAGTAGTTCTAGCATTACTTCCTCAACTCTTTGAGGTGATATCCCTTTAGATAGGTCAGTACTATATCTTAAGGGATGGAAGCCTTTCTTGGAATTTTCCATAAAATGGAATATGTCGAAGGTGTACTACTAATGTGACAGTCCCAATACCCTCTTCACTTTGCTACTGAACACCTTCAGAACTAAGATCCAAGAGGTATCCTTGAGATCGTATCTTAAGTTATGGAACAACCAGATAATAAAACACTCATTATTATCCTTATATCATTTTTAAATGATTAGGATATCATCTACATTTAGCATGATGAACACAAAGGCACTCCCACTAATCTTCACATGGCTTATCAAGATTCTATCTGAAATCATAACATTTATAATTTCATCAAATCTTGGTGTGGTGCTTCTTCGGTGGATGCCAATCGTGGTGTGGCGATTGGCGTGGTGCAACAGCGGGGCTTCGACCGCGCGATGATCCAAGAGGCAACTATTCTTCTCCTGGGAGAGGGCTTCAAGGGAGATTTCTTCTTCTTGGATGACACTAGATGCTGTGTGCGAGGACTCTCCCCGGAGCAACGGGAAATCCTCATTTTGCGCTCGGATTCGTCGGTGGTTAAATGGCGTCTTCCTCGGGTCGCTGATGGTGCTTCTTTAACCTCCGAGAGATGTGAGGTGGAGGTACGTGGAGTTCCATTTCTATCTCGTTCGGCTCATTGCCTCTCCAAGGTTATTCGCAACTGGGGCCAGGTGGTGGCTATCTTGGACGATGGCCTGTCACCCGGGTCGGATTGGTCATGCACAAGGATTCTGGTCGAATGTTCTTCCAACCTTTGCCGCTCCATGGCTGGCAAGACTTTCTCGGAGATTTTGAACCTAGGCAGATGGTCCTTCAAGCTCGAGTTCTTTTTTCCAGCGCCGGAGCCCTCGTCGGCGCTCTTCTCCGATGGGAGCGACGCCCCAGGATTCAACGACGACAGTTCATCTTCGAAGGTCCACGTGTCATCCGCGATGGTTTCCGATGCGTCGCTGCTGCATGGCGACCCTTCGCCTTCGCCGCCTGTGATTAGATTCGCATGGGATCTTGGTCAGGCACCCTCTCACGTGCCTAGGGGCCTTTTCGAGGTCGATCCGAGGCCGATGGATTTATCTGACATTCCAATTTCGAAAAGTTGCGGCCCCACTACTTGTTTCGAGGTGGCGTTTCCACTTCCCCCACTCGGATCGGATTCTATTCGAACCCTCTCACGGGTCGGGTATGACCCGGATATGATTGGCGAATCTCTTATGTACTATGAAGAAATTCCTTGCCCTAAACCTATTTCAGCGATCCCATTCTATCAGTCGCCGCGTGATGAAGACTATTCTCCCACTTACACTCTATGGTCGTCTTCTAAGTTGGCGATCGAGCAGGGCTTAACGGAGGTGTCCCTCGAGCACGGTAATGACGCTATCCCTATTCTTGATGATCAGCCTGCTTCTGTTTTTGGGATGTATAGGTCTACTGCCTCTCAAGGGGATTATTCTTCAACTGCTACACCGCTTTCTTCAACCCGAAGTGCAGCCCACTGGGACTCTTGGAACGCCTCGATTGCTTCCCCGACTAGATATGGAGTGGTTTATGCGCGGCGCCTGGACCTCTCACTCGAGGGGATATCTTCTCCGCCGATTTTGGTATCTCGGGAGGCGGTGGCGGAAGCGGCTGGTCTTCGCCGCCGGAATCATCGACGCGCTTAAGCTTAGCGTATCATCAGTCACTTTTTGGGAACAATTTTTGTAATATTTAATGAAGCTACTCTCTTGGAACATCCGTGGTCTAGGTGACCCTTGTCGTCGCAGGGCCTTGGGATCACGTTTGGTTGATTGGGATTGTGATATAGCTCTACTACAGGAATCAAAGCTCGGTGGAATTGATGACGTGCTTTGGAGATCTTTTGGGGCGGGGCCGATGGATGCCTTTTGCTCTTTGGACGCGATCGGTTCTTCTGGCGGAGCTATTGTGGCTTGGAGATCTTCAAACTTCTCTTTATCCAGCTCTCGCATTGGACGTCACTCTATCTCTGTAGTACTTGTGCACGTGGCCACTAACTTACCTTTGGCTTTCTCTTGTGTTTATGCACCTTTATGCCACAATGCACGTCGGAATTTATGGGAGGACTTGCTTGCTGATGCTGAGGCGTTCGGGGATATCCCGTGGATTTTGGGAGGGGATTTTAATGTTACCTTACTCTCGTCAGACCGTCCCCGTGGTAGGGGGGGAAGGGATCCAGGTTCTGACGATTTTTGGGAGTTCATCAACCATCTGGCACTGGAGGATTTGGTTCCCGCGGATATCAAATACACTTGGCGTAATAATTCATCTAGATCTCGGCTCGACCGCTTTTTGGCTAATTCGCGTTGGATGGATGCTTTCCCCTTATGCTCGGTCTCCTCTCGTCCTCGGTCTTTTTCGGACCACAGCCCCATTTTATGGGATTCGGGAGAATTGTCCCGGCCTCGTGGTATTTTTCGTTACGAGAAGAGCTGGCTTCTGGAGCCTAATTTCAAGGAGGTGGTGCGACATCATTGGTCTCAGACGACATTCGTGGGTAACGCGGCTCATCGCTTTGCGCTTAAACTATCATCCTTGCGACGAGCTCTTGCATCTTTCAAATTTTCTACTCGTCAAGCTCGGATGGCCGTTCGCAACGAGGCGGAGGCGACTATTATTAGATTGGATCGAGTGGAGAATGACAGGGACCTATCCCCGGAAGAATTAACCGAGAGAGCTTCGGCTGCACACATCGTTTCGGAGGATGACAGGAAAAGAACCATTGAATGGAGACAACGCTCGCGTATTCGTTGGATCAAGGACGGGGATGCTAATACCGCTTATTTCCACCGGGTCTCTAGTGCACGTAAACGCGCCAATACTATTACTTCCATTGAAATTGGGGACGCTATTTATCAATCGGATCGCGACATGAGCTCGGCTTTGGTGAATTACTTCAAGAACTTTTTCAATCGTCTCCCCTCATCTCCATGGGAGTGGACGGCTCCCGGTGTCACCTCGCTCTCCTCATCGGATGCTGCTACTCTTTCTCGGCCTATATCTTTGGACGAGCTTAAGTGCGCGACATGGGACCTTAACGCTGACGCCTCTCCCGGGCCAGATGGGTTCCCTATAGCCTTCTATAAGGACTTCTGGGACGTTATCAGCAACGACGTATTGGAGGTGGCTCTCGAATTCTGCGAGGGGAACCACGGTTTCAACAGAATTAATAGGGCTTGCATGGTTCTCATTCTGAAAACCCACTGTGCGCGTCGTATTGAGGACTTCCGCCCTATTGCAATTTCAAATGGCATTTACTTGATCATTGCGAAGGCGTTGGCTCGTCGGTTGGCGCCTTTCCTTGGCTCTCTCATCTCTCCTTGCCAAGCTGCATTCGTTCAAGGGAGGCAAATCTCTGATTGTTATGCTCTTGCCTCAGCTATCATCGACGGCTGGCACAGAAATGGGACGAAGGGGATTTTATGGAAAATTGATTTTGCGAAGGCTTACGACTCCCTGGATTGGCGATTCCTTTGGTCAGTCTTGAAATCTAGGGGCTTCCCACCCCTGTGGATCTCCTGGATCCGCCGCTGTGTAACCACGGTTTCCTTCTCCCTATCTATTAATGGGCGGCCTTCTGGGGGACTCTTCCAGCCTAGAAGGGGGGTTCGTCAGGGATGTCCCCTCGCCCCTCTTCTTTTTGTTTTGGCGGCGGACGTGCTGCCTTGGATGATCCAACGTGTAACTAACGCTGGTCTTACTCGCGGATGCTATATGGGTGACCTCCATATCCCGCTCCTACAATATGCGGACGACACCCTATGTTTTATTGAGGGGGACAGGCCTCAATATGCGGGTATGGCCAATACGGTCCAACTATTTTGTGAAATGTCGGGCCTCCGTATCAATGAGCACAAATCCAAATTTGTGCCCTTTGCTCTTTCGCCCACGGACGTTGGGGATTGTTCCTCCATCCTGGGGGCTGTTCCTGGGACACTACCGCTGGATTACTTGGGACTACCTATCTCGGTGGGCAGGACACGGCTGCGCGATTATCAAAGGGTGGTGGAGAAAGTTGAGACTCGGCTGGCTGGTTGGCGATCTTCATTGCTTTCTCGCGGGGGGCGATTGGTGCTTCTTAAATACGTCCTTGCGGCTATTCCTATTTATTTTCTATCGACGCGCGGTCTGCCAAAGGGGATTACGGTTCGCCTGGAGAAATATATGAGGGGATTCCTTTGGGGTAAGAACGCTTCTGCGCGTAGAGGGATCCATTTGGTCGCTTGGGATGCCATTGCGCGTCCTAAATGCGACGGGGGTCTGGGCGTTCGGAGGCTGGAGGTCATTCGTGAAGCTTTTCTTCTCAAATGGGCTTTGAGGCTTGTTAGCAACGATGATGGTTTCCTTGTGCGATGCCTTCGCACGGCGGCGGGCAATGCATTTCTTTCCGCCTTTGACGGTCGCCCTCCCGATCACTGTCCACTCTTTTGGCGCGAGGCCTTTGGTGTCTTCAACCGCAATCGGTCCCTGTTTCGGCCGTCCCTCGGCGATGGGACCTCATTCCGCTTTTGGACTTCGGACTGGTCAGGTAAGGGCATCTTCATGAACCTTTTCCCGAGACTTTTTGCGCTGGCAAGGGACAAAAACGCTTCGGTGGGTTCATGTTGGAACAATGGATCTTGGTGCCCGGTTTTGGTCGACTCTCTTTCTGCTCAGCGGATTTTGGATTTCAGCTCTCTGATGACTTTACTCGTCGACACCCCAACTCCATCGGGGGGTCCTGATCACTTCATTTGGGGTGAGGGGTCCTTTTCTTCGAGGAAGGCATACTCTGCTCTTCTCCCCATCGCTGTTCGTACGGAGCCTTCTCTTATTGATCACTGCAACCTCATATGGGGTCTTAGGCTTCCGGAAAGGATTGGTATATTTTTGTGGATCCTTAGGCGTGGTCGTCTTCTTACCCGCGACCATATGGTATCTGTATTCCCAAACATTCCAAGTCTCTGCGGATTGTGCGATGCGGCTTTGGAGACGGCCGACCATCTCTTTCTTCATTGCGACCTTGTGCGGTCCATATGGGATGACGTTGCCTGGGTGAACCACTCGTCCATGGAATCTTTTTGGGCCAGCCTTGCAGCTGCTGCAACTCGTCCGAGGTCGGAGAAACTAATCCCCTTCGCGCGCATATGGAGTATCTGGTTGGGAAGAAACAAAGCTATCTTCGCGGGACAGCGATTCTATATCGAAAATATCAGCATTGACGCAAATCGCTTTTGTATGGACTGGTCCTCTATGTAACTTTCTGTAATTGGGGGCGTTTGGTATCACTTCTGATATCAACTCCCCTGTCTTCTTTTCCCTTTTCCCTCTGTAAGTATCTTCTTTTCATAAAGCCTTAATAAACTGGGGCGAACACCTACGGGTGTCTCCCCCTTTTTGGAGTGTCAAAAAAAAAAATAATTTCATCAAATCTTATGGTCCAACTTCAAGAAGCTTATTTGAATCCATAGATGGATTCCCTAGCTTTCAAACCTTGCTTTCCTTAACCATGAAGCCCTGGGGCTACTTCATGTGAATATCCTCAGAGAGGTATTCATAGAGGAATGCAATATTGACTTACATCTTGAAGATGCAATAGTCAAGTTGTGTAGCTAAGGTCAGCAAAAATTCTGATGGTTTTAAGCATGGTCACTGAAGAGCAAGTTTCATCGCAAGCAATGTCTTCTCTTCCAGTGTGTAGCTCATGGCTACGAACCGTGCTTTGAAGGTCTCTACCTTCTCATCAGGTTCCCTTTCTCTTGAAGATCCATTTACACCTTTACAGGTCTTACCCATATAGGTGGATCCTCGAGGGTCCATATACAACACTTGTATATGAAGTCTATATTAGACTTGCTAACATCCATCTATCCATGCCATGATCTTCAGAAGCTTCATCACATGAAGTTCGATCATTGTCAGATTTCTCTGACACATGGAATCCATCCTCAAATTCATTTGAAGAGGTTTTAGTGTTTCATCTTTAATTTTCCTCTCAGTTTCCAATTTCAGGAGCCTCATTATCTTTTCAAAATTAAATGAGTTCCCACACTTCATTTTCATCTTGATTCTTAAGAGTCTCTACCTCTAAGAATCACATTCTCAGAGATGAGATATTTTAAGAATCTCAAGGTCATAAAGTAGGTATCCAATACCATCCTTTATTTTCCTAATGAAGCAGCACTCTCAAGTGCTAGATTCCATCTTGCATGGAACCTTATTAAGGATATACATTGTAGTCTCTACTACACATATATACCTGGAAACTAAGGGATAATTATGCTAAAATTCATCATTGATAAGATCATGTCACACATGATCCAATTGTATCTCTCTATAACTCTATTGAGTTAAGGTGTGTTGGGAGGATTGAGATAGAAATGACATTCATCTCTCCATAAGGTATCCTTTGAATTCATCTAACAGGTACATGCTACCTTGATTAGATCAAATTCATTTTATCTTCCTTAAACTTTGGTTGTGGACCAAAATTATGTGAAATCTTTGAACATTTCAAAGGTTTCTAAGTGAAGAGAAGAAATCTCATATCATATATAATCATCAGTAGATATCATATATCCATAATGTTTACTATGATATAGTTGATCCGCATACATCAATATGTATGAGATCCTGAATACCTTGACATCTTACACTATTCCCAAAGAAGGGTGTATTGGACATTTTACTTTGAATACAATATTCATAAGTATGTAAGTTTTGAAATTTTAGACATTCTAAAGTTTCATCTCTTACTAGTCTATTGATCAAATCAATAGACAAATGTCCAAGGCTTGATGCTAGATCATTGTCAAATGATCTTCATCCTCCAATTGATCTTAAGGTCTAATTTCAGTATTTAGAAATGTTAATGAACCATTCATTAATTTTCTAATTTAGTGGAGTCCACTAGATTTTAGATCACTATCTGAAATATCTCCATCATAACTCTTTATGATAGATTTATTACAGAATTCATGTTTATTTCCAACATTTAGAAATAAATAATGAATGCATTCTAATATCTAGGTCATAGAGACATTCTCTAAGACTAAGGGTTCTCCCACTGAAATTTTGAAGTCTAGTGATCCAATGGAAATTGTTGCAACAATTGCATCAAAATCCATGTTGATGACTATTAAACCTGAAGATCAAACTTTCCAGTCTTCTAAAACATATGCAACCCATTGCAAGTATTGTAGAAGATTGAGATACAATTACAAGCCTTTATCTTATTCAATGAGCATGTCAATATCAATGATATATGTAGATTATACTGATGCTCTATCCGAGTCCTTCTCTAAGGATTCTAGACAGACTTGATAGTCATACTATCAACACATCAGCTTATTGTAGTATTGGCATTCATCCAACTCTTTGGATGTCATATGGAAGTCATAGAAGTAGGTCAACTCTTTGACTTTCCTTCTTACTCGGGTTCGACCCATGCTTCCACTGCGCTCCCTTTATCTATAAACAACCATTGCTTAAGACTAAGGATCTCTTATGTTAAATTCAAAAGAATTCAATGTAAGAGCATTTCAACATTTATACATGCTTCATTAAATTCATACAATATGAATATTATGAAGCTTTATGAATGACTAGAGTATAGACAGTAGAATGATGACACTCATCATGTCTACATCCATCTAGACTCTTGAAACATTGGTTCAGGTAGGTATTCAAACAATTTGAATACATCATCTCTTAAAGAGTTACCATTCTACATGATGCAGAGAACCATGTCATTCATGGTTAAATGTTGAGAGCACATATGTATGCCAGAATATCTTCTTAGATTTTATAAGGATTAATTGACAATTGTGATCATCATCGACATGTCACTTCCAAAGTACATCTGATGAGATCAAGACTATAGAGACATACAAACCCTAGGGTTGTAGTCCTATTATCTATTTAATTGTCATTCCTCAATATTATGAGGAAATTTGCACATTGCAACCACATACATTATGTGTCCAACTGCAAGTATAATATCTGGATCATGAGTCCAATCTATGATATTATACTGGTTATTATTGAGTATAACATTGAGTGGGTTTAATGAAAGATTATCTGAAATAAGAAATTTGCATAAATTTTTATATATATATATACATTTTACTTTGATTTAGGAATTTTTATATCAAATATGTCTTGCCTTGTCAACACTGAAAGTTCATTCCCTTATTTACTTTCAATGTAAGAGATATACTTACCAACATATCTCAGCAAGATTTGGGATCTCCTTCCTTATCTTTGTTACGTCCCAATAATATGAGAATCTGCAACTCCGATAAAAAGAAGCGGGAACACATTCCGCCTTGCAAGTTCAATTTGCATTTCCCAATTCGGTCTTCAACACCCGGGCCCACCACCCCTAAGGCGATGTTGACCCGTCATTAATTGAACCAACCGTCAACAGGAATAGTACTCGCTTGCGCAATCCAATATCGCCCGAATAATATGAGGATCCGATATTGGGGTAACTACGCATACAACCTTACTCTTTCGAGAAGCAAAGAGCCTGATCCAGATGCGCTTGCATGCAGGAGCTGTCACTTCGGACATGCGTCTCCCACATGCAATCCCTGGCGACGGAATTCTTCGCCTTGACGGGAGACCATGGATGTCACTTACGTGATCCTTCATCTCATATTCAAATTTTAATTAATTATCATGAATCACATTCATATAATTAATTCTTCCAAGGGAAATAATAACTCTATTTATGATAGAGTGTCTCAATTGGACATAATCAATTTAATCATATTAATTTAATTATCAATCCAATTCAATCAACAAACTTGATCATTTTTACTTGAATATATATGGTAATATCTCAAAATATGTGTTGATTCGAATTTTAATAATTAGAAAAATACACCTTGATTTTCTCCGGCATTATACAGTCCCTACCCGCTGTCATGGCCAGTACCGACGAGAAGTGGGACGGACCACATACGTTGCAACCCACAACCCCAATGCTCTCTGACTAGACACCATATCCACCTCGGAAAAGCATAATGCCGGATATATCAATTTGTACTTGTGATGATCATGTCGGGTTTTCAACCGAAAATATACCATATAGTAATAATCAAAACATTTTTTATTATAAGGAAATTTGCTACACAAATTCCCAATCCTATTCAAGCATCAAGTTTGATGATTGTGTTTCCAATTAAGATTTAGATCAAATCTAATCAATTAATTGGTTGAGGCCAAGTCAATTAAGTAAATAATCATCTTCAAATATTTCACAAATATTATTCATGATTATTACACGAAATTAACAATTAATTTCACTAATTGACAATCACTTGGTTCTAGATTAGGACTGCAATTTTAGTACTGACCCCTACTCACTAAAATTAACATATCTCAATCAATTTAAATCCAAATTAGACAAACTCAATTTTTAAAGATTGCTAACTTGATTTATGACAGAAATCAAGTGATGTTTCACGCATTTCTAGGCGGATCAAAACAGTAATTAACTCTTTAATCATGTTAAGATCTACAGTTCCCGCAACAGTGCATACATGTTCATTAAAACAATCATATCTCGAGCATACGAAATCCGATTTACGCAAACTCAGATCCTATGGTTTCCTTATTTAATGGGGAACAAAATCTAAGTAAATAATTCATGCTTAAACATTTTAAACATGGCCGAAATTATTTACAAAACAGATCTGCGAAATCAAATGCGATAAAAACTTTCGCGACCTTAACGAACCCAAGTCGTCCTCGGTTTGCGAATCATATTTGAAACCGTCGATCTAAGGCTCTGATACCACTTGAAGGATATAGTTAGATTCTCAAGTGCATCACGGAAGCGTGATTGTCGTATCGGATACGACGAAGAACGACTAGTCATATTAGTTGTTCTATGCAGCGGAAATTACAATTTTTTTTCATGTGACGAAACCACATGATCCAAGAAAACTTCTCGGACCGTTTCGTCTAAACCACAAACAAGTATTAGGGTTACCTCTTGAAGCGTGGTTGCGATCGAGTCTCTAAACAAAGAGACCTCCTGTCTCAAGTCCGATCCGGCGGAGGAGCGCGGGGATGAACCGCGTGCTTCTCGCAATCCATGTTGATGATCCAAGCGGTAGGATCTCCTGATCTCGACACACAAGATCCGACGTCTTCTTCACGAGTGAGGCGCACCGAAGGAGACAGAGATCCACGAGCAAACAATCGGGCAGCATAACGACGATGCCGTGGTGATGGAGAGCCTCTATAGGGCATCCATGGTGGTCGGCCATGAGAGGGAGAGCGAGAGAAAGAGAGAGAGATTTGTTGTCTCAACTATTGTGTAAAGAAGAGCAAAGGGGTGCCTCTCCTTTTATAATATTTTGGGATCCATGGATCTCAATCCATGTGACAACACAAATCCAATGGTTCATATTGATTTGTGTTTCTTTCAATGGTCATGATTTATTGCTAAAAACACAACAATAATTAATTTAATAAAAATCAAATATATATTAAATATAATTTGATTTATATCAAATCAATCTCCATTGGAGAAATAGGAAAGGAGGCAAGCTTCCATAAGGAGGGTGGACGGCCATGAGTCCTATAAGGACTTGGTGGCCATACCCTCTCCTTATTAGGAAGGGAGCCTCCTTTCTCTTTTATATGAGATTGCATTATCTCATGATTTTCTCCAATATTTGCAACAACTTTTTGTTGCAAATTATTTCACAAAAAATAAATCCAATTTATTTTGTGAACAATGCAATCATGCCATTGGAAATTTGTGAATCATATTCACAACCCAAAATAAAATGTACATTACATTTTTAATTTAATGTTCAATGTGAATCCAATTCACATCAACATTTAATTAACAAATGTAAATTAGAAATAGCTCTCTCTTATATGTTATAAATCATATTTATAATATATATGACTAATATGGATATTGCTATCCACATTATTCATATCCATGATAATTAAATCACATTTAATCATCTTGGATCTCTATTCTCTTGCGTCCAAATAATATGAATCACATTCACATTATTTACATCTTTGATAATTAAATCACATTTAATTATCTTAGATAACTCTCTTTATAATATGAATCAAATTCATATTACTCATGGTAATTAAATCTCATTTAATTATCCATTTTCTCAATGCTCGGATACATATTATCAAGAATGAAATTATCCTGAATCCTTTCAAGGATAATGCGCTTTCTCCGCAGATACTTGGAGATAAGGACAAGGCGATTGTATTGTTCCACGTATAGTGACTTGGATATTGAGATCATATCTCAAATCCAGATCGCGGGCCTCCCATAAATACTTGATTAAATCAAGACCGCAAATCTAATCTTCTCATTGTATCTGAATCACGTTCAGATCAATGTCCAACATTTGGAATAAGATCAGATTACTTTTCTACTGAGAGGAGTCACTAAAATCCAGACCCGTTTCATCACTCCCTAGGAATGGAAGCGTCATGGTTATACAATCGTTTATGATCACATCACCCGCAGGTATTCCTAATACCTGTACATCCTGCATACTGGAAGACTCAGATTAGATTGAAGTATTTGATCAACTTTATACTGTCTACTTCATGGTTTATCAGTAAGTTTCTCATTCGATCATTGGGAGTTGGTATCAATCATATACTTTCCAAAAGCATATATCATACCTAGGTCTTGATCATATACTTTCCAAAAGTATATATCAAACCTACAAATTCAGTCAAGCTTCCAAAACGAGACGACCGTGCACGGAATTTGATTCTTCCCAATATCTCATAAGTGAGCTCATGTCTTTCGGTTTAGCAAATGAACCTGTATAATCCCTTTGAGAGATCGTATTACTCATATGCCCTTATATGCACACCAGCGCGCTGGTGTATAGACCTTGGTTAGGTCATCAACCTATTGGTGTGCCAAATGTACATACTCAGACATATAGTAACACATTTGTCTCCGGTCAGAGGATGCGTGCCTATATCATGACAACATACGATATAGGACTTTGGTTATCTCGATCTCGTTAAGTCAACTCTTTGACCTAACTAATCTGACACCTCCGAATCTCTATTCCTATGCAGAGGACCTGCATCAAGAGGTCGGTCCGATATCAACCTTTAGAGATAAGGATTGACATCTCCTACTCAGGCTGGAGATCATCTCTTAACAATCATTTGATGGTGCTTGATGAGTCCTCAATATAACTCTTTAGATATTCATCCAAGCACTAGCATCTATGATTCAACTGTTGAATCAACAGCTATATGATCATCAAGATGGCCATGGTACATAACCCTAATTGTACTAAGGGACCTATTATGCAAATTATTTATTTTTCATATCAGATCATGGAATGATATTTGCAATAACATTTATTGCAAAATGGCTCGCCGTTGGCTCGCATGTCCAACACTGTATTCAGATTCAGCACTTGATGTTGCTACAACTGTTTATTTCTTGCTTTCCCAAGAAACGAGAGAACTGCCAACAAATATCGCAAATCCCGAAGTCGACTTTCTATCCTTAGGACAACCTGCATAGTTTGCGTCAGCATATGCAGATACAGAGAGTGTTCCTCCTTTTTTGAATAGTAATCCTGAGCTTGGAGATGATTTTAGATATCTCAATATCATATATATAGCATCCATATGCACTTGTCGAGGTTGCTCCATGAATTGACTCACTCGACTCACTGCAAATGCAATATCCGGTCTGGTGATTGTAACATAAAGAAGTTTTCCCACCATCTCTGTATCTTCTTTTATCGACTTCATCTGTACCATAATCGTATAGCTTCATGCTAGGATCCATAGGAGTAGTAGAAGGTCGACATCCAATCATACCTGTCTCTGCAAGCATGTCTGTAACATACTTTCTTTGGGTCATCACAAGACCCTGTGCCTTTCTAGCAAACTCCAACCCCAAGAAATACCTTAGGATGCCCAGGTCCTTAGTCACAAATTGACTGCCCAGAAATTCTTTCACCATCTTGATTCCCTGCTCATCATCTCCGGTAACAACTATGTCATCAACATAAACCATGATAGCGACTGTAGCTCTAGGCGTCTTCTACACAAATAAAGAATGATATGCATTCGACCTTTTGAATCCCAGTCGTTCAATCAGATCAGAAAGCTTTTGGAACCAAGCTCTAGGACTTTGTTTAAGGCCATATATTGCCTTATGGAGTCTACAGACCTGTTGACACTCCCCCTCAGCAACAAACCCCGGAGGCTGCTGCATATAGACCTCCTCGTGTAGATCTCCATACAAAAATGCATTTTTGACGTCAAGCTGGAATAAGGGCCAATCACGTGCTACAGCAACTGAGAGAAGAACATGTAGAGTTGAATGACGAGCAACCGAAGAGAATGTGTCCAGGTAATCAACTCCATAGGTCTGAGTAAAACTGTGTGCCACAAGCCTTGCTTTGTAACGATCAAGGCTCCCATTTGCATGATATTTAACAATAAACACCCACTTGCAGCTAACAACATACGTTCCAGGAGGAGGAGAAACAAGAGTCCATGTGCCGCGAGACTGCAAGGCATCCATTTCTTTTTCCATAGCAAGACACCATTTGCTATCTTGCAATGCATCCTGGTAAGTCCGTGGAACTTCTACGGCCGATAGAGCAATTGCAAATCTCTGGAAGTCGCCTGTAAGACGATGAAAGATAACCTGAGAGGCAAGTGGGTAGGATGCACAAGTACGCCTTTGCTTCCGAATAGCAATAGGAACATCCAGGTTCTCATGAACGTCATCCTGCTCCGATCCCTGTATCAATAAATCTTCAGACTCATCGTTAGAAATCATGTTCATGCTGGATGACAGGCCTTGACCATGAGCAGAAGAGGACCGACGACGACGAGTATAGTGTTTTGGTAAAGGTGGAACAACGGTCACAGGAGGTGGTGAAGATGGTGATGAAGGTATGACAGGAGGTAATGGAGAAGGTGGTGTAGGAGGTAGCTGACTCATAGGAGGAGGTTGCATGTACACCTCAGTATCAGAATGAGAAGTAGTCATTCTGTCACCTGTAGGAGAGAAAAACATCACAGATTCAAAGAATGTGACATCGACGCTAACAAAGTATTTGCGACGTAATGGATCAAAGCAACGATATCCCTTATGTGTCCTGGAGTACCCCACAAACACGCATTTGACAGCCCTGGAGAGAGCTTATCAAGATCTGGCACCAACTGATGGACAAACCCAACACAGCCAAAAACTCGAGGTGTAAGAGGGAACATCTCCTTCTCAGGGAAGGCTATAGAGAAATGAATCTTCTCACCCAAGACAAACGAGAGCATGCGATTTACTAGGTAACACGCAGTGAGAACTGCATCACCCTGCATCATAAATATCTCTACAATGTACAAATACCCTAGGAGACAATTCTCTCTTGGAATGAGACTCTCAGATAATCCACACCTTAACTCTAGGATACACACACATATAGAGTTAAATGGTAAACAAATCCTAATTGGATCCTGAAAACTGTAGAGAATGCAATCGGATAGTAATCGGGTTGGTGCTTCAAGGTATATCTCAAAACATGCAAATGGATAGAATACAGAGCTTCATTACTATTCCATAATGACTAACCAAAAGTTCATCTAAAAATATCGATAAAGACATTGGTAGTACTATTTTCTTTTGAAAACCATGGATAATATTAAAAGCGCCATTTTTATTTAAAGTTGGATAATTATTATATCTCCATTCAATGTTAAGCATGTTAACGGAAATGTCAAGGGAAAATGCTGATTTTGTATATGTTAAAAAATATAACGCGGAAGTGTATCAGAGAAATAATGAATAAAATATGAAGAACACATGATTTTAACGTGGAAGCCTAATCCCTAAGGAGCGTGATGAAACCACGTGAGAACGCCTCAAAGGGCTCATTTTCATTGAACTTTCTCATCTGATATAGGAGGCCTGGGGCTTCTTATATAGCCTCCACAGACCCTCCAAGTCCCACCACAGGTAGATGTGGGACTAAACTTTGGATGTGGTAAGGATCCATTTACCGATCTTATATGATAAATGGTGCATACTCTAACACTCCCCCTTAAACTGGACCATGCAATGCCCAGCTTGGACAAACAAAAAGAAATCTTTCAAACTCACAATACAAGACACTATAGACAATATCAACTCAACGCGCGCAACTGTTGGTTGCTGTCGAGGACGTTGCTTCTTATGCCGTGCAGGTGAGGACAAACGGGTTGGAGTGTGAGTTGTGTTGATATTATCTGTAGTGTCTTATATGGTGAGTTTGAGAGATTTCTTTCTATTTGTCCAAGCTGAGCATTGCATGTTCCAGCTTGAGGGGGAGTGTTAGAGTATGCGTCATTTATGATGTAAGATGGGTAACACATCCAGTGTTTAGTCCCACATCTACCTATGAGGGTACTTGGAGGGTCTGTGGAGGCTATTTAAGAAGCCCCAGGATATTTCGATCGTTGCTGATGATGAAAAATTTTGGGTTTCAAGAATTTGAACCATGAACTTGATTAAACACAAACTCTGCACGAACTGTAGATCCAGGGTTTCTGAAAACCTAGAGATCTTGAATAAATCTCGAACACGGATAATAATATTCAAGAGTGAACAATCGAATTTAGAACATAAATAAAGAACATGAAAACCTTGATAATCGAACCCGCTCTGATACCATGTTAGAAAATATAATGCGGAAGTGTACCAGAGAAATAAAGAATAAAAATATAAAGAACACTGGATTTTAATGTGGAACCCTACTCCCTAAGGAGCAGGATGGAACCACAGGAGAACGCCTCAAAGGCTTGATTGTTCATTCAACTTTATCGTCTGATACAGGAGGGCTGGGGCTTCTTATATAACCTCCACAGACTCTCCAAGTCCCACAACTGGTAGATGTGTGACTAAACTCTGGATGTGGTAAATGGATCCTGCACTCATCTTACATGATAAATGATGCATATACGTAACTTCAAGTAATATTTTATATATACGTAAAAATGTAAGGCTCGATTGATAAAAAATGTTTATATACATATTATTGAAATTTATTAACATGCTGAAATGGATGGCAAAATTAGCAAAAACTAAATTTAAAAATTTCATTGTTATGCCATCCAAGTTGTAAAAATCGGCATTGATCAGGCAAGGTCAGCATTCATATTAAAAACAGGAAATAAAAACTGAATTGGTTTTGTTAATCCTATTTTATATAGTGGTATGGGAAATTAGTAGTTGACATTAGGCTAGTTTATCTTTTTTCTATCAATAGGCATAGGAAATGAAATGGTATAATTGCACTATAATAATTTACCCTATTCACAGATATCTGGTGGATGGAGGCATACCATGGCCCTTACAAATGATGGGAAGCTCTATGGATGGGGATGGAACAAGGTGAGAAATTGTATAATCATGATTATACGGAGCCCTTAAAAAGTATGATTACTTAGATTCTCTTATCTGCTTTGAAAAGTTCATTCAAATTTATTATTCGATTGGTATCTCATCCAGTTTGGGCAAGTTGGTGTGGGTGATAATGTGGATCACTGCTCTCCGGTCCAAATTAATTTCCCTGGGGATCAGGCAAGTCATTTTGGCATGGCATTCTCTACCATTTGAGTAATTTATGATAATCACTTGTACTGCTGCCTTTTTTCGCTTGAAGAATCGGTGCACTAACATCATTGTACATCTGATAATCTGCAGAAAGTAGTTCAGATCTCTTGCGGATGGAGGCACACTGTTGCAGTGACAGAAAGGAAAAACATTTTTTCTTGGGGAAGGGGCACAAGTGGGCAGCTTGGCCATGGTGATTCTCTCGACAGGTAATATTATTAGCAAAAATGAGAACTTATTCATATAGTGCCTATATAATGTGCTGATGAGAGAAATCAAGCAGTTTTAGATGGATAATTGAAGATTCTTCTTTATTAACTAACTAATAATAATTTTTTACTCCTTTATTATTAAGAGTTGGATTCGGGAATGGGTGTCGGGTGTGTAATAAGGGCCTTGTAGAGTTAGTTTTCAGTTCAGCATATGAAAATCTAGCTTTCTGGATGCCTCGTGTAGTGGATATAACCTTCTTATTGTTGACCATATTGAATCTGAGCATCTTTCAACGTTGAATTCATCTTTTATCATCTATATTCTATTTTAAATAGTACAACAGTGAATCACTACCTCATCCCGATTTTGCGCTTGCTGCATAGAAAACAAACAAATATTTTTTCTGGATTTATATGACATGGTATTGTGCTATTATATCGAAGAATGGATATATGCCTTCTTTAACTTATTTTCAATGGAGCAAATATTTTATGGCATATATATAAAGTGTTTGTTCTCAATACTAATAATTTAATTGATGACAAGATTGTGTTCTTAATCATGTGGTTTTTTTACAAGATCCACTTTGTCAGTGAAGTTACATCTCTTACTTCCCATCCAGGATCATGCAATGTTTAACTTGTTTGTCACTGTGATCATGAGGTCAATTCATGGAAACCCCCGTTCGCAAAAAAAAAGTGGAATAAGGTGCAAACTAATAGATATAAAGCTTTCCAACCCTTTCTTGAATCTCACTCTGGGAGTTTGTTCAATGTATTGCCTCTTTAGTTTTGTGTTTGTCCCCTTCTAAAACGTAGGCCATCAGTGATGTAACAGTTTTTTTATTGATGTCACCTCTTTTTATATTCTGAAATTATAGTATGGCATACCTGACTATTATGAAATCAGAAATATGCCGAAGCTTGTTGAAGTTTTGAGCACTGACGGTTCTGATCGCCAGGAGATTCAGTCCTCCAAAGTTGAACCAATAGCAGGTAGTTCTAGCCTCTTATTATCACTGTGTGCACTATTTTGTTAATCCGCTCACGTCTTTTTTTACTTGTCGACAGGAAAATCTTGGGTGTCACCATCCGAGAGATATGCAATAGTTCCGAATGAAAATGTAAGCTTATCTTTTTGTGCATAGCATTCATTATCTATACATGTGCTTGTCATTTTTCATTTTATCAGTTCTCTTGGGTCCTGTAACAATCAAGTGACAAAGGACGTGGAGATTTAACATGAAAATCCTCTGATGTCGTAAGGAAAATTCGTGGGGTCTCCCACACCCTTAGACCACTATAATAGGCTAGAGATTTCTTTCTTTATTAACTTGAGAAAGGAGAGGTAATGGCTTGCATAAGTAGGAAAAGGTTAAATGGATCCTCACCCTTGACCCGTCACCAAGTAAACATACAACTCAACACTCCTATTCAAGTAGGGCGTAGAGATCAAACATGCCCATTACTCTCAAAAAGTATCGTAGACAAACCCTTTGTAAGAAGAGTGTTTACAACTTAATCTCCATTTTTTATACAAGGAAGAAACAAATCTGTAGAATCCTTTTGCTTTGTGATGAAGTGACAATCAAGCTTGACATGTTTGTGTTTGTTATATATAGAATTGGATCTCTACAAGATTGATGGTATCTTTATTGTTACACATAGTCGCAAGCATCCCCATGGCAAACAAAATAATCTTTAACCTCAGTATCTCCAATCCCCCATAACAATTGCATGGTATTCTGCTTCTTCGCTAGGCCTTAAGTAACCTTGGTGCAGATGGAGGAAGAAACAAATCCGTAGAATCCTTTTGCTTTGTGATGAAGTGACAATCAAGCTTGACATGTTTGTATTTGTCATATAGAATTGGATCTCCACAAGATTGATGGTAGCTTTATTGTTACACATAGTCACATCTTTGATTTCACACCATTTTTTTTCCAACAACCAGTTTTCTTGAGCTCCTATATAAAGGACGCCATACCTCCTATATAAAGGACTCCATACCCATTGCTGGAACACACACCATTCAAGTAATCACTCTTAATCTTTCTAGAAAAGCAAGAAGATTGATTTCCTCGATATACTTTTTCATGTTCTTCGATTCATTTGATATTTCGAGAAGAATATTCTTGGTTGAAAAACTGTGAAGCAAGTTGATTAGTTCAACAATGTTCGATTCGGTAGTCGTTCTAGAAGTTCTTCTAATACATGTCAGAATACTTTTGGTAGCCTCTTCTCATGCGATAAAATTTACAATCTTTTTTAATATTGCTTATCTGTATGTGATATCTTTGTTATAATTGCTTGTGCTATTCTTTGTGAATTATCTGTGCAATATAAGCAATTATACCGTTGTTCTTCATTTCAAGATATCATTTGTTATTAATCGAAGAATTATTCGTGATATTTGTGGAGGTAATTGTTTATCTGAATATTATTACTTTTATATCTCTCGTTTCCGGTTAACCTCTTTCTGCGGGATCTTAGGTGTTCGATCCTACGTATTTAGAGAAAATCTTGCATGCGAGATCTTTAAGGAAACAGGAAGAAAGTCGAAAGCTCACATGTTCTATTGCTTGAGCTACAATGTTTGATCCATAGTGTTGATCGTGGTGTTTGATCCAAGATTTTGAAGTGAAAACTTTGTAAACGGTTGAGATGTTTGCATAAATCTCAACTTTAGTGTAACAATTGATTAGCTTGGTTAATCAGGAAATCTCGAGTCAGGAAAACTCAAGTCGTGGTTCTTACCCATGTGGGTTTCCACGTAAACATATTGTACGAGTGTGCTGATTGGTTTGCTTGATCATTATTTCAGTGCTTGTTGCTTATTCCGTAAAGATTTCTAAAGCCGCCTTGAACCACTACTCATTTCCCTCTAGTGGTCTCACGATCCCATAACTTACAACATATTATACGTCTGAGTATACTATAATTTCCATAGATTTGCGACATGTAAAGAGGAGTCCTTTTCTTGGTGTAGTCTTCAAGTATCTCAAGATCATCATAGCATCCCAGTGCACTTTCCGAGGTTTGATCATATATTGACTTTCTCTGTTAACATCAAAGGAAATATCAGGACGAGTAATGGTGACATATAGTAGCTTGCCCACTAGGTACCTATATTATTCTGCATCAATGAGTTCTGACATGTCTTCATAGAGAGGTGCATTGGGATTCATCAGACATGATGCCGATTTGTCTCCTATCATTCTGGCTTCTTGCAATAGATCCATGTCATACTTTATACGGGAAAGTATCAATTCACGAGCGTTCTTGGTTGCTTCAATGCCTAGAAAGTAGTGAAGTTCATCTAAGTCCTTTGTGACAAAATGTTTCACAAGGTACTTCTTAATCTCCATAATTCCAAGTGCAACGTCTCCAGTGAGAATATTCTCATCAACATGCACTAGCATAGTAATAGTTTATTTTTCTATTTTCTAGACAAATAAGGAGTGATCTGCAGTTGAGCAAGTAAAACCTATCTTGGATACTATAGAAGCCAAGCCTTCAGACTCTGTTTGAGACCATAAATTACCTTATGAAGGTGACATACTTTGTGATACACCCTGGTCTCAAACCCAGAGGTTGTTGCATAGTCTTCTTCAGAGAAATCACCATACAAGAAAGCATTTTTGACATCAAGTTCATAGAGAGGCCATGATAGTTGAACATCCACCGAAATAAGAATGCACATTGTTGGAAGTCGTGCCACCTGAGACAAGGTTCCCAAATAGTCTATTCCATATGTTTGACTGTAACCTTTAGCAACCAGTCTGGCCTTTTATCTTTCCATCGATCCATCAAGAAGATGTTTGGTGGAAAAAATACATCTACATCCGCAACTTTGGCTTCCTTGGGAGGATCAACCAAGGTCGATGTACCTCGGTTAAGTAGAGCATGCTTCTCCTCTATCATACCATTCCATCACTTCAGAACTAAGAGAGTGTTGATATGTCATAGTAATAGTAACGATTGAAACACCATCTACAAATTCCTGGTACCTTGGGGACAATTTTTTCATGGAGACATAATTGGAAATACAATGCAACGTGCATGTAAGCTTCCCTTTTCGTAGGGCAATCGGAAAATTATTATGAAGTTGACACGTTGAATGTCATCATCAACTGCCTGCTCATTTGTCAATATAATATCATCACTACATTTATCATGACATACCTTTAGAGCAGGTGGGGATGTGGTCGCAGGGGTACCATCCTTCGAATATGAATAAGCTTAAATGACTTATGTTGGGAAATATCTGGAGGAGATGGAGATGAAGTATCTGGCTAGGATAGAGACAGAGACGCAGATAGAGATGGTATATGAATGAAAGAGATTCCTCAATGTCTGGAACATTCATATAGGAGCCTGAGGTAGAGTAATATGGGACAAACTTGAAGAAGGGAACATTGGCACTCACATAGTATCTCCTATGGACCATATCATAACACCGATATCCCTTTTGGGTTCCTGAGTACCCCATAAGAACACATTTCGTGGCTCGAGGGGCAAGTTTGTCCCAATTGTTGGAATTAATATGAATAAAGGAGGTACACCAAAGATCTTAGATTGCACATGGAACATTTTCTTATTTGGAAAGAGGAGAGTAAGGAGCTTGTTCTTGCAGAGTGGTAGAGGGCATACAATTTATCAGACAATTGGCGGTAATGATGGCATTGCCCCAAAAGGTGAGATGGGTAGCACTCTATACTAGTAAGGTTCTGGCCACATCCAAAAAATGCCAATATTTTCTTTCAGCAATAAATTTTTCTTAGATGAGTAGGAACAAGTTGTTTGTTGGATGATTCCCTTCTCAGTAAGGAAAGTATGTAGAGAAGGGTTGCATAAGTCAATGGCATTATCAATGCGAATAGACTTAGCTTGAAAACCAAACACATTATTTATCTCTTGAAAGAAATTCTTTATAATGCTACTCGCTTCAGATTTTGATTTCATGAGGAACAACCAAGAAACGCGGGTAAAGTCATCAACTGCAACAAGGTAAAAACGATGTCCAGACATATCTAGAGTCTGACTGGGCCCCAAACATCAAAATGTACAAGTTCAAAAATATATTAGTACTACGAGAAGAATGGTTTGGAATCTAGTTCTATGGTGTTTTCCAAGTTGACTTGATTCATACTGAAAAGTGGTAGAAGCAGAATTTGTGGTAGAATTCTTTGCGTCTTGGTTCAAGGAATATGACCAAGATGGAGGTATCAAATATACACACACGGATTCCCAGAAGTAGCTGACACATGATCGCACAAACATGGGATGGGTCAGACGATAAACTCCCCTTTCTTCATGACCACATCCAATCACATGGTCTGTCAGCATATCCTAAAAAATAAGACATTAGATCAAAGATTACTTGACAATTAAGTCTTTAGTAATTTTTGAAATTGACAACAAGCTCATAGAAAATTCGGGAGCTAAAGGGATATTGTCCAATCGAATCTGTGGAGTAACTTGAACATGTCTTTGTTTAGTGACTGGTGAATGTCTCCCATTTGCCACCACAATACCGGATCCTAGTGACACATTATGGAGAGAAGAAAAATTTTCTGTGATGCCACGTATGTGTCTCGAGGCTCTGGAGTCAACAAGTCATTTAGAAGTCTGAGATAACTCATGGCATGCAAGGTATTTCGAGAGTATACCTGAAGGACTAGCAAGTGTTGTAATTTCTGGCTCTGCAGAAGATTCGTGTTGAGAGGTGATCTGGTGGCAGCTCAACCTTTGGATTAAATCACTGTATTCTACTCTGGATATAGTTGTTGGTGTGTCATCTGGCTGAGTAGCGAACACTTGGTTTGTCGCTGGAGGTTTCCTATGCTTTCCCCAACAACGATCATCGGTATGGGCAATGCGTCTACAGAATGTGCACTGGGGATCGACACACCTAGGTGTGTCATGACTACGGCCTCGGCCACAAAAGTAGGTACCACAACCTTTACCATACGAAGCAACCAAGGCCTAGGTAGTCTCAACTCGCTGATCAATAGCAATCAAGATAGACAGCTGACCCAAATGACTGTAGGCAACCTCCATTGAAGGAATGTCAGATGTAATGATCATTTGTGCTCTGGCTGCCTCATATGGAGGATCCAATCCCCTAAGAAATAAGCTGACCATAAGTTGAAACCTAAAGGAAATCTGAGTCTCACACGTGCAAACATGCATGTAAGAGATCAATCTCTGAAAACTTGAATTCAATGCTGAATAATATTGGGCCAAAGGACAACAATTTTGTTTCATCCGAGACATATCCATGTAAAGTTGGAGAATCTTAGCATAGTTCTTCTCATCAGAATATGTTTGACGCAAGTTGTCCCACATGCACTTAACAGTTGTATAATGCACAATGTCATTGGCAATATGTTGTACAAAACTGTTCACAATCCATGCCTTTTCTGACCATTACATTATCTTTTTTCCACGTTGTATACTTGTTGGTTTTGTCTTTTGGTTCCTCTTCATAATAATGTGTTCTTTATCATGACCTTTAATCACATTGAATAGTGATTGGGACCATATCACATAGTTGCCTTCATCTATCTTAGCAATGGGGCCAAAGAAGAGATTCTTTGTTTCCCCTTCTTGAATCGAGGAATCGACCACCTCAGACATTTTCTCACTAGTTTGGAACCACGAACACACAAATCACATAAAAATGGAACAAGATAGTGACTAATGACATCAATATGGAGTCATACTTGCATAACAATAAATTGCACTATAAACATGACCAAAGATACCTTAACTTATGGTAAAGATTGAGATGATACGAGTTGTAGTCGCATAAAATCGACGGTCGTTGCTGCTATAATGAAGATGGAGGTCCGATTGGGGCACCTATAGAATGGAGATCAAAGATAGTGGCTCTTATGCCGTTGCTGGCACGAACTCGGTGGAACTCGAAAATGCAAGCCCTGAGGCGATGGTGATGATCAGCTGTTGTTGTTAGCGGTTCCACCTGAAATAGCAGAGGTGATGAAGGCATGAAGTCTGTTGTTGCGATTCCACTGGAAAAATCCGAGGTGACTAGGAATATGTCGTTGCTACTTACGATGATGGTGAGATGAGTTGAGGAGGTGATGGCGATTGTGGTCGGTGGTGGTGGTGATTTCACGGGAGAGGATGAGGTCGATGGTGAGCTACCGGCGAGCGAATGAGGTGGTGGCGATGGTGAGGAATGAGATTGGGTGAGTGGCGGTGTCGACGATTAATATCGAGATAGAGGGACGACTTTGGGTACCTGGGAAGAAGAGTCCTCTAGGTCTATGATACCATGTTGAATCTTAAAATGAAAAATATTCAATTTTATTTCATGAGAGGAGAGTCCCTTCCATTTATGGCTAGAAAGAAGAAACTAAGTATACCCTTATAGATATCGACTCCTGGGAAAAAGAAAAAGTTGTAAATGCAAATGTCAACATATTTTATCTGGTCTCCATCTACAAGGACTGTGAACTTCGGCGAGGATACCGATGACTTTCTTCAGTTTGACCCTTTAGAGAGATGGAGTAGTTGCAGGATAGCGTTCTCCAACGAGGACTCATTTCGGTTCATGTGACTCTGCGCATTATAGAGCACACATCCTCCGACGAGGATGCTCATTTCGGTTTAGGTGACTTTATGCATTACAGAGCACACAATCTTTGACGATGATACTCATTTCAGTTTTAATGACTCTGATAGACACAGTATAAAGCACACTTTCTCCGAAGAGGGGACTCATTCCATTCCAGCCCTTCAGTTCCTCCTCACTAGCACGAAAGGAGATGCAACATCCTATGCAGGGAACCAACCAAGTATGCATTGAGTTGATATTGTCAGTGGTTTCTCGTATTATGTTAGTGAATATTTTCTTTCTATTTGTCCAAACGTAGTATTACATGCTCCAACTTGAGGGGGAGTGTTAAAGTATGCGTCCTTAGGTGGTAATTGGATCCCTCCTAGGTCCAATTACCACATGCACCTATATTAGTCCCGCTTCGTCTATTAGTGGGACCTGGTCATTATGATGGGGCTATATAAGAAGCCCCACACTATTAGAGTATGCGCCATTATCATGTAAGACAGGTAAATGGATCCTTCCAAGGTCCGTTTACCACATCCAGGAGTTTAGTCCCACATCTATCGGTGGTGGGACTTGGAGACTCTGTGGAGGCTATATAAGAAGCCCCGGACCTCCCGTATCAGATCAGAAAGTTCAATGAACACATATGGCCCTTTGAGGCCTTCTCCCGTGGTTTCATCCCGCTCCTTAGGAAGTAGGGTTCCACGTTAAAATCCTGTGTTCCATAATGTTTTATCCTTTATTTCTTTGATACGCTTTCGTATTATATTTTCTAACATGATATTAGAGCGGGTTCGATTCCATGATTTTATGTTGATTATTTATTTTTGTTCGAAATTCGATTTTGATGTTCTTGTTCTTGAAGATCATTCTAATGAGTATTGATATTCATCGATTATTCGAAGTTCTGTCCATGTTTATACGTATCCTGGAGTATCTCCACCTTTTTGATGGTTTCATTCTTCAAGATATGTTCTTCGACGCATATTCGGGATTGCTAAAGTTCAAGGTCCAATAAAGATCTTGGGTTCTCGATCTCCACATCCCTGGAACAAGAATATGGTGAAACCCAGATTTTGAATCCCGATCAACTTCTCTAGGTCTATCTGGCGGCGTACAAGCACACAACAAATCCAGATTTCACAAAGAAGCGGCGTGATGCACACATTCTCCAGATATCGCGAACAACTATGGTGGTGCGAGTAGCCACATCTTCGAAAGGGGTCCCGCTTCTCTTCTCCAGCACATGTCGATCTTTATGACAATGCATAACCCTACTCCGTGTAGACCTCATGGCCTCGAAGACCTCGCACGTTAGATCTCCAAGCCTTGCACATTAGAATACCTCCTGGTGACGATGATTCATCCATTGGTGGCGATTTATTCAATGCGGCACCCATCAGGCAGTGCTAGGCGATGACACAACCAACACAACTCCTTCGAGGTGAATGCACCACACCCCAGGCATAACCAACACAACTCCTTTACGACGAAGGCATTAACAACACCCTCTCCAAGTCCGACAACATAAGGCTCTTCTCGAAAGCAGCAGACGACAAACCTGCTCCCAGACGGCACGAGGCCCACCTGACGACAGCTCCTGGCCACGAGCATCTCCCTGGTGGAGGCCCTCCGGGTGGCATCAGTGCGTGCAACGCCCTTCTCTATTGCCATCGAGCTCAAGCGGCACCCTCCCGATGCTCTCTCTCGCGAGGCGACAACCCCTCCAGTCACAGCCTCTCTTTTGGGAGACCTCCAGACCACATCAGATGCAACCCTCCTCCAGGCGACGACCTCCAGTGAGAGCAGCAGATGCCCCTATCGGGGGCGACTAGGCATTGAGATAGGGGTTCCCATCTGGAGAACCCTAAATAAGGGTGGGCCTTGTTGGGCCGAAGCTTTATTAAAAAAATTCTTTTGTTTTTTTCCTACTGTTGTAAGGACCCAAATGGGTCAAAAGAATTTTTTTAAAAAAAAGGAGAAGAGAGAGGCCGAGAAAAAAAGATGAAAAAAATGAAAGATCCATTTTCAAAAATTGAAATGGCTATTATAAAAAAGGAGGAAATAACCGTAAAAAAGAGGGGAGGGATCATACGATTTTTTTTAAATGTCTTGAAAAAAATGAAAAATGAATAAATTATTTGAAATGCCAAGAAAAAGAAAAATGTGATCGGCATATTGATTTTTATTTCCTCATTCTCCTGTCTTCTACCAACTTTGTCGATGTCATTGGTTTCCGACAAGTATAAGAGAAAGGGGGAGTACAGTGTAGAGTCACATGTTTGTTCCAGATTCAGATGTCATTACTCTTCAGCAAATCACATTCAGTTTTCCAAACTCGACGATCAGATTCCGAGTCCTATTCAGATGTGCACATGTTTGTCATCATTTGTTCGTGGTCCCCTTCTTTTATTTTGGTAAGAGTTTTTTCATGTGTTCCATAGGGACTCCTGTAGAGATCCCATTCCCTATGCCATGTGGGCTAGGGTTTTCATGTGGTTTCATAGGGACTCCAGAGTAGAGATCCCATTCTCTGAGCCAGTATGGGAGAGACCCAGTTTTCCGATGAGGAGACCTTTTCAGACTCCATTCTCCAACGATCTTGGACTCCGACGAGGATGTTCTTCACAGTTTTTTCTGTTCGACCCTTTCAGAGATGGAGTAGTTGTCCACATGTTGTGGCGGGCCAGAGTTCTCCTAATAGAGACTCATTTTCAGTTGTAGTGGAGCTGATAGTCGTAGTACATAGCACATTCTCTCCAATGAGGAGATTCGGTTCCACTCACACTCCGGCCCATTTGTTCCTCCTCAACCGCACGACATGAGAAGTAACGTCCTCGACAACAACCGACAGTTGTGCACGTTGAGTAGATATTGTATATAATGTCTTGTATTGTGAGTTGAGATTTCTTTCTGTTTGTCTAAGCTGAGCATTACATGCTCCAGCTTGAGGGGGAGTGTTAGAGTATGCGTCATTATCATGTAAGATGGGTAAATAGATCCTTCAATGATCCATTTACCACATCTAGTAGTTTAGTCCCACATCTATTGGTGGTGGTACTTGGAGGCTCATTGGAGGCTGCTATATAAGAAGGCCCAGACCTCATGTATCAGATGAGAAAGTTTAATGAACACATATGGCCCTTTGGGCTCTCCTGTGGTTTCATCCCACTCCTTAAGGATAGGGTTCCATGTTAAAATCCTGCATTCCATAATGTTTTATCCTTTATTTCTTTGATACACTTTCACATTATATTTTCTAACATACACCTTCTGTATTCATTGAGAAAGCAATAACAAAATATCCATCCCTTAAGAAGCCTTCTCTCATGATTTCTTCCCTCTCCTCATGGAATATGATTCCATGTTATACCTGGAGTTTTTTGTTGTTCTTTATATATTTATCTCTGATTACGCTTCTACATTGTCGTTTTCTGCAGTTGGATTTGGCATCTGATGTGTCTTGCATTGTAAGGAAGTGCAGTGAGAATAGTGGTTGGCTTCTCTGCTTTTGTGTTGCTTTGACGGATCATCGCTTTGCATACTTTTGGCTCTTTTGGAGGTCTTTCCTAAGGATGGGGAACTTTCTGACAGTGAGAAATGTTGGACCCAAGCAGATGGGCATTTTACGGTGCGTGAGACATACACAACCTTTTACTCATAGAAGGCCGTATCGGCGATATATTGTCGATATATCGGTTTTGGCAGGGAAGGGGTATCGAAATCACTCAGTATATCCTTTTACAGGGATATCACCGATATATCGTCGATATATCGCTGATATATTGCCATATCGGCCCATATTGGTCAAAAATCACTGGATTTAGTACAAAAAGGATATCGATCGATATCACCAATATTTCGCCGATATTTCTATATATCAATGCTATTATTCATGCAAGATTGATTCCACGACTAATCTAGCTGCACCTAGTATTAAAACACATATCTTGCTACACCTAGTATTAAAGCACACAATGGTTTATATATTTTTTTGTTTCGGGCCGGGGGCGCTGCCCTCGCACCCCTGTAGCGAGACCCCCGTATTGGTAGGTTATGGTGCGACAGGAGGGTGCATACAATGGTTCTTCAACTTGGAGTATATTTGCAAGTTATTTCATGTTGTAGGACTTGAATGAATCCATTTCCAATATCTATAAGTCAATTCTTCAAAAAAATATTTATAAGTCAAGAATCATCATTAATATCGATTTGTTTGAAATGATCGATATATGCGATATAAGCTTCATAAAATGACCGATATGTGATCTAAGAGTATATTTGTAAGTTATTTAGTGACCTAAGAACTTAAATGAACTCCATTTTCAATGTATATAGGTCAACAACAACTAACAATGCTAACGATGTGTTCGATATGACCAATATGTGCAATATAAGGATCATAGTCTTCACAAATGATCTATATGTGTCATCTAAGTGTATATTTGTAACTTATTTAATGTTATAAGATCTTGAATGGAATCCATTTCCAATATCTATAGGTCTAGAATAAATTAAGAACGATATGTTCGATATGACCGATATATGCGATATATAGGTTATAAATGACCGATATGTGTGACATAAGTATTTATAAGTTATTTGTTGTTTTAATATCTTGTATGATCTTAATTTCTGAAAAAAACGACAAAAATGGCTTTTTGAGCCATTTCTGACATTTCCACCTATATCATCGATATATTGGCGATATATCCCGATATATCCATTTCCAGGCGGACCGAAACGATATCAATATGGCCTTTCTTGCTTTTACTTAGTGACGATATTGAATCCTGTAATCACATCAGATCAGCTTAGGAACATCTGGTGATGAAAGGCTCCAATTTAAGTCTCGTTTTTGTTTGACATGTAGGAGAGATCAATTAAGTTAATGATCGACAAGTAAAGAACCATGTTTTTTGGTATGATCGTACCAAGATTTAGGTAGTGTCTATTCACTAGTCCTTGTGGCTCACATGTAATGGGGTCATACTCCATGTAGAGAGAATGTATATAGAGAATGTTTTAAAACATGCCAAACCCTCCAGGCCTATTGGTTGTTGTAACTATTATTGTTATAGGAAGTAGTATTACATGTTTATTATTTCCATTTTATGTAATTTCCTTGTAGGTTATTTATCCTTCAGGTTCTCTCTATATAAAGGAGCCCTATGACCACAAAATAAACAAGTCTTCCATTTCTTCCTGCATGGTATCCGAATGGGGTCCTGACCAGAGATCTGGTATCCTTGATATAGTCGACTCCACTTGCCGACTCTTCTTCCTCTTCCTCAAAGTCTACGGGAGTCCACCCTCGTGTCGCCACCTCCGCCCTTTGCACCCTCGTCGTTGCATAGACACCTCCTCCTCTGCGCAGCACTAGCAGTCCCCCCTCACCCTTACAGAACCCTCAACATCGTCATAGGTGCATTGTACGATGCCCAACATTGCCCCTGAGCTGCGGTTGGCATCCTACGACTATTGTGCGGGTACGCAAGCTTGCTTCTACAACTTGTCTTGGCTCTATTTTTTCTTTTGGTATAGCTCGAGTTGTGTTTGTTCGTGTAAAACCAATTTGATTGCTGTAGACAGTCGTATTTGATGATGGTAAAGGATGTGCTCAAAGTCTCCATGCACAACTCATTCTCTATATAATTGTGTAGACAAAAATTAGATTGCTCTATTTTCCATTCACATCCTTTCCAATCACCTTCATTCATTATGGTAGAGAACGAGGTCGATATATCCTCTTATGGGATCTTTTATGATCTAGCACCTACTGTCAAGATGGATGGGACTAACTATGAATTAAGGGCAATGCAGTTCAAGAGTACCAAGGAAAGAAATAACAAAGAATATATGCTGACGCAACCTAATCTGGCTGACAAGACTAGGGCAAACGCTTCATGGAAGCAAGACAACACATGAACATGCGTTTGGCTATCTGTTACTCCGACAACAGAGATAGCCAATGATATTCTACATCATCCCACCGCCAGCATATTTTTAGGCGAAGAATGAGACGAAGATCCTCTAGCTTCAGTAAAACATCTTCACAGCGAAGTAGGATAGTCACACCATCCATGCATTCTATTCCTGATTGAGGGGCATATTCGAGAAGCTCCATAGCTGCATACTCTGAATGTGAGTCATACTGTAACCATATAGGGAACTTTAAGGATACATTTAATCAGAAACATGCCACAATGCATCTTCTCGCGTTGCTGAGTAGTTTAGCCCATTTATACTCCCGTAGATTAAAATTATGATCCTGTCTCCCATCTGAGGGAGATTATGGCTCTTTCTATTGGTTCTACTGGTGCTCTTCCAACCTTATATGATGTTTTTGCCTCCACAAATATTTCAGGTACATAGCATACACTTACTACATGTCACAAGGCAAATATTTCAGAATGGGTCATAAACTCTGTGTCATTTCATCATCTCTGCGGTGACAGAGAATAGTTCACATCCTACAACACTATTCGTGCTTGTTAGTCTATAGTTATTACCGATAGGAGACATTATCCTATTATAAGACATGGAGATATTCAATTGACACCTTCTATGTCTTTGCAAAGTGTGCTACATGCACCTGAATTTTCTATGAATTCATTGTCTATCAATCAGAATACCAAGGATTTGAATTATTGTGTCATTTTTTACACATCTTTTCTTGTGTTTCAGAATATAATCACAAGCAGTGTGATTTGATGTGGCCGTTAGTAAGGGGGTCTCTACAGATTGCTCCAGTCTTCTTATACTGACATATTTTTATTCCTACTAGATCAATGTCTCCGAACATGTGGCACCTTTGGTTCGGTTATCTTCCTTTGCAGAAGCTGTGTGGAGTCCTACAGATCTCATCTCAGTCTAATTTTCAATGTGAGGCTTGCCATCTTGAGAAGCATCATCATACCAGTTTTCCTGGTTTATTAGAGTTGTAGCACCAACTCTTTATTTGAGTTGTATTTTGATATTTGGGGTCCCAGTCATGTTCCCGATCACCAAGGGCACATGTTCTCGTTGTTGATGACTTTTCTAAACTTCCTTGGGTATTTATATTGAAAAATAAATATGAGACTGGTTCTATTGTGCAAACTTTTATCATTGAGACAATCTCTTTTCTACTATTATTAAGTATTTCTGGTTTGAGAATGGCTTAGAGTTTTATATTGGTCAGCTCTCTCAGTTCTTCAAGTTTCTTGGGATTCTTCATCTAACTTTTTGTGTTTACACTTCTAAGTAAAATGGTTTTACCAAGCTCAAATAGCGCCATCTCTTAGATGTTACCTACAGAGTCATGCTCCTCACTCTTACTCGAGAGATGATGTCCTCACTTCATGTTATCTCATTAACCATATGTCATATTTTGTGTTCCTTATTCGATTGTGTTTTCCCGAAAAGGATCTCTTCTCTCTAGCATCTCGCGTATGTGGTTATGTGACATTTGTCCATTACCTGTCTTCTGGTCACGACGAGCTCTCTCCTAGAGCTGTCAAATGCACACCTTTGTTGGCTACTCCTGGACCCAGAAAGGGCACCATTGTTTTGATCTTGTCAGACATAAGTTCTATATTAGTGCTAAAGTCACATTCTTTGAATATGCTATGTAATTTTCTTTAATAGGTGACATTGCAGTGTGCCTACCACCCAAAAGATCAGAGTTCAAATCTCCCCTTGTGGGGGTTGCGTTAGGTAGTCAATAGCTATCGTAAAAAATAGTCGAATCTTTCAACATGAATTTGAACAGGAATCCATGTAGCCGAACCTACTTATAATGGGAGAAGGCTTCGCCACTCTCCACTCCAGGTGACAAGACGACTTCTTCTGAGTTTGGTGAGGAGGTTTACATTCCACCTCATCCTTTGCCTCCTCCATCCCCACTACTTTTCCTATGGTTCAGGCTTTGCCTCGCGTGTACATTCACAGGTAGAATACTAGACCCCCTTCTTGTTGGAGTATTTGGTTGTGTGCAACTTGAGTTGTAGATGGGTAAATGGATACCTCCAAGATCCATTCACCTCATCCATGTGTTTAGTCCCACATCTACCAGTGATGGGACTTAGGCTCTATGGAGGCTATATAAGGAGCCTCAGACCTCCTGTATCCATCGAGAAAAAGCAATGTAGCATACGGTCCTTTGAGGTCTTCTCCCGTGGTTTCATCCCGCTCCTTAAGGAGTAGGGTTCCATGTAAAAATCGTGTGTTTCATGTTTCATCTTTCTGTTATATGATTTGTTTATTATTTAGCTTCCGCATATTTATTTTATAACATGGTATCAGAGTGGGTCAATTCTCGAGGATTTCAAGTTTTTTTATTTATTCGAGATTCAATTTTCTATAGTTTATTTGAGAAATGTTCAAGAGTTTTAGGGTTTCACAAAACCCTAATTTCTGTATATTTTGGATATTATTGCATATCCATGCAGCATCGTAAACACGATCGGATCTGTAAGTGCAGTTCCAGAAGAAGATGTACATCAGATCGCCCGGGCACACCCTCTCCATGTCTCCTTCCAGTCGGAAAACCCTCTGCACCGTTGCTCCCATTCCATGCCGCTTCTCCAGGGCGGCAGTTTTTCCAGATGCTCACATTCTTCTCCCCAAGTCTAGGCCTCCAGAGCGGTGAGCCCTCTTCCTCAGGCGCGTAGAGCTCACGCCCCATATCCTCCTCAGATGCAGTCTCCATCTCTTCCTCAAGCAGCGCGTTCCAGGTACACAACCCCATCAGTGGCCCTGCTCCATTCCTAGTGGTATCAAGGCGGCACAGAAGAAATGAAGCAGTCCCGTGAAGCCCCTTGAGGAGTCGGCATCAAGATCACACACACCATCAACCCCAGGCCGCATAGCCCCTTTGGCGACAGCCCCTCTCGCATCGAGATCTCCAGCTGAGTCGTACATCAGCGTGAAACCCCCAAGTGACGCCCAAGCGACACATCTGTCGCACCTCCAGGGGTCATCGTTTCAACTCCAAAAAAATGGCGATAATGCCATCGTCGTGTTGCGCCGCAGGTACAGGAGCCTCATCAACATCGCTCCTTTCCATGCACGCAAGATTTATGCCGCCCCTCCAATCCTTGCGGCGACCCTTTATGTACAGGAAACACCACCGGCAGCTTTGCGCGGTCCCTGCGACACCAACTCCAGCGGCGCTGCCCCTGGAAAGTCCCGCCTCCTCGCGCATCGCGCCCACTCCAAGTGCACAAGCGGTGCACACAGTCCTCCTTGTATGATCTTGCCTCCTCGCGCGTACATGCTTGTGTTGGCGATGGCGAGATCTCCAAAGCGAAGACCTCTTACGTGATCTCCCCCTTCGTCCTGCTCCAGGCGGCTGGTCTCGACCCCCCTGGCATCGAAATTCCAGGAGGAACTCCTCCACCCATGTGATGATCCAAACGATTCCGTCGCGCACCTGCAGTCCTCAGAGGCAGCTCTAATGAGCAGAGCCCCCTATCCCCGACGCACGATGGAAGGCCCCCCATCGAGAGAGGTAGTGCTTTGAGGAACGATTCCTTGGGAACCCTAAAAATAGAGTTATTATTTTTTTAAAAAAATTGGAGAGATGGGTAACCGTGGTTGAAAAAAGAGAGAGATCTGAACGACTGTTTAAAAATGGGGAGGGCAGTGCAATTTTCAAAAAAAAGTGTTTGCTTTGAAAAAAAGGCACTTACAAAGAAAAGCCGTATGCAAAATATTTGCAAAAAATATAAAAGCTGTAAAAAATGGGAACGGCTTATGTTAAAAAATGAAACGGCTATAATTTTTTTTGTTTGAAAAATGATGAAATGGATGTTTGAAAAGCTGAGAAAATAGTGATCGGCTTATTGATTTTTGTTCTCCTATTATCCTGTCTTCTCCCAACTTTGTCGATGCCATTTTCTGATATGTATGGGAGAAAGGGGGGTATATGTAGAGTCACAGGTCTATTCAGATTCTCTAAATATAGATTTCAGACCAGAAAGTTGTTCAGGCTCTACAGTTTCTCATATGTTCAGACTCAATGTCATCTTTCGAGTTTGCAGTTCAAGATCACGAGTGTGCGATCTTCAGTTTTGTGGTCTCCGTCATTCTTGTTGTTTCAACCAAAGTTTTCATGTGAGCCATAGGGACTCCAGAGTAGAGGACCATTCTCGATGCCATGTGGGCAAGGGTTTTCATGTGGTATCATAGGAACTCCAGAGTAGAGAGTACCATTCTCTGTGCCAGATGGGAGAGACCCAGTTCTTCGACGAGGAGACTCATTTTCAGTTGTAGTGACTCTGACAGGCGTAATACATAGCACATTCTCTCCAACAAGGAGATTTAGTTTGACTCACACTCCAACCCTTGGTCCTCCTCAAATGCACGACATGAGAAGCAACATCCTTGATAGCATCCGGCAGTTGTGCACATTGAGCTGATATTGTTTGTAGTGTCGTGTATTGTGAGCTTTGTTTCTTTCTGTTTGTCCAAGCTGAGCATTGCATGCTCCAACTTGAGGAGTGTTGGAGTATTTGGTTGTGTGCAACTTGAGTTGTAGATGGGTAAATGGATACCTCCAGGATCCATTTACCCCTTCCATGTGTTTACCCACATCTACCGGTGGTGGGACTTGGAGGCTCTGTGGAAGCTATGTAAGGAGCTTCATACCTCCTGTATCCATCGAGAAAAAATAATGAAGCATATGGCCCTTTGAGGCCTTCTCTCGTGGTTTCATCCCGCTCCATAGGAAGTAGGGTTCCACGTAAAATCTTGTGTTCATGTTTCATTTTTCTGTTCTATGCTTTGTTTATCATTTAGCTTCCGCATGTTTATTTTATAACACTTTTCATGCGTTTTCCCCATCATCTAGTATGCTTCGGGTAAATTCTGAACATTTGGTTCCTACTGATGGCATTATTGGCGTTTCTGTAAAATATGAGACTTTACAGAGTCAGAGTGCAACTCACAAGACATTGTGGTACATGGGACAGATTAGCCAGAGGATCTTGGCCATCCTATTGTACTTCGAAATAGGAGGTGTGCATGTTCTACGTATCCTCTCTCGATACATGTTTCACTGGAGCGTCTATCAGAAGGTTTCAAGAAGTTTATGGCTAGACTATCTTCATTACGATCCCATACATATTTCAGGAGATTATTAACGACAGTTAGTGGCATCTTTCTTTGAAGGAAGACATAATTTTCAGTCACGACTATGAGGCACATAGAGCTGGTTTACTTCCCCGGCAGTGGTTTCTGTTTTTGGCTGCAAGTGGGCATTTATAGTGAAGCAGAGAGCAAACAATAAAATTGATCGCTACAAAGCTAGACTTGTGGCACGTGGATTCACTCAAACATATGAGGTGGACTATCAAGACACTTTCTTTTCTGCGACACATCACTACTTTATTTATTTTCTCCTTTTTTGATGTTGTGGTACAAGATTAGTCTCTCCCCGAACGTAATATCAAGAATGCCTTTTTGTATGATGATTTGAAGAAGGAAGTATATATACAATAACCTCATGGGTTCTTTGCCGAGGAAGAGTGTTGGAAGATATGCAAACTTTGTTGGAAATGCGAGCCCACGGCGAGCCATTATGCAATAAATGTTATTGCAAATATCATTCCCTGATCTGATATGAAGAATAAATAATTTGCATAATAGGTCCCTTAGTACAATTAGGGTTATGTACCATGGCCATCTTGATGATCATACAGCTGTTGATTCAACTATTGAATCAAAGAGGCTGGTGCTTGGATGAATATCTAAAGAGTTAGATTGAGGACTCATCAAGCACCGTCAAATGATTGTTAAGAGATGATCTCCAGCCTGAGTAGGAGATGGCAATCCTTATCTCTAAAGGCTGATATCTGACCGACCTCTTGATGTAGGTCCTCTGCATAGGAATAGAGATTCGGAGGTGTCAGATTAGTTAGATCAAAGAGTTGACTTAACGAGATCGAGATAACCAAAGTCCTATATCGTATGCTGTCATGATATAGGCACGCATCCTCTGACCGGAGACAGATGTGTTACTATATGTCTAAGTATGTACATTTGGCAGACCAATAGGTTGATGACCTAACCAAGGTCAATACACCGGCGCGCTGGTGTGCATGTAAGGGCATATGAGTAATACGATCTCTCAAAGGGATCATACAGGTTCATTTACTGAACCGGAAGGCATGAGCTCACTCATGAGATATTGGGAAGAATCAAATTCCGTGCACGGTCGTCTCGCTTTGGAAGCTTGACTGAATTTGTAGGTTTGATATATACTTTTGGAAAGTATATGATCAAGACCTAGGTATGATATATGCTTTTGGAAAGTATATGATCGATACCAACTCCCAATGATCGAATGAGAAACTTACTGATGAAACCATGAAGTAGACAATGTAAAGTTGATCTAATACTTCGGGTTTAATCTGAGTCTTCCAATATGCAGGATGTACAGGTATTGGGAATACCTGAGGGTGATGTGATCATAAACGATTGTATAACCATGACGCTTCCATTCCTAGGGAGTGATGAAACGGGTCTGGATTTTAGTGACTCCTCTCAGTAGAGAAGTAATCTAATCTTGGTCCAAATGTTGGACATTGATCTAAATGTGATTAATATCCAATAAGAGATTAGATTTGCGGTCTTGACTTAATCAAGCATCTATGGGAGGCCCGCGATCTGGATTTGAGATATGATCTCAATATCCAAGTCACTATACGTGGAACAATACAATCGCCCTATCCTTATCTCCAAGTATCTGCGGAGAAAGCACATTTTCCTTGAAAGAGTTCATGGATAATTCTACCGTTGATATATGTATCCGAGCATTGAGAAAATGGATAATTAAATGTGATTTAATTATCATGAGTAATGTGAATTTGATTCATATTATAAAGAGAATTATCTTAGATAATTAAATGTGATTTGATTATCAAAGATGTAAATAATGTGAATATGATTCATATTATTTGGACACAAGAGAATAGAGATCCAAGATGATTGAATATGATTTAATTATCATGGATATATATAATGTGGATAGCAATATCCATATTAATCATATATATTATAAATGTGATTTATAATATATAAGAGAGAGATGTTTGTAATTTACAATTGTTAATTAAATGTTAATGCGAATTGGATTCACATTGGACATTAAATTGAAAATGTAATTTACATTTTGTTTTGGGTTGTGAATGTAATTCACAAACTTCCAATGACATGATTGCAATGTTCACAAAATAAATTGGATTTATTTTTGTGAAATAATTTGCAACAAAAGTTGTTGCAAGTATTGGCGAGAATCATGAGATAATGTAATCTCATGTAATAGGAAAAAGGAAGCTCCCTTCCTAATGAGGAGAGGGGACGACCACAATTCCATAAGGAATTTGGTGGCCGTCCACCCTCCTTATGGAAGGAGGCTTGCCTCCTTTCCTATTTCTCCAATGGAGGTTGATTTGATATAAAATCAAATTATATTTATTGTATATTTGATTTTTTATTAAATTAATTGTTGTTGTGTTTTTAGCAACAAATCATGACCATTGAAAGAAACACAAATTAATGTGGACCATTGGATTTGTGTTGACACATGGATTGAGATCCATGAATCCGAAAACCCTATAAAAGGAGAGGAACCCCGTTGCTCTTCTTTACACAAGTACACAATAGTTGAGACAACAAAATCTCTCTCTCTTTCTCTCCCTCTCATGGCCGTCCACCATGGATGCCCTAGAGAGATTCTCCATCGTCGCAGCATCGTCGTTATGCTGCCTAATGGTTTGCTCGTGGATCTCCGTCTCCTTCGGTGTGCCCCGCTCGTGAAGAAGACGTCGGATCTCGTGTGTCGAGATCAGGAGATCCTACCGCTTGGATTATCAACATGGATTGCGAGAAGCACGCGGTTCATCCCCGCGCTCGCAAGCGTCTCCTCCGTCAGATCGGACTTGAGACAGGAGGTCTCTTCCTTTAAAGACTCGATCACAACCACGCTTCAAGAGGTAACCCTAATACTTGTTTGTGGTTTAGACGAAACGATCCGAGAAGTGTTCTTGGATCATGTGGTTTCGTCGCATAAAAATTTTAATTTCCGCTGCATAGAACAACTAGTGCGACTAGTCGTTCTTCGTCGTATCCGATACGACGATCACGCTTCCGTGATGCGCTTGAGGATCTAACCATATCCTTTAAGTGGTATCAGAGCATTAGGTCGACGGTTTTGAATATGATTCGAAAACCGAGAACGACTTGGGTTCGTTAAGGTCGCAAAAGTTTTTATCGCGTTTGATTTCGCAGATCTGTTTAGTAAATAATTTCGGCCATGTTTAAATTGTTTAAGCACGAATTATTTACTTGGATTTTGTTCCCCATTAAATAAGGAAACCATAAGATCTGAGTTTACGTAAATCGGATTTCGTATGCTCTAGATATGGTTGTTTTAATGAACATGTATGCACTGTTGCGGGAACAGTAGATTTTAACATAATTAAAGAGTTAATTACTGTTATCATTTGCCTCGAAATGCGTGAAACAACACTTGGGTTCTGTCCTAAATCAAGTTAGCAATCTTTGAAAATTGATTTTGCCTAATTTGGATTTAAATTGATTGAGATATGTTAATTTTAGTGAGTATGGATCACTACTGAAATTACAGTCCTAATCTAGAACCAAGTGATTGTCAATTAATGAAATTAAGTGTTAATCTCGTGAAATAATCTTGGAAAATATTTGTGAAATATTGGAACATGATTATTTGCCTAATTGACTTGGTCTCAACCAATAAATTGATTGGATGTGATCCAAATCATAATTGGAAACACAATCTTGAAACTTGATGCTTGAATAGGATTGGGAATTTGTGTAGCAAATTTCCTTATAATCAAAAATTGTTTTGATTACTATATGGTATAATTTCGGTTGAAAAACCGATGATCATCTCAAGTACAAATTGATATATCTGGCATTATGCTTTCCCGAGGTAGATATGGTGTCTAGTCGGAGAGCATTGGGGTTGCGGGTTGCAACGTATGTGGTCCGTCCCACTCTCGTCGGTACTGGCCATGACAACGGGTAGGAACTGTATAATGCCGGAGAAAATCAAGGTGTATTTTTCTAATTATTAAAATTCGAATTAATACGTATTTTGAGATATTACCATATATATATTCAAGTAAAAATGATCAAGTTTGTTGATTGAATTGGATTGATAATTAATTTAATATGATTAAATTGATTATGTCCAATTGAGACACTCTATTATGAATAGAGTTATTATTTCTCTTGGAAGAATTGATTATGTGAATGTGATTCATGATAATTAATTAAAATTTGAATATGATATGGAGGATCACATAAGTGACATTCATGGTCTCCCGTCAAGGCGAAGGGTTCCGTCGCCAGGGATTGCATGTGGGAGACGCATGTCCGAAGTGACAGCTCCTGTATGCAGGCGCATCTGGATCGGGCTCTTTGCTTCTCGAAAGAGTAAGGCCGTATACGTAGTGACCCCAATATCGGATCCTCATATTATTGGGGCGATATTGGATTGCGTATAGCGAGTACTAATCCTGTTGACGGTTGGTTCAATTAATGACGGGTCAACATCGCCTTAGGGGTGGTGGGCCCGGGTGTTCAAGACCGAATTGGGAAATGCAAGTTGAACTTGCAAGGCGGAATGTGTTCCCGCTTCTTTTTATCCGAGTTGCAGATTCTCATATTATTGGGATGTAACAAAGATAAGGAAGGAGATCCCAGATCTTGCTGAGATATGTTGGTAAGTATATCTCTTACATTGAAAGTGATTAAGGGAATGAACTTTCAGTTTTGACAAGGCAAGACAACTTTGATATAAAAATCCTAAATCAAAGTAAAATATGTATATATAAATTTATGCAAATTTCTTATTTCAGATAATGCTTCATTAAACCCACTCAATTCTATACTCAATAATAACCAGTAAAATATCATGGATTGGACTCAAGATCCGGATATTGTGCTTCCAGTTGGACACATAATGTATGTGGTTGCAGCATGCAAGTCTCCTCATACTAATGAGGAATGACAATTAAAATAGATAATAGGACTACAACCCTAGGGTTTGTATGTCTCTAAAGTTTTGATCTCATCGGATGTACTTTAGAAGTGACATATCGATGATGATCACATTTGTCAATTAATCCTTATAAAATCTAAGAAGATGTTCTGGCATACATATGTGCTCTTGACATTTAATCATGAGTGACATGGTTCTCTACATCATGTAGAATGGTAGCTCTATAAGAGATGATGTATTCAAATTGTTTGAGTACCTACCTGTACCTATGTTTTAAAAGTTTATGTGGATGTAGATGATGAGTGTCATCATTCTACTATCTTTACTCTAGTCATTCATGAAGCTTCATAATATTCATATTGTATGAATTAGTGAGGCATGCATAAATGTTGAAATACTCTTACATTGAATTCTTTCGAATTTAACATAAGAGATCCTTAGTCTTAAGCAATGGTTGTTTATAGATAAAGGGAGCGCAGTGGAAGCATGGGTTGGACCCGAGTTAGAAGTATGGTCAAAGAGTTGACTGTACATCTATGACTTCCATATGTCATCCGAAGAGTTGGATGAATGCCAATACTGCAATAAGATGATGTGTTGATAGTGTGACTATTAAGTCTGTCTAGAATCCTTAGAGAAGGACTCGGATAGAGCATCAGAATAATCTACATAAATCATTGAGATTGACTTTCTTATTTGATAAGATAAAGTCTTGTAATTGTATCTCAACCGTCTACAACACTTGCAATGGGTTGCATATGTTTGAAAAGACTGGAATATTTGATCTTAAGTTCTACAGTTATCCACATGGATTTTGATGCAATTGTTGCAGCAATCTCTATTGGATTGATAGACTTCATAATTTCAGTGGGAGAGCCCTTAGTCTTAGAGAATGTCTCTATGACCTGGATATTAGAATACATTCATTATTTATTTATAAATGTTGGAAATAAACATGAATTCTGTAATAAATCTATCATAAAGAGTTATGATGGAGATATTTCAGATAGTAATCTAAGATCTAGTGGACTCCACTGAAATAGAAAATTAATGAATGATTCATTAACATTTCTAAATACTGAAATTAAACCTTAAGATCAATAGGAGGATGAAGATCATTTGACAATGATCTAGCATCAAGCCTTGGACATTTGTCTATTGATTTGATCAATAGACTAGTAAGAGATGAAACTTTAGAATGTCTAAAATTTCAAAACTTACATACTTATGAATATTGTATTCAAAGTAAAATGTCCAATACACCCTTTCTTTGGGAATGGTGTAAGATGTCAAGGTATTCAGGATCTCATACATATTGATGTATGCAGATCATCTATATCATAGTAAACATTATGGATATGTGATATCTATTGATGATTATGTATGATATGAGATTTCTTCTCTTCACCTAAAGAAACCTTTGAAATGTTCAAAGATTTCATTATTTTGGTTTACAACCAAAGTCTGAAGGAAGATGGAAATGAATTTGGTCAAATCTAGGTAGCTTGTACCTATTAGATGAATTCAAAGGATACCTTATGGATATCATTTATATCTCAATCCTCCTAACAAACCTTAACTCAATAGAGTTATAGGGAGATACAATTGGATCATGTGTGACATGATCTTATCAATGATGATTTTTTAGCATAATTATCCGTTAGTTTCCAGGTATATATGTGTAGTAGTTACTACAATGTATATCCTTAAAAAGGTTCCATGCATTATGGAATCTAGCACTTGAGAGTGCTGCTTCATTAGGAAAACACAGTATGGTATTGGATACCTACTTTATGACCTTGAGATTCTTAAAATATCTCATCTCTGAGAATGTGATTCTTAGAGGTAGAGACTCTTAAGAATCAAGATGAAAATGAAGTATAGGAACTCATTTAATCTTGAAAAGATAATGAGGCTCCTGAAATTGGAAACTAAAAGGAAAATTAAAGATGAAACACAAAAACCTCTTCAAATGAGTTTGAGGAAGGATTCCATGTGTCAGAGAAAATCTGACAATGATCGAACTTCATGCGATGAAGCTTCTGAAGATCATAGCATGGATAGATGGATGTTAGCAATAAAAGTCTAATGTAGACTTCATATACAAGTGTTGTATATGGACCCTCGAGGATCCACCTATATGGGTAAGATCTATAAAGGTGTAAATGGATCTTCAAGAAAAAAGGAACCTGATGAGAAGGTAGAGACCTTCAAAGCACGGTTCGTAGCCATGAGCTACACATCGGAAGAGAAGACATTGCTTGCAATGAGACTTGCTCTTCGGTGACCATGCTTAAAATCATCGGAATATTGCTAAACTTAGCTGCACAACTTGACTATTGCATCTTCAAGATGTAAGTCAATATTGCATTCCTCTATGAATACCTCTCTGAGGATATTCACATGAAGTAGCCTCAGGGCTTCATGGTTGAGGAAAGCAAGGTGTGCAAGCTAAGGAATCCATCTATTGACTCAAATAAGCTTCTTGAAGTTGGACCATAAGATTTGATGAAATTATAAATGTTATGATTTCAGATGGAATCTTGATGAGCCATGTGAAGCTTAATGGGAGTGCCTTTGTGTTCATCGTGCTAAATGTAGATGATATCCTAATCATTTAAAATGATATAAGGATAATAATAAGTGTTTTATTATCTGGTTGTTCCATAACTTGAGATATGATCTCAAGGATACCTCTTGGATCTTATTTCTGAAGGTGTTCAGGAGCAAAGAGAAGAGGGTATTGGGACTGTCACATTAGTAGTACACCTTGGACATATTCTATTTTATGGAAAATTCCAAGAAAGGCTTCCATCCCTTAAGATATGGTACTGACCTATCTAAAGGGATAACACCTCAAAGAGTTGAGGAAGTAAATGCTACAACTACTTGCACTTGTGCATTAGTTACGAGAAGCTGAGTGTATACTAGATGTGTACAAATACCAGATGTCTGTCATGCAGTGGGAGTAGTAAACTGTTACTAATCCTACTGTAGAGATAAAACACTTGATTGCAGTAATAACAAAATCTTCATAGATGAGGAGATTTTTGAGATAGTCATCTCACAGTCTTATCTTCAAAAGTTTAAGACCTTGTAGATAGTGATCTATAAGTGTCTTAAACTAGATACCTTTGGAGATAGAGATCTTCAGAAATAAGGGTATTCTGATAAGGATTATGGAAATACTGGTTATAACAATTATTAAGCTATAGTGTCAAGTGTACTATAATAGCTTTAACAAGATTGAGTATTGATTGCATGAATGCAACATTCGCATTAGATGCGAGCATTGTTACTGGGGATATGCAAGTACCGTAAAAGGACTTAGCATAGTCTCGCGGGAACAGAGTGATTGATCAGCTTACCTAGCTATTTTCTAAAGAGCCTATGATTGTCACATGAGTGTGGGTTTAAATGATTAGCCCATTAATGGCTCTTTGGGCTAGTGGGAGATTGTTGGAAATGCGAGCCCACGGCGAGCCATTATGCAATAAATGTTATTGCAAATATCATTCCCTGATATGATATGAAGAATAAATAATTTGCATAATAGGTCCCTTAGTACAATTAGGGTTATGTACCGTGGCCATCTTGATGATCGTACAGCTGTTGATTCAACTGTTGAATCATAGAGGCTGGTGCTTGGATGAATATCTAAAGAGTTAGATTGAGGACTCATCAAGCACCGTCAAATGATTGTTAAGAGATGATCTCCAGCCTGAGTAGGAGATGGCAATCCTTATCTCTAAAGGTTGATATCTGACCGACCTCTTGATGTAGGTCCTCTGCATAGGAATAGAGATTCGGATGTGTCAGATTAGTTAGATCAAAGAGTTGACTTAACGAGATCGAGATAACCAAAGTCCTATATCGTATGCTGTCATGATATAGGCACGCATCCTCTGACCGGAGACAGATGTGTTACTATATGTCTAAGTATGTACATTTGGCAGACCAATAGGTTGATGACCTAACCAAGGTCTATACACCGGCGCGCTGGTGTGCATGTAAGGGCATATGAGTAATACGATCTCTCAAAGGGATCATACATGTTCATTTACTGAACCGGAAGGCATGAGCTCACTCATGAGATATTGGGAAGAATCAAATTCCGTGCACGGTCGTCTCGCTTTGGAAGCTTGACTGAATTTGTAGGTTTGATATATACTTTTGGAAAGTATATGATCAAGACCTAGGTATGATATATGCTTTTGGAAAGTATATGATCGATACCAACTCCCAATGATCGAATGAGAAACTTACTGATGAAACCATGAAGTAGACAGTGTAAAGTTGATCTAATACTTCAGGTTTAATCTGAGTCTTCCAGTATGCAGGATGTACAGGTATTGGGAATACTTGAGGGTGATGTGATCATAAACAATTGTATAACCATGACGCTTCCATTCCTAGGGAGTGATGAAACGGGTCTGGATTTTAGTGACTCCTCTCAGTAGAGAAGTAATCTAATCTTGGTCCAAATGTTGGACATTGATCTGAATGTGATTCAGATCCAATAAGAGATTAGATTTGCGGTCTTGATTTAATCAAGCATCTATGGGAGGCCCGCGATCTGGATTTGAGATATGATCTCAATATCCAAGTCACTATACGTGGAACAATACAATCGCCCTGTCCTTATCTCCAAGTATCTGCGGAGAAAGTGCATTATCCTTGAAAGAGTTCATGGATAATTCTACTGTTGATATATGTATCCGAGCATTGAGAAAATGTATAATTAAATGTGATTTAATTATCATGAGTAATGTGAATTTGATTCATATTATAAAGAGAATTATCTTAGATAATTAAATGTGATTTGATTATCAAAGATGTAAATAATGTGATTGTGATTCATATTATTTGGACACAAGAGAATAGAGATCCAAGATGATTGAATATGATTTAATTATCATGGATATATATAATGTGGATAGCAATATCCATATTAATCATATATATTATAAATGTGATTTATAATATATAAGAGAGAGATGTTTGTAATTTACATTTGTTAATTAAATGTTAATGCGAATTGGATTCACATTGGACATTAAATTGAAAATGTAATTTACATTTTGATTTGGGTTGTGAATGTGATTCACACATTTCTAATGGCATGATTGCAATGTTCACAAAATAAATTGGATTTATTTTTGTGAAATAACTTGCAACAAAAGTTGTTGCAAGTATTGGAGAGAATCATGAGATAATGTAATCTCATGTAATAGGAAAAAGGAAGCTCCCTTCCTAATGAGGAGAGGGGACGGCCACAATTCCATAAGGAATGTGGTGGCCGTCCACCCTCCTTATGGAAGGAGGCTTGCCTCCTTTCCTATTTCTCAAATGGAGATTGATTTGATATAAAATCAAATTATATTTATTGTATATTTGATTTTTTATTAAATTAATTGTTGTTGTATTTTTAGCAACAAATCATGACCATTGAAAGAAACACAAATTAATGTAGACCATTGGATTTGTGTTGACACAGGGATTGAGATCCATGAATCCCAAAACCCTATAAAAGGAGAGGCACCCCATTGCTCTTCTTTACACAAGTACACAATAGTTGAGACAACATAATCTCTCTCTCTCTCTCTTTCTCTTTCTCTCTCCCTCTCATGGTCGTCCACCATGGATGCCCTAGAGAGATTCTCCATCGCCGCGGCATCGTCGTTATGCTGCCCGATGGTTTGCTCGTGGATCTCCGTCTCCTTCGGTGCACCCCGCTCGTGAAGAAGACGTCGGATCTCGTGTGTCGAGATCAGGAGATCCTACCGCTTGGATCATCAACATGGATTGCGAGAAGCACGTGGTTCATCCCCGCGCTCGCAAGCGTCTCCTCCGTCGGATCGGACTTGAGACAGGAGGTCTCTTCCTTTAGAGACTCGATCACAACCACGCTTCAAGAGGTAACCCTAATACTTGTTTGTGGCTTAGACGAAACGATCCGAGAAGTGTTCTTGGATCATGTGGTTTCGTCGCATAAAAATTTTAATTTCCGCTGCATAGAACAACTAGTGCGACTAGTCGTTCTTCGTCGTATCCGATACGACGATCACGCTTCCGTGATGCGCTTGAGGATCTAACCATATCCTTCAAACTTCATAAGGCTATTTATGGCCTTAAGCATAGTCCCAAAGCATGACTCTAGAAGCCCTTGGATCTGACAGAGCAACGAGGCTTCAAGAAATCAAATGCATATCATTCCCTCTTTATATAGAAAATGTAACAAGATATTGTTGTCATTCTGGTCTATGTTAATGGCATTATTATTAAAGGATATGATTTACACAAGATCAATGAGGTCAAATAGTTTCTTGGACAATAGTTCATCACCAAGGATTTTAACGAATTACAATATTTTATTTGACGTGAATTTATCACAAATCAGAGAGGACTTGTGATGACTCAAAGTACATCACCGATCTTGTGATGACATGCCACTGCTCCCATGGATCCCAATAAGAAGCTTTATGATGATGACTGACACCTACGAGGTGGATAAAAGGAGATACAAGGAGCTTATTGGGAAGCTCCTAAATGTGGCAGTCACTAGGTTCGATATCTCCTTTGCTGTGAGCAATGTCAGACAGTTTATGGAGGAACCACACCATGCTTATATTGATGTTGTCTCCATGATCCTAAGGTACATGAAGTATTCGCCATGTACATGGTTACTGTTCAGCAAAGGAATGTCTCTTAAGATCACGACTTGTGCAGATGCTTACTATATAGGATATCCAAAAGACATGAAGTGAACCTCTTGATTTGCATCGTTTATTGGGAGTTCGCTGATCTCATGGGAGAGTAAGAAGCAAACAGTTGTTGTTAGATCCTATGTTGAATCGAAATATAGGGCCATGGTGCAAGGTAGGGCTGAGATGATGTGGGTCAGATTTATTCTGACTGGCCTAGATACAGACGCACCTCTTCCCATTCCGTTATTATGTGATAATCAAATCAATGAAGTGCACAATGTTTTATCTTCTTCTGTGAAATTTGTGAGAATTGATAATGCTTTGGAATTTCGTACCCGTGCTCTATCACATTTCTTTTCATCCCATGGTATTATTCATCAAACAATCTGTGCTTATACTTCTCAGCAGATTGGTGTTGCAGAGAGAAAGCATCGTCATTTACTTGATGTCACTCGGACGCTTCTCATTCAGAGTCATGCCCCACACCCGTTGTGGGATGATGATGATTTTACGACATTTTATCTGGTAAATCACATTCCCTTGTTTGTCTTGGGTAAGAAAATTCCTTTCTCCATAGCTTTTCCTGAGGAGTTGTTCTTACTTACTCCTCGTGCATTTGTCTCTATTGCATTCGTCCACCAGTTCGCTCCAGGTCTTGACAAGCTCTCTCCCAGGGCTGTCAAATGTGTGTTTGTTGGGTACTGTAGGACCCAGAAGGAATACTTGTGTTATGATCCGTTGCACAGGAAAATATTATATCAGTGCTGATGTCACATTTTTCGAGTCTCTGATCTATTTCTCCCCTATAGGTGACATGTTGGCTTCACTAGACTTTGATGATGAGGTTTACATGCCACCTCCTCCTACGAGTATGTCATCTCCTCTACTTGTGCCTGATGTTCCACCACCACCACCACCACCTCCTCCTCCACCTTCTCCTCCTACCCAGTCGCAACCATTACCAAAATTTTATACCCGTCGGCCTGCCTATGCTCATGGTCATCGCCCGCCATCCAGCACACCCCATGTTTGTTGTGATAACATGATTTCTAACGATGGGTCTGGAGATATGACTGTGCAGGGATCATTGTAGGAGACTAGCCCACGGATGTAGGAGGCTCCTAATGACCGGATATGCCCATTTCAGTTCAGATGCAAAAGCTTACTTGTGCTTCATATCCCCTTGCTTACCAGGTCTCCTTTCATCGTCTGACAAGGGAATTTTAGAGATTTGCAGTTGCTCTATTTGCTGTGGATATTCCACGAAATTATCAAAAGGCCTTGAAGGATAGTCGTTGGCGTTTAGCTATGGAGGAAGAGATGGTTGTTTTCAATCACGTGGTTTATATAGTTTGGTGTCTGCTCCTCCTGGGGCCTCTGTTGTTAATTGCAAATGTGTGTTTACTGGTAAACATCATGCGAATGAGAGCCTTGATCGTTACAAGGCAAGATTGGTTGCATGAGGATTTACTCAGACCTAAGACGTGGATTATATAGACACGTTCTCTCCGGTTGCTCGTCACTCAACTCTACGTGTCATTTCAGTTGCAGTGGTACGTGATTGGCCTTTGTTTCAGCTTGATGTTAAAAATGCATTTTTGTATGGAGATCTACAGGAGGAAGAGTACATGCAGCAGCCTTCAGGATTTGCCGCTGAGGGGGAGTGTGGGCAGGTTTGTAGACTCCATAAGGAAATATATGGTCTTAAGCAAAGTCCAAAGGCATGGTTTCAGAAGCTCTTCGATTTAATTGAAAGGCAGGGGTTCAAGAGGTCAAATGCAGATCATTCACTGTTTGTGCAGAGGACACCTAGAGGTACTGTTGTTATCATAGTTTATGTTGATGATATACTTGTTATTGGAGATGATGTACATGGGATAAAGATGGCAAAAGAATTTCTTGGTGCCAATTTGTTACTAAGGATCTGGGTAGTGGGTAATGACCCAAAGGAAGTATCTTACAGACATGCTTGTTGAGATGGGCATGATTGGGTATCGACCCTCTACTACTCTTGTGGATCCTAGTATGAAGTTATACGATGATGATACATATGAGGTCGACAGGAGGAGATATAGAGAGATGGTGGGGAAGCTCCTATATGTTACCATTACTAGACTTGATATCTCTTTTGCAGTGAGTCGGGCGAGCCAGTTCATGAAGCAGCACAGACAGTTACATGATGTTATATACATGATATTGAGATATCTAAAATCTTCTCCAGGTTCTGGATTACTATTCAGGAATGGATTTTGCATGTGCCGATGCAGGCTATGCAGGGTGTCTTAAGGATAGGAAGTCTACTTTTGGCTTTGCAATGTTTGTTGGCAGTTCTCTTGTTTCTTAGAAAAGCAAGAAACAAATGATGGTGGATAGATCAAGTGCCGAATATGACTATAGGGCTATGGAACAAGCTAGTACCGAAATGATGTGGGTGGAGCAGTTCTAGCATATTTGCATATAAATGTACCTCTACCCGTGCAATTACAACGTGATAATCGGGCTATCTTATTCATTGAAAACAACACTGCATTCTATAAACGAACGAACACTACAAGAAATTGGACGTAAGGCAACGAACAATTTGAATATTCGTTGCCATATCTTCCAATGTTAGAGATATAACAACGAATATTATTTGTTGTCAAATCATCTTTTCTACTTGTAATTAGCAACAAATATCATATTTGTTTTTAAAGGTCCATATAACAATGATTTTTCGTTAAATTATTCATTAAAATTCACACTAATCGTTGCCAAATTTAGCAACGATTAGAAGAAAACGACAATGAATAATCGTTGTTATATGATTCGTTGCGAGGAATATAGCAAAGAATATCATTATTTGTTGTGAATTTAAAGAAGTAAGCAACAAACAATATTCGTTGTTATATATTTAACTACGGAAGATATGGCAACGAATACTGAATTATTCTTTGCCTTATGTCACTTTTCTTGTAGTGGAAGCATATTGAGGCAGACTGCCATTATACTAGAGATATGATTCAGAAGGGCTTGATTTACTGCCATTATACTAGAGATATGATTCAGAAGGGCTTGATATCTACCTCCCATTTTGTTCATGAGAACAAACGGAAGATATCTTTACCAAGGTATTGTTCAGAGGATCATTTCAGAAGTGTTCGTCCAATCTGATCATGATCGACATCTAGGCTCCACCTTGAGGGGGAGTGTAGAGATATTTCTATATCCTTTGTGTACTTTTTCTTTATTTATTTCTTCGTATCCATCTTATGTAATTTACCCATAGACCTCTCTATATAAGAGAGCCTAGGGTTATCATGAATAAATATCTTTTCTATTTCTCCCAACAATATCTTTCCAAATTCCGGTGGTTGTGTCTCAATTTACCTGCACAAACATGTTTGCTAGTAGAATAATCCAAGTTTTCTTTGGGGGAGAAACAAGAATAAGCTAATAAGTTGAGCTTGCAGGTTCAGAGGCAGTCAGGGAATGACGTCAATGTCCCCGAGGGTGATGTCAAGAGGATACGACTTTGATTGCCATATCCTACATTTAAGAAATGTAAGCTCTCCATCTCGGAATCTCGATTTGAGTGTTTTTTTTGCAAATTTTCTCCCTTGCTGCATGGAAAAATGTTTGTGAGTTTATTGGCTTATAATCCAATCCTAAGTGATGAATTTTCCTCGATTCTACACATGCAGGGTTTATCATTGTATCTTCAAGAAGCACCTGAGATGTTGGTGTTTTTATTCCAATAATATGGAATTTTGTAATGTCTAAACCCTAATTTTTAGTCAGTAGTTATATGCAATGTAACTTGACTTTTATGTCTGTTTTGTTATATGGCAGGGTGGATATAAGAAGTTTGTCTGAGAGTGCTTAGTCATCACATGTTATCCGATGTTCAACTGGACATAATATATAGTTTGTCTGCTAGTTAAATCAGAAGCTTATTTTTGAGAAATGACAAAAGTGCTCATCTTTAAATGTTAACTTTGGTCTTTTGACTCTTTCCAATGCAAGCATCTTCTGGGTTGTTTGGACATTTAAGTCAGAAGGTAAACCATAATTCTTTTATGCTCTAATGACATAAATTCCCCATCTTAATAAAATCAGCAAGTAGGATAATTGCTTTGCGAAGTTAAATTCTTCGCGTTGCACTAATTTGTATAGGATAGCAGGGATTGACAATGACATTTACTATATAAATCCTTTTGCAATCAATCGGGCTTTTTATCATTAAGTTGGTTTCTACTTGATGGTGTCAACACATTGCAATCCCACGAGATAGAGTTTTATTGGGACATCCACTACACCTTTATCATTTTTCAAATGTGCTTTTATATCCTCCTGCGTAGCTAGGGATGAGCATGGGTCGGGCTGGGTCGGGCCCTGAAGGGCCCAGGCCCAAGCCCACTTAAAAACTTCAGGCCTTGGGTTGGGCTTAGGCCCGCAAATTTTTTTTGGTTCGGCCTAAGCCCATGCCTGGCCCAATTCCTATGGGTTGGGCTTGGATCGGGCCGGCCCATCTTAACACATTATTAACTTTGAGTCTGTGTTTCAAGTCAATCTCAATTCAAGTTAGACGAGCTAAAATTGTTTAAAATATATGCCATAATACTTGTGAAACAACTAAAACTCAATTCTACCGGAGATGATTTCTCATTTTATACAAGTCCACTCAATATTATATACCATAAACATCTCTCATTACAGAAATTGAAAGAGTGAACCAAGTTTACATAGTTAACAACAGGTGCACGAGGCACTACATGTTAAAAAAATGGGTGTAATGCTCGTATTGGGTAAAAGTTCAATAATAGAAAATATTATAATAGAAAAAATAAACACTAAAAACTCAAGAATAACTACTAGAATCTAAGACATAGGCTAATTACGAAAAATTAATTCTGAAATAAAATACAATGATCATCAACTCATATGTCCCACACATGACTTTCTTGATTTATAAACATTGAACGAAGATATGATACATGAATAGAGTGTGCATGACAGGTGAGAGTTTCCATATGTGTAGGATATGGGAAGGTTTCAGGCCCTCTTCGGATCGGGCCCGTGGGTCGGGCTGGGCCAAGCCAAGCTCGAGCCCAACCCAAAAAAATTTTGGGCCTAAAAATTAGGCCCAAGCCCGACCCAATGTTCGTTTGGGCTTGGGCCGGGCCAGGCTTTTTGGGCTGGGCTTCAGGCTGGGCAGGGCCGGCCCAGCCCAATGCTCATACCTATGCGTAGCTTCACCAATCAATGATCAAGGCATGCATTTATTCCATCTTATTCTCTTTATTCCTATCTTTCCAGTTGAACAGAGAATAGATCTTTATTTTCCTTATTCTTCATCTTTATTCATGCTTATTTTTTAACCGAATGGCCCCCTAAACGTAAATGACATTCTACCAACTTAAATGGTGTATTGGTAAAACAAAGTCTTCCATCTTTCAAGTCTTTTAAATGACTATTTTGTAAAAAAAAAATGGCATTCTTGGTACCAATTGGTACGCTCCATGCATTTAAATCCCTTATCATTTGAGGAGCATGCTGCACAAATTACTCCCCAAACAAGGTTGTGAATATAGCAAATTTCCTCGAAATGTTGTGGTCTCGAGGAGAAAGAACTAATGCTAGACGCCTACACATATACAAGAAGACATCAAAAACCTTTGAAGGCACACAATTAGTAGTTAAAGAACCAACAAGAATAACTAACCAACTCCTGACATAAGTTTATAATTTTTATGAGCTTGATCCGCTTTAAAAATCTATGACAATTAGAGATGCAAACAGACGGATACGGATACAGACATAGGTATTATCGTATCCTTATTCGTTTTTGAATACGAATACGGATGTGGATATGGATATTAACGGATACTAAAACTTTCTTACCATATCCTTAAAAAACGGATACTGATCGTATACGAGTAATGTTAGGAATACGACTTAAATATATACAAATTAGATGGAAAACACATGACATAAATTGACTAAATATATCTATATCATAAAAATTATACAAATATGGTAAAAGAAGGTATAGAATTGTGTTATATAAGATTAAAAATAAATCTATGACTATATTTATATATGAAAACGGATATATGGATACGGATGTTTGCGGATATCAAAATGATATCCATATCCGTATCCATTTTAAAACGGATACGAATACGAATGTCAACCTACTACATTGTCAACCTATGCCATCTTTCGTCGTTTTGAATATACTACTTTTTGGAGCCAACACATGCCGACACTCTTTTCCCTATGTTAAATAAATGGTATATCGATCCATTTGTTCCCATGTTCAAATGTTTGCAAAATAAGTAGTCTAAAACATGGCAGTTTAAAATGATCTTGAATTGAATATGCATGTAAAAATATATTTATTACATTTTTTTAGATATATTTTACAACTTCATGTTAATTCATTATGACTATTCCTTTAGATTTTACTACTCTGCGTTTATATATTACGATCTTATATTGTGGTTTCGTATTTGTTTACAACTCATGTTTTTAACAACTCCATTGCAATTTTTTCCTTTATTTTTTTGCATATTTTTAACTACTCTGTGGTTATTTTTCACACCATTATATCAGATTTTTAAAGTATGTGTTTATTTTACAACACTATTTTTTCTATCTTTGTATTTATCTTTTTACAATTATAATTATTTTTTACAATTATAATTAGTTTTACAACTATTTTCAATCTCTTTCACCTCCATGATGATCATGTCAGCATCCATCTATTGCTTGACTTTGTGTGGTATTTGGGATTATGGGTTAGACTGAGAAGAAAGAGAAATCATTTATTGATAATATTGAGGACTAAAAATAGAAAATAAATGGATTTGTTAATTCCAAAAATAAATAATGATACTAAAAACAGACCCAATCTCTAGAATTGGATGGAAATTCGATGAATAAGATTGCATTCTCATCATTCTTGCAATAATTATATGTTCATTGAAAATATCACACACAAATATATACATGGAGGATAATGGCTATGTATGTATGCATGCATTTATATATCTGTCCTCCATCATATCCATTTTGAAGCGAATATGGATATTGTAGATATATTATGGATGCATATAAAGATATATGTTTTTATTTTCTTTTCATATATGAATATGATATATACGAAACCTTTTCCTTTTTTAGGATATGGAAATGGATATTGTTACATATTCTTCTAGTGCGTATGGATATGGATATATGTGTTATCGAATCTATATGTGTATATTATATTGACATATATTAATATTTATTAGACATATATCTAAATATGGTACATGGTTACACATGGTATACATTTTCGAAATCACTCTCAAATGCAAAAAAGGAAATATATCTTTAATTATTTACTTTAGAACCTTTTTAAATAAGCATGCTATTTTATTTTCCATTTTATTTTGTTTGATTTATAGTGTATATAATTTTGATTTTATCAATTATTGACTAATTTAAACTTTACACAAAATTGCTTTTAAGTACAAGTATAAGGATACATTTATTATTCATAAGATAATCCACATTCAATATTATATAATCGTATCTGAATTATGATTATCAATTTCCATATATGTGTCCACATTTACGGATATTATTTGTGATTTTTAATATTCACAAGATGTTTATTCGTAGCTGTATTTAGATTTTCAGAGGGACAAGAATATGATAACACATGTATCTATATACATATCCCTCAGTTTGTAATCCTATTTTTAGTATGTATCCATTTTACTATATTTATACATACATATGTATGTATTTATGTATGTATGTATCATTTCTATACATCTTTCCATTATAGACAAGAACTGATGGATATCACCGACTCGCGTCCAAGGACCCAATGTCATCTCGTCCGCTTAAAAGACAGACTCCCATACAGCCGATCTCATGCACCATCCTCATTCTCCTCTGCTATACCACTTAAGTAGTTTATTATGGTACTATCAAACTCTACTAGGCTTCTGTGTTTGATAGACCAAGAATGAGGAAGTTGAGTCGATCACCATCATCTTGTTGGGCCGTAGCCTCCAAATTATTTTCAGCCCATCTTGAGCATTCTTGCAATTCACCCAGAAAAATGGGTATGGCTGAAACTTGCCCCACAACTTTCAGATTTGGACGGACAGAGCATAGCAGAATTGACGACTCTTCTTCTCCAACAAGTTAGGATTGTCGTTGCTGCGGTGTTCTTGATAGAACTTGGGCAGCAACTTTTCTCCTCTTCTCGACCTCCAAATCGCAAGGATCCGACCACTGTTTTTCACCAGAGATCTTGTTGAAGAGGAGCCGTAATCGGACTACTATGGAGCAGACAGCCATCATTGGGTGACATTTTTCCATCTTCTTCCCCTTTATATTTGCACTGACGTAGTTCATTGTTGATACATCTTGAGGAGAAGCTTTTTTGACTTCGTATAGCCTTTAGGGATAACTATTCTATCACCATATAGTGGAGAAGTTTGCTCAGGTCGAGTCAGCCAGTGGTTTTTCCCCTCTCATTTTGGAGGTTTCCATGTTAAAATCCCTTATGTTTGCGGTTGTACTTGTGACTGAATTTTGTGCTTGATTTCTCGTGGTTCTAGTGACGCTTGATTTATTTCTTAATACGTCAAGTTGCTTGATTCGTTACGCTTCAGCAATATTTTGTGGGATTGATTGTTCTCAACATAGTGGTATCAGAGATATTCAATGGCGGATTATAAGACAAAGTTTTGTTCAAGACATATGATAAGTCTGAATGGGACTAACTACATTTTGTGGAAAAACAAGATAAAATACCTTATATATGTTAAGGTTGTGCACCTTCTGATGTTTTCCTTGAAAAAGCCTGAAGTCAAAACAGATGGGGAATGGAAATTTGAACACAAGCAGGTTTGTTGTTTCATCAGACAGCTCGTTGATGAGAATGTTTACAACCATTTCCAAGATGAAAGCCATACTAGAAGCTTGTTGTTGAAGCTGGAAAATATTTATGCCTTCAAGACAAGAAGTAACAAATTGTTTCTTCTCAAGAGATTGGTTAACTTTAGATTCATGGAGGATTGCTCTATGCTAGATTTTTTGAATGATTTCCAAGGAATTACAAGTTGGTTGACGAGCATGGGCATCAAGTTTGAGGATGAGGTGTTGGCCTTATTGTTGCTTGCTAATCCACTAGATTCTTGGGAGACTTTCAGACTCTTAGTTACTAACTCTACAGTTAATGGGGTTATTTCTTTGGATGATGTCAAGCATGGAAGGCCGTATCCTGATATATCGACGATATATCGCCGATATATCGATATTGACATGGGACCGATATAGAAATCGATATATTGATATATCCGATTTCAGGCATTTTCTTCAGTAAGATGCCTAGATATAGCGATATATCGGCGATATATCGGTGATATATCGCCGATATATCGATATCAACATGATATCGATATCGATATGTCCTTCCAGTCAAGTCTGGAATTCTTAATGAGGAGATGAGAAGAAAAATACATGGAAGCTCTTCACATTCAGAGGTTTTTATCACGGAGAAAAAGAGGTGGAGCAAGATCAAGAATGATAAGGACAGAGATAGCAACAAGAGCAAGTCCATATCAAAATATTAAAAAATAGATTGCTACTATTATAAGAATAAAGGACACATAAAGGAGTATTGTTTCCAATTCACGAGGGATATCGAGAATGGTGGCAACAAGCAAGAGAAAAAGAATGAACAAGTTGTTGCAGCTGCACGACATGAGCTTCTCATTGTCTATGATGAGGAGATGGTGAATGTCGATAGGATGATAGTTCTTGGCTTGTTGATAGTGGTTATGTACTACATGTTACATCTCAGAGAGAGTTCTTCTCATCTTACATTGTTGGTAATTTTGACACGTTAAAGATGAGGAATGGTTCTTTGTTCTATGTTGCTGGCATTGGCAATGTTGCATTGAAGAAGGCCAACAGAGCGATGTTGACGCTAAAAAATGTGAGACATGCACCAGACATGCACTTGAATCTCATCTCTACATGCAAGCTTGACGATGAAGGGTACATCAGCACTTTTGGTGGTGGACAATGGAAGCTTACTCAGAGATTATTGGTTGTTGCTCGTGGCAAGAAGTATAGAAACAATATTTACATTACGAATGCATCCATTTCCCATGAAGATGCACATGGGACTAAAGATGCAAAATCCATTGAGGTGTGTCGTAGACGATTGGGGCACATGAGCGAGAAGGGGCTGCAGTGCTTGGTGAGAAAAAATATACTAGCATACATCAAGAAAGAGAAGCTGGAGAGATGCACACATTGCGTGGCTGGGAAGTAGATGAGAGTCTTTTTCAAGAGCCATCCACCCTTTAAGAAGATGCAACCATTGGAGCTTGTTCAAACATATGTTTGTGCTCCATTGAAAGTAAGTTCTCTTGATGGTGCACTTCAATTTGTTACATTTAATGATAATTTTTCAGGAAAGTTTGGGTCTACGCCTTGAAGAGGAAGAGCCAATTCCTTGATGCTTTCGAGGGTTTTTATGCGCTAGTGGAGCGATAATCTGGAAAGAAGATGAAGTGCATTCGCAGTGATAATTGTGGTGAGTATGATGGGTCATTTGATGAGTACTCAGATCTCATGGTATCAGGTATCAAAATATTTCGCCCAAGACACGATAGTTGAATGGAATAGCAGAGAGAATGAACATGACCTTAATATAGAGAGTTAGATGTCTCCTTTCTGAGGCTAAGTTGTCCAACTCTTTTTGATGTGAAGCCATTTACACTATTGTTGATGTTATTAATCTATCTTCACTTGTACCCCTGGATTATGACATTCCTGATAGAGTTTAGCATGAAAATGACATCTCATACAATCATTTGTGGGTCTTTGAGTGTCATGCATTTGTGCATGTTCCCAAGGATAAAAGGTCCAAGTTAGATGCAAAGACAACACAACGCATTTTCTTGGGATATGATCAAGATGAGCTTGGCTACAGGTTGCATGATCCGATTGAGAAGAAGCTAGTGAGGAGCGGTGATGTGGTCTTCTCTAAAGATCAAACTATTGAAGACATCCAAAAGATTTCTAAGAACTTTCCTTCGAGCAGCTATGAATCAGATGATGTGGAGTCAGTTCCATTACAGAGTGCTCCACATGTGGTTCCAGATGATGCTTACGAGCAGATACCAGATGCAGAAGATGATGAGAACATGTCGCATATCTCCACTACTGAGATGATGATGCAGATAATTGTGAAGATGACGGTGGACTGGATGATGAGAGATCTTCTTCTTTTGATGCTCTCCCACCGTAGAGACCCATAAGGGAGAAACGACCCGCAACTAAATATTTTGCACGAAAATGCATTTTATTGATAGACAATGGTGAGCCTAGATGTTATGAAGAAGCCTTTGAAGATACAAACAAGAATAAATGGTAGAAGATATGATAACCACACATTTGAGCTTGTGAAGTTGCCCAAAGGTAAGCGAGCATTGAGAAATAAGAGGTTTTACAGAGTGAAACATATTGAATACTCTACAAATACAAGGTACAAAGCTAGGTTGGTTGTGAAAGGTTTCAACCAAAAGAAGGGAGTTGACTCTGAAGAGATCTTCTCTTATGGTGAAAATGTCTTCTATCAGGATGGTTCTCAGCTTGGTAGCTATCCTTTATTTGGAGGTTGAATAGATGAACGTAAAGACAACTTTCCTCCGTGGTGACCTTGAGGAGCAAATTTACATGTTGCAAGTAGAGGGCTTTGCTGTCAAGGACAAGGAAGACCACATTTGTAGGCTAAAGAAAAGCCTATATGGCTTAAAGCAAGTGCCAAGACAATGGTAACATAAATTCTAGTCATTCATGGGAGAGCATTGCTATTCCAAGAGAACTTCAGATCATTGTGTTTTCATGAAGAAATTTTAAGTTGATGACTTCATCATTTTGCTGTTGTATGTTGATGATATGTTGATTGTTGGCAGCAATAATGGGAGAATTTCTTGCTTGAAGAAGGAGTTGAGCAAGTCCTTTCTATAAAGGACTTGGGACATGTAAGACAAATTTTAGGGATGAAGATCACACGAGATCGAAAAGCAAAGAGGCTGCGTCTTTCCCAAGAGAATTACATTGAGAAGATACTTCAGAGATTTCACATGGAGAAGGCAAAGCCAACTAGCACTCCCTTGGAGTGCATTTCAAATTAACCTCCAAAGATAGCCCACAGAACAACGAATAGAAAAAAGATATGGAAAGAGCTCCATATGCACCAGCCACAGGTAATCTCATGTATGCCATGGTCCGTACGAGGCCATATATTGCTCATGCAGTTGGAGTTATTAGTAGGTTCATCTCAACTTTAGGGAAACATCATCGGGAAGAAGTCAAGTGGATCTTCAGATATCTTCGAGGTACTAGCAGTTACTCTCTTTGCTTTGGAAGAGAAGCATATTCTTCTTGGATACACAGATTCTGACATGATTGGTGATATTGATAGGAGAAGGTCCATATTGGGTTACTTGATGTCATTGATGGGAGCATAGTTGCTCGATTCGATACACTTCCACAATATTTGTGGGATTGATTGTTCCCCGCACATCTCAAGCACTTTGATTTGAACAACAAGATGTATATATACAGACACATGTCGGCCTGTCAAAGCTATTATCTCTTCCATTTCGAGATTAAGTGTCCTGATTCCATTTAATAAAACGAATACTAGATGAATGGTTCTGATCTCAAGCTAAAGTTGTACAAAAAATGTTCTAATCTCATCCAAAAAGATATACGAAAATGATCCCTCCATTTAACTCTTAAGGAGATAAGAGAACTCAAATATGAAAAGCTGACCAACTCTAACTCAGAAGACTTTTCTCCACAAACAAAAGGGGAAAAATGCATGAAACTAAGAGCAGCCTTCTGCTCCCCACATCACCAAACCTGTCCCCACGCACTTGATAGAATCACATCATGATATGATATCGAAAGGATATGAACCATATATGCACGAATGAACTCGTGTACCTTTCTACTACTGTTCCAGAACGGGGGAAAGACATTTACATAATTGATCTGCAAACATTTGTTGACTTGCAAATGGGAGAGACCTTTGACATGGAGCATATCCATCTTTTCCTGATCGATGTTGATGCAGATGATCTTAATGGGCACCCACATATATATGGAAAGATTCCGTTCATGTCGAATTCTGACCAAAGCCGAACTGATCGGAGACGAGAGGTCCCCCGGTCGGCCCACCGATCATTCTGTTGCACATGGCGTGCTGATTATATGGGATGCCGCAACCACGTCCTCTAGCATAGGTGAAAGCGATCACTGAATACCAGGCCCTAGCCAACATCTTCGAAAGGGAAAAGACTAATTAGACGCAAAAGTGAGAGAGAAAGAGAGATCACCGTATTAAGGCAAGGCGTCGACTAGCTTCTTGCAACCAAGTAAACGAGCGGAACAGCACGAGAATGATCGATGGATGCGGAGGGACTGGTTCCATACATCTCAGATACTGCAACTACACAAGTTCTCATCAATCTAAGATGACAACCTCCATCTACTATATGGTTTTTCTTAAGATTGATGAAATGCGGAGCCAGATGTCTGTCATTAATTTGTCCCCTTCTTTTTTTCGATAACAAATTGTCACAAATAATAGGAACTTAAAATGAATAAAAAGAAGAATTTGCATGCACCTTGTGTGTGTGTACAGAGAAAATTGGGGCTGCCCCTAGGGGTAGCCAACATGGTTGCGCCCACCCCATTTTTCGCAAATATTTTTTATTTTTTAGGAAAAATATCACCATGTATATTCATTCCTATATCCCTCCTATATGCCACTCAAATTTCGTTAGAATTAGCGACTCCCACGACCTCCATCCATACGTCATTTTTTTAACGGTCGCAAAATTTTTTAAATCGACCCTGTCTGGATGGAGGACGTAGGAGTCTCTGTTCCTGACAAAATTCGAATGGCATATAGGAGGGATATAGGGATGAATATATATGTTGATATTTTTCAAAAAAATTAAAAAATTGCCAAAAAATGGTGTGGGGAAGCTATGTTGGCTGTTGATGAATCCCAATTCATCACTCTTTATTCCTTTATTTTAGCTAGAAACTTGAGCAAAATATCATGTAAATAAGTGTAAATATCATAAATTACCAAAACACATGCATCTTGTAAATATGCATAATTAGCATGTTTTTGTGCATAAATAAAGGAATAAAGAAACACAAGAAAAAGAGGGAAATATTTAGAATAATATTGAGTGACCTAATCCCAAGGGAGGGCTCAGCATAGGCCTGACCGCAAAAGAATCCAAGTAGAGAGAGATAGGGAAGCTCAATCACATGTACATATGCTTATGTATAAAAATAAAATTATTTTCCTCTAATATGTGTTTCTGATATTTTGTACATATTCATAAAAATAAAACTAAAATAAAAATGGGAAAAACAAAAGAAAAATAAAAGTAAATAAAACATTTCTCATCAGTGTATATAAACCTTGTATATAGAATAACATACATATTTATTTTCTCTTTGTAAATAATCAATAAAAATATAATAAAAATACTTCTATATTCCTTATGTCATGCTGTAAATAAATAAAATAAAAATCAGAAAAATAAAAATAAAAATAAAAAGAATAAAAATTAATTTCCCACATTGGACATATACCATGTAAATATGTATATAAAATTATTTATTTAACCTATGTAAATAAATAATAAAAAATGAAATAAAAATATATTTTATTCCAAATTTTATGTTATAAATAAATAAAATATAAAATTGTAATAATTATACAAAAACAAACAATTAAAAATAAAAATAAAAATACATATATGTATATACCTATATATAATAATAATATAATGTAAATACGCTATTTATTTTTCAAAAAAAATAAATAAAAATCACTAAAAATTAATTTGAAAATAAATAAATATTTTTCATGTTTTAACCTTTTTGAAATTAAGTCATTTATTATTTTTAATTGAATTTTCAAATAATTATTAAACAGGGGCTTCTGATTGGTCCACGGGGGATGTTGACCCCCGGTCAACTCCTCCCCTGGACCAGTCAACCCGGATCTTTGCGCCCCGACCAGATTTCTCACATTTTTCCCCGCTTGATCCGATCTCCAAATATCTAAACCCGGGTCCTAATTACAGATGCATCATCCGAGTCCCTCGCGCGGTGGTTTTTCCTACGGATCCGAGCTCCGACAACCATGCCCGGCCCATTCTTGCCGGACCCCTAGCAGTATAAGACCGCTCCTCCGTCGTACATTACCCGCCATCTTTGGCTACGCCCCTTTATCCCAGGACCTCCATCTTCTTCCCCAGAGTGACAGCTGCGCGAGGAGGGTGTCGAAGAGAGAAGGAGCCTCCAGCCATCGATCCGGCAACCTTCATCACCGTGCGCCGCCGCGCGGTGCGCTAAGCCTCGGAACCCGATGCTTCCTTGAGGCCAAGACCCCCAGAGCTACTCCAGCTCATCCCCAGTCGACTCCCTCCATCAGGTAACCTCAATTTCCCTTAGTTTCGTCTAATTTCCCATTTCGCCCAAATCGGTTCTCCGTCGTCGCCGATCGATTCCCATCGCTATGATCTTCCACTCAACCATCAGACCATCCCGTCACCTTCGCGAGACTTCCCTTCACATTCTTCACCCATCCATTCCCCTTGGTTCGCCCCGGAACCAAGGTTCAACCTCCACCGCCGTCGCATCGCCGGAGGTCTCCACTCCGCCCCATTCCGATCACCCACTTCACCCCTTACCGGGTCGAGGCAATTTGCCCTCGACCCAGGAAGCCTTCTATGCCATTTTGCTAGGCAATGTGACCCATCTGAGGGTCTGGACACTTGAGCACAGGAGGTTAGCTCCGCCCTCGTCGCCGGAGCTCCTCGGAGCTCCCCGGCCTCATCGGAGGAGCGCATCAGCTGTGGATCACCTTGGCGATCACTTTCCACATCCCAGTAGCCCAGGAGGAGATCTCCACCACGCGCACGGAGCCGGCGAAACTTACCAGCGAGCAGTTCTTGGAGGACCCTCCTCCGTCGTCCGATCAGCCCCGACGCTCCAGATTCGATCACCGCCATCTATTTGAGGAGCCTCAGTCACCGTCAGATCCTCTAGGGGCTTGATCGGGACCGTCCATTCAGACGAAGGGGTGCCCTTGCTTCTCAGACGTCGATCATCCACGTGGCACTCCCTCATCCATCCGATAATAATAGGGGTAAATTATACTTAGGTCCCTGCTCTTTTGTGTTTGCTATTTAGTCTTGTAAATATTTTATCCGTTGTTTTTATTTTGGAAAATTTGCACATTGGACCTCCTTGTTTAAGCTATTTGCATTTCAGTCCTTATATATGTGAGCCACGTGTATCGACACGTGAGGATTTGGTTTATTTGCGCATTTGGTCCTATATTTCCTAGGTGTTACTGTTTGCATGTTTTGAAATGGGAATGACATTTATACCCCTCCGTGCTTGATCCACGTGCACCATGCGTGTTTTGTGGACTTTTTGCACAAAGGCCCTTGCACTTTCTTGATTTGTTACTGTTTGATCCCTGAAACTATTTTTCCTTGCATTTAGGTCCCTGTGTACTATGTGTCGTGTTTTGATTAAATAAAATAGCAAATTAAATCTAAAATTAGGTGAAATTTGGACACGTGGCTCCTGCCACAGTGTAAAAATTTCTCTAAATTTTTGATACATTTGTGAGGATTTTTGATATTTTTAAAAATTCAAAAATGTTGATTTTTGCTACTGTCTGAATTAGAAAATCAAAGAAAAATGCAAAAACTCTTTTAAAAATTACAAAAAAAATTAGTGTAAGCTACTTTTAGCGTCTTTTAATTTCTGTCCAATTTTTGTGCCTTTTGGATTTATAAAAGCCTTAAAAATTGTAAAACCCTAAAAAACTCATAAAAATTCTAAAAAATTCTAGAAAAATAAAAAAAATACAAATCTTTTTCTGAATTTTTGTCATTGCATATACTTTGCATACAAATTATCATCAGATTTTTATAGGCCAATTGTAGATTTTTAATTGGCCTTTCAAATCTGATTGTACAGATTGCTCCTGTTTTCACCTTTCTTGATTTTTAGAAAATTATAAAAAAATAGAAAATTCTTAAAAATTTACTAAAACATTAAAAAAACCTAAAAAACATAAAAACCATTTTTGTTTGAATTTTTGAAGCATTTTTGATTGATTAAATAATTGATTGTGTGTGCTTGTGTTTACATTTCTTTAAAAAATCAAAAATGCAAAAACATTTAAAAATTATAAAAACCCACCAAAAAAATATTTTCCCCCTTTGTTTTTGACTTCTGACTACTTCGTAGGCCGCAAGGCCAATTCGTGCTCCCTGAGACCGACCCTGGGTGCTATACCAGGTTAACCATTTAGCGAGGACCGCTTCTTTGTTCTGATTGATTTTTATCTCTTTGATTTGGTGGTTGTGAAATAATTTTTCTTGTTGACCGAGTCTCTCTATTCAGGTCGCAATGACACCGAATATTTTTACCTTGGTCTAATAGAGAGATCCTCGGAATTTTATGGCTCATCAGCTGCCCCCAGGGGGCAGCCCTATCAACCCCATATATATATATATATATATATATATATATATATATATATATATATATATCTGTGTGTGTGTGTGTGTATGTATGTATATGTAAACACACGTATACATGGAAAATAGGGCTACCCCACTGGAGAGCTAATAAGATATCTATCAAAGATGCTATCATGTATATTGTCAAAAAGATATCTTTGCCTGACCACCAAAAAACTAAGAACCTCGCCAACCAAGCTACTCACTTAGAGGCATCTTCCCTGTCATCCATGTTAAGGACAGGGAGACATCAACAATTGGTGTGTACAAGCATTTCATTAAAATTAAACATGAATTTAAGTGGATACAATATAAGAGAAGCAAGTGTATGGACAATAGCATACATCGATTTAACTACTTGCACGAAAATAAGATTATCCTAAAATATATGACTCAGGGACGCGTAAATGTTCAAGCATCAACATTAACCACTCGGCATACTAACTCACTCTCTCACTCACTACACCTAAAGTCCAACACTTATCAAATTCAATTTTTAATTATGAGACGATGTGAGATCTACAGATAGGTCATGTCCTTACAGTGATTTCAATGTAGGATGTAGTGGTGGATCTCATTAAGATGTAGATGATTGATAATGATTTTCATGTTATTATCTTTTTTCTCGTCAAAGACTAATGGTGGAACAATAACCAAACTCAAAGCGTTGAGGAATTCTCCCTACGGGACTTATTTGTCTCGCTCCTTCAGAGAAAGGACTGTCTAGGAGGGATATAGACTAAACTCCAACTATGACCCCTAAGACAGGTGGGATCGACTCTGGTTTGAGTCAACTCCACTCCTTCTGGTACCCGTGTAGGAATGGGACCAAAGAAAATCGAAGAAAAATCAAGGGTCTTCCTACCTAGGAACCCCTAAAAGAAACCTAGGGTCATCAGAACATGTCAAGTGACGGCACATGGATCCCAGAGAAGTGGAAATACTGCGAGCTTGTAAAAAAATAGGGAAGAGACTAGAATCCTAGACTCACACACAAGACGGGTGATGCCCAATATGGGCATCCTACCTCCAGCCTAGTTGATCACTGCACCCTCGCATGGTCAGGTATAAGGGACACCTCGACCGGCACAATCGTCTGTCATGATTGATTCACTCATCAAACCAAATATTCGTTAGTTACACCATAATAAAGATGTATAACAATAAACAAATAAACAAATAATTACGTGCCTAGATTTTTTCCATGCATGTCTAAGTTCGATCCCTAACATGTGTAATTTGGCTTCTTTCACAAACATGGATATGCATGTGTAATATGCACAGGAATATATACATACATTTCTTTCATCTTGTGGGACATATAAAATACATACAAATTATATATTTCTTTAATCATATAAATTGCTTTGTATATTAGACCCCATGACTTTGTTGGTTTATTTTTCTTAAATCAATTCTTAGACAACATGTAATAGTTTATTCTTTTATTAAACCATTTCTGGTATAACTCATAATGGTTCACCTTTTATAAAGCATTTTTTGTTGCATAACTTTCATGTACACATCTTGTTATACGTTCTCAACCGCTGTCACTTTCGTGCATGGCATGACATGACAATGTAGCTATAACTGTAGAGGACTTAACTTTTTCCTATATAGTTCCTTGCAACCATAAGTCCCTTGCAGCATTGCTCCTTGGGCCAACACGACCCTTGCAGTTGTCGATGCGACTTTTATGAGTATGTACCTTAATCCATATTTCTTAATAACAGTAAGAATCTCATGAACATTTTCTAACATCAAAAGTATTACTTATTTCTTGATAAGCTATTACTTTTATAAATTTTGATCAAGAGTATGCGGTGATATGCTTGTAAAATAGCATATCTTAACATACTCACCATGCATCCTTTATACTTTGATGTTTATACCTCTTTTTACATGATTCATGGGTTTTTCCCGTGCATAGTCAAATTAACAAAGAAATTTTAATAACAATTCTCCATTTAGTTTATTGTGACTTGATTGTGAAAGACATGAACAATTCAAATGTGTAGCTTGTATGAAATCAATTTTTTCTATTAAGCAACGTGTAAAGAATTGACTAAAAGTTTTCTACAATGTCAAATAATTGCTTAAGAAAAGTACCTATATGTGTCAATAAACATATACTTAAGCATATTATAGGAAGATGAGCTTTATTTGTTCTTTATTCAGATGGCTTATCTAGGGGATTAAAGAGGTAATTAAAAAATTAAAAGGCATCGAATTATTTTAGGAATAACAAGGCGAGACAAATTGTCCAGTAAATAATCCAATGATGCTCTCTAAACTTGATACATGTTTTCATATTAGCTCATAAAGTAAGTGCATAAAAGACATACTAATAATTCATACTAAGTCAATCAAAGTTAATACTTGTGGACTAACCAAACAAACGAATGAATGGGATTCTGTCCAACATGTTTTTATAATACGGCGAAATCTCATTGTTTTTGTTGAAGCATATGATCTATTATTAAGAATGAAAACAGATACAGATATATCCGAATATCCGCTTATCGTATTTGAAAAATTACCGGATACAGATATCTGTATCTGAATATTAATCGAATACGGATCGGATATGGATATGGATTGTAAAATTTTTCCGGATATATATGGATATGGATATGGTAATGGCTTGAATATCCGGATTCGGTTCTGGATATCCGACTACAATATTTAATACTAATTTATATATTAGTTAATATAATATAAGCCACAACCATGTGTTATTATATTCGTATTATACATAATATAATACAATATATTAACGATATTAATAAATTTCTTTTTGTTTGGGCATGGACACAAGCAAAATTTATGAAATCATATCCCCTTTTTGCTTCCGATCAAGAATGCATGTCACCTCGACACTTCCTTTTATCATGATGCAACTTATTTATATTTCATTGGTATTTTTAAAATCATTGTGAACTTTGATAGAAGTTCAATTTGTATTCGTATGTGATCTTTGTTCGATCTGTGTTCGGATTCCATGTTTATTGGATCCATATTTGAATTTCACTCTTTACTTGATTCATATTTGGATTAGCTCTTTATTCGATCCGTATCCGACCCTCTCTTTATTCGATCCATATTCGGATTCGATAACTATTCGATTCGAATTCAAATCCATATTTTTAAGGATATGATTTCTATAATGCATATCCGAGTCACATATGTATCCGTATTCGTATCCGATAGAGATAAAGCGAATATGGATATGGAAAAATGCATATCCGATATGTATCCGATCTGTTTTCATCTCTATCTATTATGGATAGCCCATGTAACGCCATGAGAACAAACAAGATAAAACCTAAGATAGGTATAGGTATGCAATTCATCTTTTCTTGACCTCACAAGTAAATTAGCATGAAAGTATAATCAATAAAATAAATAACAAAACCACCATGATAATATGATTCATTTGTTTCGCGGTGCACACACGATTACTTATGGGTATGGTTGAGCATGGGTCGGGTTCGGGTCGGGTTCGACTTGGCGCGGTCCAAACCCATTTTAGTATACGGGCTAATGGGTTGGGTCTAGGCTCGTTTTATTTTTCAAAATCTAGGACCAAGTTCAAGCACGACCTAAAATTATGAATTCGGTTCGGGCCGGGATGGTATGATTGAAACTCCGGGCATATTGAGCTAGTTTTTCCTTCCAAATACACCACCCATCCCCAGCAAAAATATGTATTCTATACACATGCAAACATATTTTACAATGTTTATAATATTAGGAAATCGTGTTCATGGTATGAATTTACCATGTACAACAACATGCTCTAAACATGTTGAATATATTACCAGCGTAATATAATTATTTATAATATATTCTATTAAATGTATAACATGGTAAAATTATCATGATGATGGTATATATAATATTGATAATCATTAAGCGTAATTAAATCAATATATTTAGAATTAAATATCCATCTGAATTCTATCATCACTCATCATATGCAGGAGTAATGGATCAAGCTAACGGGACAGGCAATTAGGGCCCTTGAAACGGGTCGAGCTAACGAGCTAGGATATGGGGCTTTCGGGTTGAGGCCCTATCAGGTCCGAATCTGAGTCGAATAAACATTTGGGCTTGAATTAAGGCCCAAAGCCCTGCCCAATTATTTGCGGGTTCGGGCCGGACTACATGGGTCGGTTTTGGGCCGGATCAAATTGACCCGACCTAATGCTAAACCCTACTTATGGGTGCAGAATGCTTGTGTCATGATCGAGATTCGTGTGTGTGTATAAGGTTCCATAAGGTCTCACTATAGATATAAAATCGATATCCCAGTGTATTAATCTGTGATACGACACATATATTTAGATGTCGAAATCAAGTCATTGCGTATACATATTAACCTACAAAATCAATAAATAAATTAAGAGGCCGTATTTTGGCTGCGATCAATTACTCATACGAAATTAATCATACCAATTTGGATGTGATCATTGTTAAGCGCAATCTTGAACCGATACATACCTTAGGTCCAATGATTGCATTTTCCTATTGTGGTCGATATGTGTAACGTCCCGGGCTTAGGTCCCCGGTCCGTCATCGAGGAAAACTGGCCCTGACAACTTGTTAGGTTCGGACCCAAATGGACCCGTTGACAACCACCCAAAATGCTTAAGCCAAAGTTGACAAGTAGTAATCCCCACCACTTATATACCACACCCACACTTTGTGAATTTTCCATGTGGTACTATGTTTGGGGTTAGGGTGTTACAACCTTCCCCACTTATATTCGCAACGTCCTCGTTGCGACATGGCACATCACTTATTCCCAGTAATAGTGACGGCTGCACGCTCCGGGTAGCCTTTTCCTCCTACCTCTTTGTAGGGGCGGCTCCACCTCTCGGGTAGCCCTTTCCACTATCAGAGTGAATTTGGCTCTGATACCATTTGTAACGTCCCGGACTTAGGTCCCCGGTCCGTTATCGAGGAAAACTGGTCCTGACAACTTGTTGGGTTCGGACCCAAATGGACCCGTTGACAACCACCCAAAATACTTAAGCCCAAGTTGACAAGTAGTAATCCCCACCACTTATATACCACACCCATACTTTGTGAATTTTCCATGTGGTACTATGTTTGGGGTTAGAGTGTTACAATATGGCTCCTTAAGATCACATATCATCACTCCATGGATGAAGGCTCTCTCTCCCTTTCTCTCTCTAGTATACGGTAAAGGGACAAGGGTTTGAAGGCAATAGCTATAGGGAGTAATTTAAGGGGTAATAACTCATAATAATTATGTATTTTTAATTTGAGTGGGTGTGAGTCGTTGTACTTGGAAAAGAAAGGAAATAGAATGATCATGGCCGTTACATCCATGATGAACGTAAGTAGATTAATAAACTTGTTTAACAGTCTTCCTTCAATCAATCCTCTCATCTCTTGTTCCCGCATATATGCTCTCTTCAAATTTGTGATGCCATTTCATGGCCTTTGACCGACGACTATTCTATCATGCTGTGCATTAAGGCCACTATGTTTAATTCTTTTCAAAAGTAGATAAAATCAATTTGATTCCTGGCAAATCGCACGTTCTTACCACTCGTGTGATTTGCATATGGATTCCCATATAATCAAAAGAGAGACATGCACCATATCTAAATAAGAGAAGTAATCAAGTCTAATTGTGTTGTAAACCAACCAAGTGGGAATATTTCCTTTCTTAGAGCTACAACGATCTCCATCCATTCTTTTGTCCAATTTATTATATTCTTGTACAACTCTAACCTTATTCTCCCCTTTTAAAATGATACGTAAGAACCATTGAATGGGAGCAATTTTTTTTTGATAGGTAATAGATCTTTATATTCCTGTAAGCTGCACAAAAATTACAGGGGGGGGACATATCCCAGAATGTATCTAACCAAAAAGAAAAATGCAAGGCCACCGCAACCGACTGGGCCAATTACAGTAGGGGGACGATTGAAAAATTAACCACAACAGTTACTGCAATTACATGTAAAACCCAAATCCAGTCAAATTGTAAGGGAAGATCTGACGGTGGAGATGACATTCCTTGCAAGCAACACCGTCTCTGAGGTGCGTCCGGAGTTCCAACGGAAATTCCGCTCTTTCCAAATCTCCCAAACAGTAGCCGCAAGAGCGCAGCACCCCAGCCTCCGGTGAGCGGCCGAGGGGAATTGGCCAATCCACAGGACGATGTTGGCAAGAGAGCGAGAGGGCGACTGCGGAAGAGCAAGCCCCTGCAGAACCAAGAACCATACGTCCGCCGCAAAACAGCACTCCAAAAAGACATGCTCACAGGATTCATCGGCAACCAGGCACAGGTAGCAAGAGGCGGGGAGGATGATCCCAAACTTCGCCAATCTGTCCAGAGTAGGAAGCCTATTAAGGAGGGCTCGATACAACGTGCAAGAGTGCCGAGGCACCACACCCTTGCACCAAACAACGCTCGCCCAGGGGGCAAGCGAGCCCTGAGGCCTGACTGCCTCCACAGCCGACGAGAAACGCAGCCTCAGGGGCGCAGAGGAAGGGGAAAGGGAGGGAGAGGGGGGCAGGAGACGGCCCCAGAAGGAGTCACGGCTGCGAAGCATCGCTTTCCAAACCGCGGAGTCACCGTGCTTGGCCGAAGCCACCCAGAAGGTGCAACCGGAGAGGTACTTGGACCTCATATAATCCGCCCAGATAGAATTGCCCGCATGGAGGAGCCTCCAGCACCAAACGAGGAGCGCGGCGCTGCGCAGAGTCAACGTAGACCGAAGCCCCAACCCACCTTCCGATTTGGGGAGGCAAATCGTGTCCCAACGGACATAGTGCCTCCCAAAACCCCAGAGGAAATTAGCACACAATTTATCAACATTAGAAGCGACCTCCCGAGATATAAGGGTCCCACCAACCCAATATAAGGAGATCCCATTGATGACCGAACGAAGAAGCTGCGCCCTCCCAGCCAGGGAGAGAGAATTGGCCTTCCAGCCACCAAGCGATGCTTTGATACGGTCCTCAAGAATGCGGGAGTTGGAGCCCCTGCCCCGCGAGGAAGAAAGTGGCAGCCCAAGATAGGACGAAGGCAGTGCACGCGAAAACACACCAAGCCGAAGAGTGCAGCCAAAGTCCGGGTTTGCGTGCTTAGAACGGAAGAGCTTGCTTTTGCGGGCGTTCATCCGAAGCCCGGAGAGATCACCGAATTCATCAAGAACTTTGGCGACCGCGAGCAGCGAGGAGGAGGACTTACAGAAAAAGAGAAGATCATCCGCATAAATGATGTGAGAAGGAGCCAAAGTATACCCACGGCCAAAAGGCTTAATCAATCTTTTGGCCACCGCCACCTCCGTCAGCAAAGTGAGAGATTCCATGCCCACAACGAATAGGAGAGGGCTAAGGGGGTCGCCCTGGCGAAGACCCCTGGTGCCTTTGAAGAAACCAACGGAAGTCCCATTCAGGAGGATGGAGAAGGAAGTGGTAGAGATGCAATTCCTTATCCATGAAATCCAAGTGCCATTAAAACCCATAGCTTCCAGCGCCTTCAGAATGAAAGAATGATCAATTGTGTCGAAGGCCTTAGGAAGGTCCACTTTAAGGCAGGCTCTCTGAGAGTTTCTTTTGCAATCAAAGGCACCAAGCAATTCTTGTGCCAGGCGCGTGTTGTCCCCAATAGATCTGCCTTTCAGAAAGGCCGATTGATTAGGGGAAATGAGATTGGGAAGCACGACCGCCAAACGCGTGGCAAGAAGCTTAGCAAAAATTTTATAGATCACGTTGCAACAAGCAATGGGCCTATAGTCTCCGAGCCCCATTGGAGACTCCACCTTAGGGACCAAGGTGAGAAAAGAATGGTTGACCTCACGAACCATACTACCACCGCTATGGAGAAAATCCATGGCAGCACACACATCGGACTTCACCAAATTCCAGTGCCTTTTAAAGAACCCAGCATTAAAGCCATCAGGGCCCGGAGCTTTAGAGGAAGGAATGCTCCGAAGTGCATCCCAAATCTCAGAATCGGTCCAAGGACGGACCAACCAGGAGCTGGCCTCATGAGTAAGGATCCGGCGTGGGGCAGGAGGGTCAGGTCTAGAAGGCTGAGTGTCACGCGGGCCCAGGAGAGCCTCGAAAAAACGATTCGCCTCATTAGCGACATCATAGGTGGTGTCCACAAGATGACCATTGCCGTCAAGTAGAGATGGAATATAGTTCCTCGAGATTCTGCTCTTAGCTGAGGTGAAGAAGAATTTTGTGCTCCTGTCTCCAAGTCGGAGCCAATCCACTCTACTCTTTTGTTTCCAGGCGGACTCGAGGTCATCATCAAGTTTATTCATGTACTCCTTGGCATCCAACTCCAATTGTGCAAGATGGGGATCAAGGGGAGCCTCACCCAGAGCAACATTAATCTTCGAAAGGACGGATTCCATATCCTTAGCCTCATTGAAAATGTGTGCATCATTGCGCGCCCATTCCCTTAAGGCCCTCTTAACGGCCTTAACTTTCTGCATCAAACAAAATAATGGGTTGCCAGAGACCAGAGACGCCCAAGCGGAGTTAACAATATCAAGATATCCTTCTCTGTTGGCCCAATAATCAAAGAAGCGAAACGGAGACCGCCTGCAATGCTGGGGAGCGAAGCGGATAGAAAGAATATGGTGATCGCTGAATCTGTTCGGCACGTAAAGAAGCTTCGATTGGGGAAGCAGAGAGATCCACGCCTCGTTGACCAATGCCCTATCAAGCCGGGCGACAATCCTGGAGGGGCCAATAGAGGAGTTCGACCAAGACCAGGGATTCCCAGACGCATCAAGGTCCATAAGGTGACAGGCATCAATGCAATCATTAAATTGGTCCATGGAGCATCTCCCAGGTGGCAGGCCCCCCAATTTTTCCGAGATGGATCGGACAATATTGAAATCGCCAAGGACAACCCAGGGGGTTTGGGGGGGGATATGCAGCCCCCTCAAGTAATCCCATAGACCCCTGCGGGATGAGGGAGTATTCTCTCCATAGACCATGGTGAGCATGATACGAAGACCGCCCAAATTGACGCAAGATATAGTAATAGCTTGGTTGTGGGTACTGATTGTCGTACACGACCACGCAGCTTCCTTCCAAAGAATATAAATACGGCCCAGATCAGTGTCATTGTGCACAAAGCTCCATCCCGAAGGGATACGTGAAGCAAAGGAGCTTCTATTGGCCGGTCTTATCTTGGTCTCCAAAAGGCCGATGATATCGGCTTTGAAATCTCCAACACTTCTCATCAGGAATTTTAGCAGTCCCTTTTGCTTGCGTGGCCGGTTCAGCCCACGCACATTAAGTGCAAGGATTGACATTAAAGAGGATGAGGGTGGCCTGCCCGGCCGTGAGTTTTGTGAGGGCCTGTGTGAGCTTTCTTCTTCTTATGAGTTGCAGTGGACCAATTGGGGTTGGGAGCGGACACCGACAGAGGAACTTCATTAGAAGTGGTGTGCATTTGTGGTTCAACATTCCCTTTAGGAGCCTCGTTAGGATCATCATGGGGGGGTGAAGGTTCTTGAGATGCCGGGGAATTGAGGTCCACCTCCATCGCAAACCTGGAGGTAGCTCTCTTGGCCGGTGCCTGGTGGCGCTGCAAGAGGGCTTTGGGGCCAAAGTGAAAGGCGTTGAATGGCCTACCATTGGGCTTCCGGATACCCTTCAACTGCGGATTAACCTCGACAACCTGAGAAGCAGGGGAGGTAACAAGCTCCGCAGAGGAAGAGGATTCCCCCGGCCCTTGGAGACCATCTGGATGCAGCCCCGCATCGGAGATGCTGGACTCCAAGTCCAAAACTTGAGGTGCTGGCCAGTCCAGGATTCCCAGCAGGCCCTCCGCAGGCGAAGGGGGACTGAGACTCGAGGGAGGGCAGCTGTGCGATGAGTCGCGATTGAGGCCAGACGGCTGGCCTACCAATAGAACGGTGTGAGAGGGGGAGGCACCTTCGGGGGAAGGAAGAGGCGATTGAGGGAGATGAGCGAGAAGTGGAATCTCACGTCTAATCGGCAGCTTCACGGGGAGGCCCGCGAGATCGGAGACCTTTTGGGCAGTAGAATTGGGGGCCCCCTTCCTCCGCAGATGGGCGAAGTTTTCCACAGTCGGGGACCTAGCATCTGAACCAGCAGCGGGAGAACCATCAGCGGAAGGACCGGCAACATCCAGTCCAGTGGCTGGAGGAGAGATAAAGGGGCAGCGGGAAGTGTTGTGGTCGAAGGAGACACAGTGAACGCATCTCGGCGGCTTCCATTCCAGCTCGACACCAATAGATTGCCTTTGACCGTTGTAGAAAACCAACGGGACCTCCTTGGGTATCTCTTTAGCGGCGTGAATGGAGATGCAGCAGCGGGCGTACCCATCGCGCTGACCGGCGGCGGTAGCAGCATCCATGAAAAGCGGTTTGCCAAGGAGGCTAGCGAGTTTGTTGAGGATGGCATCCGAAGAGTGGCCGAGACTTAAGCCATGGAACCTAACCCATAGCGGTATTTCGGAGAACAGATCCCGCTCCAGGCAAGAACCCGCTTCCCACCTACGAATAACAACGAGCCTGCCTTGGAAAAGCCAAGGGCCACCGTCCAAAATCCGCTGGCAAGATTCTTCAGAACTGAGCTTCAGGTAGAAGAATCCGTTCGGGCGAGGGAAAAGCTTGAAAGGCCCGGCGGGCTTCCAAACCTTTTCGATGAAGTTGAGCAGCAGCTTCCTGAAAGGGGGCTTACCCAGAATGTAGAAGACCAGGGTACAGGCCCATTTCTGATCAAGGGCGTCGACGTCTTCCTTGGTGGCGAAAGCAACATCCAGACCATCCAACCGAACCGGAGGGACGAATCCCATGCGGCGAGAGCTAGGGAGCGAGCGAGAGGCGCCGCAAATATCGCGCCAGGAGCGGGAGGGGGGATGGGAGGGGAGGGGCGGCGCAACCGTGCAGGAAGGGGAGGATAGGGACGAAGGGGCATTGCCGGGAGAGCCACGGGAAAGAGAAGGGGAAGGTGGCAGGGGGGAGGGGGGGGGGAGGGGCACAGGATGGAGAGGGTGAGGAGGGGCACGAGGGGCGCGAGGTTGGAGGGACAGGGGGGGACGGGAGAGAACCAGCAGAAGAGGAGGAAGGAGACACGGCGGCGCTAGGGTTATCATCGGGCGGGTCGGGGGGGAGGGAGAGACATCGGCGCTTATAATGGGAGCAATTCCTTCCATCTTAATACGGTTTATCATTGTACTCCTAAACACTATCTATATTCCATGCTTTCGTAGGCTGTCTTCCGTCGTCGTGATGATACCTTCTCTCTCTCTCTCTCTCGTGTGCGTGCGTGCCGGGGGATAAAAATTGGCTGCCTTGGGTTAGCTGGTGTAGCTAACTTGGCTCCCTCCCACGTCATTTCGTTCATTTATTTTTTTTTTTTGAAAATTTCTTTCATAGATTTTCATCAATGTATCCCTATATTATGTCATTCAAATTTCGCGCGAAACAAAAACTCCTACGGTCTCCATCTGAAGGGATCGTTTTTAGCAATTATGTTACCGTTAAAAAATGATCATCTGGATGGAGGCCGTCGCACAAAATTTGAGTAGCATAATATAGGGATATAGTGATGAATATTCATTGAGCGAAAGGGCATGTAGGAAACAAGGTTAGCTCCCCCCTAAGGGGCAGTCTCATTGAAATACAATATATATATATGGGTAAAATGTGTATGCCCCCTAGGGGGAGCTAACTTAGCTCCCCCCGCCCCTTTTTCTCAATTTTTTTTTATTTTTTTGAAATCTAAAACCGTGTAAATTCATTATTAAATCTCTATATTATGTTATTCAAATTTCATACGAAACCGAGACTCCTACGACCTCCATCCAAACGTGGTCGATTTAAAAAATCATGTTACCGTTAAAAAAATGACTGTCTGGATGGAGGCCGTAAGAGTCTCTGTTTCACACGAAATTTTTATGACATAATATAGGGATATAGTGATGAATATTCCGGAAAAAAATTTCAAAAAAAAATAAAAAATTGAAGAAAATGGGGCAGGGGGAGCTAAGTTAGCTCCCCCTAGAGGGCAGCCCCATTTCCTCTCTCTCTCTCTCTCTCTATATATATATATATATATATATAGAGAGAGAGAGAGAGAGAGAGAGAGGTAAATGGGGCTGCCCCCAGGGAGTAGCCAACTTGGCTACTCCCACCCCTATTTTCCCCTCTTTTTTTTTATTTTTTTGGAAAATAAAAATTTGTATATTCATCATTTATCCCTCTCACATTCTATTAAAATTTCGTCAGAAACAGAGACTCCTACGTCCTCCATCCAAACATGGTCGATTTAAAAAATCCTGCGACCGTTAAAAAAATGACGTCTGGATGGAGGGCTTAGGAGTCTCTGTTTCTGACGAAATTTTAATAGAATGTGAGAGGGAAATAATGATGAATATACAAATTTTTATTTTCCAAAAAAATAAAAAAATGAGGGAAAAATAGGGTTGGGAGTAGCCAAGTTGGCTACTCCCTGGGGGCAGCCCTATTTTACCCATATATATATATATATATATATATATATATATATATATATATATAGAGAGAGAGAGAGAGAGAGAGAGAGAGAGAAGGGAGCCTACACCCAGGGGTGTAGGTAACTACCTACACCCGACTCATTTTTTCATAGATTTTTGATTTTTTTGAAATGAAATCTTAGGGGAATTAGATCACAATGTACCACCATGGTGTCATTCAAAATTTAACTTAATTCGAGATTCCTATCATCTTCATCAAGACTATCAAATTTTAACGTTCTCAGAATTACTAAAATTGACCCCTTCTAGATGAATGTGTTAGGAATGTTTGTTTTACATGAAACTGGAAACACATATTCCTCTCAATATATTAAGAAAATTCCCCTAAGGTTTCATTCAAAAAAACTCAAAAATCATGCAAAAAAAAGGCTGGGTGTAGGTAGTTACCTACACCCTGGGCTTAGGCTCCCAGCTCCCATATATATATATATATATATATATATATATATATATAGAGAGAGAGAGAGAGAGAGAGAGAGAGGCGATCCTATGAGATGAGATTTTGTGAGATGGTGAGATGAGACATTCTGGACCACAAGTTGCTGTATTCTCTCTCCTACCTTTCTCTCTCCTGGTTGGAACTAGTGGTCCAGAATGCCCCATCTCACAATCTCACCAAAATCTCATCTCATAGGATCGCCCCTATATATGAGGGGTGATCCTATGAGATGAGATTTTGTGAGATGGTGAGATGAGACATTCTGGACCACAAGTTGCTGTATTCTCTCTCCTGCCTTTCTCTCTCCTGGTTGTAACTAGTGGTCCAGAATGCCCCATCTCACCATCTCACCAAAATCTCATCTCATAGGATCGCCCCTATATATGAGGGGCGATCCTATGAGATGAGATTTTGTGAGATGGTGAGATGAGACATTCTGGACCACAAGTTGCTGTATTCTCTCTCCTACCTTTCTCTCTCCTGGTTGGAACTAGTGGTCCAGAATGCCCCACCTCACCATCTCACCAAAATCTCATCTCATAGGATCGCCCCTATATATGAGGGGCGATCCTATGAGATGAGATTTTGTGAGATGGTGAGATGAGACATTCTGGACTACAGTTGTTGTATTCTCTCTCCTGCCTTTCTCTCTCCTAGTTGGAACTAGTGGTCCAGAATGCTCCATCTCACCATCTCACCAAAATCTCATCTCATAGGATCGCCCCTATATATGAGGGGCGATCCTATGAGATGAGATTTTGTGAGATGGTGAGATGAGACATTCTGGACCACAAGTTGCTGTATTCTCTCTCCTGCCTTTCTCTCTCCTGGTTGGAACTAGTGGTCCAGAATGCCCCATCTCACCATCTCACCAAAATCTCATCTCATAGGATCATTCCTATATATGAGGGGCGATCCTATGAGATGAGACTTTGTGAGATGGTGAGATGAGACATTCTGGACCACAAGTTGCTGTATTCTCTCTCCTGCCTTTCTCTCTCCTGGTTGAACTAGTGGTCCAGAATGCCCCATCTCACCATCTCACCAAAATCTCATCTCATAGGATCGCCCCTATATATATATATTTGATGTATATATATATAGGTAAATGGGGCTGCCCCGAGGGAGTAGCCAACTTGGCTACTCCCACCCCTATTTTCCCCTCATTTTTTTATTTTTTTGGAAAATAAAATTTTGTATATTCATCATTATATCCCTCTCACATTCTATTAGATTCATCAGAAACAGAGACTCCTACGGCCTCCATCCAAACATGGTCGATTTAAAAAATCCTGCGACCGTTAAAAAAATGACGTCTGGATGGAGGGCTTAGGAGTCTCTGTTTCTGACAAAATTCTAATAGAATGTGAGAGGGAAATAATGATGAATATACAAATTTTTATTTTCCAAAAAAATAAAAAAATGAGGGGAAAAATAGGGGTGGGAGTAGCCAAGTTGGCTACTTCCTGGGGGCAGCCCCATTTTACCCATATATATATATATATATATAGAGAGAGAGAGAGAGAGAGAGAGAGAGAGAGAGAGAGAGAGAGGTAAATGGGCCTGCCCCCAGGGAGTAGCCAACTTGGCTACTCCCACCCCTATTTTCCCCTCATTTTTTTATTTTTTTGGAAAATAAAAATTTGTATATTCATCATTATATCCCTCTCACATTGTATTAAAATTTCGTCAGACGTCATTTTTTTAACGGTCGCAGGATTTCAAAAATCCCCCAAGGTTTCATTTCAAAAAAATCAAAAAATAATGAAAAATTAGGCCGAGTGTAGGAAGTTACCTACACCCGCCGAGGTAGGCTCCTTTTTCCCTATATATATATATATATAATGGGGGTGCCCCACCCCCATTTTTCGTAAATTCTTTTTGGAAAAATATCACCATGTATATTCATTTCTATATCCCTCCTATATGTCATTCGAATTTCGTCAGAAACAGAGACTCCTACGGCCTATATCTTACATGGAGCATGCACCCAGGTGCATGTAATTTTACATGCACTGGGGCCTATATCTTCCACATTTATCTACTCTTTGGAAAATATCACCATATGTTCATTTATATATTCATCTATTATGACATTCGAATTTCGTCAGAAATAGAGACTCATATGCCATCCATCTAGAACAAGTCGATTACAACAATTCTAAAACCGTTAAAATTACATGTTTTAGATGGAAGGCATAAGAGTCTCCATTTCTGACGAAATTGGAATGGCATTGATGAATCTATGTTTCATCATCTTTATTCTATCGTTTTGGCCTTAAAAACCCTAGTAAATGCGTGTAAATAGCTTAATTCGGGCATTTTAGCATCCATACATCATTGTGTAAATAGTGTACAAAATGCGTTTTTTAAAGTCAAAACTATAGAATAAAGAAAAGAAAAGAAAAAGAATAAAATATTGTAAATATTTTATGACCCGAAACCCCGAGACCTAGGCATCTCAATGACTAGGTCGATAAGGAATAAAGTAGAGGGAGATAAGGGCCAAATCCAATAAAAATCCCTTTTATTTAATTCATTCTTTATTCATTTTGGGACCTATTTTTGGTTCCACTTTTTATAATTCAAATAAAGAAATTTTATGATGAAATTTGTAGATAATTAAATATAGAAAAATATAAAATTGATTTCACCTAAAAATAATACACAGATAAAAAGTTATTATCTGAATAAGATTCCAGAATCTCAACTTCCCAGACCCATATCTCTCAAATAAAAAACTCGAAACGCGTCAAACTCACCTTTAATTGTATATAATTTTAAATAAGCTATTTAATGAAGGTAGTTTTACGGTTGGCGGAGTTACGGTTTGAAAGTGAGTTTTGGACCCCACTTATATACTTGTACAGATTAAAATATTCATTTTATTATTTATTCATTATTTTTATAATTTATATTTTTATAATTTCGTAAATAATATTTATAATATATATGTATATTAAAATAGGAATAAAAACATAAAGAAAATACAAAATAAAATACTTGTAACATACTTAGGTATAATATCTGTACATATACCTATATAATTATTATTTCTATTTTTATTAAATATATAAATACTTCAAGAAAATAAAATAAAAATATATTTAAGTGTATAAAAATATTTTATAATTTTAAAATAATAAATAAATAAATAAAATTAAATACACAAAATAAAAATAAAATATTAAGATATATAGATTCATATACCTATATACCCCATAAAACATAACTTGTAATTATAAGCCTCATAAAAATAAATAAAAATCACCATAAAATAATTTATAAAATAATAAACATTTTTTATTTAATAACCAAAAATTAATAAATTCATTTACTATTTTAAATTGAATTTATAGAACATTTTTTGCGGGATTTTCCTGGTTGGTCCATGTGGACCAACCAGGTGGGTCTGACAGTTGACCTCCGGTCAACTGTCTGACTCCCTCCTGTTCATGTCAAAATATCGTTTTTGGCCCATTTCATGGATTTTTCTAGGATGTTCCTTACATCTTCTCGTGATGGAGTCGTCAGGACTTTTCATGCCCGCATATCAAGGATACTCACCCCATGCTTATCTCGGGGAATGAATCACTGAATCAATGCCCATTTATCAATCTTGGGAGCCTCGTCACCATTCTTTCAGAAAACACCTCTTCTCTTCCATTTTGCTTTTGAACCGCTTTGGACCTCACTTTGACTCTCTAGAGCGTGCCTGGATAGATCTCGGTGACAGGGAGATCTCCAGCAACCCAGGCGAGGCCGGGCGAAAGACGAGGCGCGTTCCACCACCCTCTCCGGCCACCTCGCCCGTGAGGTCCTTATCTCAGGCGCATTTTGCCATTGAGGTACTATTTTCACTTATTTTTCTCGCATGTTCTTCTTGCTTGTAGTTGTAGGATTCAGTCGCCACTTTCCATTTTGCCTCGCATCCAATAGATCACCCGCGACACCACCTCGCCAGAGCTTGCTCCGACGAGCTCTATCTTTCACCACTCCCACACCATTCCACCCCATGGTGGGTTGCGGCACTTTGCCCACGGCTACACCTAACCTCTTTTGCATGTCCATGAGCAAGAGCCTCATCTGGAGGCGATTTTGAGCGAGCATGATTGCCCAGGTCCGTCGGAGCTTTCTCGAGAAGTGGAAGGCCATTCCATGGTCTCTGGCCCCCTATTAGTCACCTGGGAATCGTAGAGGAGCTGCAGGCACCAGTCACGGCCATCGGGGAGCCCCCTACGGCGCTAAGGATCGAGCTCTGGTCGATCCAATCTCGCTAGGATCGAGTTCTTCACTTGTTCTTCCTGAACGACTCAACGCCGACGGATCCTCCTACGTTCTTCCAGCGTACCAGTGGTCGTAGGATCGAGCACGTTGTCGGCCGTCAGATCAACCAAATATCTTTTAATCTCAGCCGTCAACGGGCAAAGCGGTATTGAGGCACGCGTGCGTGACGCGTGGCATAAGTGAAGTAGATCAGGTCGTCCGCCAGCGCCCCTGCCGTGGGTATTTTGCATTCTCACCCCGACATTTTTGTATTTGATATTAAATACTGAAAATTTCATTTGTTGTTTTAAACTTTTGCAAAATTTGCGCAACGGTCCCTAGATTTTTGTAATATTACTTTGTAGCCCCTATCTGGTCATGTGCTTCGTGCACGTGACTTGGCTATTTTGCGGGGAAGGTCCCTTGGGCTTTTGGTATTTGTCTTAAGTTCCAGAACCTTTTAATTAAGTATAATAATTTTGGACAAATTGCTAAGTCGGCCCTTGGAGTTTTGTTTATTGCTATTTAGTCCTCCCCAAGCACGTGCGTAGCACGTGCATGCCTGGTCTTTTTGCATAAGAACCCTAGCATTTTGGGATTTAATGGTTAGTCCGTGAACATTTTTACTGAGTTATAATTTTCTGGCATATTTGCATTTTGATCCTTCAACCTTTTATCTATTGACAGAAACTCCCCTGCCAATGTGTAGTTTCTTTTTACTTCCTCTATTTATTGCATGCATCTATAAATACCTAAAAAATTCACAAGAATCACTATAAGTTCATGTTTCATAGTAGATTCTCACCGTATTTTTGTTTTGCATTTTTATTGTATTTTATTATTTAAAAATAAAAAACATGCATTTTCAGTACTGTTTGCATTAGAAATTACATAAAAATTATAAAACGTTTCTGAAAAAAATCCAAAAAAATATATTTTGTGTGTTTACGTATCTTTTAGCTCAAGACCAAAAATCACTAAAAATACAAAAGAAAACACCTAAAAATTTTAAAAACCCAAAAATCTTCTTAAAAATCTTAAAAATTCCACAAAAATCCTAAATATACAATTTCAATTTCTGAATTTTTCATATTTTATTATCTTCATGTTAAAATTAATTTGAGGAATTTTTGTCACTGTTTACTATTTTTCATCCTCATTTTAATTTCGGTTTTATATTTTGTCCACTGTTTTCAGTATTTTGACTTTAAAAATACCAAAAAATTAGGAAAAAGCTAGAAAAATCATAAAAACATTCTAAAATTATAAAAATACCAAAAATATTTTATTTCCTGATTTTTGAGTATTTTTACTTACTTTTATAAATACCTTATCCTTCTCTTTTCTCATATTGTGTATATATTCTATTTATAGAAAATAATAAAAATATAAATTATTAAAGAAAATATAAAATCAGAAAATTAAAATCAAAATATAAAAATAAAAATTCAAAAATCAAATAAAAAATATAAAATTAAAAACCAACAAAAACATAGCTAAAATAGACAATCATTCACATTCACATTTTGAGCATTTTGCCCCGTTCTACCTGTCTGCTCCCTGTGTTCGACCTCTACACATACTTGCACCTATACACATCTTGTTATAGAGTTATAATAAATTTTAACTCTGCACATTTACTTTCATTGCTTGAATTACTTGTTGTGGGTTAATTGTTGTTTGAACTGTGGATTTTGCGGAGGTCAACACAACGACTGTTGATTCGCCTTGTGAATCGACACGACCTCCCGATTGTTGCCTTCAACATGCATATAGAAGGGATATAGGGATGAATATACATGGTGATAATTTTCAAAAAAGTAAAAAAACGTGGAAGATATAAACCCTGTGCATGTAAAATTACATGCACCTAGGTGCATACTCCCTTTTCCTTCAAATTTTGTGCGAAATAGAGACTCCTACAACCTCGATCCAGAAGGATTGTTTTTAGCAATTCTATTACCGTTAAAAATGATCGTTTGGATGGAGGCTGTAGGAGTCTCTATTTCGCATGAAATTTGAGTAGCATAATATAGGGATATAGTGATGAATATTCACGAAAGAAATTTTCAAAAAAAAATAAAAAAAATGAGCGAATTATGCAGGGGAGTCAAGTTAGCTTCCCCCAAGGGGCAGCCCCATCGAACTCTATATATATTCATGTATATATATATATATATAGGGTTAAGGGAGGCTACTCCCTGGCAGTAGCCAATTGGCTACTCCCACCCCTATTTTTTCTCTATTTTTTATTTTTTTGGAAATAAAAAATATGTATATTCATCACTATATTCCCCTAACATGCCACTCCAATTTCGTCAGAAACAGAGACTCATATGCACTCCACCTGAAGGGGGTCAATTTCAGCAATTCTGAGACTGTTAAAATTTGACAGTCTTGATGCAGGGGATAGAAGCCTCGAATTAAGTTGAATTTTGAATGACACCATAATGACATATTGTGATCTAAATTCTAATAGGTTTCATTTCAGAAAAATAAAAAAATACAGGGAAAAATGGGTGGGAGCATGTAAGTTGGATACAACTAGGGAGCATTGATGAATACCCATTCATCACTCTTTATTCTTTTATTTTAGCTACAAAACCTTTGTCAAATACATGTAGATTTATGTAAATATCAATAATTATCATTAGACATGCATTGTGTAAAAGTTAATAATTGGCATGTTTTTGTGCATAAATAAAAGAATAAAGAGACAAAAGAAAAAGAGGGAGATATTTAGAATAAATATTGAGCGACCTAATCCCAAGGGAGGGCTCAGCATGGGCCTGATCGCATAAAAGCCCAAGTAGAGAGAGATAAGGAAGCTCACCTTTATACATATACCTGTAAATAGAATAAAAATATTTTCCTCTAAAATAAAAATAAAAATGTGTTTGTATATATTTGTATATATTTGTAAATATAAAACCAAAATAAAAATATGAAAATTAAAAAGAATAAAATCTCTTCTTCACTTGCATATTCATCATGTACATAAGACCACCGACCTATTTATTTAGCCCTATAAATAAATAAATTAAAATCCCATAAAAATTGTATATATTCTATACCTCATGATGTAAATAAATAAAATAAAAACCATTAAAACAAAAATAAAATAAAAAAGAACAAAAATGAAAATCAAATAAACATTGTATATAGACCTTGTATATAACTGGATATAACTATTTATTTAACCCTTGTAAATAAATAATAAAAATAAAATAAAAACACCAAAATATTCCAAATTTATCTTGTAAATAAATAAAATATAAAATTGGAATAAAAATGCAAAAAAATAATTAATTAAAAATCAAAAATTAAAAATTCAATATTGTATATATACCTATACATAGTACTATATTGTATATACCTTATTTTTATTTCAAAAAAATAAATAAAAATCACAAAAAAATAGTTTAAAATAAAAGGAACATTTTTCTTGTTTTGACTTTTGTGAAATTCAGCCATTTTCTATTTTATTTGAATTTCCAATTCTTTTCCACGTGGCTGCATTCCACTGGTCCACGGGGGATGTTGACCCCCCGGTCAACTCCCCCCTTGGACCACAACCTTCCGGATCTACGCCCGACCCACTTCTTCTCCCATTTATTGCGCGTCGATCCGCTCTCCAATCATCGAAACCCCGGGTCCTAATCCAGCATCGATCATCACTGATCCACGCCCGGGGTGGATTTAAGGGGTCCGAGCTCCGATAAGCTCGCCCGACCCTCTCTTAGCCGGACCCCTAGCCGTATATAGCCTGAGCTCTGCCCGCTCTTTCACTCATCTTTGGCTCCCCATTTCTCCACCCCAGGACCTCCATTGCTCTCGCCTGAGTGACAACTCGCGATTGGCCGTGTTGCAGCGAGGAGGGAGTGATCAGACCATCGATCTGGCGACCTAGCGCCGTCGTGCGCCGCCCAGACGTGGTGCTCGAGCCTCGGGCATCGACGTTCCTCGAGGCTAGGACCCAGAGCTCCGTCAGCTCGTCCCCAGTCGACATCGACCATCAGGTAGCCTTAGTTCCTTCTATCTTTAGCTAATTTCCATTTACCCCCAAATCGCCCCTTCGCCGTAGACCGTCGATTCCGACCACCTCCCTCACCATTTCGATCATCAGACGACACCCTCACTTTCGCCCTTCTCCCACGCACGTTCTCCACCCCCTCGTTCAACCCAGTTCGCAAAGGAACTGGGATTTGAGTCCCTCACCGTCGCTTCACCAGAGCTCGTCCATTCCGACTCACCGACCATCCCCATCACCTCTAACCGGGTCGAGGCACTTTGCCCTCGACCTAGGAGCGCTTTTGTGCCATTTTGCAGGTCTGAGGAGGACCATCCGAGGTCCTCCATCTTCAGCACAGGAGCTTGAGCTCTGCCATCGTCGCCTGGGCTCATCGGAGCTCCTCGGCGTCATCGGAAGGGCTCTTCAGACGTGGGAGGCTCAGACGCTTCTTCTTCGATCATCAGTAGCCCCCGAGGAGGACCACCGTGCGCGTACTGGGCCGGCGAAGTTCGCCAGCCACCTGTTCTTCGTGGATCCTCCAAAGCCGTCCATCTAGCCCTCCAGCTCCAGATTAGATCGCACCGTTCACTTGAGGAGCAGCCACCACCGTCCGATCATTGGGGGATAGATCTGGACCGTCAGATCAGCGAGGGTTAGCCACGGCTTACAGCAGCCATTGATCTTCCACGTGGCTAGCTCTCCCCCGTCAGATCCGAGCAAAGGCTTCTTCGTTGAGGCGCCGTCATCCTCGACCGTCAGATTCGCCACGTGGCGCCATCGCAACCCTCGGGTTAGAATAAGGGGTAATTTCACTTAGGCCCCCTCTCTTTTTGTTTTTACTGTTCAGTCCTGTAAATATTTTAAGTAGTTCATTTTATTTTGGTACAATTACATAGTGGACCTGGTAGTCTTTGTTAATTGCATTTCTACCCCTGCCTGTTGTGGTCACATGCTTCGACACGTGTATTTTGGTGAAATTGCACTTTGTGGGCTATGTTTTCTGCTTGTTAATGAATGGAAAAATCTTTTTAGATATTTGTACATATATCCCTGTGAATGTTTTATTTGTGCATGTGCTGAATATCATGGGAATTCTATACTTTCGCCCCTGGACTTTTAGTACGTGTTACTAATTGGTCCAAGGACTTAAGTTAATTACAAAAGGGTCCCTGAGTGCCCAGATCACGCGCGTGGTGCGTGAGATCTTGGACATTTTGCACCTGGACCCCCTGGGTTTCTTTGCTTGTTATTTTTAGGCCCCTGCAAGGTATTTTTATTACGATCAGGTCCTTATGACTGTGGGCACTTGATTGTTTTGGAATAAAATATCAAATCTACTCCAAATCAAGTGAAAATTTGACACGTGGCTCCTGCCACTGTGTAGAATTTTCACTGAATTTTGGGAAATTTTTGGAGCCATTTTGTTATTTTCAAAAATTGAAAAACACCCATTTTACTTACTGTCCAGATTTAAAATTCACAAAAAATTAAAACATCTTTAAAAATTACAAAAAATTCAGAATTTGTTTGTTTTGTTGTGTTTGATTTTCTGACCAATTTTGGTCATTTTTGGACATAAAAAATTAAAAAATTTAAAAACCTTGAAAACCTCATAAAAATTCTAATAAATAATAGAAAAATAAAAAATTCATAAACTCACTGCTGAAATATCCTTTTTGTTTCTATTTTATAGAAAAAAATACCTCCAGGCTATTTGAAGCCATTATATATTTTATTTTGGCCTTTGAAGTCCGCCTGGACAGCAACACTGTTTTCCTTTCTTATTTCTTTTTTATAGAATTCCATAAAAATCAGAAAAATACCAAAATTCACCAAAAACATAAAAATATATAAAAAACATAAAAATATTTTTGTTTGAATTTTTGAGTAATTTTGAGTGTCTAAATAATTGACCTAAGTTGCTTGTTTTTTATTGTTTTCCTATTTTCTTTATAATTAAAATACCTAAAAAATATAAAAATATTAAAAACCCACCAAAAATAATTCTCTTTTATTTGTTTTTATTTTAGACTACTTAGTAGGCCGCGAGGCCAACCCGTGCTCCTTGAGTTCGACCCTGGGCGCTATCCCAGGTTAATATCATAGCTAGACCGCTATCTTGAGTTTCATCGATTTCTGCCTTTTTTGGTGGTCTGAATTTTTCTTGTTGAGCTTCTGAGTGCCGAGCGACTGAAGTCTCAACGATCGCATTAGATATACCTGATTTACCTTGCTCGCTCGGCTCGCTCATCAAGCATACTCCCTTTTCCCATATATATATATATATATATGTGTGTGAACTCTTTCAAATGAGGTCGGGTCTCACCAATATTGTGGTGAGTCATCGATCAGATTCGTCAGATCTTAATCTGACGGTTGCATCAAAAAGCTCATCCAAAAAGGCATTTTCATCATCTCATTTCCATTATTCAAGTTTCATTTATTGGTTTCGTCATTCCAAGCTTTTTCTCGTGTATTTTCACTAATGTATTTATTGATTAATTTCCAATTCTTTTTCTAATTGTTCTAGAATCAATCATAGCTCTGTAATGTACGATGAATTTTTGTAGAATATACTTCTTCTTTGTAATTTCATTAATATTTGTTTTTTTACTGTATTTTCATTTTGTAAATGGGTACATTCATTTTGTAACACCAGTGAGTTTTGTAAGAGTAATTTTCTTCTTTGTAAACTTCAAATTTTTCTGTAAATGTGTATTTTCATTTTGTAAAGATTCTGTGAATCTTTGTAATTGTATCTCACTCTTTTGTAAAATTCATGTGGAGCTCTGCACAATAAGAAAACAAAAAATGAGATTTGTAAAAAAAAGAATCAAATTGTAAATATTGACGTCATATATGTGAAATAATTAAATCATAATGTAAATCGGTGCCTCGTCTCCCACGCCACTCTTGCGTGATCGCCTCATCCACTCTATGGTCGTCGTCCTCGTGCGAGCCATCATCCGCTGACCATCTCCACTGGAGTGTCGTCGCCACCTGGAGCTCGTTGCTCTATGCCACCACCGCTCAGTGGAGCATCCACCATATCACAATTCCCATCATCGCCCCGCCACTACAGGAGCTCGGCTCCTCTACCTATCTCCTCCGTTCGCTTGGAGCAACGCCGTCGTACGTCGTGCTCAACACATCCAGCCGCGTGAAGAGCCACCGCACCATCGCCGCTCCTCCTCTTGGAGAAAAGAACCTTTATTGATCTAGAACTCATGCCACCGGTGCAACAACTCATGTCATTGTCGCCTCCTTTTGGTTTAGGGCAAGGATGAAGAAGAGATGAAGAGCCCCATAGGGGAGAGGGACGTCATCAATCAATTGAGAGAGAAAAGAGGGAGATTAGGTCAAATAGTTGTCACATTCTATTTAGAATGTGATGAAATGATCAAAATAAGCTTTTAATCATTAAATTAATTTAATTAATGCATCAATAAATCCAGCTGTGAGATTAAAAAATAGGACAGGGTTGAGGGGTCACTACAATATTGGTGAGACCCTGCCTCATTCGAAGTTTCTCATATATATATATATATATATATATATATATATATATATATATATATATATAGGGGGTTGCACCCTGGGGGGAGCTAACTTGCTCCCCCCACCCCATTTCGCTCAGTTTTATTCATTTTTTTGGAAATTTCTTTCGTGGAATTTCATCACTATATCCCTATATTGTGTCATTAAAATTTTGTGCGAAACATAGACTCCTACGGCCTCCATCCAGACAGTCGTTTTTTAACGGTAACAGAATTGCTAAAAACGACCCTGTTTGGATGGAGGTCGTAGGAATCTCTGTTTCGCGTGAAATTTTAATGACATAATATATGGATATATTGATGAAAATTTACGGAAGAAATTTTCAAAAAAAATTGTGTGAAATGACGCGGGGGGAGCCAAGTTAGCTCCTCCCATGGGGGCAGCCCCATTTTACCCATATATATATATATATACATATACATATATATATATACATATATATATACATATATATATATATATATACATATATATATATACATATATATATATTATATATATATATATAAGAGAGAGGGAGGGAGGGAGCTTACACCTGGGGATGTAGGTAATTACCTACATCCGGCTCTTTTTTCATTATTTTTTTTGAAATGATACCTTCAGAGAATGGGATCACCATATATCACCACGGTGTCATTTCAAATTCAATTTAATTCGGGACTGCTATCATCTTCATCAAGTCTACCAAATTTTAACGACTTAAATTGTTAAAAATGACCCTTTTTAGATGAATATGTTAGTAATGTTTGTTTTACATGAAACTTGAAACACATATTCCCGTCAATATATTAAGCTAATCCTCTTAAGGTTTCACTCAAAAAATCCAATATGGAAAAAAAGTTGGGTGTATAGAGTTATGTATGTATGTAGCTAGGTAGGTAAACATGTATATATAACATCTTCTCCTCTTTCTCGCATCACAGATGCTACACGACAAACGCAAAGAACTAATGCTCTAATATGGTATGTTGTTTAGAAGGCTGCAACTATTCGCCTTTAATCAGTGGCATGCATGGTTATGGAAGGAAAGAGGGGATCTTTGCTGTAGATTAGCGCAGGGAACTATATCTTAATTAGCTTTACATCTAGACGAATAGCTCCCACGGGACCGCATTATCTTAATATGCTATAAGATTATCACCTTTTGTTTATTAATTCTCGACTTGAAAATACTTTACACATATATTTTTTTTAAAAAAAACTATACGTGTAACAAGTTTATAGAGATATTCACAAGATGTTAAGTATTGGAAATAAACTGATGCTTATCAAAATTTTACATACCCAAGTAGGTATAGGTAGGAGCATGGTTTCGAAAATCGAACCGGTTTGATCTGTTGAGCCAATCCTGTCGCCAACTTCCGATTGGTCCAACCGGATTTAACTATTTAAATAAAAATAGATAGGAAGCCTGGATGGACTAGCTGAACCAAACTGATCCAATCACAAAAGACTGGCACAAATGAGGGATTCTAATAGTGTATGATGTCGTTCTTACAAAAGAAAATACTCTCTTATTAAATTAATTATTTACCTTTTTTTCTTTAAAGTTAATTTTTCCCTTAGTAGTAATATATATGCCATGTGCTTACACAGACGCTACAAGGAACAAATTTCATTGAAAGGATTATCCATGAGGTGAAGCTACTCTCTCAAAGAAAAAGATTACCAAAGAATGCCACTATCATTATGTTGTGAAAATGACCAATCATGCTATAGAGGATTTTACGGATATATTTGTGAGATTTTAATATACTAAAAAGATCAAATCACATGTGTGTAGACATACATACACACGCAAACATATATATACATATACATACTTACACAAATGTATACACACACACACATATATATATATATACATAAATACACAAACACACACAAATATACACACACATACACATATACACACATATACATACATGCATATTCACACACACATGTATACATTGTAACGTCCCGGGCTTAGGTACCCGGTCCGTTATCGAGGAAAACTGGCCCTGACAACTTGTTGGGTTCGAGCCCAAATGGACCCATTGACAACCACCCAAAATGCTTAAGCCCAAGTTGACAAGTAGTAATCCCCACCACTTATAAACCACACCCACACTTCGTGAGTTTTTCATGTGGTACTATGTTTGGGGTTAGGGTGTTACAACCTCCCCCACTTATATTCGCAACGTCCTCGTTGCGACATGGCCCATCACTTATGCCTAGTGATAGTGGCGGTTGCACGCTCCGGGTAGCCGTTTCCTCCAACCTCTTTGTAGGGGCGGCTCCACCTCTCGGGTAGCCCTTTCCACTATCAGAGAGAATTGGGCTCTGATACCATTTGTAACGTCCCGGGCTTAGGTCCCCGGTCCGTTATCGAGGAAAACTGGCCCTGACAACTTGTTGGGTTCGAGTCCAAATAGACCCGTTGACAACCACCCAAAATGCTTAAGCTCAAGTTGACAAGTAGCAATCCCTACCACTTATAAACCACACCCACACTTCGTGAGTTTTCCATGTGGTACTATGTTTGGGGTTAGGGTGTTACATACATACATATGTACCAAGGTCAAACATGCATATGTGCATGCGTACGTACGCACATACATACATATGTGTGTAACAAACAGGAAAATGTGCCCATGACACACATAGTTGTGTGTTCCTATTGGTAAAAAATGCATCAAATTCTACTTAAAATATAAAGTGAATATAGTGATCTTGATTTATACTATAAAATATAAACAATCAATGATACATGTGAATCGAATCTTGCATCACTTGATGAACGGATTACAGAACACCAAATGACATGAACTTTGTACATTTTTTATAATGTGAACGAAGATCAATATATTTTATTTTTATTTTTATAGATGAAAATATGTAATTTTAGCTATGAAAACACACAATTGCTTGTGCTCATGTATGGGCACATTATCCTTTTCTCAGATATATGCATACATATACATACATATATACGTATGCATATACATGTGTGTGTATATATAGAGAGAGGGAGCATTCAAATGAGGTAAATGGTGAGCCCACAATCTCATCTGTCTATTTTTAATCATGTGGCTCAAATTAATGGCATATTAATTACTTTATTTTGATGTTGATGAACTTATTTTGATCATTTTATCATATTTTTAATATAGAATGTGAAAATCCAACATCCCTAAATGGTAGGGAACCCATTTGCCCTAAATCAGTTAATCTCTCCTTCCATCGCTCTCTTTTTCTCTCTCGCAATTGATCAATGATTGCTAATGATGGGCAACTGGTAGATGCACAAACATGGAGACACGTCGGAAGGGGAATAGGTTTGCATGGCGACATATAGATGGAGAGGGAAGCACACGGTTGCGTGGAAGGAGGTCATGTGGCTATGTGTAGCGAACTAGAAGGCAAAATCTCTTTGCCTCCTGTAACAACCACTTGCATCTTGCTCCACACAATGCCACTCGGTAGCCTCCGTCCTTGCGCTCCATCTCCTCTAAGTAGAACCCCACATGGGCTCCTCCTCTTTGCATCCAATCGTGGGTTTGAGACTCTAGATCAAGATCCATCACCCCTTCTGCTACAAGGTCCTCCACTTCGTCGCATCGAAATCCACCACTTGTTCCTTGCACATAATCGTGGGGTTGAGGCCCTAGGCTCATATCCACCACTATCATGGTCTCACTTTTTCATTTACACACACACATTCCATATGTATTATTGTTCTGTGTTTTTACATTGTGGTATACTCTTTTTACATAATTGATATTACATTTTGCATATTAATTTAATGATTTTACAAATCTTGAATTCTTTTTTACATGTTATCCTTTTGAAAATGCAAAAGATAAATTATATTTTGTTAATATGTTTATTATCTATATAGAACCCTACAAAATTTATAAAGATATGGCCAATATTACATTAAGCTACTAGATTTTACAAGAGGAGAACAACTGTGATGTACGATTTTTGATGGATTTTTCTTGGAGAAAGTTTCTACAATATTTATCAGTGTTGGTTTATCTCACTTTGTAGTAAAATAATTTACATAATTAGTATTATACTTTACAAATTGATACATTGATAAATATAATTTTATTTTTACAAGTTACCTTTTTAGAAAAAAATTATTGATAAATTATTAACTATATTTCTTCTTTTGCACGAGTCCTACAAATTTTACAAAGAGAAAATGGATTTTATAAATGTAGCATGAATATTGCAATTATGACACATTTCACACAAATACTTGCAAAAAGGAGCATGAATTTTATAAATAAACTTTACAAAAAAGTATACCATTTTATTAAAAACAATTAATCGAGAATGTGAATAATTTATTTATGACTTTACAATGAAATTATGTATAGAAAACTCGTTGGAGTTTATTAATATATGGTTAAACCAAATTAATTAAGAGTGAAATTGGAATTTAGTTAATAATGGTGTTAATGAAAAATACTTAATCAAGACAAGCATAAAATGATAAGTCGAAACTATTAAATCAAATTCAAATTTAATTAATTGGGATGAAAATACCCCTTTTAATGCATTTTGGAAGTATCTGTTGGATCGCGACCCTATAGTTCTCGTTGATTGCTCACAATGAAAATGGTGTGACCACCTCATTTGAAGGAGTTCTTATGTGTGTGTAGATGCACCTTTCCTACACTAATGGAAAGCCCAACACGAGATCCATTAGATCTCAATCTAATAATTCTTTTTTCAAAAAAGTAATTTAGTCCATGTATTTCGTATCAAATTTGAATTTCATTTTGAATTTAGATTTCATTTAATTCTTTTATTTATAAAATTTAGCCTAACTGATTTGGCATTTTTTGTTGTTATTTATTAAATAAGGTTTTACCAATGTGGTAACATTCTCACGCTATGCATAGTGGCAAAAATCTTTGTAAAATTCACATTGACATTGTAAAATTGTATCATGCTTTGTAAAATAAATACACAATTAGTAAATAATTTTTTTATAATTGCAATTTAGGTAATGCCTTTGTAAAAGTTCATGCTCGTTTTGTAATATTTATATGGAGATCTTTAAAAAACAAATAGTTAGTAATTCATAAAGTATTAAGCTGAAAGAAATAAATGTAAAAAAATTAAGGATTGTAATAATCATGCTACCTTTGTAAAATTTTCATGTTCAACTTGTAAAAATTGATATTGAATTCTGCCACAAAAAGTATATTGTTAGAAATAGATAAAAGAAACCATAAATATAAAAAAACAATATGAAATTGTAAGAAACAACCTGAATTTGTAAAAAATGAAACAAAATTATAAAAATCGATCTGAGATTGTAAAAAAAACTATATGAGATTGCTGGAAATTGATAAAAGAAATTATAAATGTAAAAAATAATCCGATATTATAAAAGCGTAAAAAATGATATGATATTATAAAGGAATACCTGAGATTGTAAAAAAATCTGAAATTGTTAGAAATGTATAAAAAATAATAATATGAGATTGTAAAAAATAATTTATGATTTGTAAAAAAAATGATATTGTAAATAAAGTTCGAATATTGTAAAAAATTATCTGAGATTGTAGAGAGAGAATATTAAGAAGTGGCATGATGCTCATATTTCAAGGAAAAATTTCAAGGTTGATCAAAAGGTATGGTTGTTTGATGCCAAACTCAAGTTATTCACTATAAACTAAGATCAAAATGGTAAGGACCTTATTTTGTAATTGAAATTTTTTATAATGGCTCTATGGAAATTAAAGATCCAACTATTGATGCTACATTTCGGGTAAATGGTCAAAGATTGAAACCCATAATTGAGCCTAATGGCCCAATGCCAGTGGCCGAAACTCTACTCTTGTAGGAAGCCTGAGTACTGCATGCATAGGTAAGGCATAAAATCAGTTGTCTATTTGTACATCTCTTTAAGGTAATTTCTCTCTCTATATGTTGTACATAGTTTTGAAAAGTACGGGGGATATATCACAAAAAATGACAGAACCATATGGAAAATCACAAAAGAAGCATCTATCGTTACATGCATCTTTCACTCTCTTCACTTATGTTGTCTCATGTTGTGTTTTCCGCCGTGGGTCATGTCTATATATTAGTATGGGGGGATGTCTCACATTTCATACATTACCTTTCTATTTCATTGCATAATGGCATTGCATTCGATGCATTTTTACATCGTAAAAATTTCCTTTCTTTTCATAAAAATTGGAAAAAAGTCATTATTTTTGCATTTTTGCATGCTTTAAAAAATAAAATATTTGCATATACGCAAAATCCCATAAAATTTTTAAAAATTTCCCATTTTTTAAATTAAAACACTTTCATAAAATCCAGGGGTAGACAAAATTCAATGATCTAAGTTGAGGAAACATTTATTTTCTATATGTTTGGATCTGTTAGCAAACTTGCATTGTAAATGTATCTAAAAGTCATATTTTATACATGCACAATCTTAATACCTAATTTTAGAAAATTCTATAAAATAGAAGGCACAATAAGGGATGTA